>OX387301.1:11294246-12518493 GCA_947562105.1 Shargacucullia verbasci
GTGAAATATTAACGGCCGCCTATGACACCGTGGCGTTATTTTGTATAAGAGAGTATGTTGTGAAAAATAAAATGAAATTTCTAAAGTCGTTGTAGATATTGGTTATGTGGTATATGATAGATACAATATAATTAGAATATAATAAAAAAGAATATACTAAAAAGGGAAGCATATTATTTATCTATATCATAATATTATAAATTCTACTAGCAATCAATAACAACACCGTTCAAGTTGTCGGTTAGATAGTATTTACGAGTACAACTGTTGATCAAAAGACCAATATTTAGATATATAAATCTTTCAACTTGGTACAAAAATAGCAAATATACTTTAATGTATTTATATTGGCGTTACAGTGTAACAGGTGGCCTCGTCCGAACATCTAAAACAGCGTTCAAACATAGCTGTCGCTTAAAGGAGCGTTTACAAAAAAACCGCGACCGACCGAAAATTAAATAATGAAAAAATATAGCCCCCACTTCCCTTGTACAGATGAAATTTGATTAAAAAATCACGATTATTACACGACCACCCCATCGTGGTATTCTAAACGCACCCTTTACACACCAGAATTTATAAATCAAGCAGATTTGAGGCCTACAGCGCGGAGATAAGGACCATTTTTTCGGTGCCAACAGTAAATTTATCGATGTATTTTTCAAACGTTCGATCCCCCCTTCCCCCCATCCTTCAGTTTCAACCCCCTTTCAATAATTTTTCATCGTTTTGATCCGCTCTCTTTGCGGTATACTCTTTATACTTAGATTAACAAAGTTTTTAAATTAAAATCGGCGTAACAAATATCGGCTTTGTTCGTAGAAGAGGTTTTTATATTAATTTTTTGGAGACCTATTGATGTTGGTTAGAATTTATGTTTATTTTATTTATTAAAACAGAATCATAATTCTCAATTTGGACCTCTTTGCCGGTATGGACGGTCTTATTTATTTATGTACCTAAGTTTCCATACCAATCTACTATTATCTATGGATAACATTATCATCACCCCTGTAATCACCGAAAAATTAGGCAGAGGAGAACAACTGTAACCCACATTTCATCGATGCTTTAGTTGATACCTGTACCCCACAGAGCACAATAATCCTTTGCCTGACTAAGAAATTAAACGCAGGATCGTTCCGCAGTCACGCTAGCGACAACTTAACTAAAGAGGCTGTCGTTTTTTCCGTCCTTATCTTTTGAATTTTCCTCTGATATCTTTATTATATAAAGATTCTAACAGTATGTTGGCATTCGCAAAAATAGTGCAAACTGTCAAAGAATAGATAATCTTGCGGTACTTTTACATAGGTTTCATTTTTACATACATATTATCTGTCTAGCTTCCCAACTATGTTTAAATCTACAGTCGCCTCCCAGTCTAATCAGATGCCTCAGAATATCAGTACTTAGACAAGAAGCAACTGCAATCTGAACTTTGCTACCCAATCACAGTATATCAGAATTTTTGAGTAGCCCGTTACTATTTGACCTGACAACCGGGACCGACTTTTTACCGTGCTTTCCGAGCCAAAAACTGGTATCGATTTGTTATGAATGGTTATCCATCCAAGATAGGTACGTGACACGGTAATTTGATAAAAGGACCAATCTAACTAGAACCGTACTAACTAGACCTCTCTAGACTCATTTTATAGTACAATACAAAACTAACAAATAAATTGAAAAACAGTTTTTTTTTTTTCTACTAAAAACATAGACCAAACATCCCTTTTAATCAACTATCAAAGGGTATAAACAAACAATAGGGATATTAGGACCACTCGAAGCTACTTTTGAAGATCAAAGAATCATATTGGTGAACGCGAGGCAACAATACATGCACGCATGCATATGCATGGCGCATTGCATGGAATATGGATGAGAGATGAATGAGGTCGCGGGACAAGTGTAAATGTGAATGTGTTGACTTTTGTGGATTATTTTTCACTGTTTTCTTGTTTTGTGATTTTGTTTGTGAATCGTTTAGATTAGAATGATTGACCTAATTGCTTTATTGGATCGCTGTTTAAGCTGCTGGGTAAGGTTCTGGGTTCGATTCTCGGGTTTAGCAAACTGTTATTGGGGTTTTCTCATAGAAAACTGGTTGATGGCAGAGCAAATGTAATTAATTTAATCCTGATAACCTGATGGCGGTATTTCAGTAGGGGTTAGGCAGAGGTACACCTATACTTTTATTATGCCTTTGTTAAGAATAGAACAGAATATAATAGTATTTATTTGTCTGAAATATGGTAACACTAGCTTCCGCCAGCGGCTTCGACCGCGTGGTTTATGAACCTTTACATTTTTCCGGGATAAATATAATAGCCTATGTGTTATTCCAGACTATAATCTATCTCTGTGCCAAATTTCATCCAGATCTGTTCAGCCGTTCTGGTGTGAAAGAGTAACAAAGATCCATCCATCCTCACAAACTTTCGCATTTATAATATTAGTAGGATAGGATAGGATAGGATAGGATTATAGGTGCCAAAAATTGGCATACAAATCTGAATAATCTAATAGACCCATCTAATACTGGTCGAGCCTATTGCCATCTACCAGGCCACTCATCAACACTTACAACAACTAGAACAATAAAAAAAAAATGAATTTAAAAAAGTTTTTTGAAAAAAGTTTTTTTTTTAATTTCACTTGCACCATCCCCCTTAGTTGATGACAATACGCGTAATTGTGACAAACCCTTTGATCTGGTGATTACTAATGACGATCAGTGGCAGTCGTATTCAATCACTGATATGTGTATTCATGGCTTATGAATTTGTAATCGTTGTACCCCTATTGCGTAGGGTTGGCAGGCAGAAGGAATTAATAACACTAAAATGGCAAATATTCAACATTAGTTGTACTAGACGTAAAGTTTTTTATTTATGTAGACAATTTAGATGTACATAACAGTTAGATTATTGATGCTCCGTTCTAAAATATTGACTCCATTTGAATAACTAAATAACATAACATAGCATCACGCCTGTATTCCCCAAAGGGTTAGGCAGAGGTGCACTATTGTACACGCATATTTCGCCGATGCCGTTATTGAGTCCTATGTAATAGGGATTGAGCCTATTGCCATCTACCGGGCACAGTTCCAGACTCCGTACTGCTAGTGAGAAATTCCGTTCAGAAAAACTTAATAACACTTTGCCCGACCTGGGAATCGAACGCAGGACCTCACGCTCAGCAGTCGCGCTTGCAACCATTAGGCCAGTGAGGCACTCAATAACTAAATATTATGTTCTTTTTCATTTTCTGCTAGATTTTTGGTAAAACTCACCTGTCTCTTTGGACTTCAAATTCTTTTGGAGTGAGTTACATCCAACACTGGATATTTTATGCTGTTAATGATGATGAAGACATTGTATCTATACTAATATTATTGTAAAATTTGTTTGTTTGTATATAGAGGGTAATCTCCGGAACTAATGATCCGAATCTGAAATTCTATCACCGATAGATAGCTACATTATCCCCGAGTGCTATAGGCTATACATTATAAGTATATGTAGATCACGCGGGCCAAGTTACGGGCTAAAGCTAGTCAATAATTAATAATTCAACCCATTACTGTCCCACTGCTGGGCAAGGGTCTCTTCTCAGAATGAGAAGGCCTTAGTCCACCACGCTGGTCCGGTTGGCGGACTACACACACCGTCAAGAACTTTACGGAGCCCTCTCAGGTGTGCAGGTTTCCTCACGATGTTTTCCTTCACCGTAAACGCAAGAGATAATCAAATTCTGATCCGGACGTGATTCCGAAAAGTCAGAGGTGCGGCAGCCTAATTACCGATGTAGCGACAGGCGTAGATCGCGCGATAACTTCTGTCAAACGTCATTTTTGTGACATATAATGTATTGGCTGACAGTGAGATTGCTGTCGCGTGGCTATCGCGTTGCTGTTGCTTTTTTACGTAATTCGGCTGCCGGCCGGGTTTGAACTCAGACCCTCCTGCATGGAAGGCAAGCGTTCATCCGCTAGGCTATCACTGCACTAGCTAGTTAGTTACATATATAGCCGGTTCATAGATTTTGTGGGCTAAGAAATCGCGCCCACAAGACCAATGTGGCTGTTTGTTCTTATTTCACAGATACCTAATGTTACCAGTCACATCATCCCAACTGGCGTTTTCTTATCTGTCATCGAGACAATAAGCCACTTCTATAGAAATAGGCTATAAAACCTCATCACATCCTGAACGATGAGTGACGCAACTTGTATGAGTATTTTAGGGTTACGTGCGTAATTACTATGTGATTGTAATGTTTTTAATGAAAATTTACAGAACATACGCTAGTTTATCTCACAAGATTGAGCGTCTACCTGCTTGCTAAATATTTTTTTAATAGTTTTCTTTCACAGTTGAAATGAAGATAAGTCTCACGATTGGAATACTTATATTGCAAAGAGGTAAAAGTTTTTAGTTTGTATGTAGGGAGTAATCTCCGGAACTAGTGATCCGATTCTGAAAATTCTTTCACTGATATACCTATATTTACATTATCTCCGAGTGCTATAGGCTATTTATATTATATATGTAGTTAAAGTGAACGAAGTTGCGGACAAAAGCTAGTATCTGATAAATAAAGTCATCTTTCAGATAAAATTTTAATAAAGGTGAAAAGTATTTTTATTTTTTAATTCACTAACAGTTAGTTCTAGAACTTATCAGTAAGTTATGACTATTAGATACAAATAAATATTTTGTGACGGCAATATTTGTACTGTCATTTGTACAGAACCACTCACCTAAAACCCAGCTCCAACTGCCTCGAATCAGTAAAACAAACGGCAATTACCTACGCTCTTTTTTGTCGACTATCTTGATCTGGTATATTTTATTTTTGTTCTGGTTCCGACGTTTGGTCATAAAGTATTATTGTTATTGTTAATTTACTTGTAAAATTACGTGAGACACACAAATATGATACGAGATGTGTTTTTTGGACAATCTTTATCATATCTTTGCCTTTGTAGGATTAACTAAAACTGAAGTACATTATACAGTGCAAAATGTTTGTGGTGAGTGTCTCTGTCCATTATGTTTTAACATATATAGGTATAGTTAGATGTATAATACTATATATGTATAAACTACTGACTGACTAATGACTGCTTCATTGGTGTAGTGGTCACAAGTGGCTGCTGAGCGTGAGATTTTGGGTTCGATTCCTGGATCGGAGAGTGTTAGTGCGTTTTTATGTTATGCTTAGTAACACCACGGAGTTTGGAATTATGCCCGGGTGATGGCAATAGGCTAGCCCTCTATTAAATGGCACTTAATTACAGTGAAATGTGAGTTTACAATAACATCTGTTGAACCCTTTGAAGAATATGTGATGCGGGACTAAAAGTAGTCTTCATTATAAATAAAATATTTTAGAAGTCGGACATCGCCACTGCAATTTCAATGATCAAACCGTAACCCTTTCCAGAAATTAAAATGTTTGCCGCTTTTTCACGTTTCCTCGTTCTTTATTCGATTTTTAAAGTTAAATGCTGTCAAAGA
Source organism: Shargacucullia verbasci (assembly GCA_947562105.1). Taxonomy (NCBI): domain Eukaryota; kingdom Metazoa; phylum Arthropoda; class Insecta; order Lepidoptera; family Noctuidae; genus Shargacucullia; species Shargacucullia verbasci. The sequence continues at coordinate 11,299,778 of OX387301.1, forward strand.
ACACAAGAAAAGCTTTCAAAAAAGTTGGTATAGTTCTGACTAAAATATATTTCAGGTATAAATATCAAACACTTCGTAAAATCGTCTAAATTGGTAAATGAAAAAATAAGAAATGAAATTCTCCTCGGTTTCCCATCACATCTGAAATAGCTCACACAAACATCTCATCCAAACTCTCATAATCCCATTTACACAATCGATTATAATATAAATCGACGAATTTAAATTCTACACTGCCATAACCGAAGGGAAAATATGATGAACGCCATAAAAAGTAATAAAGGGTGTTCATAAACTCTCCAAATGCGTTGTCGATATAAAATGTGAAATATAAATATATTTCCCGATGTGAGAGTTCCCGCTATGAAACGTTTCCGTTGGCTTCAGAAAGACGTAGAGATGATGCTGTGTGGACTGAGAATATTTTAAAATACGAGTATGAAAAAAAAATTATATGTTCGGTATGAAAGGTAGTGTATAAATTAGTGTTGTATCGGATAAAATATATGTCATAATCATCAGCCAGAAAACGTCCACTGCTGAACGAAGGCCTCCCTCAATTTTGGGGGGTTTGCCATAATCCCCACGCTTGGCAGGCGGCTTGAGGATCGCAGTGGCTCACCGATTAGTGAGAGGACGCTGCTGCCCGTCCTCCAGTGTCTGGCCGCAGTTTTAAGACATAATCATAAAGGGTCATAAAAAAAAAATTGTTTCACATAATTTTCCAGAATTTTCCATGTGGGGATCACATTTAATCCCTACTGTGCTTAACTCATAAAAAAAGTACAAATTGTATTAGATTTTTTTGACCTCAAAGTATTAAAATAAATATGTTGCAGTACTGTTTAGAGCTGCTTGACCAATAACATATTTAATAACTAAAAAAAGTACATTCGTTTACCACGTTTGTAGTTATATATATATGTATATATGTATTTTTTAAAGCAACTTATATATGTAATTGGTCTAGCAGCTCTAAATAGTACTACAACTTATTTTATTTTAATACTTTATTACTATAAACTATATAAAATGCCATGTTCTTCTATAAAATAGTACCTACCCAAAGTGTTGACGGTTCCATATCACATTAAAGCTTTCAAACAGTAATTATTTCTTTCAATCCTTTACCAATAGTACGGATAACAAGCACAGACTCTGTCAAATTAAAGTCAACAAGACTTTCATTTTACAGATATTCACTTTCTTACTTCACGGTGCCATCCCTAGAACCTCTACTCCATTCCAAAGTCTGGAATATTTTATCCGGCGGAAACGGATATTGCAGCGGGGCCGATGTCTCTGTCGTTCCATTTGTCAAGTTGCCCGTTTGATAACAAAGAAGGCGCCACAAAGAAGTGTGAAGGATTGCAGCCCACTGACGGGTGTTTGTCTGTCTGTTTGTTTGTTTGCATGCGTGGATGGCGAAGATAGATATTATATTTCAAGATTTTTTGGGATCATTGAGTTTTACATACCTTTTATGAAGACCGCGAAGATCTGCAACAAATGAAAGAAATATATATTAGAAAGAAGACATTTTCAGTGTCTTGCTTGGATAAAAATATACTATACCTATGCTCTTCTGCGAACTTGAAACTAGTACATGAGTAATGGTTTTTCAATTGTTTTTTTTAGTTTGTTAGTAAGGTTCGCACACCGTTGATTAAATCGAATGAACAAATAAACTCTAGTTTGTTACTAATGTAGAAGAATGAACTAAAGCAGACACAGGAGTTGGAGATGCTGTTGCATCAGGTAATGAAGGACTAAAAGGAATTTGAGCAGTTTTTGTTATTGCACAAGATTCTTTTCAGAATGAAAAGGACTAAGATCTTAGTCCACCACGATGGCTTAGTGTAGGACAATACACCACATGTACCATCAAGAACATTATGAAGCCCGCTAAGTGTATCCTCGCGATATTCATCACTCTCCGTCCAAGTGATAATAGAATTACCATAATACAAGTTAATTTTACTAATTACTAAACACACTAAACAGATTGAAGATGTAAAAAATATAAAAACATTAAAATACTTCTCCGCATCGCTATGAACCGGCAGTGTGCCCAAAAGACTGGCAACATTGCCACGCTGTATTTCAATGCTGATCTTTTGACCAAAAAATAGACCAGTGATGATTAAATTGTGATCCGCACATGCATTCGAGACGTCAGAGGTCTGGACTTAATTCAAACCTGCATACAGGGATAGTCATACGAAATGCCGACGCCATCTAGTTTAAAAAAGACGTGTAAAGAAGGTAGTAATTGAAAAATCCTAATTGCACGTGACTTCATCTGAGTGTATTTTGTATTTCTTATCTAATTAACCTTTTACTACGTTAATAAAAATAGCCTATGTCCTTCTCCAGGTCCAGGCTACATCTGTGCATGGCGGGTAGGCGTTCAACCTGTAAGTTTTCACTGCCATCATAAGATTTTTTACGTAAACTCTCACTTCGCCAAACTTCAAGGGGAAAACAGCAACAGACATACCAACATAAAAATCGAAAATCCCTAGACTTATCCGCCTAAAATATGGCGAATGAATATAAATGCCTTCAAATATGGCGATATGCGTTGTATCGGTTGAAATATGTTTACAATAACGGTAACTTGAAGATATACAGCCACTTAGGGGATGAAAGAAGGGGTAGGAATTCAATGGTTTTTTGCTTATTGTTTGAAGAATTTTTGGTGAATTATTTTAGAGGATCTAAAGTTTTGATGCTTAAGAATCGTTGGAGGTGTTTCGTGTGTTTTCTTGTTTGAGTAACTTAGCTATCGTGTTCTAAACTAAACATATTCGTATCACAAATTTATACGTACAAACACACTATAAAGTACGTGAAACATTTCATCCAGACCCGAAACAACTATCTGTAGATCATACAAACATTTGTTCCGTGCAGAAATCGCATCCGCGACACGTAACGCAGCAGTCGATCGCTCAACCACTGCGCCAATCGTGTCTTCAAAATGATATAGGTATTATATGTATTGCATCCAGAAAATTCGGTCTGTTTAACCTTATTATTCCGGAGATATGTACATGTCCAATATGTATATGTATAGACCCGGGTACGTCTTAAAACTGCGGCCAGACACCGGAGGACGGGCAGCAGCTCCTCTCCATAATCGGTGAGCCACTGCGATCCCCAAGCCGCCTGCCAAGCGTGGGGATTATGGCAAACCCCCCCTTGGGGGAGGCCTTCGTTCTGCAGTGGACGTCTTCTGGCTGATGATGATGATGATGATGTATATGTCCAGACTGTATTTAAAGGGCAGATAGTTTCACTATTCTATTAAGATGTACTAAAGTTCAATACTAAAGTTTCATGCAAATATGTATGTACTGTGTAAACAATTGTAGGCTAACCTAAATAAATAAATTAACATAACATAGCATCACGCCTGTTTTCCCCGAAGGGTTAGGCAGAGGTGTACTATTGTACACCCACATTTCGCCGATGCCGTTATTAAGTCATGTAATAAGGGGCGAGCCTATTGCCACCTACCGGACACAGTTCCAGACTCCGTGCTGCTACTGAGAATTATACAGAAAAACCCAATAACACTTTGCCCGACCTGGGAATCGAACCCAGGAGCTCACACTCAGCAGTCGCGCTTGCGACCATTAGACCAATGAGACAGTAAATAAATAAAGTTCCCTGCAATATGGCCAATTTGAAGTGAAAATGCGTCATACTTCTTTTTGGTTTTAAATAAACGTTGCCCCACACTAGGATATCTCCTGTATCGCGGGTACATATTTACAAACATACATGTCACATGCACACACAACCAGACCCGAAACAATTATCTATAGATCATAGGTACGAATATTTGTTCCGTGCGGGAATCGAAACAGCGACACTTAGCGCAGAAAGCTAATACTACGCCACTGTGCCAACCGTACCGTGAACGGGTGCTGTCTTATGACAATCTTTTCAAATATTTCTTACTAGCTTCCGCCCGCGGTTTCACCTGCGTAGATTAGGTACCCGTGCATTTTTTCGAGTCAAAAAGCAGCCTTCTTCAATAATACAGATATAAGTATTGGTTTACTCAGCGCACGCCAGTAAAGCTCCTAGTCGGCATGATTTTTTCCGACATCTTTAATAATCATCGTCAAATTTCAGCCAATTTACACAAAACCTTAACGAATTATACACTATGTCTATTGGTAAAAACCGCATGAAAATCCGTTCTGTAGTTTTTGAATTTATCGCGAACAGACAGACAGAGGCGGAGGGGAACTTTGTTTTATAATATGTAGTGATGTCATTTGTCACCGAACTTGTTTAGTTGAGACTTTGCCCTATATTATCCTCACATAAGTTTTCGGGGAAAATGTATTTACAGAATGAATTATAAGAAATTCCATGGAGTTTCTTGCCCATTCATCTCCATAGGAAGTCAACAATTGTGAAACGTGGCACCTAGAATTTGACTATTCATAAGAAACTATATCAATAAAAACATTCTTATCTCATTGAAATATAGAAAAGTAGAAAATACTATTAGCAACCACAGCATACAAAAACACCACAGCCAAACAACAACCAATACAAAACCACGCGAACAATTCAAAAGACATATCACAGAAAAATCTATTAAACCACACATGCACACATCTATACTTCTTTTCGTACAAATTGCATGCATGTGTGTGTGAGGGTGGCAAGGGGGAGGATGGAGTGAAATCTTCAGTAGATGGATGTTCTAATATTCAAATGGGATACGGAACTATTATTGTTGGAGCTACTGTCGATATGTATGTAGTGGGAATAGTCTTGATCGTTGCGGTGGTGAGGTGCATTACAATAGGAGTAACTATGAAATTTTGATTAAATCGGTGTGTAATATGTTTGTGACTTATGTATAAACGGAAGATGGACTTGACGGAATGCATGGCATACTGCAAGAAGAAAGCATGATAAGGTTTTTACTGTTCATTTTTATTTGTTTTTATATTCATTTAAATAGTGATTTGTTTAAATTCGTATAAAAAGTGATTTTAGGAACATTGTATTCAATGGAATACATTAGCTAATTAATTTTAGTAAAATCTTGTACTTATTTTGGACTTCAAGATTGTTTGATCTAGGGATCGATGCGCTTACTTTGTGTATTCTCATAACATTGTCCAATGTGCAATTAATGTCACACGTAAAAATGATTGAATTTCACTCTATTAGAGAACAATTTTCTAGAGTACATACTTAACCCTATACCCTCCTTAAATTCTAAACACAAAATTTAATCTCCAACAACACGACACATTCCTCAAAATAAATCAAAACTCAAAACCTAAAATCTAAAACTCCAAGTCAAAATGAGCTGTCAAAACTTATGTGCCCCGAGGCGCCTTCAAGTATCAAGACTGTAGGGCGGCATAGCAGCAACTTCTTTGCATACTTCCCGCGAACGCGCGGGTGTTGGTGCGCGATACGTCACTTATATTATATTGTCTGCCTACACATATTGCTTGGCTAGTGACGGGATACTATCGATAGAAGGAATGTTCTGAATAAAATGTGGGATTGAAATTTTGTCGATGAATAACAGTAACTACATAGATATTTTTTTTTAACTTTATATAGAAAATTATATTATTATCAAATTTTTGCCTAAAACAGAAAAAAATATACGTTTATTGAGTAACGTATTAGTTTCTGGGACGCTTATATGTATAATATAATACTGCTTTCTCTCTCCATCCACATCTTTAAGGGTCTCTAAGATTAAAGACCTAAACAAACTGTACTTTTGGCAGTCAGCCCATTACAAGCTTTGCTGTCACACAGATTTCCTGCCTGAACCTTCTTGGAATACAAGGAGTGATGGATCATCATCACACCTTTAGCCCACATTCGTACACTGCTGGACCTTGGCCTATTCCATTACTGAGCCCGTTCTTTGTCTCTCGATATCAACGTTCTACCAGCCATCACAAGTCGATACTCTAGTGATGGATACAATGTTAGTTTTATCGATAAACTAGCCCAGCCAGCCCAAAATCTATCGATACCGCCCACCCCTACGAGATATATCAGCTCACTTCATTTACCCGCGTTGCCGTATCTTTTGTTTGCCATATTTTTGACAAGTACAAAGCGAAATCTGGGCTTGTCATATGTTTGACAGACGACGGGGTGGTGGGGTACGGGGGTAGTCGCAAATAGGGGCGCTAAGTTGTTATTAACTGCACTTGAAGACCTATAGATACATAGTTTTTTTTTTTTTGGGTGTGCTTGAATAGGCTGATGTGATCGTTATAAGCTTTGCAGTTCGCAAAAAAGTATTATAGACTGCTAAATTGGGATTTCTAATCTATTACAATAATTATTGAGAGGAATCAAAAGATCATATTGCAGAAGACTTATCAGGAAAGAAACAGATACATGCCGAAGAAGTCGCAAGAGAAACAGCTATTTTTAATATGTCATAATGTTGGTACATAATATGACTGTCTTATTGGTCTATCGGTCGCAAACTGTTTCTGACTGAGGTATCCTGGGGTCGGGCAATATGTTACTGAGTTTGGCGCAGTGGTTAAGAGATCGACTGCTGCGCTACGTGTCGCGGGTTCGATTCCCGCACGGAACAAATATTTGTATGATCTACAGATAGTTGTTTCGGGTTTGGGTCTTTGTGTATGTGAATACAAACCGTGCCTCGAAAAGCACGTAAAGCCGTTGGTCCTGCGCCTGATCTCTCTCCGGTCGTGTCGGATTGCCGTCCCATCGGACTATGAGAGTGAAGGAATAGATAGAGCACCTGTGTTTGCGCACACACTTGTGCTCTATAATATCTCCTGCGTAGTTGGCTAATCTCCAGTGAGATAGGCCGCCGTGACCGAAATTCGGTCAGGAGGATTACTGAGTTTTCCTACTTTACCGAAATTCTCAGTAGCAGACCGGAGTTTGAAATTGTCCCCATTACATGGTAATTATCTCGCTTCGTATCATCATACAGCAGTACAGGTACACTTCTGTCTACCCCATAGGGGAATACAAGCGTGATGTTGTACTGGCACAATGGTAATACGAGTTCTGGGTTCAAATACTACGCATAAAAAATATTTGTATGACCTACAGATAGTTGTTCTGTTTCTGGGTATTTCTGCATGTGGATATTGGTGTTTGCAAAACGTAACCACGAAACAAGAATCCTATCCTATCCTACTATCCTACTTCCTATCCTACTAATATTATAAATGTGAAAGTTCGTGAGGATGGATGGATGGATCTTTGTTACTCTTTCACGCCAGAACGGCTGAACGGATCTGGATGAAATTTGGCACAGAGATAGATTGTAGTCTGGAATAGCATAGGAATACTTTTTATCCCGGAAAAATATACGGATTCGTCAACCACGCGGGAAGCTACTTATTTATAAAGTGGGGCAAAATTTATAAAAAATAAAATCCTAATAAAAATACGTCACAACAATAACAGTGACATTCTAAAAATAATTAAAGTTGGTGTCACTCTTCAATTCGGAATACACTTCACAAAGCTGAGAAGTTTGAACTAGCAGTTTGACGTATAGTGGTGTTGTCACCCCCCCGCACCACCCCTCGATACTCTTCGCTTTTAGCCACCTCGTGAATGGTAGGTGTTATGTTGTATTAATTAATTGTGCAATTAATTACTTTGTGATGGAGATGGTGCTATAATATTACTTACAGTTTACAAGCATTTTCATTTTATTCATGAATTGTTCTTAGATCTAGTCTTTATTTCGGCTAACAATTTAACCAGTGGTTGAGAAAATGAACACTTTTTCAATTAGATAATTTTATATCCACATGCTGAGCGGTCCTAGGTTCGATTCCCGGGTCGGGCAAAGAGTTATTGGGTTTTTCCGTGCGGAAATTCTCAGTAGCAGCACGGAGTCTAGAACTGTGCCCGGTAGGTGGCAATCGGCCCGCCCCTATTACATTGGAATCAAAAACGGCATCGGCGAAATGTGGATGTACACTAGGACACCTCTGCCTAAGCCTTCGGGAACACAGGCGTGCCATTTATGTATATCCATAATTTTCATACATTTTATTGGTTCACTCCGGAACTTGTCACAATAATAATTTACTACCGATTGCGTACATAACACCATCCGACCTCCCGCGCCTGAAACGTACATAATTTGATTAATTTTCGACTGGCACAAAATGCGAGCTCTAATTAAAACTAGTGTAAGTGGCTGCCGCGATAAGGGTAGTTTCGGGGTGTCTACCCGCTTAGATGTGGCGTATCGGCTTTCTTAAGTACAGTGTGTACGATGGTTAAGAGTGTAGCATTTACATGTAGTATATCGATGGTGAAGTCGATATAAGCAAATATATATATTAACTAACATTTTGGCGATTGTCGTACATAAAAAAGAGTAATTAACCTAATTATGTAATTGCTATAAAAAAAGATTGATAGTATGCATATATATATTCAATTATTAGTATAGCATATTCTCTTTTTTTCTCTTTTATGATTTTTTTTTTAACCTCTTTGCCCCACACTAGGATTTATCCTGTATCGTGGGTACAGTTTACAAACAAACATGTCACATGCACACACAACCAGACCCGAAACAACTTTTTGTAGATCACAAACTGTACTCATGGTACAGGAGAAATCTTAGTATGCGGCAACGTTTTTTTAAAAGATAATAGACAAAAAACTCAGTAGACAATTGAATATACGAGTTTTCACGTTTTCATTTTAAAATTAATATATTATAAACCTTCCGAACACAATATTAGAAATCAGAATCATTTATTTTTAGAACATGTGTAAGAAAGACGACGTTTAAAGTGTTACTTTGTTTTGCTTATATAAGCATAACAATTTTGGTAACATAGGAAGCTTCCTGTGATCAAACCCCGCACCTCAATCCGCCGTACGCATCACCCGCGCACATCGCGACCACTTTTCCCTAAGCACTCATATCAAGCATTTGACTTTGACAAGACATACTCAACTTATACTTAGCTATGAGTTGTTAGCTTATTATATCGCTAACTACTTTTAACACCCGCCAACTTGAAGCTAATATAAAGTTCGTGTTTGATCAAGTGATTCGGTTTTACTTGTGGAATGCAGTGAGAGGTTAAGTATGAAGGGTTTGCTCACGTATATTAAGTGGAGAAAACTGATGCTATAAAAAGACTGGTCAGTCATCAAGGTCGTAGGCAATATTATATACTCATAGAGTCATGACTGTTGACGGTTCGATCCCCGGGTCGGGCAAAGTGTTATTGGGTTTTTCTGTATGGAAATTCTCAGTAGCACCACGGAGTCTAGAACTGTGCCCGGTGGATGGCAATAGGCTCGCGATGACATGGGACTCAATAACGGCATCGGCGTTATGTGGGTGTATTGTACACCTCTGTCTAACCCTTTGGGGAATACAGGCGTGATGCTATGTTATAATTATATGCTAAGTATTTTTTTTTAACAAGGTGATATTACTGTTTCGCGCCCAACCGATATAATATCCTCTTATTTTACGATGTAACGTTATAAACCTTTTGAATATAGGTATACAAACATAAATATAATTTAAAAACAAACAAAATTAAACTCGGCCGCAGTTCAGCATTACTCAATCCTTATAAACCCCAGAATACAAGATTTCGCGAAAATAGACAACAGCAACATTACTCTGTCTGTCAGCTGCTATCTCCGAAACTCTCGCATCGGACGCGTGACAAAGATATGTTCATTTTCTAAAATAATCAACCCATAAATCCGGGAGAATGGCAGCGGAATCGGTACGAGACGACTCGTGTACACCCAGCCTTATTTATTTTGTAGACTTCGTTTTTCACGTGGCGATGCTTGTTTTGAGTTGATTAGTATGTCGAAACTGAATCACCGACTGAAATATTACAATTTCATCGTTTCGAATTTTACATCGTTTATTTGCAAATGATAGCCTAACGGTTGAACGTTTGCCTTCCATGCAGGAGGGTCTGAGTTCAAACCCAGTCTGCACCACTGAATTTTCGGAATCATGCGCAGATCAGAATTTGATTATCACTTGCGTTTACGGTGAAGGAAAAACATCGTGAGGAAACCTGCACACCTCAGAGGGCTCCATAAAGTTCTTGATGGTGTGTGTAGTCCGCCGACCCGCACCGAGCCAGGCTAACCCTCATTCTGAAAAGAGACCCTTGCCCAGCAGTGGGACAGAAATGGGTTAAATTTATTTTATTATTTGGAATTATGGGTATAAAAATAAAGATGTTCAGGAAACAATTGGGTGTCACCATATTTAACTAGTAAATATATTAAAAACCAATAATCACATTAAGATAAGAATACATTTATTTTGTTATTTAAATGTTAAAAAATAACAGTTACCGCACTATAAAAGCAATAAAAATACTTAGGTTTATTAATCAAAAAGTTTTTTCGCAAACTTGACCTTGGTGGAGATGAAGTCGAAGGTGAAAGCTAGTACTATTGATGTCCTTGAAAAAAAAGTGACGTCGGCGTGTCTGTATGGACCGTAGTGACTTCCAGGTTCGTCAAAGTGTTATCCATCTTCCTAATATTTTAATATGTAATTACACTCTCTGTTCAGAGTCAAAGATTTTCATTTCAACTAGATTGTTGCAGGCACTTCTACAAAATCAACACTCTAGATCAGAGGACCCCAGACTTTTTTTCTCCTAGATCACTTTCAAAATTTAGCTGGTTCCGGTGGACCCCCTGCAGCTACATTTCTACCATATTGTAAATTGAATTGTAAACCCACATTTTTTGTCACGCCAACGTAGACCCCCGTCGAGTCTCCCGTGGACCCCTGGGGGTCCACCTGCACCACTTTGGGAACTAATGTTCTAGATGCACAGTTCCAAAAGTAGGTGATCCTATGGAGAAGAGACCGGGAAGAAACTCCATGGATAATCTTTTCAAAAAAGGCTGTTTACAATTTTATAATCGTAGATAATTAACATGATTTTGATATAAAAAAAGAACCAATACATTTATCCACACGTTACATTACACGATGCGCGTTCCGTGGTATTATGTCATTTATAAATATAGGTTTACAAAAGGATCTTTAACAGACAATAAGTACGCTATGTTTTGCCATACCAGATGTACAAATGAACATGTGGTAGGTACCCATCAATAACCGTTCTATTCCATAAATTTTCCCAACCAGGTCCTCAGATTAAAATCAAATGACACACATACGTACCAACACACAAACGCCGACTTAAACTAAGTTATCGTGGAGTGCGAACCGACGACACACACCCGAGAATAATTCATCGAACAAATGCATAAATCAAAGGCAATACACACTTCCAAACGTAAACTACAGTCCGAAAACTGAAAAACCATACCATTCTCAACCTTATCCTGAAGTAGAGAGGGTAGTAAGATTTAAAATTGGCAGTTTCGCAACGGTATTTGTAAGTGTGTGTGACTAGCAATTCGAAATTCAAACGGGCGCCTATCGCAGCTCGGTGATTGGTCAGGGCGCGCGTGGCTTGATATAAATAGTGTGGTTTGTGCTGACTGTTAGGCTAATATGGAATATGGGATTGATTAATTGGGGAAATTTCTGTATGGGAAGTAATGGGAACACGTGTGGAGTTTGGTTTTATTGGGCGTGGTGGGGGAAGAGTCGGAAATCAGTAGTACTACAAATTTTCGACTTCAGATATATTTTATAAACCAAAAAGTTAGAAATTTTCAAAGGATTTGTAACTTATGTTTGCATTGCAAATATATTGATAATTTATTTGGATTCAGAGCCATTCTTTTTTCTTCTGAATCCAATTTAAAAATGATTTGATTGATTATTACGAGTTTTAATTATTTATTACTATTATTATTGTATGAATATCAAAATTATCGAACCTAACTCACCTGCCAAGGACGAGGTGTCTTAGACGAAAAATCTTCACTCTTGACCAACACAAAAATTCGAGATTCATCAATAAATACACGAATCCGGATCAAAACACGGAACCTGACAAAAATATCTTTACTCCGAAAACCTTCAGAAACAAAACACTAAAGTCCCTCTCTATACTGCTATAGCAGTGGCTGTAAAATATGCAGAAGGCTTCACACGGATAGTGGAGCGAAATGTGCCTAACACCTCCATCCGGACCTGTGTGGTTAGATATTGATTGAGACACGTGCTACACTCGAGATCTTATCACCTATACTGAAGAATACATATATAATATACAATATTAATATAACACATAAAATAGCATTGTACACCCACATTTCGCCGATGCCATTTTTGATGCTCATCTAATAGGCGAGCCTATTGCGATCTCCTTGGCACAGTTCCAGACTCGGTGCTGATACTGAAATTTGCCATGCAGAAAAACCCAATAACACTTTGCGCAACCCGAATCGAGCCCAGGACCTAATGCTCAGCAGTTACGCTTGCAACCACTAAACCAATGAATGAGGCAGTCATTTAATTTCAGTTCAGTTCAGTTCAAGGTAAGAGTAAGAGAAATGCTGATACGATCAACGGAGAAGGAGATCTCTTCAAAAGTCTGTAACCGTTCGAGCAGGCTATTTACATACACACTGATTCGATGATAATTTATTTATTTTTACTTTAATTACAACGGCCTGGCACCATTTACAATAATTAAAGCTCCATAATACAAAATAACAGAACAACAACAAACAAAAAAAAAAAGAAAATATTCATAAGTCCCTCTCACAATACTTCAGAGACACTGACAACATCTTCGACCATTCATCCGCAAACATATCGTAACTTGGATTAGAATCCAAGAGACCACTGAGTGTGGTGAGAGTGTGAAGTATTTGTGACTTAACACACGCAATATTGCGGCATGAAGGCACTGCGAAAAGTTTTTGCTTTCTATTGCGGCGATAATTGTCTGAGGAAAAAAATCGAGCCAGCTTGTTATGCAGAATATGGTGCATCTATACAGCCACGAAGAGTTTTGGCAGTTGTGAACTGATCGTTTGCTCTGCTGACCTCAAGTGAGTTGTAGGCCAGTGGCTTGTCTCTGCGCTCCCCGAGGGGAGGACGAGGAGTCGTGTTCTGGATGATAGCCCACTGCCCGAGGGTTCTTTCGCGGCCCATAAAAGTATGAGCCGGTCGGTGGGGTTAATTATACGACGCTGTATGACGTCATATGACTATGGGCTGCGGCGGGAGGGATAGATAATGCCTATCCTTTGTGTGCGAGTGTTTCTGGAGGGGCACCCGAAGTGTTTTAAGCCACCCAAGCGGTCTATACTCCGCCAGGTGAGACCCCCAGGAGGACCTGAGGGAGGCGGGAGGCCCGGCGGCAGTCTGCCGACGCACGTGGTGGCGACTTTAGGTGGCGCCCCCTACAGAAGGCTATGCCCTACACAAAAAAGTGAGTGGTAGTAGTGTTAATAATTTATTATAAGACATCGGAAAGGTCACAGATCTTATTATTATTAGCCACAACTAATTAACAAACATGGCAATATAATTAACCGTACATAATTTACTATCATTCCATCCTTTACAGAACATCTTCGCATCAATTACATTAAGGCTGATTACACGCGAGCGACATGCGACTAATAAGACCGTCGCGACACAATCGTGTCGCACGCGTCTCTAATATTGAAATAGTGATTTACGACTACTATAAATCTGTTCCGTGTCCACTTGTCCGGCTTACAAACGTCGGATAATCGCATGACAGATTTGCGTTAGCGTCCTGCAATCGTGGATCCGTAGGTGTGTGTAATTTCTAATTAGTTTAGATTTTGGTTGTTTGATTCTGTATATGCGTTTGTCTGTGATTTTTTTTTACATGTGTTTATATATGATGAAGCCCTATATCATAATTATTATTTCCTTTATTTATCCTAATACATATTTTCTTAAATTTATAAATATAATTATTATTAATAAAAAATACATTTATAAATATAAAAAAATAGGGACCAACCAGGGCATTGGGAACAGGGTCCAAGCTACCGATGGTTAGGGCTCCAGAGAGAGGAACCTCCTCATAACGTGCGCCGTATCAAGGAGTACCGCTTTCTGAATCAGTCCCTTGACCCAGCCGCCCAATGAGAGCCTCTTGAGATGTTGGTCGAGGCTCTTGGCCATCAGGCCATTGGCCTTCACAACAATCGGCACGACGATAGTCGAATCGACATTCCACATGTCGACAACCTCGTGCGCCAAGTCGAGATACTTCATTTGTTTCTCTTTCTCAGCTTTCACGTGATTCTCGTCATGCGGAATGGTGATATCATAATTATTATTACTTTATATATCTATAGTAGAAAGATATATTCGTAGGACTATAAAAATCCAGTAGACCTAATTTTTTGATTTTCGGGAAAATAGAATTATTTCTGAACTCCGGATCGCTCAGACCTGAAATATTTTAAGAAATAACTCTTGCGTGTAAAACGAAATCAAAGCCTTTCAATAATGCTTTAAAAATTGTAAGTATTGTAAAATATCGATAGTGTAAATTCGAAAACAAATGAAAATACCTATTGTTATTTTTAAAGAATCCATTACATTAAACTCTGAATATAAAAAGCTTCTTTACGTATCTAATTTGAACAGTCGGTCACAAAAAAATATACAATTAACACAATTCTTCATCTATTAAATATCTTATAAAACAAATCACCACATATGTATTTTTATGTATCATTTCTGGCATGAGACCGGCACAAACTCCACTTGAATAGTACTCGATTTATAGGTCTGATTTGGAAGGAAAAGAAATGGTCTGAGTGTCATCGTCTATTAAATACTCAAGTATCATTCGTTCGCAGATAGCGTACAGTGATTTGCCTGGAAACATAGCGTGCTCACAATTCGTGTCGACGACAAACTCAAGATTTCAGCCACAACTTTACCAAAAATTCACTTTTTAATTTCGCTAAGTGTGTAAATATCACTAAGGCTGACCTATAGTAAATCAACCCATAGTTTTCACCATAACTTGCCTCCTACACAATGAAATTGAAATGAAATGAAATGAAATGAAATTATTTATTTGCAATTAGGATTTCAATCACTTTTACACGTCTTTTTTAAACTAGATGGCGTCGGCATTTCCTATGACTATCCCTGAGAAGAAACGCCGAAACAAACTCAGGGGTCAAAGTCTATTTTAAAGTCCAGACAGATTGTATTGATGTAAAGGTTTATGTGAGACAAATATAGGGTGGAATAGCCTTTTGAAGAAAGTGCCATAACTATTTGAGCTAACCTGTCGCAACAGAGTGCAAGCATGCATCAGTTATCGTGAGAATTAATGAAATGAAGAGCGCTCAGCCTAGATCTCACTCACATTTACAATGTATAGCGGTTATATATAAGAAATAATTTCAATTTAAACGACATTACAATAACAAAATAATGAAGTAAATAATATAATAATTAATGGCAAAATTTGTATATAAAAAAAAAAAAAGGAAGGCTAAAGAGCGGCTCAATCCCAAGCGTTTTTGTCATCTAAATAGTCCGAAATTTTATAGTATCCTTTTTTACAAAGTTTAGATTTAATTACAATTTTGAACTTCTTTAATGTTAAATTACGTATATCATTGGGAAGCTTATTGTAAAAGCGTATACATTGTCCCATGAACGAGTTGCTTATTCTGTGGAGGCGCGTAGCATGTACAGCAAGGTTGTGTTTATTCCTAGTGTTCAAAGAATGAGTATCAGACAGTTTGACAAAGTTCGAAATATTTTTATAAACATATACACATCTCTATACATCATGACAATGTAACTACAATATCTCCCGGTAATTATGTAAGTTTGCAACACAATAGACGTTCGATGCTGATGGCTTATTGATTATGTTGAGCGGATGTGTGTCGCATGATTTATCACGTCACAGAATGGATTCTGATTGTCAAATGGATTGAATCATTAGGGGGTTGGTTATAGCAAGCGTATGGCTTTTTGTTTGGATATTAGCAAGACAAAGACGGTGCTGCGTAATACAAAATAATACATATATTTCTATAGGAAAAGGAATTGCAAGAATTATGATAAAATATTCCAAAAATATATATTTTACCTACAGCTAAATTGATTAACAAATTACTCATTGCTGCTGAGCTGTTGTGCGTGAGGTCTTGAGCTCGATTTCGAGGTGGGGAACGTTTTATTGAGTTTTTCTGTTAGAAAATTCTCGGAAGTAACCCGGATATTGAAATTTTGCCGGATAATGGAAATAGAAATATCTTTGCCTAAATCTTCAGGGGTTACAAGCGTGAAGATGCGTTACATGTTCCTAATCTATTGAACATACTTAAGTCATCATGTGCTTAAACTTTTCCCAAATAATTGGTTGTCGGACATTGATAATTTAATCTAAGGTTAGGTTAGGTTAGTTCGTCAAACTTTTTGGGTTGTCATAGATATTCGTATGACATCCAAGATCAACTGTTCAACGTGCTTTCCGTAGCACGGAGGGTTCTCGATGTACTAATTCATAGTCACCAATCCAAGAACTGACCGCAGCAACCGCTGCTTAACGTCCCTTCGTAAGTACTATTACAAAGCTTAAGATTATTTCTGATAGTTTGTACTTAGAACTTTCTTTCAGAAGCCTGTAGAATCATTCTGCAAGGCAAAGGCCTACCTTCCTTCCATTTTCCTAGTCTGTTGCAATTTAGGACCAATAAGGTATAATAAGACCAGTTCACCTGGGCCTGCCGCGTTACCGTTTCCTGCTATTAGGCACCCACTGCGCTGTACTTAAAACACACAAATCTTGAATACTTTAATCACTTCCATACATTCTACCCTAATTATTCCATTTCACATACATTCGTGCACTCAAAACTCGTTCCCGAAACAATGGCCCCCTCACCTGCATACAATCCGATAATAACACAAGATTATTATTAGACATGAATTATAGTCGCAATTAGACGCGACAGGTCGGGGAAACGGCGCTGTCGCGACAAAGCGCAGGACGCGAGGTGGACAGTTGGGGATGTAAATCAATCAGCGGGCTTGAATGGAACCTGTGTTATGATTATGTCATACATAAGAACTGTATTATTGAGTAAATGTGCTAGAAATTATATATAGGAGAAATAGCGTGGGTCATAGAATCAATAATAGCCTGGGGAGAGGAAAGTGATGGATCGTGATATACTGAGCCAACTTGGGTATTGGGACTTGAAAAAATATTGATAGAAAAGGTTACTTCATCACTTCGTTTGCTATCTTTGTTTATCTTGAAACCTTTTATCTTCCTCGTAATAGTATTATATTAAGCTTCTGAAGAAAGAGCCTTCACCAGTTGTAAGGAAATAGCCTCTACGAATTGCAAGGAAAGAGCCAGCTTGGGCGACGAAAGTTTAGGTCATCTTTAGCTCAAGTTTAGACTTTTTGATTTAATTCTCATGTCTCCTCGTGGCATCTTCGTGGTCTGCCACCACACTGCCTGAATATTACAAGATTTCATCAAGTGCCACAGCCCCACACGACAGTGCAGTTTTAAAATAAATCCTTCAAAATTGAGTTAGTCTTGTACAGGCATTCTCATATACACTCCAAAGTTTTGCATTCCAACTAAACCGCTGTGGTGATCAATGGGCCATCTGCTGGACTTTAGTGGTCCGGCCAACATCTGATCAGTCATACGATAAACGCGACTAGTATAATATTCCCATTTTAGCTTTTTGAGCTACGCGATCCTCGTATCTAGATGTATGTTCCATAGTCTGGTTGTAACAATGCCTACCGCGGTAGGGAGCGAGTGCACAGATCGCGACGCGTAGTTATCTGGGCAGGGGCCACCGCCGATATGTTTTGTAGTCTCGCAGGCCGAAGCTACGCCGCTGTGGACGCGTGCACTATGAGCTATGAAAGGATTAGAGTTAGCATTTAATGTAAAAACAATGAATGGATAGTGACAGGATGATTACATTTTTTACTAAAGTGCTTACACTTAGCTTCTTGAATTACTTACTCATGGTTTTTTTATTAATATCTAATTCGTTTTATAATAATATTTTATGTATTAAAAAAAATGTTTGAATATGATCATACACATTTTTGGTTTAGCGGTTACTCCGCTACAGGCACCGCTATTGGTTTCACACTAATATTTACTAATTAATAGTCACTAGCGAGTAAAGACTTGTAAACTCATAATAGAAGAATTGATTGCTAAGCTGTTTTGTATGACAGCTTTTAAAGTCAATACCCAATCATACACCTCAAATTTCCAACCTGCGATCTATCTATGTGGCTATATAATTTCAAAAGTCTTCCAAAGTAAAAAAGGTATTCTAATTTCAAACTGTCCATTCTAAGTTTACCCGAGCTCCACACACCATACCGTGTGGCTAGCCGAAATTTAGATGTCACAAGTGTAGCTTTCTGGCTAATGTCCGGCGCACGAGTTGTTTGTTACTGCCGTGTGGTGTGCAAGATGGAAGATACCAGCGAATTATACGCTCTTGTGCAAACCTAATGGGTTCCGGTTTACTTTGTGATGTGCGGCCCAATTTGCATGGATAGAATTTTGATTGATGATCCCAGATATGTTTTGGATTTAGTGGCTACTAGAATTAGGTGTACAATGTTATGTGGTTATTTGAGAAAGTCACGTACATTGAAGATTTTAACCCCCCTGCATTATAGTTTAAGCAATTTTGGCGTATAAGCTTGACATAAGTAAGTATATAAATTCTATAACATAATATAGCATCACGCCTGTATTCACCAAAAGGTTAGGCAAAGGTATTCTATTGTAAACCCACATTTTGCCGATGCCGTTATTGGGTCCCATATAATAGGGAGCGATCTCATTGCCATCTACCGTGCACAATTCTAGACTCAATTGCAGCAGCACAGAGTCTGGAATTGTGCCATTGTTATTTACCAACGCTGGGAATCAAACCCAGGATCTGACGCTCAACAGTCGCGCGACCACGTAACCAATAAGGCAGTCTCTACAAACCACCTGAAAATATCTAAACAAAAAATAACAAAAGTAAACATACTAGACAATCAACCCGATCATAAGGCTGTACACACACTACACAACAAAGCGACACAAATGACGCGCGGCGCGATCAACAAGCCGCACTTGTTATTCAATAACCGTCCCCAACGATATCAATTTATCACAGGTTCAATGAAGGCGAAACTATATTTCATTGCTGTACAGGCTGACATTGAATCTCTGATACTATCTCTGAATAGATTATGAAAATCCTCCCCACAAACAAAACACAACCTTAACACTTAATTTTAGAGATTCATTTTGATCGGAACAATGGTTGGAGATAGGACTATTAGCAGGATGGTGAAGGTTGCATATTGACGTCATCCAAAAGGGAGTAGGCAGTCGAATGCAAAACGGTTGAACCATGGATTTGGCATATGTTATAGGGGGGCAACTATTGTCTGACACACGGTTGGGTTAACATTTCAGTTTATTTCAAAATTGTTTTTAGTTCTATCCAAATCAGAGATCCATTAAAGATATGTTTAAGTTTCCTGCTAGAGAAGAAAAGTGAAGAAAAGAGCTGGTTGCTTTATGACTGGAGAAAATTTAGTGGATGGCAATAGGCCCGCCTTTATATGGGACTTCTTAACGGCATTTCCATCAAGTAATGTGTTGAACACAAGGTGTTCCAATTTATCTTCTGACCGCCAATGATTGGCTTTGCATAATCCATCAGAAGTTATATTTCAATTTATTTACATTACCGTAATAATTACTTAGGTACACCTTATTTTATTCTTGGAAAACTTACCTATATTTTTACCTTCTTACTGCGAAGCGTGGAATGAAGGAAATGTTATGAATGAGGTAATTATAGCCATAGGTATAATGATTTAACTGTCTGTGTGATAATAATATGTTTTTTGACGCATAACTTTATTATAAACGATAGACAAGCGATTATTACAAAGAAGGCCTTGAAGATTGGACGTGGGAGAATACTTGTCGATGATGGGTAATTTTACAGGCATAAGATATTGCATACCCAAGAATTACTCAAAATTTCTTTAACTAAAAAAAATTGTGAGGAGACCTGAAATATTAATAAAAAAAAAAACGAACACGTCGATCGTCGAACGATGAAGTTCTCAAAACTTAAATCTGTCAATTTACTCAACATTATTTGACAGTTTCAAATCATGCGACAAAATTATTAATTCCCCCCCCAACGACAAACCAACCGTATGTATCAGCTAATCTATATGTCTTAGCTGATTCGGGTGGCTGTATTTCATATCGAAACTAGTGAGCGTGCTACTAATTGCCGTCGGTCGCGTGCGTATTGCGACAATTCCATTTGTCTGCCTGTCTGTAGGAACCCTTTGATTGAGCTTGGTTATTGGTGTCGGTGTTGCGTTGTTCGGGATTCTGGCAGATTATTGTTTGGGTGTATATTTGTGGATGTAGAATAATCTGTTACATATTTGTGCGATTGAGGCGTTTATAGGTGACACTGATAAATGTTAGTATACCTACCTGTTTGATCTGATTGCGGTGGCATAAGAGGAGTTAGATAGATGTTAAGATGTACAAAATCGAGTTTGTTTCGCGTCTTTTTTAAGTGCTCGCAGAGTATGGGCAAAGGAATTTTTCAATCTTAAGTGACTAAAGCTTTGTAAAGTTTTTTTTATTTTTTTCAGTTTTATAATTTTCGCTTTTTAAGTTTATGTGCCGAGGTCACGTAAAAATAAGGTTCGTTCTATTTTTTTTTTCTTTTTAACTGAACGCTATTTTCTTTCGTCCAACTCGTACTACTTTTTCACTTCACCTTCACTTTTCTTTCAGCTTAACTTTTAAGTTATTCTGTGGACAGCGTCGTGGGTCGCATTATCATCAATATGTTTATTGTAATATCAATCGTAAGTTGTTATGATGTAACTGTTAGATGTCTGTCAATAGCGGGCGTATTAGTTCTGTCCATAATATGTTTGACGTTCAAAAAGCACTAGTAGTAGTCTATTTTGAATAAATGAATTTTGAATTTGAATTTGATGTTCCTCTCAATAAAAATAAAAAAATATCTTCTAAGACCGTTTATGTCTTGACGAAACAAAGTCACTAAAATAATTAGATTAAATTATTTTAACAAACTTTCATACTAATAAAAATACCGTATAATACAAAGGTTGGTTTGCACCCAAATGGTGACAATTTGGCAGTCGTTCACTCGTGACATTCCATCACATGACAAGCAATCAATCAAAATTTCCATTTCCACTTTTATAGAATCATATAAAAAGGAATTTTTAATCAAACCCCCCAATGCCATCAAAAGGCCACAAATTAACAATTCCAACTTTCAATATACGTCATAACCCTAAAAAGTGGTAGCGGGCAAAAACGACCAACTTAATAGGATTGACAAGATTCCCGACGACCAATAAAAGATGGGGGCCGATCCCATAAAACTATAAGGAGAAAATATGTCTAGAGGATATTTTCTAAGCTATAACCGTGACCATTCGTTAGAACCCCAAATGTCATACCAATGAATTCATGTCCCGCAATTTTTTTGCACGGTTTATCGCCTTTCTTTATTACGGTCGGCCGTTTTTGGCTTGTTGGGTATATATTTTTATGGGCAGCATTCGAGGGGTTAGGAAGATTACCGCGAATTTGTTTATAGCACACATATTGGTTTCGGTGATCGCATCTTTAAGTCCGTTTTATTTTTTAATAATGGTGTAATATGTTCATGTTATGTTTATTTCTATTTTATATGAAACAGTTAAAACTTGGAAATTGAGGATAGATTGGCGCCATAGTAGAACTCCCTCCACTATTTATCTATATGTATAAAAAAAAATGCAAAATTAAGTTAGGATATCTAACTATTATGCTTAATGATAGTTGTTAACAAAAGTTATTACATAATAATAATCATTTTATTATTACAAAATATTTATTTGATAGGACGGTTCGTGGTATGGGTAAGCGACTGAGGATAAGTGTTGCGAATTTGATTCCCGTCTGGGTGTACGTCGTGCATGTGAGATGTATGTTTGTAAACTGTACCTACCCGTTATATAAGATATACTTTACTAATTTATAGTAGACTATCCTTGAAGATTTTTTGGCAACAAATTTTGGAATATATTTTACTAGCTTTTCTTCATTCAACAAATCCTCCGATTTTATAATACATCTATCTCAAAAAATTACTCAAAATGTTCCATTAAAAACCATTTCAACCGTCAAGTGATATGCATCCATCAATATCTTTGAGCAATGACGTAATTATGACACTGCGCATAAGGGTGACATCAAACACTCAGATAATAAGACAAAGCCATTGAATACAAAGGGCTGTATTAAAAATACGAGTATTGTCCCCTCCAATATGGAGAGCTTTCGACTCGATCTCACCAAGACATCCATTAGGTATTATTGAAAATTTTAATATCAAAAATTGCCGGAGTCTATTTTGATGTTACGACTCGACGATCTACGGAATCGTATGAGAATTATTACGATTGGAACCGTGCGCCTAGAGTCTCGACTTTTTAAAAGTGCCTGAAAAGGCCTACTTGAAATAAAAAACTTTGACTTTGACTTTGACTTTGATTGTATATTAAAATGTCGTGAAAGTTTAAAGTAGAATGTATTATACTTAAAACCTCTAAGCAACACAATGGTGAATCGCCAATAATAGCAATGAAAAGCATGACAATATGGCATTTATAATCGCAATAAACTTTCATAGTAAGATTTAGAATTTTCTGTTGTCGCTTCACTTCAATAGATGGCGTTGTACTTTTTGCTATGCTGCGGATAGTCGACAATCGACAAAAGGCATCAGGCCACCAAATCTATTAAGCTATTAAAAGGAAACTAGTAAATTGTTATTTATTTACTATTATTCCTATAGGACCTAAACGTCTATTTTTATATATGTATAATAGAGTATAAAGACCCTGATTCTTATTCTTTATACCAATAAAAAGACAATCATGTGTACTGTAACGGGATCTACAAATTAAAGGCAAGGCAATCTGCAATATTAATGTATTCGGCACCGTGGCCGTCCAAGTTCAGCATTAAATTACAAATCACAATAAAAATTCTAAACATTTTTCTACAACACGTCACACTCATCTCCAAGTCACCTATTTGAATATTTGTTTCTTTTACACCAGCCAGTCTTAATGCAGATGAGCCTATGGCTTCTGCATAAAACCTCTACAGTACCTACAGCCCGCCTCATGCTAAGCGGTTTTTTGAAATACCAATAACATCACTCACGCGTTGCCGACCCTGTAAAAATCTTTCTGCGTAGCTATTTAAAGGTGTATATTTAAATTGGACCCGGGTACGTCCTAAAGCTGCGGCCAGACACCGGAGGACGGGCAGCAGCGTCCTCTCACTAATCGGTAAACCACTGCGATTCCCAAGCCGCTTGCCAAGCGTGGGGATTATGGCAAACCCGCCCTTGGGGGAGGCCTTCGTTCAGTAGTGGACGTCTTCTGGCTGATGATGATGATGATGATTTAAATTGTACGTATCATAAAGCCTGTCATATACTTTTTAAACCAAAATATTAATCGACTGGCTACGGTACGACCACGCGACGATCGGAATCGTCGCCACTAAAACTCGTCGGAAGCGTTTCAAGGAATATCATTTCGTATCGCGAGTGAACCACTTTTGTTTTATAGCGTTCTCTATATTGTTGCGATTTGAATGTTACATTGTGAATGTTTAGATCAATATCTTTACAATGTTCTGCAATTTTTATATTGCTTTTGTTGTGTTTAGGGTTTTTATTTTGTTTGTTACGTTGGTATTTTCAGTCATAAATGAGATAATTAGCCACTAAAATTTTGAGCTTTCGATCTGTTTAATATCTTTATTAATCTTTATAAGATACTAGCTGTGCCCGCGACTTCGTTCGCGTGGATGTCGGAACTTAACAATGTATTTTTTAGTGAGACCAAATGCACTTAACCCTATTTTTTTCTAAAATAAAAGAATTTTTCTAAAATAAAAGTAGCCTAAGTTACTCCTTATTACATCAGCTACCTGCTAATAAAAGTCCCGTCAAAATCGGTCCAGCCATTTCAGAGATTAGCCTATACAAACAGACAGACAGACAGACAGACAGACAAAAATTGTAAAAAATGTTATTTTGGTGTATGTACCGTATATATATTCATATGCATGTAGTAAAAAACGGTTATTTCAATATTACAAACAGACACTCTAAATTTATTTATATGTATAGATGTAACGGTAGATATAAAATTTTCAACTGCCTCACTGGTCTAATGGTCGCAAACGCAACTGTCACGTGTGAACTCCTGAGTTCGATTCCCAGGTCGCACACAGTGCGAGCCTGCCAGGTCATCCACTGGCGGGCTGATACCTGCCGGGGGTGCGGTGAATGCGCGAGCGAATCCCGTATCTCCGGCGCTACAGGTATGCCGCAGGAACACCATGTGGTTAAGTCGGTAAAAGTCCGACATCACCCGTCGCCATCCCCAGGGTGGCGGGTATGCGTGAGCATTTCCAAACGTAAAACAAAAGTCACACACAGTGTAACTGGGTTTTTCTGTATGGACATTTTCAGTAGCACCACGGAGTCTGGAAATGTGCCCGGTAGATCACCAGACCTCACGCTCAGCAGTCGCACCAGTAGATCAATGAAACAGATCACAGCCATCACGTATAAAGAAACAAAGTAAACTAATAAAAAGCCCTAAGCCCTTGAACACTTTCTTTACAAATTTTCATTGACAACCGAATCTAAACACAAAGAAACCACCCAATATCGTACGGTTCTCAAAAATTCACACATACAACATCTGTCAGAGATTTTTTTCTACTAATCTTAATCCGGGCTCATCAAAGATTGGAAAAAAGTCGAATGTAGGATTTTGTTGTAAAATTATAAAGCGTAACATATCCAGCTGGGTATGTATCGAGCTTGATGGTGAAGTATGTGAAACGAATGTTTAGGGTTCCGTAGAGAAGTAGGACCAATAGATTCTGAAGTAAAAATGCTAAAACTTAATAAAATTATGTAATTTTAGTATAATATAGGCAGATCATTATGTGTAATTATAAATAAAAAAAATTAAGTTTTGTTAAACGTGCGTTTTTTGTATTTTTGCATGGCTCATCATAGTTATCATCTTGTAAGTATGGAGTAACGAGGTTGGTGTTCTTCCATTGAAAATGGAGGATCCTCCGACCAGGCAAGGTGGTTAGCCGAAAAGTGATGTCGGCTATTCGTATATGTGTTGAAATCGTTGTAAACTTTCATAGTGCGATTCAGGGTTTGTTGTTGTAGCTTCACTGCGATAGATGGCGCTTTACTTTTTGCCATGTTGCGAGTAGGTGTCGCTACAGTAAGCATCTTACAAGCGAATAACATTGTCTTACTTTCTATGAATAATGATGATATTTTTTTTTATTGTTCTTGTCATTTTATTCCCTTCTACATTAACCTATTTACGTGCTTATTAGTTTTGGACCGAAATAACACAAAAAATCTATTGGGATGACCTTCACAAAAATGTGTACTCTATTTCTTTATCTAAAGTTATTGCTTTAATTGACTATGTTAGGTTAAAACATTTATTTTGTATAATTTTTACAAGCATAATTGTAGTTACTTCGTGGATGCCAACAGCGTGACTTTACGCTATTTAAAATTTACATCGCTATTACTAAAATAATACGCTATTGCTAATACTTAAAATTAAGTGACATATACTAATATTTAATAATATTAAATCTACCCATCTCTCTTTTCCATCGCAATACTGAAAAATAAATAAAGAGCAGCATCAAACATATTCAAGTACCTATAAAATCAATCATCGAATGTACGGAACACTCAACACCAAAAAAACTCGGCACACCCCTGTTACATTTTTAAAAAAGGAATAAAAAACTACCTTTCGCGATTCGACCTGTGTTTAACCGCTGTCAAGTGTTGTCAATCATACTGCTTCGGCCCCGCCCGCCGGCCCGTTTGACAGCCCTAGCCTGATATTATTTTACTTGTTTTTGATTTTGTTTCGTCTGTTAGATGTTATTGTTTCTTATTAATTAAAGTTTGATTGTTTTTGTTTGATAAATATGTGAAATAATGTATTTATTAATGTGTGTTTGCCAAAATGGTCTGGAAATAGCTGAGACAAATATCGTTAGACAGGGAAAGATTTATCAAACATTCAGTGTAGCTATGTATTTATAGCCATAATTTTTTATAGTTACGATTATCATTGCCTCATTTGGCAAGTGGTCGCAAGCGCGACTGTTCAGCGTAAGGTCCTGGATTCGATTCCCTGGTCTGGCAAAGTGTTTTTGGGTTTTTCCATATTAAAATTTTGACTAGCAGCACGGAGTCTGGAACTGTGCCAGAAAGATGGCAACAGGCTGGCCAACTATTTCATGGGACTCAATAGCGGCATTGAAGAATGTGGTTGTACAATAATACACATCTGCCTAACCCTTGGGGGAATATAGGCGTGATGCTATGCTATGTTATGATTATCGGCCAAAAATGCCTTACTTCGTGAACGTAAATATAAATTTCATACTGCAATAAAAGTTAAATACTATATACTATTGGCAGGAAGCATTTAAAGAAAGTAGGTACCTACAATATTAAATTAAAATTGAAAATCATTGGTATCCAAATACAGGTAGAAAAAAAAACAGATGTTCAGAAAACAGTTGGGTTTCACCACATTTAACGTTTTGGCATGCAAAATTAATTAAAATACAGCTATATTTTTATAAATATACATATATTTATTCGGTTATTTAAAATTTAAAACTTAGTTAAAATATTTGAATTCAATTTATATTGCGATAGATGTCATCGACATGTTTAAAAATATACAAAATCAGTGATAATAAATGTATGATTTTTAATTTAATTTAATCAGTAACAAGCTAGAAATATATAAATAAAAGTACAAACTGTTAAAAACGGGGAGGGGAAGAAATCATAGGGCAATAAATAATTATAATATTACTATTACCTACCTATACATAGATATTAAATCAGTTATAACAACGAAATAAAACTTCACTGGAAATTGACTGCAAATGCCGTGATACAAATTATCAACCTAACACCTAAGCAGGTACCCATCTGTTCATATAACCATATTACCAGTCAACATTTAAAGTCACAATTGCAGATTTCATTCTCTTTTCATTTCAAATCCTAACCTAGAGTCTCGGCTTTTTAAAACTGCCTGAAAATGCCTACTTGTAATAAAATAAATCAAATTAGTGGAATACTTGATTATTTGATCACACAATTCGAGGATAAAATACTTCGACATTTTAAAAAGTTCAAAAATTTCAACCAATGACACGCAACAGACAGATGACTGACGGACAATCAAACCGATATTTATATACGTACCATCTCTTATTATTAAATCATCAATCAAAATTAAGTTGCGCTCAAAATCCATGCTTAATTACTGGCTACGGGTTATTGATTAATTTACATCGTATGTTACGGAGGAGATTCGATGTTTTTGACCAGTTTGTAAAAAAAAACTGTATGTAAAATTAATGGTTGTTTTAAGTAATTAGATGAAAGAATATATATATTTCTACACTAACTATTACTCTTTCAACATTTTGTTTTGTTGTGTATGAAATATAGGTAAACTCCTAATTGATCTAGTGGTGGCTACCGTGAATGCGTGCCGTGCATGAGCTCTTCTATCTTGGGTTCGATCTCCAGTTCAGACAAACTGTGATTTGGTTTTTCTATTAGAAAATTCTCAATAGGAACCCAGAGTTTGGAATTGTGCCCTATAGATGGCAATAGGCCATATTACATGGTTATCCCATCAAGTTAAAGTTCCGCAAAGTAGATACAACAAAGAATCTATTGTTCCTCGCCGCCGGGTCTCACTTGTGTATTAATGATTTAATTATGACAATGGTACACCTTTACTTAACCCTTCGAGGAATACAGGCGTAAAGCTGTATTACTGATATGATACACTGAACGAATCTCCACGTATGAGGTTTTTTTTTTTCTTTTATAAAAATCGTTGCCCCATACTAGGATTTCTCATGTGTCGTGGGTACAGTTTTACAAACATACATGTCACTAGCTTCCGCTCGCAGCTTCGCCCGCGTGGATTACGAACCCGTAAATTTTCCCGGGATAAAAAGCCTATGTGCTATTCCAGACTATAATCTATCTCTGTGCTAAATTTCATCCAGATCCGTTCAGCCGTTCTGGCGTGAAAGATTAACACAGATCCATCCATCCAACCATCCTCACAAACTTTCACATTTATAATATTAGTAGGATTAGTAGGATAGGATATTAGTAGGATAGTAGGATAAGATAATATTAGTAGGAAGTAGGATCAGATATGCACACACGCCCAGAACCGAAATAACTATTTGTAGATCAAACAAATAATACAATGCAAATGCAAGAATCGAACTCACCACATGTAGTGCAGAAAGCTAATGGCTTAGCCACTGCGCCAACCGTGTCGCCTTATATTTAATACATCGAGCACTCTTAGACAACTAAAATACTTGCTGATTAGATAATATTTTTGTGGGAATGAATATTCTCATTTAAAGACAAGATTTGATAAACAAAAACATCGTTTCAAGCAAGCATATTTTTTCTCCGACTTAATCACCCAAAAAGTTAAATCGAAGTATCAATTGATTTGAAGTATACTTTTTAATACTAAAAGTATTGAACCCACTCAATAAGCTTCATATGCTTTTGATGAAGGGCACGTTCGGAAATTCAGTGTTCCGTAAATACGGAATAATCGGATCAGTGCAGGTAGGGAATGACATATATCGAAAATACCACAAACTTTTTTGTCCAACACTTTTTTTTTTGTGTGTTTTTGTCACATGTTACACGGTTTAAAAAGGTAACTTCGAAAACTTGGAGTGTAGCGAATTTTGTGCGATTTTCTGATCTATTTTGTTTGCTGTGCATTTGACAATGAAGGTGTAATTTGTATTTTCGTCGTTTTATTGTGAGATGTATAGCTACCTATGCTATCAGATGTATAGATACCTATACGCTGTAAGTAATTATGATATTAATTATATTATACGTTTATTAAAGAGTGACCCGAAAGGTGGCTGAATGGTTACCCGTGCAACTGCCTCGTTGGCCTAATGCGTGAGGTCCTGGGTTCGATTCCCAGGTTGGGCAAAGTGTTATTTAGTTTTTCTGTATGGAAATTCTCAGCACAAAATTTGAAACTGTGAGCGGTTGATGGCAATAGGCTCGCCCCCTATTACATGGGAGTTAATAACAGCATCAGCGAAAGTTGCACCATAGTACACCTCTGCCTAACCCTTCGGGGTTACAGGCGTGATGCTATGTTATGTTATGTTGGTGACTACTAAGCCCATTTTTCTTCTTCTTCTTTTAATAGCAACTATTTGGACTGAATATAGATGAAGCAAAAGGGTTATGTAAGGATCGTAGCACATGGCGTTCCGTAGTTTCTGCCTACCCCCATGGGATAAAGGCGTGACTTTATGTATGTATGTATGTATGTATTTGGACTGAATACGTGTGGTGGGAGAAAAAAGTATTTTGCAGCGACTAGGCTGTCAGAAGATCGAATGCTGGCCTACGTGTCCCGGTTTCGATTCCGGCACGAAACAAATATGTATAGGTATGGCTTACAGATAACTGTTCAGAACCTGTGTGTGTGTGTGTGTGTATGTAAAAATTTGTGTTTTTAATCCCACCCACGATACAGGAATAATTTAAAGAGTAAAAAAAATTAAATACGTTGCCGGCTGGCTTAGGTTTCCATTACAACACTACACTTTAGAGCAAGTAGACTAATCTTAAACTAATCATTTATCGCATAGAATCCGCTGTCACGACCAGTCTGGTCAGTCAACGCCGTACCAACCATACACAACCAGGTAACTTCTGGTTGATCGAATGATTGACAACGTATGTCTTGAGAGAACATACTCTTCACAGCATGAGATGCAGTGAACTGTGAAAGATAGTCGTGTATTCGTGGTGATAGTCCCTTTAAATAAGAAAGATAACCAACCAAATATTATCTCTGCAAGCAGTATAGTAGATATCATAGAAATTCTATTTGATGATGACGATCGATTGATGAATTAGGTGGTCACTGGTAATTTCAGTTAAATTTTCTATGTCTAAAATGATTTAAGGCTAATCAATTAAGTAGTTGCTTAAAATGGTCAAAACTATAAATAAAAACAAAACGTAAAAAATCTTTATATACTGAATTGTGATAAATATCGTCGATTTTCTTTGTTATAATTGTTAAAAATTCTCATGGGCTATCTGCTGCGAGAGGTAGACGGATGGGTGAGCCGGATTCATACTGAATAAACTCTCCATGGTTACGATCCACTTCGGCACCTGACCGTGGACCTCGGAGACTCTAAAGAGCCCATCGAAGCTTACCACGGCCAATAAAAAAGGCACATCTCTGGGAAGACAATGAAATGGTCCATGAAAAGGACCCCTAGATGCGCAGGCGTACCAGTATAAATGATTAAATTAATAAATGAATACTTAACAATAATCTTGATGCAGATGTTCTCAAATCATTATGAGTTAATAATTCCAACGCTCCTAGTCAATAACAACATTCAATATGGAATACTGTTTTCTACATGTAAAACAATCTCCCATATTGGCTGTAAGTTATTCAAAGCTGTACAAGTTGAACTTTCATGTGTTTTATTTGCTCATCGAGTTGCGATATTCATTGGATGGTGTAATTCATAAGATGAACGAAGATTTGGATATATTAGAAGGGAGTAAACCATTATTTTTAAAAGAGTATCCATAATTTTACTGGAATCCTGAATCTAGATACTTGAAGTATGGAAATACCCGTAAAGGCTAAAAATTGAACTAAGATTATTTTGAGCGTAAAAAAAAAAACAATGAAAGGAAATACAAGAAATGCAACTGATTCTGATCATGATAAAATAAATGATGATTCGTTGATGATGACACAAGCTGAAGAAGAACTATCCATTCTACTAGAATTGTCAGCTGATCCATTCTTTCTACGTATAGATATCTAAGGACTTATCTAAAAACGTGGTCAAAGATGTCTTGGATGAATTTATGGCTAGATATTCCATTACCTGACAGATACAATGATGATATAAAATGTTCGAAGTCTGTTTGAAAAAACTAAGGGACATAATATATAGGGCATAAAAGTATGTTTGATATAAAAAAGTGTAACTATCTGAAGTTGCTTTACGAAAAACCAGAAACTCGCCAATCGCCAATAAAGAGATCAGCCAAGAATGGTTCACTTTCTAAAAAGTGGACATTTAGAAAACGTATGTAATTTAAAACGCTTTAGTTTTCTACTTGAACCACGTTATAAAGGGGATGTCAGAATATACGTCAAACGTCATCGGCCTGGAAGACGGCTCTTCGGTTTTGATACAGCCGTGTCTTATAAATATTATATCCATGTACTCTCAACCTTATATTGATAACATTGCCAGTCAAATTCCAACTCTTGTCTATGTTGTTGAAAGCTGGTTTTGCTTTAGCATTATCATGCCTTTAAGGGTGAGTTACCCATCACTTTGTCAAGATGAACAACCAATTATAAGTCAAGTTTGATATTACTCTTTAGAATTTTGATTTCTTTCAATTCTTTTTGTATCGGTTTGACGAGCGAAGTGGTTATTTATAATTAAAATGGCGATTTCTGATCTCTTTGCGTGTGATACGACTTTTAATTTGGTGTCGATCAAAAGGATTATGCGATTCCAATTTAGTATTCGATTTAATGTGAATCATACTTTGCATATTGAGAAGGATTAGCTGTGACAGATTAGTGAAAGATACAGATGGTAGAAAGATGAGTAGTCGATGGGTATGCACATATCACCATTTTATTTTTCATTTGAGATTTTTATGATAATTTAATATGAACGAACCCAAAACACCTAAAGATCCAAGGCAAATGCCTCCCTGTTCTCCTTTATTTTTTCCTGGTCTATTGCAATTTTGGTGGATTTAAAAATAATAGCATCTTTAATAAGCAAATCAGTGTCTCCAACTAAACATTCTGACAAGTTGGTATGACTCTATATCTGGCCGATATATATTGAAATCTGCTCGTTCTGATGCAACAAGGTGGGTGGTCTATCCATAGCGAGAACATTTGATCATAACAATATTAGGTATACCAGGATTTTTAATGATTTGAATAAGGAACTAAACTGAAATCTTTTAATACAATATGGCATGTTGAAAATCTTGGTCCTAAATTCAATTGATCTCGAAAGCCATAGAAACAGCCTTATAAAACAATCAAACATCGATTCAAGAATTCTTAATCAAATTATTCCATTCAGAGTCAATTCACCATGAAAGAACAACAAGATACACCATTATTAGTCATTTATTTTTTCAAATGACAATAATACTGCTACCTTAAAAGACCAGGCCAATAAAAATCAATACAAAGTCGAACTGGCCAGAATTCCCTATTCAGTTCTCTGTAGGAATAGTACGAAGATGTGTTCAGCTACTTGCGGCCCGATACGTCTTGTAAATATGGGTATGAGCAAAAAGATTATCCATGATTGTTTATTGTATTGAATCGTTTATGTACGGTTGGTAAATAAAGTTCATATTATCAAATTAAATTTTTGCATGACTATTTTACATTGAGCAACTGCCCAATTATTGGGAGACACTGATACTCTAAAGGTAGACTTTTTGTACTGCTGACTCCCGTAACCACTGCATAGGTATAACAAACACTTGAACGTGCTTTTCTAGGAACAGTGTCCTTTGTGAAAATCGTTAACCCATCCAAGGGCTGACCACAGGCGGCGCTGCTTTGCCGTTTTGCTTGACTGATCTGTGCGTATTTATGTCGCTACGAGCCCTTCAGCTGAGAATTCTACGCGCAAGAGCAGCTAGAATGGAGACTATTTTGATGGCATACAGAAGCCAAAAAGTTCTTAAAAAGTTATCTCATTACTGACAAATGCCTCATTAAAGTAGCTTGGGATAGATTAAAACACGTAAAACGATATCTATTTATCAAACGTAAATGCGATTTTTTCTGCTGACTGTACAGTAAACGGTAGGCAAATGAGTTGTGCGAGTGCCGATACCTGCGGTAGAGAACTTATTTTCATATTTGTCCCTCTACATTATTTATTACATTGGCCTTAGGGCTGCTCCTAAAAGCAATTGAGTGTTTCTTCAGCATATTATTAAAACATTAGAAAAAATAATAAAAACGGCAGTATTTCTCAAAGATATTTCGGCCAGTATGGCTATTGTACTAAAGTATAGAAAGTAAAGAAATATAAAAAAAAAAACGACGGACTACTTGGCTACTGTTTTGATAAACCTATCGCACCCTTAGAATGAAAGTAATCTAACTCAAAATTCCTGAACAACCAAACCTGACCTTAAAAAGTATACTTTTTTGAAGACTTTCTTGCTCATTTCCCACAAATTACATTTTTGACTTAGGTCACTTTAATACTAAGTGTGCGATATATCTCACATATATACACATACAAACCCGAAACAACTATATGTAGGTCACTCTCTATGTGTATTCTTATAGGGGAGCGAGTCTCATACGATTTGAGATCATGTCAAAATAGAGAAAAATCAAAAAAAAAACCATGGTGGATATTGCTAGTGTATCTTTATCCAAATACTAATAATATCCAAATATAGTAATATCCACATCAGATATTACTTATAACCGTCCAAATATATATAGTGTTTGGATGCAGTCGAGATTCTTATAGAAAAAGACCTCTGTAGAGTTGTCTTACTGCAGTAGAAAGCCCTTTCTTCTTACCAAATACCAGAGGAACAGTCATGATTAGCCAGAAGACGTCCACTGCTGAACGAAAACCTACCCCAAGAGGGGGGGGGGGTTAGCCATAATGCCCACGCTTTGTCAGGCGGCTTGGGGATCGTAGTGGCTCACCGATTAGTGAGAAGACGCTGCTGCCCGTCTTCCGATGTCTGGCCGCAATTTTAAGACGTACCGGGCCAGAGGAACAGTAAAATCCTTTAAATAGAATTCCCGCATATCCCGCAATTTCCTTCGAGACCCACCGTGTGATGGATTTTACCTATTGATAGAAGAAATGTTGTATTTAATTCATACAACACGAGCCAAGAAATCGTTGTCTATGTAACATAACATAACATAGCATCACGCCTGTATTCCCCGAAGGGTTAGGCAGAGGTGTACTATTATACACCCAGATTTCGCCGATGCTGTTATTGAGTCCCATGTAATAGGGGAAGAGCCTATTTCAATCTACCGGGCACAGCTCCAGACTCCGTGCTGCTACTGAGAATTTCAATACAGAAAAACCCAATAACACTTTGCTCGACCCGGGAATCGAACCCAGGACCTCACGCTCAGCAATCGCGCTTACGACCACTAGACTAATGAGACAGTCCTTTGTTCAGTTCCAGTCGTTGTCTATGTGAATCCACATAAATCCTATTCATCATCATCATCATCAGCCAGAAGATGTCCACTGGACGAAGGCCTCCGCCAAGGGGGGAGGGGGTTGCCATAATCCCCACGCTTGGCAGGCGGCTTGGGGATCGCAGTGGCTCACCGATTAGTGAGAGGACGCTGTTGCCCGTCCTCCGGTGTCTGGCCGCAGTTTTAAGACGTACCCGAGTCTTAAATAATAATAATAATAAATCCTATTACAGCATGTGTATCCTCTTATTACGACCAAATTATATCCTACATCTCAAAACCATCTGTTGCGATATAAAAAACATTGCTGATCCAACAGACAATAAAGATAAAATTAAATGGTCTGTGCCAACCATATCTGTTTTGACGTGACCACGCTTATTGTTCATATTTTTTAGTCTGCCGATTGTCCCATAAGCATGGTATTCAAATTAGGACTAAGCATTGTGCCCATGGAATACATCGCCGATGCTTGCGCTGATATTAGGCTGAGGGCATGTTGGGAGATTTGGTATTATATTGTTTTGATGGAGACCAAACATTATGCGAGATATCTAATGGTTATATGACGTCACACCTGTTTTCCTTGACAAGTTAGGTAGAAGCTCACAATGGTACAAACACATTTTGATCCTGCCTATTGTCTAAAAGAATATCCAACAAAACTTTGCACGGCTCAGTAATCAAAAACATCACATTCACCTGAAATTGCAACCACGATTAATCAGACGGTTATATCATGATTAAAAAAATTGTATTAACAAATAGGATCATTGATCACTCAAGAAATAAAGAAGTAACCTACTTGGTGCATGTACAAAACTGCATCGTTAGAATCTTTTAGTATGAGCTAAGCTAGTTAAGTAAGCTAATTGAATTCATTCAAAGGTTCATGGTCGATACAAGATGATTATTATTTTTCGTTTGTATCCTGAACTTTAGTTGTCACGTATTAAAATTAAAGGTTCTCTTCACGGCACATTTGTAACAATATAAAAAAAGCTTCGATCTTCAAAATTATTTCGCACTGTGTCCGAACCTTAAGATCTTGAATAATTATCCTATTATGTATCGCATCCTAAGCAGATAGCTCTATTTGCGAGGGTAGGCTAGGATCTTTGTTTTCTTCAAGATAATAAGTTTCCGTGAATTTGTTGGAATTTTCTTTGAAGAAGGTCAAGGGAATTGTGAAAATAAACCTGCAAATGGAGAAGGAGACTAATTACTTTATAGTTGCAAGTAACTACATCTGATGGAGGTACAGTAAAGATATATAGTATGTATGTATTTATATATACAGCTTTAGCGCATGGAAGTAAAGATTTCCATAATCATTATAGTTATATTCTTTAATAAAAATATTTGCTAGGATTTTTTCGTTTTTTGTGGGTGCATCTACAGACATATTCCCAGACCCTGAACGACTATTGACAAGCCATACAAATATTTGGTACTTGCGATCATAGAATCCGCGACTCAAACGAGGATAATGCTGCACATTTTCCTGCGCATGCGTCCATTAGACCACTGGGGCAGTCTACACGGCAGTCGGTACGATAAAATACTTACTAGTACGATGTATCAACTATTAGCTGTTCATTTGGACCACCCAAGACTTGCGATTGTGATGTAAAATACATACATATCTTTAAAATCAAACTCACGGGTACAGGCTCAGCTCCTATGTCTCTTAAGGTCCTGGGTTCGATTTCCAGGTCGGCAAAGCTGTTATTGGGTTTTCCTGTTAGAATATTTTTAATAGCAGCCAAGAGTTTGGTACTTTGTGGTGTGGATGCCGTGGATACCAATGGAAACCCGTTATAATGCTCCCTATTACATAGGAGTTAATAATTGTATCAGCGAAATTTAGGTGTACAACACCACTTCTCTGCTTAACCCTTCATACCTTCATACCAGCATAATGACAGGTTGTAACTAAAAAGATATTTCGAATTTGATGACCTTTTGAACTTAAAAATAATTTTAAAGTTACATCGTGTTCTGTCAGTCTCTCCCCGTTCCAAGCGTAGACCTCAAAAATGGTCGAGAAAATTTTTCAGGAAAATTTCAGTTGTTCGGCGATTCACATCAAAGACTCGATGTAGGTACCATCACTTTTTTATAACAACGAAAAAATGAACAAACACACAGTGGTACACAACCTTTTCTTACCGCAAAAA
The DNA here is from genome assembly GCA_947562105.1 of Shargacucullia verbasci. Classification (NCBI taxonomy): domain Eukaryota; kingdom Metazoa; phylum Arthropoda; class Insecta; order Lepidoptera; family Noctuidae; genus Shargacucullia; species Shargacucullia verbasci. Next base: position 11,336,474 of record OX387301.1, read on the forward strand.
AGTTTTCCGTGGGCCAACCGGGCATTTTTCCCTCCGCCATACAAACGGACCGCAGCGTTTAAAATACAGAAAAAAAAAGTTGTCGGCACTCGCCTCGACCGACAAAAGAGGATTTTTTATTTTATATTCCAAATATTAAAGGACATCGTTAGCGGTTAGCATTTGTTAAATATCTGAAATATTTTCGTGAGCTTTTAGGGCTTGAGTTTGTTATTTTTTTTAACAGTGGCACGCGAGCGAGTTGTCTTGTTTAAGTGGGGTGTTTAAAAAATAAAGTTTTTTTTTTTCGCCCAGCGGTTATTGTTTTGTGAGAGAGTTGCAACCTTTCACCGCAAAGGGTGTTATAAGTTCTTGAAAGGAAAGTTTTTAATATTTTTTTGTCCAGATGTTCAACGCTTTGTCGCTCTGTGCGGTTGAAGATTTGTTCTATTTCTGTTATCTTGCACTTGTGGTTTATTGTATGTTTTACAATATTATTTTCTACATAAACACTGTTGTGGATAGACAAACATTCATTTAATTCATTTTTTCACGTGTCAACAAGGATACTTCATATAAATTAAGTAATCAAATAATAATTCTTAAAGCAGGATTCTTTTGAACCATTTCTTCAAGTAGAGTTTTGACACATATTGATTGACCGATATAGTTCAAACAATACACTGTGTACTGAATCATTATCAGAAGCAAACACATCTATTTCTACACATTGTCTATCTAAAATGGATCTTTTGTCAATTGTCATATGATTCATTAATCAGAAAGTATCAAAAGGTTAGATAGCAGCTACTATAAATACCTAGTACTATTATTGATATTATTTTTACCTTCAAACCTTATCTTTTGACTAAACTGAAGAAGAGAAGACAACTAAAATAATTCACTTCACCGAAAACACAACTTTCAAACCAATTAATTCCAATCACTACCAAACGAAAGCGCTTAAATATTAACAGTGTACCTCCGAAATTCAATGAGCTATATCAACATTCACGATTGAACCCCAAGGGTGTGTTCAGAACACGTGCAACTGTCATGCTATATGTTGACAATTGCACCTCTGGTTGCCAACAGGTGTTCCATCATTCGGGTTCAGAGTGATGCAGTTACTAGAGAGTGAATTGGCGCCAGTAACTTGCGGAATATATCGGAAAGATTTCTTAAAATTTAGTATATGATTTCGAAGTAAACGCACGATCAGTGCATGAATCCATGATTCTAGTTTTAATCAAAATATCAAGGCCCAAAGTGTTGTTGGGATCTCCTGCAATTCGCAGCAGCAACTTGAAGTTTGGATATAGGCACTAGGCTAGCCTACTTTCATGGGACTTAATAACGACTTCGGCAAAATGTGGTTGTAAACGTACACTTTTGCTTAACCCTTCGGGGATTATGCTATGATGGTATCAATGTTCAATCAACGAGGAAAAAAAGAAGTCAGATGAAGATAGAAATTTTCAGTAGGTGAAGTTTCAGACTGATACATTGATGGTGTATAAACAGGCAAATGTCACTGCCCATTGAATTAATAAATCTTGAGTTCTTGATCTACCTACAAGAACGTGAAGTCTAAAAACAAAAACGTTCCACTAATTAAAAATAGAATCTCCAACATGATTAAGATTTGATATTCAAATTACTTGATTCATCAAGCAACTTACACCGTCTGAACCCGGCAGAGTGCATTCTATCTAATTCTCGGAGGAGCGTCTATGCAACGACATTAGGTTACAACTTAGTTCAACTACTCACAGATTTGTTCGCACTTACACATTAGTTGAATAGCTTTTGTCACTTTCAGAATTTGACTTGGGACTAGAATTATGTGTAATAACAGAAATCTTTTTTATATCTAGAATCTGTCTCATTTCTTTATTGGGTTGGTTTGATGAAAGATTAAAATTAAATCCATTACTTAATGAGACGATAGTAATATCTTTATGTCGTGACTTGATGGATATGATGTTATAAATGAGGAGGAACTTCCTCGTTCGCCATATTGCGTTTATCGTTCAAGTAGACTTGAAACAAATGTGGTGTTCTTTTCCCCTTTGTAAGATTGTCAAATGTCGACAATCCTTTGACACAAAATATCATCTTTAACCGTAATTATGAGATTATCATTATATGCAGTATAACATACGGACACCAGACTACCCAAATGCCAAAATAGTGGAGCTTTCCAGGGAATCAAATGAAAAATAAAATAAAATAAGATTCGTATCGAAACCATATCTTTATCGTATCGCGTTACGTAAGTACAATTATTATTGAATATATTTATGTGTATGTTATAATTAATCATACAGACGTCCAGATTCGTATATTATCATATTCCAACCAGATAAGTTACAAAGCCGATTCTTGTGTAGACTGCGAGGTAACATTGTTTATCACCTGCTATCTTTGGGGTTGAGGGTTTGGCGTATTTTTATTTTGCAGTTATAGGTTAGGACCTATAACTGCAAAATCATCCAAAAATACACCAAACCTTCACATGCATGACATCCTAAACACGTCTATCAATGTCTCGGATCTAAAAAAGCATAATCCAAAAATATGTCACGCAGATAACATGTCATTACGCTCTTTACGCTCGGCTAGCGTGGCGCGCGTAATTTTTATCGCTCCGCTCACATCTGAAACTTCAGGATTAATGATCCGCCGCGTCTAGTCATACGGTTCCGCCGAATGCCGTAAAAACGCTATGCGCAATTCAGTTTTGTTGAAGGAGAGGTGAAATTTTGGATACGGTAGTTTTTGTGTCATCTTTTCTACTGTGTGTGCACTGTGCAGTGTCTACTAGTTCAATAACTATGGTAAGCAATGGACCTTATATATGCACAGACTGTAACATGTTACCGTGTTACAGTCTTGCTGAATCATCTTCAATTTATTAAGGGTGTACGAAATGCTTCTCTGCCTAAAGTTTCTGTAGGAATCTAGAATGACTATTTAAAAGAAAACTAGGATAAACAGTTCACGGACTCAGCAATTCTTTTTCCCATTTAACATTGTAATACGATTACGAATGAAATATTAAGTAAATAAACAAAAATATTGAAACAGGTGTGTTTAGTGAACTAATACTGTGTGTGTTGTATTAATTTTAAAATTGCTGCACCTTATCTGGATTACATATTGATACAAAGAAATTAAAACAACTCCTATACACATGAACGCAATAAAAATTTGAGTTAAAAAAGAGCACATAAGACCAGACGCCCAGAGACAATAGATATTCTACTTTGTGTCACTTCACAGGCTAAAGTAGATCCTTACTGTTCATTTATAATGTAGTCCTTCACGACATAAAAACGAAGTGCATAGAAGACACAACGCCACATCCAAGTCCAACCACAATCCTGGGCATCCGACCTTTAATTGCTCTCATCTTGATACGGCTGGTATATCGAGCGGGAAAATGGGTTTTTCGCTGTGGTAAACGGCAGCAACTTTGTACTACGGAACATTATCGGATTTGTTACCAGTACTGTGTACTGTGTACTAACAGTCTTTCCTACTGTGACATAGTTGTATGATGTGATTTGGATTTGATTAAATGTTTTGTATTTTGTGTCGGAATTATTATTGCTTTAAAGTGTGTCAATGTTTGAGTACTAGTGTTGTGTAATGTTTTGTTTCATTTATTTGGATCTGTACTGAATAGCTTAGAGTATCTTATCAGAGTACATTATCAGGTTAATTAGGTTAAATTTTCGTATATCTTTATCTGCTTTTTTGGTGCAACAAAACCTATTTGTAGCTCGTATGCACCAAGCAACTAGACTAGAATCGGATACCAGTTTAACCAGATGTACCTGAATATCAATATCTGCCGCCTGAATATCAATATACCCGCTGTCATATACATTTATATAACACTCGATCGGTACCTACGGCTTAATATTCTTTCCAAATCATGGAGGGGTCTCGATGTGTGAAAAACTTGACCTATCCAAGGACTGACCGCAGCATTTTTTTACCTCCCAGACCGAATGTTTTGCGCGGTAGCTATGTAGCTAAGAGCACTATACATTACAATTTATTATGCATATATCTATCGATTTTAGTAGTTCAATGAATAGACCACAAAACAATATTAATAAATGTGTATTAAAAACTCTCAAATTGTACACTACACTGTGCCAAAATAAGAAATACCCTGCAGCGGCCCATCTGAAGCGTATAGACGAGCGTATCGAACAAAACCTTTAAAAAAACACTGTTATTAAATGTTCATTAAGCTGCGACAACAAATTTACAAACAAACGCTAACAAGCAACAACCGCCTTTAACACTAAAGAAATAGAAACGGATTCAACTGCATTACTAACTTCGTCACCAACCTTACATAAACAACGAAGTTATTTACAGTAGCTTCAGGCAAAATGCAACCTTATAACAATGGAAAAACAGCGAGTGTGGTGAAACATGTATTGGTAAAATGAAAGCCTCAATTGAACGAAAGGCAACTAGTGATTTAAGTTGAACCGATTTGGATTAATGAATTAAGTATACTCGTTGACTCATGTGCATGTGTTTAAGTCTACCCAGACGTACTTATCGCCATAAGTAAGGCTGAATTTATTAAAGTAGATTTGAGGATACTGGATGTATTATATGACAAATTAAAGGACAATAGTCTGGCCGTTAAAAATGCATGCACGTGGGACAATAACTAGAATATAATGTATCAAAACGCTTACCGTGAGCTGGCTGAGTTGTACCTGGAAGGGAAAGAAGAAAAATATTAGAAAATATATATAAATTTTTACATAGGTTACGAATAATTAACAATGAAACACAAGACTCCAAAGATAGTAGAGAGCCTAAAAACTGTGCAGCTGACAACCCAATGTTTATTTTATAGTCCACATAAAATAAAATTTTGAAGAAAAAAACATTTTTTTAAAATTTAGTTTCATAAGGGAGCGATATAAGGTCCTTTCTTTTACTCTTTATTAATTTAAATATCTTTTTTTTATCGGTTTTACTATTTGATATTTATAAATACATTAATAATATAATAACTGTACCATAAATACAACATAATTTCCTTCTATACAACAATTATCTACAACATAATCCTTATTTCTACCAATTTAGATCACCGTAGTCGCAAGATCTAAGATTAATGAACCAATTTTATCCGCACATTAACATCGAACCGAAAATATTTTAGAGCAATTAAAATATGGTCTGTTTTTTGTTGCAAAAGGGACAAAAAATAACGCGTGACGCCCGGAGGATAGGGGACGGGCAGGATAGCAGCGTGCATATCTAAATAATTATATGGCGTTAACGGATAATGATTGAAAGGTCTTCAGTTGTGGTCCAGAGTAGTGTTGGATACAGAGACTTGCTTGAATGTTTTTGAGTATTATGATATCCGTTATGTTGATGTTCTTTTTTATTATAAAGTCTTTTATTAAGTCTATTTTTGGCATCATCGTTTGCTGCAATGGGTTCATTTTCATTGCTATTTATATTAGTGTTGATGTGTAAACTAAGGTTGTGTTCTTAAATTAGTTCATCTCTGTAGATGTGATTTGTAATAAAATTTAAATGACAATAAAGATATTTGTTTTTTTTTTAAATGGGTATTTTGTTTGACAGAATAGCGGATAGTAATGTAAAAATATCGTGTCTATTTCTGTAACATTCAAAGATTTAGGAACGATTAATAAATATGAGTTGTTCGTCTTTAAAATTCGTCTGTACAGAAAATATTACACGATGAGATCATCATTTTAAAAATAAACCATACACAAAAGTTTCCCAAGTTTTGTTAAAAATTTGTAACAGTACATTCTTCTAAGTAATTTTTTTATCTCTTAATTCAATCAATTTACATAACAACAAAACGGCTTCCATGCATCTTTACTTTTCGCTGTAAATTATGCAAAAACCAGTGGCAATACCACATTAAACCAGTCTTATAAAACATTCATACGGACATACAGTTATTAATCTCGTTAAAAAATCAAAATACACGCAATAATAATAATTGTGCTGTATGTCCACGTACAACCGGAGTATTACACGGTACATAATATTCTAAAACAAGACACTGTCCACTTTCTTATTCCGAGAAAATACATAGTCGCGCGCGCACTTCATTGGAATCGATCGGGCGTAACATTTCCTATCTCTTTCGCTCCCACAGTGCTCAACGGAGAAGCTTCAGGTGCGAGGAGTACAGATATAAATCCTACCGATCTATAAGCCACGCCCCACAATCGATCTGATAAATGAAAAACCCGTTTGAGTGCGGGCGCAATGATTTCAATCTCGTCATGACTTGATGTTCGTTTCGCGATTGCTCGTGCGCTTCGTTGCTTTGTATTTAAAATTATCTTTATTACCCCATCCGTGGGAGTCTTAAATCTCGCATTTAAATGTTTATTACAACATGACTCATAATTATGTACGTTTTAAATGTTCAAACGTGAATCTCTCTGATCCTAGACAGTGTGTGAGGTCAATGTTAGTTCGTTGACATGGCTATTGAGTTATATTTGCTATTCTTCTTATTCCTCTTTTCTTGTTTCACGAAAGAACGGTAGGCGTAGATCAAGTAGATTTCGCGTTGCACATTCAGCAATATAAATAACAATTTTTATTACAGCAAACGAGTATCTAGGTAATAATCTTCTTTCTAAATAAAAATCATCATTTATGTTCATGTCTAGAAACATACTGTTTCGAATATTTAGAAATACTCTGTTTACAGAATTGGTCCAACTTAAAAACCATCTTGAATTAGTCACTTCAGTCGATAAGTCGATTTGATTGGTTGCTTTCTCACTGAAACTTAAAAAATTGAAATCATCAAGTATATTGGTATGAGAACTAATTTCTAGGTTTTAGGTAAATGATCCCCACAATAATCTGAAGTAAACGAAATCAAATCCCCATCACTTGTCTTTTTTCTACTTGTGTTAATTTATTTATAAGGTTAAGAATGATCATAGTTTCCCACAAAAAGATCTTGTCCATGAAAAAAGCCACGTTCACTAGTGGTCTAAGGGCTGACATAAAAGCTAGCTAGAAACAATCTCCAAAAACATTATGAATCAAAGATCATAAGGCGAACTGTGATTTGAGAATATCTTTCTACTGAGTCTTTACCTAATCAGTGCTACCTAATAACTACCTACCTACCGTAACCCTCAATTTATAAACGACGGTTTTGTGATAAAAAAATGTTTAAAAACTAGAATAATATCGAAAACACACAATTATATACGCTACTCTACGATAGATGTCGCTACTTACCCTGAATCTACACACTAAACTCTTGCGCATAGCCCACTAACGCCATCTATTGACAAAGCTTCCAAACCAGCCTTACTATCTTCGACCAATTTGATTGGAACTCTGATCTATGGATGTAGATACGTAGTTAGAGAGCTTTTATGTCTGGTCATCAATAATTCGATTTTAATAGCAGCTGAAGAGGTTTGATACATTCGTACCGTCTGTACAATTACTTTTACCACGAATGATTGCTTGAATGATGTCTGATAATTCGTATGAAGCATGGGCAGCCTGATTGCGTTATTTCTTGTAGCATATTTTATTGATGTTCCCTTTAAAGATATTTATGACTTCGAGATGTGTCGTGTTTCTATGTCTATCATCAACAGTTTGTTTATTTGTGGCTGGATCCGGTTGTTTTTTATGAACGTTCATTACTCAAGCTCTCTTTTTTTTTCCTTCTGAGATGCAATTAAACACAATCCATTTTTTTTTCTTAATTTTACGCCCTTTTGTTTCATTGACAAAACTTTGTGTATAGACGAAAACACTTGTTATAAATGTTTCTTAGTTTTCAATTGTTTTAATATATTTTTCTGCCTTAAATAATCTATATCCTTAATAATAATACTTCTTACACTATAATTATTATTACCATTATTATTATCACTATATTTAGTAATAGAATACTCTGTCTCTATCTATCTATCCGATTTAGAGTTCGGAAATAAAGCTCTATAATATACAAAGCAAGGAATAGGTATACTAATCCTTATTAGTCTAAATCTAAATTGTCTTATGTCCTATTTAATAGATTTATATTTAATAAAGAGCAGTGATAGCCTAACAGTTGAACATTTGCCCTCCATGTAGGAGGGTCTGAGTTCAAACCCGGCCCGCACCTCTGACTTTTCGGAATCATGTGCGGATCAGAATTTAATTATCACTTGCATTTATCGTGAAGGATAACATCGTGAGGAAACCTGCACACCTGAGAGGCCTCCATAAAGTCCTTGATGGTGTGTGTAGTCCGCCAACCCACACCGGGCCAGCGTGGTGGACAAAACCCTAACCCTTCTGATTCTGAGAAGAGACACTTGCGCAGCAGTGGGACAGTAATGGGTTAAATTTATATTTTTTAAATACTAACGTTTATGAATCTATTAAATATTGGAATAGGTCGATATGTACCTATAATAGTATTTTAAACGTTGATGTATTATAAAAACGATTAATTATAAACAATTGGACTAACAACAAAATGTCTTCTTAAGTTAGAAATTATTAATATTTATTTTAATTATTTTGTTTAATAAAACGTTGCCCCCCACACTAACAATAATTCCTGTATCGTGGGTGCATTTACAAACACAAATATTCCCATGGATATACACCCTGACCCGAAACAGCTATCTGTAGATCATACAAATGTTTGTTCGGTGCGAGAATCGAACCCGTGATACGTAGCGCAGCAGCCAATCACTCAACCGCTGCGCCAACCGTGTTAACTTTATCAATTCACAGAGATACAAAAAGATACAGTGTTGATCAGACATCGCTAACATATCATCCAATACACCCTCTTTTGGCATGGCGAAGTACTATAAAATATTGAACCGAAGAAAATACGATTATAATAGTTTAAGCGTGTGTTACTACCATACAGGGTTAATGCGGGCTATTAGCGAAATAGTCGGGCAAAGCTCTGAATTATTGGGTTACGAAAGTTATGGATGGTAGTTTGAATTGAAATCATAAGTTATTGTTACAATTGTGAGATCTGGATAAGCACGATTTTATATAAATAAGTGAGATGGGTATATAATTATTATTATTAAAAGCCTATCCTGTCCCACTGCTGGGCAAAGGCCTCCCTCCCTTTTCTCCATTTCTCGCGATCCCGTGTTGTATCTGGCCAGTTTTCAACGAAGGCATCCAGTTCGTCCCACCATCTCCTACGTGGTCTGCCACGAACCCGTTTTACTGTCTCAGGACACCAGTTTTGTGCTTATAATACGTGAAGAAATCTGTTGTTCTCCTAAGTTAGTAGTAACTAAGTAAAACATTTTTTCTATAGGCACCTAACTTAAATATCTACCTGGACATTTCAGAATCAGCATGTCAAAATCAGCTCTAATTTGGACAAAGGCTTATTAATCATCTTTAACTTTAAAAGTTTATTCGTTTTTTTTTTATTCTTATTAACTAACTAGCTGTGCCCGCGACTTCGTTCGCGTGGATGTCGGAACTTAACAATGTATTTTTTAGTGAGACCAAATGCATTTAACCCTATTTTTTTCTAAAACAAAAGAATTTTTCTAAAATAAAAGTAGCCTAAGTTACTCCTTATTACATTAGCTACCTACCAATAAAAGTCCCGTCAAAATCGGTCCAGCCATTTCAGAGATTAGCCTATACAAACAGACAGACAGACAGACAAAAATTGTAAAAAATGTTATTTTGGTGTATGCACCGTATATATATTCATATGCATGTAGTAAAAAACGGTTATTTCAATATTACAAACAGACACTCCAATTTTATTTATATGTATAGATGTATAGATAATAATAAGTGACTTCCAAAATATTACGAAGTGATCGTTTACTTAACATGTCAATAACTGTATCTATCTATTATAATTATTAAATTCAATTTAAAATGATACTTATTGAATGGATTTTATAGTTACCTACCTACATATACACTAAGTCATTAATCGCTAGTTTCAGTTATATATCATAGATTAGTAGAGGAGGTCAAAGGACTATTGCTCCGCGCAAAATTAAAAGGTTTATTTTTGGATGTGCTTTAAGCCAGAGACCTTTTTATTTAAACCTTCCAAATTGGTCATTATTATGTTGATATCATCATCAGCCAGAAGACGTCCACTGCTGAGCGAAGGCCTCTCTCAAGGGGGGGGTTTGCCATAATCCCCACGCTTGGCAGGCGGCTTGGGGATCGCAGTGGCTCACCGATTAGTGAGAGGACGCTGCTGCCCGTCCTCCGGTGTCTGGCCGCAGTTTTAAGACGTACCCGGGTCATATATACCCGGGTATGTTGATATGCCTATAACAAATCACCTGCTCTGAAAAACATAACTACGAATAACTCAACACACTTATGTCGCACAGTAGAATGTTTCTAATTCTTGTAAATATCGCAAATAAATAAAATTAAACAGATAAAAAAATCGAGAATCTCATTTCAATTCATCAATAAATAAAAAATAACCCGAGTCAAACCCAAAGTCCCCATGACACAGCGGATTTGAATGTTTTATGAAAAAAAAAAAACGTCCGCCTGTCATTGAGGTCAATAAAAGATTAATTTTGACGTTCGGTAGTAGACGGGTTGAGTGCTACTGGGTAACAGATATGGATGGAAGAAAGTGTTGTAATAGTGAACAAAAACAATGTTTTTATAATATTATACAAGTGATTGGGAGGTGAGCTGCTTCGCTGAGTCAAAAAATTTGGGTACAATATACAAAATAGATCATCAAATTCAGCTGTCTTTAGTGTTTTATATTCCAAATAGTGTTTTCAGAATATAAATTTATTGGACTCATAACCTGTTTCCAGGAACACTGACTTAGCTAATGGTCTGCGCAATATAATACAAAAAGATTAAATAAGCTTGTTTTTTAATACAAAATGCACTTACTTGCATCCGTACACATAATCCGTTCTTTGTCACATCGTATTGATGATAATTTATTATTGGATGTTGATGTAAAGACATTTCGATGCGAAGCGATAGCTTTTTTGGTTGTATTTTTTTTTTATCTAGTTTATGCCGCTTCTGTCTATTTTTAGTGCTGACCTGATAAGGATACAAATGTCTTTAGTTAATTTAAATTCTGCAAACAATTCAGTATGATCCTTTCCATAATGAGATCTCTATAATTTCAGTAACTGAGTTACTCTGTTTTGTTTTGATGTCTTAATAATAACATCAATTATCGTAAGAACAATATATAATAATACATTTTAATCAATCAAGTCACGCAACGACAGTGTAGTGTAAAATAAAACTGTTTTCTTTCTTTCTTGTCGACGCTAGAAAATCTACTGTTACTTGGTCGCCAGAGATTCCAAAAAACCAACCAGTTGCCTAACTTAAATATCTGGAAATCAAGCGAGGCATTAAAATAATGTCTATTTCCATAATAATAGTAGCGGAGTTTTTTCTGGATGGTCTCGACAACAGTGCCACCTACCTGCAGCCTAATGTATGCAGCCCGATGTAGCAATCAGTTTGCGACAGACGTAGCTCGCGCGATAGCTTCTGTAAAACTTCATTTTTGTGTCATATATGTAGTGGCCAATAGTGAGGTTGCTGTCGCGTGGCTGTCGCGTTACTGTCGCGTTGCTGTCGCTATTTTTATCTAATTAGGCTGCGGGTCCAACTATAGCTAAGAATCATCCAAGTGACCCCATAAGTCCAAAAAAATTATCAATACCATTTATTGAGGAGAAAAATTACGAACTCGCGCTCACCGAAATTTTATATGTAAAGATGAACACTTTACTTTCCTATTTATTACAAGCACAAGACTGTTGTGTCATATAATGTATTCAATGACACTTATCCGCAGTTCTTATCAGCTTCCTTAATTCTAACCTATTAACTGAACAATTAAGTCATGACCTTATAAAATAGACAGGCCATCTCACAATACTTCATTAGTATTAATTTTGAAACGGGAACTGACAGTTTGTTCTTCGTTAATATCAATAAATAGGAAGAAAATTATATTGTAAATCTATTGAGGATCGATACTAGAGAAATGTTATCTAGCTGTTAATTAATTGAAATTAGAACAGACGGTACAACGACGCCTCCTTTTACTTTATGCGTCTCTGTGGCCAATAAATCATTTTCTTTTTTTCTTTCTTCTTTCATAGGTTTTCATTGGTTGCTTGCGCGGTTTCCGACCGTAAACTCCTGGATTTGATCCCAACATCAAGCACATATTTTAGAAAATGACAGTAACGAACGGTCAGGCAAAGGTGTACATTCATATTACAGCAATGGGGGCTCCCATTGCTGTAATATGAATGTACACCTTTGCCTGACCGTTCGGGGAACACGCGTCGTGATATGTTATCAGACATATTATAATTATGGGGTTCGAGTTATTCAAAATGGGGTTTTTATCCAATTCAACCACTGAAATGATCATATCAAGGCAGCATAATTCTTGGTTACAGCCTTGATCATCAGTGGACAACTAAACGCTACAACACATATATACATAAATAGCTTATGTCCATCCTAGAAAAGGCTACCTATTTCTAAAAGTACCGAACAAATCTTCAACTTATCGCTAGTTATCTATAAAACTAACAATTAACACTGTCAACAGGAAGCGGTCTTATGGACCAATTTCCTCTCGTCTTGGTCCTTTGTACCCAAACACGTCGTTACCATACAATGGAGTACCAAATTGTCGCAGTGAAGAGTTGATCCTCATAATGTATCGATTTGAATATTTTAACGGTTAATTTTCGAGGATCGGTTAAGAATGGAAAAGATTATAGGTCTATTGACGGTAAATTGGTATGTTAATGACGGATTGTATTAAGATATTTTAAACTTTGTTTACATGTTATTTTAGGGTTTTATTTGTTCAGCTTTCATTTCTCCACTGTTAAGTTGAAGCTGTTTTCTTTATTAAATTATTTTAGACTATCAACTTGAAGATAGATTTGGTGGCTTGGAAATCGTATATTTGATTGTTTAGAAATCTCACGATCACAATTTTCATAGCCATGGTACGCTTAAGTTGATTCAAATTCTATGACCAGCCCTAAAGAAATCCTAGATTATTCACACTTGATGTTATCAGTCAGATTAGCGCCACTGATGATCCTGATGTCATGTTTAAACCGTCACTTGAGAGACCCACTTATACAACACAATACATGGTTACAATTGTAACTAGTACCATTAATGATCATAAACTAACCACCGTAAACTTGATAATCCAAATGGTGTAAAATCCATAATGAAAGGAAAAGGAAACCATAAACTACATTAAACAGAAGCATCTTCAATCAACAGACACAATGGAAATTAAAAACATCACGTGACAAATTTAAAATGTCTCAATTCTTGTATCGAACTAAACGTGGAGTTTCAAGCTGATGATTGACTTCCTCGGCGTGGGCTGTCCAGCATTGGATTATGTTAACAAGATTAGATTGCTCTTAATGGCTGTGAGACGAGTGAGGCGTCGATTGTTATAATTAATGAGTCATGTTCTTATCAGGTCACGAGGGTTGGTTCGAAATATGGGCTTTTGTCTTTGCTAGAAGCTGTTATATGTAATGGTACACAAAAGAAAGTTTTGATTGGATCTAGAATTGTGAATATTTACTGACAAGGCCTCGCATTATCTTGATTTAGAGAGAGGTTTCAACTTTTTAATTGAAATTAATTTTTAATTTCATTGTTTCATAGATAGTCAACAATATTTAAGCACCTTAAGAAGAATTTTATTATGCAACAGTATGCAGAAAAGATGATAAGCTAAATTTCTGTTTCGTTTATGGTTTTGTAACATAATTTTAATCCTATGTTATCATGCCGATTTAACATGAGACAGAGACCAATGGAGACACACAGTAAAAGGTAAATTATACATACATAAAATACTTTTCGCTGCTCAATATGATTATAACGTTAAGTTTTAGTTATTATAAATTGATTGGATCTTTAATCGTTCCTACAATCCATATCTACTTCAATACATATTAGACAAAGACTGAAATCTAACGTTGAAAGTAATTCCCTCATATTTTCTAAGACATATCTCTTGTCAGACCACAAAGGACTATTCAAAGATAGTTTATATGAATAATTAATTATAGCGACGATACTATTAATATCTATATCAACAAATAGGAAGACGAGGCGATCTGTCATCATACATTCAAGAGTTGTTTCGTTGATAGATGGAATTAATAAAATTATAAAGATTGTTCACAATGCGTGGTGGATCGACATTCAGTGCGGAGACAAATTGTGACGCTTTAACCGTAAACATTACGATGATTTTGTTTGAGTTAATATGTAGTACATTGATGATTATCAGATACTCTAATAATCGATGATCTTTTTACTTGTTTAAGTATCGATTTTACCTTTCTTGGATCAATGAATAAATAATTTGCTTTTCAATGTTTTCTAAAAATTAAAGGCTTGCAAAGTTATATGTATAAATTAGCAGATTTCATATTATTTGGAGTTAAATGGAAGGAATGAGTTTCTTAGATCTCTATACAAAGTAATTTGGTAATCTAGCATAATTATCAAGTTCAAGTAACTGTTGTAATTAAACTTGCTTGAAAACGAATTGTTACTGTTTTGTACTTATATACTATTGATACCTCTCTCCCACACAGAATTCTTCTCTAAACCACCCATATACTATCGAAAAGAGAATTAAATATGAAAAGTCTTAAAGGATTAGAGGCGGTGACAGATTCGTTTCCACAATAAAGGTGGCTGTTCACAATTGATTTATGATTTCCAGGCGAATAAAGCCTGGTGTGCAATAGCCTTTATTTCTTGTTTTATTTTGGTTATGAATGGAGTTGTGGAGTCATTGGCTTGGATATATGTCTATATTGTACCCGTTTCGATGGGTTTTAAATCCGTTTAGCGTCTCACGTGTGTTCTGGTGTTTAGTGTATGGTTGACTGCGTGATTTCTTGATTACTTCGAGATTCGTACATATTTTTTCGTTCTGCTGTGTCTATAACATAATATAGCAGCCAGCCTGTATTCCCCGAAGGGTTAGGCAAAGGTGTACTTTGTACACCCACATTTCGTCGATGCCCCTATTATATATAGTTCCATATAATAGGGGGCGAGCCTCTTGCCATCTACCAGGCACAGTTCCAGGGTACACGCTGCTATTGAGAATTTCCATACAGAAAAACCTAATAACATTTTGCCCAAACCGAGAATTGACCCGGGGATTGAATTAAACGGGACTTAATAACGGCATGTGCGAAACGTAGGTGCAAAATAAGTTCCTACATCTCTTTTAGGCTATGTTCATCAAAATCATAAGTTTCACAAAAAAAACGTCTTTATAACACGTTAGAAGATTTATGAATACGTTTTTCGTACATAAGGTATTTCTGTGACACAGACAAACTCGTTTTAGACACACTCACTAATTGCTCGTTGTATAAAAAGTTACCAAGTGCAACCGTATCGAAATAGAAACAGCCTGCTGAGCGAGAGGTCCCGGGTAAAGTATTATCGAGTTTTACTGTTAGAAAATTCTCAATTGCAGCCTAGGGTTTGTACGCCCGGTAGATGACCATAGACTCGCCACTATTACATGGGACTTAATAACGGCATCTGCGAAACATAGGTGAAAAATAAGATCCTACACCTCTGCCTACCGCTTCAGAAATTTAAACGTAATGCTTTAACTGTTTGAAATATAAACGACCCATCATCTAAAAAGCAGAACAAAAAGAACTAATTTTCATTTAACCATACAAAAATATTACAAATATAAATGTATGGAATGGTACATTACCGGCCGCATATTGTTAACTGGCCCACAATGGAGTTGAATCAAAGCGTATAGTTGTGGGCAAAAATATCGCTGGGATATGCGACTGAAATGATGTATAGGATCCCTAGGGCTGATCGGAGTACCATTTAGTTTAATTCTTCATTTTTTAGGAAGATAAAAATTAATTCCGGTTGTCGTGTGTTCATAATTGTTCTCCTAAACGACTTGATCGATTTTGATGATATTTTTTTTGTACGTATGTGTTCACCTGGTTTGTTCTAAGCTATTAGTTAGATTATTAGTGGAGATTCAGAAAAGGGTACGCTTGTGTATATGTAATAATGTGTATGTAAAGATAGTGAATGAGTACGAAAAAATCGGCAAAATTTCTAAAATCCCATAGGTTTATCCTTAATAATATTTTACACAAGAGAGATTTTTTTCAAAAACTTTGAATAATTCAAATTGCCTTTATTTTTGCTATCTACCCTCAAATGGCATTCCCGATGCATGTGCATGTAAGCTATTAATTTATAAACAATAATCGGTTCAGTGACAATCCTGCGGGGTGCGTAGGCGACAACACAGTGAGAAGACATCGCGCTGTGAATGGTCGCCTCTACATACAGGGGTAACAAACATTTTGATCATATTGCAGGTGGACTGTGTTCCATATTCGAAGTTTAAAGGTTGATAATGTTGAATAATATTCGTCCAGCGAGATGGACAATTTCAAGAAGATTGGTAGAGCAGACAGGATGTCATAAGTTCTGGCATAACTTGCAACCCATGTTGAGCAGGAGATTGTATTAGGTCGAAAACATAGCGTGATATTAGCTTCAAATTTAAGACAGCAGTAAGTCGAAATTTTGGAACCGGTTAAAAACGTGTCATATACGAGTAGCTCAGATTTAATCGGACGATGAGGAAAAACGTCTTTGTAAAGAAGACTTAACGCAGTAGATCTAGATGTAAGTCAGAGCTGCGTTATACAGTAGCCTTCACATATACACCATCAGTGAAAACATCAGATTGTGTGACTTATTTATTAAAGTGTATCAATGAATAAATTACCGAAACCGGTTTAAACGGTAACAGGAAAAGCATCATTATCATCAATATCAGCCCACACTCGTCTACTGCTGAACATAAGTCTCTCCCAGTAAGCGCCACTGAGCCCGGTCTTCGGCTCTCCACATCCACTTTCTACCAGCCACCTTACACAAGACATCACTCTATCTGGCTGGTAGGCGCCCTACACTACATTTGCCTACTCGCGAGCTCCGTTCAAGAACTCGTCTGCCCCAACGGTTATCGGTTCTTCGGCTTATGTGACCAGCCCACTGCCACTTCAGCCGACTAATCCTATGGTCTATGTCGGTTGCCTTGGTCCTTTGTCGGATAATCTCGTACAGGAAAAAGCGATTTAAACAAAATGTTGCCAACCACCTGACGCTTACTCGAAAGTCATAAAGAAATCATAAATTACATTACAATACAAACAGGGACGATATGCACTAATTTCAATGGTGTGGGATTCAATTTTATATGAATTAAAAGTCGCCTCGGAGAAGCCTCTTTGTGGGTATTGTTTGGTGTTAAGAAAATAATAGCCTTTTTAGATGGACAGTACCAAGGAGTTACGATGGAGAATGTTTTTTTAGACCCAATGGTATGGTTTACAAACATACATGCCACATGCACACACAACCAGACCCGAAACAACTATCTATTTATCGGGGATCGAACCCGCGACACGTAGCGCAGAAAGGTAATTGCTTAATCATTACACCAACCGTGTCGTCGGAGGAATTGGAGGAAGGATAGGAATTTTTAAGAGTATTTTGACAAAGTCACTTAATTAACTAGCTAAAAGTAAGGAAGGCAAAAAAAGGGCTTAGTGACCAGCCAGGTTTAGGGGAAATCTTCCCCTCTCATGGCACGCAGTCCTGTCCAGTTTGATATTTTATAATTTGTAAAAATATTAAATAAAATTTTTGAAAAATTACTTCCCTCGCCTATGTTAGAACGCGCGACCTCTGGCATTACATAGAAATTCTAAATTAGACTATTCTCATTTATACGCAATATGGTATCGCGATTGTCGAAAAAAAAAAAACTTTTTTCTGTTTAAACGTTGTTGAGTGTGAGGTCCTGGGTTCGATTTCCGGCTCGAGTAGTTTTATTGGATTTTTCTGTATAATTCTCAGTAGCAGCACGGAGTCTAGAACTGTGCCCGGTAGCAATAAGCTCGCCCCCTATTACATGGGACTCAATAACAGTATTGCCGAAATGTGAGTGTACAATAGTACACCTCTGCCTAACCCTGCGGAGAATACAGCCGTGATACTGTTTTAAGAATAAACAGTTGGGTCTCTTTTCGAGTATCATTAGTACGTCGGTCCATACAAAATATGCGTAGGTACTTTTGTGTTGGACTCAGATTTTGTTGGCTCACAACATTTGACTTGTATTGTATTAGACGTCTTACCCGTTGATTTATTATACGAATTTATATGAACTATTAATTAGAAAACAGTATGAATAGCTTAAATGTGTCTTCAAGTTTTCAATCTTTTTATTATGATAGACACAGAAGAAAGCAAAGTATTTGTATTAAAGATTTTTTCGTTCTCCATAGCTCCTACACCAATTTATGTATGTATTTAAAAGACACAAATCAAAATATTTAAACTAGGAATTGTTATATAATACACATTCAATATTACACCAATAAATTTTGAAACAGAAAAGCTTTTACTTTTATTGGAAAATATCATGATGAAATCCATGGAAAAAGTGATTACTTAAAGAAATATAACTTTGATAAATAAAATTGTTCTTCTGGATACTTGTATATTCCGAGTTGACGTCAAGACAAAAATGTATTAAAATAGATATATAATAGAAATAGAAGTTCACAGAAATGAAATTGAAATGAAATTATTTATTTTGCAATTAGGATTTTTCAATCACTTTTACACGTCTTTTTTAAACTAGATGGCGTCGGCATTTCCTATGACTATCCCTGAGAAGAAACGCCGAAACAAACTCAGGGGTCAAAGTTTATTACAGGAATGCGCGCGCACAATTTTTTCATATATTTTTGGTTTGACAGACTTTAGGCATAAACTACAATTGACAGTTGTTTGAAAAGTGTAGGAGACTTATGAAACATCATTTAAAAGAGTGTCCATAGAGTTTCTTGCCGGTTCTTCTCCATAAGCTCTTCACATGTCTCGACATTCTTGTTATTTTATTATTTTGTATTCTTTTTTCTCTGTTTTATTCGCTTTGAACTGTGCCTACTATGCCTTTTTATTTTTTTATTCGAAACAATTGTGTAACTCATATTGTATTACTTCATTATGTAAGTAACATTTTAATAAGTTTGTATTTTTCTTATATAATGCATTTTAATTTAAGATTTTTAATTGTAAATTAACTTTTTATTTTTCGAAAAAAGTATCCATGGCGTTTCATGCCGGTCTCTTCTCCATAGGACCTACCCCCATTGGAACCGTGCACCTAAAGTCTCGACTATTTAAAAGTGCCTGAAAGGGCCTAGTTGAAATAAAAAACTTTGACTTTGGCTTTGATAGGACCAACTTTTTGGGAACGTGCAACTAAAGTCCTTTAACGCTTAAAGTGCCTGTGTTAGGTTTATTTAAATTAAAAACAATTCTAGCTATCTATCTATCTGAGTCCTAAGTTCAATGACACTACTTAGTATACAATTTACCTACATGTATATTTATCATCATCGTCTCTTAAACCTAAGTACCATCCAACAAAACTAAGGGTGTCGCCACACTAATGTCATTGACACGATATTGCGTGAACGGATGTCAAACGTATTTAATAATTAAGACACAACTACCATCTATACCTCCCTTAACTCCGTCACCAACTGCAATAGAATTTGAACTTAATATTATTGCAGTAGGTTTGAAAATCAATTGTAGGTTGTTAGGTGGTTAAGTTCTTT
This sequence comes from Shargacucullia verbasci, assembly GCA_947562105.1. Lineage (NCBI taxonomy): Eukaryota > Metazoa > Arthropoda > Insecta > Lepidoptera > Noctuidae > Shargacucullia > Shargacucullia verbasci. Next base: position 11,356,270 of record OX387301.1, read on the forward strand.
TGTTGTGTGAAGAGTATTGATGACCAAAGTCATTCGTATGAATATAGGATCATGCAGTCAATTATGTGCGCCGCGATCATCGTATGGATAGTATTAATACTAATTGCTTGTTTTTTAATTAGTCAGTTTGGTTTGTTCGTTGTTTAAACAATGGATGTTGTAATGTTTAATTTTCATTTGACACAAATTGTTGGCAATGATATGTTTTTGGTATTGGCATTAATATATAGGGCCGTGAGATATCACATTATTAAAAGGATAGGAGGTCTAATAGTGAGTGTAATGGCCATTTTAATGTAGATATCTACAACTTCTGATGGCCACATAACATAACATAGCATCACGGCTGTATTCCGCGAAGGGTCAGGCAGAAGTGTTCTGTGCACCTACATTTCGCCGATGCTGTTATTGAGTCTCACGTAATAGAGGGCGAGCCTATTGCCATCCACCGGGCATAGTTCCAGACTCCATGCTACTATTGAGAATTTCCATACAGAATAACCCAGTAACCATTTGCCCGACCCGGGAATCGAATCCAGGACCTCACGCTTTGCAGTTACGATTTCTATGTAATGTTACCAAAATCAAAACTAAACTGTATTTAATTGTAATTAAAATTCAAAATTCATGTAGATATTGCAACGCTGCTAGCATATTCAATAAAGTATAATAACTAAATAAAATAAAAAATCCTTCAAGTTAAGTCGCTTTCAATATAAAAAAATGTTATTTCAGGCCGAAATGATCTAGACTATTCTAAAAAAAATACATTAAAAGCTATCATGAAAACAGCAATCCTTAATTATAAAATAATTAAAATATTATTTTTGCTTTTTAAGTACCTAACAAAATCTAAGCAAACAAAGCATTACTTAATCATAATATTCGCAAGTACACTATTATAACCTCTGACAGCTATTATTTCATAAATAACTTGACGCACCTGATAACTTAATCCTGATCGAGGTCGTGCCTTCTCCGTCTGTCTCGAGTACCAATCAATATGTTCGTCCTTCACTAACAGATAAGCGGAGCTGTCAAAATGTCAAATAAAATTAAGCTAAAGACGGTCAAAGATTAAGGAGCTGTGTTGTTATTGCTATTAAGGTACTTAAAGCGATGAAAAATTGCTTTTACTCGTGTGTCGTGTCATCGCCTTCGTTATAAGTACCATATATGGATAAAGTTACATCTGAACTTATCTAACTAATTGAAAATATTACTGCTATTATAAATGCGAAAGTTTGGATAGATAGATGTTTGCTACTCAATCACGCCAGAACGGCTGAACGGATCTGGATGAAATTTGGCACAGATATAAATTATAGTCTGGAATAGCACATAAGCTACTTTCTGTCCCGAAAAAAATATGAGTTTACAGTACGGAAGCTAGTATCATATATTTATGTACAGGATTTACTTTCGTTTGGCTCATTGGTGGTGATTAGATTTCCGGATCGGGTAGTGTGAGGTTTTTCTGTTTGATAAATGTAGCCCGAAATTTGAAATTGTACCCGGTTGATGGCTATAAGCTCGCTTTCTATTACATAGGACTTATTAACGGCATCGGTGAAATATGGGTAAAATCAGTAAACCTTTGCCTAACCCTTCTAATTACCCGAAGGTTTAGGCCCTTCGGGCAATACAGGTGTGTTGTTATCTTATTAAATAATAGGTATTTTTAGTTTTACTTCACCATAACGATCAGGTGAATGATCAATGTGGCATATCTGCATAAATTCAACTCTTTGACGTCACCGATCGAAAAATCATCCCTGTAATTAATTGAGACGCTAAGAAATTTGATGACAAACTCGTTAAATGGTCAATTAATTTTGCTTCACCGTGCTACGATCGGTTGGTTAATTCATTAAGTTATAGACTGTTTATTTTGAAGATGTCAGATGGCAAATGCCAGTAACCAGGCGAGGCTTGAAAAAGAGGTTTTAGCTGAAACAGAATTAAAAACCTGTGTCTTGCATTGCACTTATTTGTCATTTTTTTTTTCCGTAATGATGTATGATTGTTGTGATTGAATACAAATATGTATACAGGGTGGAAGGTTTAGAAATATAAAAATCACAGGCAAATGATTTTTCTGTATGCGCATAAGTTCTTATTGTTTTATTATGTTATACGTAATCCAGTATTATCAAATTATTAAACTGAATCCTCCAATTATCATAAAGCATTTAACTTTTTCAATCCCAAATAACAAATGGCATATAAAAATAAAAAGTTTTAATAAAACCCGTTGCGACAAATCGCCGGTCGCTGCGATTAGTTGTCGCATTTTTACGACATATCTGTCAGAGTTGGTTCGATGCCAATCTAACTTTGTCGAGACGAAGTAACACATTTATAGCATTAACATGCGTTGCGGTCGCTGTGTGAATTATGGAAATTATAAAATGACCAGTATTGTTCACAATAATTATATTTTCTATTTTTATAAGGCTTCTATAGACTTTTTAACCTCATATGCCTATGTACAGCCAGAATCAAAAATCGTAAACACATAAAAAAAAAATTCAAACGCTTATATTTGGAAAATCATAAAATTTAAATGACTATATATTTTTTTATCCTCAGAATTTCAATCACTATTTCTTCTAAAATCGCCTTTAAATTTCATTAAATTATCTTTTTGATGCTGACTGTACTGCATACCAATATTATTCGCAATTATATTCCTTTACTAAAAGTAGGTGCTGGACTATCCATTCAATTAAAAATATAAAATATACCTCTGTATTGTTCTAATCGTTACTTTGATTGTAAACTAACCTAAAGTTTTGATAACAATGCCTTGTTTTACTTAGCACTCTAGATAGATAGATAGAATTGTTTTTATTTCAAATGAACCCAATACAGACACTTATGAAACGTTATAGGACTCTAGTTGCACGGTTCCAAAAAGTTGGTCCTATGAAGAAGAACCGGCAAGAAACTCCATGATAAAAATATCCTATCAATTTTATTATTTGAACCATTTCACATTCAATATTTTGAGTTACAAATCCATTGGCTTCCCAAACCTAGATATATACCAAAACTTCCAAAATCTTCTTTTTCTCTGCAACACAGTACAGATACAACTTATTTTAAGTTTTTAATGAAATATCCTTTGGCGAAGTTGATCTCAAGCAAAAGAATAATTTAGTGACTTTCACAAATTTCTCCCTGAACAGACTCAAACCGAAAAAGATGATCAAGAGTTACGAGTGAACACATTGTTTTCTTGTTTTAATTAAATAGTAAATAATTTGACTTATCCCAAGTCACGTGATGATACTAAAGAGCAGCCAAACAATGAAATAGGTATACCTGTCATCAGATAAAGATAAATTTTCTTAAAAAGTGATAATGGAATTTAAAAAATGTGTTATTTAAATAAAGACTAAGAAGAATCTGAACTTGCTTCCACTCACTAAGAAGAAATATCAAGTACAGTTCAAGTATGTCTTTATTCAATAGACAATCGATAACTTGACTAAAACTCATCTAAATCTGTTGACTCTGTATAGTTTTTCTCTATGTTCAAATTGAGCTCACTGGCCTATGTTTCCACAATAGAATGAAAAAATTCCACACTTATGCAGATACCTACAAACCAATTTGGAGAAAGTGTGTTTAAATCATGTAAACTGCAATCACCATCTTGAAAATTCCAATGTGTCGTGGGTTTATGTTACTGTTACTGGTTTGTTTGAATCAATTATGCCTTTCGCAATAACATTTGGCATTGAAGAACAATGTATAGATATACCTAACGTGTAGTAAAAAAAGTAGGGCACGAAAACTTATTAGTTCTCGAAAAAGAAAACACAAATAAAAAGCCAGATAAGTCATCAGAAAACAAAATAATTGGATCCATCCAATCTCCCGCCGATATATTACCAACAAATCGTCATAAAGACAATACATTGCCAGGATAAACAGTGACGTAGCTCCTCATCGCCGTCAAAATATTCAGCAATAAACGGAATTGAATTTTTCGTCAACAATCAGATTACGATAGACTTTCTGTTATTTTGTTTTTCGTTTAGTTTTGGTTTCTGGTTTGCTTGTTATTATTTGGAGAACTTAGAAGTACAAATCTCTTAGCCGACTTCTTCTTTAAAATTCTCATTGAAAATTAGCAAGCTGAATTTAAAAAAAAAATCCTTTGACTTTTAGTTGTTACTAAAAATATAATGTAAAATAATTCAAAAAAATTGAAATTTCTAGCGTATTCTTAACCATTTCTGGGCAAAGGCATTTTCCATCCCATCCAAGGCCGATCCCTGCCAAAAACGTCATAGTAAGAATAAGTAAATAATATTATAAATGCGAAAGTTTGTGAGGATGGATGGAGGGATGGATGGATCTTTGTTACTCTTTCACGCCAGAACGGCTGAACGGATCTGGATGAAATTTGGCACAGAGATAGATTATAGTCTGGAATAGCACATAGGCTACTTGTTATCCCGGGAAAATTTACGGATTCGTAATCCACGCAGGCGTAGCCGCGAGCGGAAGCTAGTAAGTAAATAAAAATATTAAAATAATATATCCATTGTCAAATAGATACCCTAATGGCTTACAAGAACCAGTTTTTGTTGAAGATACATAGTCATTACTCCTCATGAACTATTTTTTCTGAAGACTAAACGGGACAAACAGGGCAGTATAAAGATAAGCCAATCAGAAATAGTGGTATCGAGGCTGACTGCCCAGGGTGTGCTGAACGACCTCCAGTATCATCACTCGTGGAAGCTCTTTTCTTTTAGACCACAAAAATGTAACAAACAGACAGACAGCCCTCCAACCGAATCCTCCTATCACAATATTACGTATTTCCTTGTTTTCCTCAACATTATTTATAACTTGTTTTTATTCTGAATCTTCGGGATACAATCAAAAGTTTGTGGCTGTCTCAATCAAACTTTTTTAAATGTCCCCTACGTCATACAACCCCCGGCAATAATTCCGTTTTGTATTATCGCCTTTTTATTTCGCAATATATATTTTTATTTTATGAACGATTGTTAAAAAGTTTAAGCGTATTTTGAGTTCAATTAAAAATGTAATGATAAAAAGGTACGGAGTTATATGAAATTTAAGTATTCAGTTTAAACGCAACACCCTGGCGTAGAGAAATGATACCCCAAAATAGTTCTAAAAAGCTATTTATTATATTGTCTATATTTAGTGTTAAGTGTTGGTTATTCAGTTTAAATGAAATAAAGCATAATCGAATAAATTATTAAGCAATAAAAAATATGAATCTTCCAAGATGATCCAAAGTTAGCGAAAACAAAGTAAAAATAATAAAGCGGCAGTTTTTTAAACAAAAAAAAAATGGAGAATATTGTTACAATAGAAGAGAATAGAACACTATTTAAGAAGAAAACTTGTATGAATAGCCTCTAATCAGAGAACCTAATGAAATCATCAACAAACCATTAAATACCAAGCTAACAAAAACAACACAAATAATTAAGATATAAACACAATTAACAGAAAACATAACTACAACACATTACCACAAAAAGTCCATAAGAAAATTGTCGCGTTTCGCTTTAAACTTATGTCCGAACATAACTTTACATTTAAAACAGTTTTAAAAATAAATTGCGAAATACAAATTACCAAATACAACATCAATATCGCATTCAAGCAATAATCGTCAGTTTGTAGCCTAAATGACCTTCAGTCGACGGAGTAAGGTAAAAGCGATAGGCGGGTTAAAAAACATTTTACATAACACCTTATTGGTCTGATAGTAGCAAGGGTGCCTTTGTACGTACTGTATGAGAAAATATCAGTAGCACGCCGGAGTTTGCAATTTCGACCGATAGATGGCAATAAGCTAGGACAAGAAAGTGAACTCTGTGATGACGTCTGATAGAGATAATGAAGAAAAGGAAGAAGAAGGAGGAAGAAGATATGGAAGAAAAAGACATATTGTGCCGACCCCAAATAATATGGAATAAGGATAGCAGGATGATGAGATGGCAATAGGCTCGCCCTCTATTAAATGGGACTTAAGGACGACATCGAGATGAGTTATAAATATTTAAAATTAGTTATATGAGAATTTACAAAAAAAAAAGAGAAGATATAACTGTAGCTATGCAAGTAATCAAAAAATTTAAGTTTCATAGAAAATAGAAATTAAATCACAAAGCGTGAAAATAATATTAAAATTATAATTTAATACTGATGTAACATGACAGCGGGGACCGTGCTGTTAGGAAGTCTCTTGCGCCGCTATTTCTCCACAGCTATAACACATAGGACAATGTGAAAGATGTTCGGACCTTTGCGATTTTCTTTTAAAAACTGTTTTTTATTTTTATTAAAATACTTTAATTTACTTTATAGCTGCCAGCAGTCTTGATATTAAATAAAACAAACTTCATTCTGCAGTACCGCCAACTCTCGTCGCTTTAACCCTCCCGCAAACAGTAATGTCCACTTTGAATTATAATTATTGCCCAGTTAATGTATGTCTTCTTCAGTTAAAGCATTGGGTGTCCCTATTTTTTGTTGTCAAGTCATAATATGGATGGGCGACCCGCTGCGGTGATATTGGAAAAGTATTTTTTTTCTTACTTTTATTCGACTTATGTCCCCAATGTGTTTCCGATTTTGGTTTTTCTTTTATCTTTGGTAAATGGTTATTGCGTTTCTATATACGTTGTGGTAATTAAATTTTATTTGGGATCATTTGTTATGTCTGCATTCTTATTTGGAGATATTGGTCCTTTGGTCTTTACTCAGTGTCAGTAGATAGAGGAATTGTTATGTAAGTTTTGGATTGATTCTCAAGTTTTTTAAAAGTAATTTAACTGAAGATTGTGATCTATACATGGTTTCAAAATTAGGCTATTTGAGCCCTTCGTATTGTCCAAATAAAGCTTGAATCAAATAACTACTGTTCTATATTAATATCAAATATAAAAAATACACCTCTACAAATTGAAAATATTTAATCTGATTCCAATATCGAAAAACCAGTGTTGAATTGACACGTTTGAATTTAATATTCGAATCCGATTGACGCGTTCGAACATGGCTGAATGAGCACCGCGCGTTCGACTGGAAAAAATATTAAAAATATTTATTTACACACTTATTTTTACCGCTTGAAATATTTTATAGACCGTGTACAAAGGGAATAAAGTCTAGAATAGAGTTTTGTAACAGCAAATAAGTTTGCAGGATCGATGGGTTCGGTAGCAAGTTCTGCCGATCGGAAAGATATAAACACATTCCGATGAAACAACGCGGATAACAATTGATTTGGATGCGATAAATAAGAAAAATAAACAAACAGAATACGCCACCTTAGCTTTAGATTTGATAACATACATAAAACATATACGATACGTACCTAACTCACGTATACTTCTCTGAATAAGATTAGGCTGCAATATGCCTTATAATATTTGCAAACTCAAACCGACGAGGATGTGATGATACATGGATGGAAAACTCAACCAACTCGCTTAGTATTGTGAATTCAGCTATACACTCCCTTCTTGCGTATTATGATAGCTATAATTTTTGACGATTAGGTAATAGAATAAAATATATATATATTTATTTCATATAAACCAATTACATGCACTTATGAAATGTCGAGACTCTAGGTGCACGGTTCCAAATAGTAGATCCTATGGAGAAGAACCGACAAGAAACTCCATGGACGTTCACGCTTTACCTATCATCAACAACTCACATTCGTCCACTGTTGGACATGGGCCTATCTTTGTAAGCATCACAGAGGTCTTCAGGTCTTAATGCTTTACCTATCCTTGTGATGAATTAAACTCGTCAACGTATCACCTACCCAAGAATATTTCATTGTTCAACTGCGCATGATAATGATGTTTACATGCAGTTCCTCAAAAGAATACCTACTCAGATACAATCGAAATTCAAATTGGCAAAAACCAGAAGACCTACCTAATTAGTCCCCAAGATCTCAAAAACAATTGAAACAGAAAAAAAATCCATATAAAAAGCTGTTGGTACCTTCGTGAGGAGCGTACGTGACGCTGACATCGAGATGAGACTATCACGCCGCTCCATCGGGGGACCGCCAGTTCATTCACTTCTCGGAAGGCTTGACCTCGGGGACATTGGAAATTGTACAAGTATGTCCGTTACGTGCTTTAAAGTTAAAGGATTATGGGTTTTCACCGAAGACGGGTTATGATTGAGGTGAGTTATGGCTTCTAAATTTTTTTTTCTTGTGATTTATTTGGGGTTTTCAGAAAGACTCCGTAAGGCATCATCTGCCTAGCTTTTTACCAACTATGTTGAGATCAACTCCCAATCTAAATAGATACGACTGAATATCAATATTACACGGAGTGATTGCGATCTGCCCTCCACCACCCAATTACTGGGAAACACAAATGCTTAAAGTTAGACGGTTGTCAGACTTTTTGGGTTGGTGAATCCTGAAATGACTGTCGTAAATTTTGTATTACACCCGGGACCAATTGCTTAACCTGCTTTCCATGGTACAGAGTGGTCTCGTTTGAAGAACGTTCACCCATCTAAGGACTGCCCGAAGGAAGCTTAATCGACTGATCCACGAAATAGCGAAACAATATTCCAAAGCTGTTACTGTTCTGTACCTGGCAGCGTACTATCATTAGTCTAATTAGATTCCAGTTTGATTCGGTCAGATGACTGAACACTGATCATCCCCCTGTGCACCACTACAGGTACAGAGAAAGGGTCACCTCAAATTATGATAGCCTGAAAACATCTGGCATACCCTAAGCAAAGCCCTTACGAAACTTTCTACCACGACGGAAGCGAAAAATCTATGCACGAAGGTTCTAACATCGAACAAAAGACATTCCTCCTTGTATATACATCACGATATAGATGAAGACGTATGTTATTCGCGCGACAAGTTATTAGTTATGCCCGGGTTCGCTCGCGAGTCGCGACTTATTCTAGGAACGTCACCCACGCCCGGATCGTATAGAGAAGTTACATATTAATGTTGTACGATGCACGATGCACTACTGGATGTGTGCTGAAATTACTTGAAGCGAGTTTTCTAAAGAATCGTTTAACTATGAGTTGGGACCGGTATTTGCAATGATGTAGCAGCGAAGTTGAGTTTACTATAAAAGCAATCAAAATATAACTCTATATCTACGTGACATCATACAGCATTTCGCATGATTTCTTTAGGCTAAGACAGAGGTGCTTTATACGCCTATATTTTGCCATTGCCGTTATTAAGTAACCTGTAATAGGGGACGAGCCTTTCGCCGTCTATTCCATATTATTCTAACCTTCAGGCTCCTACTAAGAGTTACCTAGCAACCCCAATAACACTGCCCAACCTGGAAACTGAACCCAGGAGGAACCCAACATTTACGAATACCAGTCCAAAGAATCGCTCCATAACTATGAAGAAAAAAGGCCAATCTGAGAGCTTTTACAGTCCTAATTTACTTTTAATACAATTATGAGTATATAATATAGTGGTATTTTTTATGTGAACGACTCTGAGCTGCACAAAACTGTTTATCAAAAAACGACTACGGTCCAATCAAAAAACAATAGTCAATGCTGTAAGTTAAAATGTTAAACATTTCTCTTATAGATGGTCAAATTCGAAGAAACAGAATTACAGAAAAAAATGTGTTATTGAAAAGACAACGAGCCAATAAACGTCACATATTATTGAAGTTTGACACTTCCAGTAAAACCTAAAGGCAAATTGGTCTCGTCCCATGAACAAGTTTAGTATGATCAAAACATTCTCTCATTATCTTATGTTTTTAAGGTTCAAGGCGAATTCTTCTTCATTTGAGAAACTAAAGTTTCAATCTAAAATCAGCTTTACGGCATACAGACTGATGTTAACAGAAATGCAAACCTCCACGGCTCCCTGTCTGTGGTCACTTGTGTGATTAAATCTGTCACCGTTCATCTTTTCTCTATGGTCATTGTGTATATTTTTTTCAATTTTCTCAATAGCTCTGTCTCTTCCAGAGTCGTCTACCTCTATTACTCCTAGTCTGTGGTCGCTCGTAGTGTGGTCAAACCGCTCGCTCTTTATCCTTTGTCTATGCTTTATGTGCGCTATTAGTCTGTACAACTATTGTGCACAGGGATTGATTAACATTCGAGGAATTATTGTATAAAGAAAATAAACACAAACTTGTATTGTAAAGGCTTTTGAGTGTATTGTCAGTTTAATATTTACTATAGTTAAAACGGCAGGAGTCGATAAATACAGGAGTGTACAATAAGCAAGGTTAAATATACTTCAAGATATATTTTCATTTTATTGGCATGGGGTATTAGTCTTTGAAACATGGCCTATTTTATTTTAGTACACAAGATGTCTATTAGTTGATACTTATGACTGCATACTAATCTAAGTAAGAAACTGCCTCATTGGTGTAGTGGTTGCAAGTGGTGCTTAACATGAGGTCCTCGGTTCGATTTCCAGGTCAGTCAAAGTGATACTGAGATTTTCTGTGTGGTGTTTGTAATTGTGCGCTGTAGATGCAATAGGCATGGCTTCGGCGAAACCAGAGTCTACAGTACACTGCTGCCTAACCTTTCGGGAAATACAAGCGTGATGCAATCTTAGATTAGTACCTGTTGCTTCGACGTACTAAATATTGTCTACTTTTATGCTTGTTATGCTTATACTGTCTGGTTTCTTGTTTTTCTCTTCTACTCCGAACTGTGGCAGAATGCGATTTCGGGAACATGTCAAGGCAAGGTAGCAGCAACACTCTGCAAGTGCCATTGTGTTTGCTGAGCGTGATGATGGCAACAGATCCTCACGACACATCACCATATTAGGTCCTACATTTCTAATAGGAAGGCCTTATTGTGCTCATCAATATGAACAACTCCTAATATGGGACCAACTCTTAACTCGAATACAATAAAAACACCTGTTGATGCCATACTACAAGTTGTCGGAACTAGAAAGGTAAGACATTGTATGAAATGATCTCTTGTGTATTGCACTGTAAAAAAGTGTCAGTTTTGCATCAGTCTATCATTTTGAAATAGGTACCAAATTGTTTTGTACCAACGTTAATTTAAATTTCGTTCACTGGGTACATCAAGGATCGAGTTGGTGCCAGGAAAAGCCAAGTTGATTGACTTTTCAACATGATTACAGCGGATTAGCAAAAAATTTCAAAAATGATTACCACTTTTTAATTGTGACCTGTTCACCTGTAGCTATATTATCAGACCACAATTTAGTGAACTGATTAAAATAGACTAATGACCCATAAAGAATGAAGCTATAAAATTTGTAAAAAAAAAAAAAAAACAAAAATGTCGTAATCTATTAACACTTAAAAACAGTGGCCCGGTCGAAACGACCCGCATATAGGTTTAAAATTTATTTACATTTAACGAAACTTATTTAAATATACTATTAATTTCAGAAAATTTGTATGAAATTGGTATTTATTTTAGGTTGAATAAGGTGTATAGATTAGTTTCAAAAATACAAAATCAACGTTGTCCCATGAATAAGTAACCAAACTTTCATGTCAAGTTTTGCGTCTGATGAACGGAGGTTTAGTCAATTTTAGGTTTTATCGTCTACAAAATACGGTATTATTTTAAAATTATCAGATGAAAATAAGAGGTTTTATAGTCAGGTATTTCTTACGCGCGGAGGGTCTGTGATAAATAAATATCCACACGGTTTGACAAATGAGTGAACACTGCCTTTATAGAGGCGGCTTGTCTGAGAAACATTTCAGTTTTAAATGGTATGCATCGTTTTAAATATCTTTTTAAATTAAATTAGAAAAACATTTCTTTGAAATCGGGCTTTGAATACATTTATAACATTATTTTTATGACATTGTGAGGAACATTATTTCGTTTCAGTCAATAGGTACATAACTACAAAGTTATTTGAAAAATAGTGTACAATATTTATTTTTAAACAGTCTTACTGTGTTCATCACTGATATGTTTTTCTTGTATTAACATGGTTTCGCACTTTGTCTTGACAGAGCAGTGTAAATAATAAATACACGAGCAATATAACCAATCGCCCATTCATCACAATACCACAAAACCAACACTTAAATCAATACAACCCATAACGCGATAACAGACCAAAAAAAAACAAGAAATAACAAAAAACATATCAGATTCCTTTCTCAACGTTGTAAAACACAAACGGAATTCATATTAGCCGATTAATAAATTCTCAGAATCTGAAAATAAGACATAAATTTAAATAAAATACACCATAATACATTTATCGGTTGTTTTAATCTTAAGTGTGTACGGTCGTGTTCATAGCATTGTTTTAGATGAACAAGATTCCAGTTTGCGTGATGTTGGATGAAAGATGAGTTTTAACTTTTAACGTTTGAATATTGTTTTTTTGGGCAGCACAGATAGGGTTAAACGTAAGGGCGTTGACACGGGCTTGGTGCAAGGATTTTCATGTAACTAACGTTTCGTAATTTTTTATGAAGCGGTGCTAAAATACCTTTAGAAGAATTTGCATTTTTATAGTGTTTTGATTATTTAGTCTCGATAGACGTAATTGCCAAAGCTCCTCTTCTCAAATTCAGTTTTAAACTTTTACTGTTTTTTAATACTGTAATGATGTTTTGTTATATTTTACATCACTTTTGGGTTTATCGTTGATATACCTATTAATGCGATACTTATTAATGAATTAAATAATTATCAAACTGTCTGAGAAAATAATGTTATAGTATGACAATGTCATCATCTGCCTAGTCTTTTCCCAAATACATTATGTTCGTCTCCAAGTCTTACCGGTCGCGGCTGAATATCAGTATTTTACACAGAGGGACTGCTATCTGACATCCGCCACCGTCACTGAGAGACAGTCATGATCATCATCAGCCAGAAGACGTCCACTGCTGAACAAAGGCCTCCCTCAAGGGGGGATTTGCCATAATACCCACGCTTGGCAGGCGGCTTGGGGATCGCAGTGGCTCACCGATTAGTGAGAGCTTCCCGTCCTCTGATGTCTGGCCGCAGTTTTAAGACGTACCCGGGTGACACGGTTGGCGCAGTGGCTAAGCGATTAGCTTTCTGCGCTACGTGTCGCGGGTTCGATCCCCGCACGGAACAAATATTTGTATGATCTACAGATAGTTGTTTCGGGTCTGGTTGTTTGTGCATGTGACATGTATGTTTATAAACTGTACCCACGATACAGGAGAAATCCTAGTGGGGCAAAGTTTAAAAAAAAAGAGAAAAAAAAAGATAGGTGACAGTGATACTCTTAAAATCAGACTGATTTTCAGAATTTTTGGATCAAAACGACTGTCATTTTATTTTGTATTTGTATGACCCTCTGACTCTACGTACTCTCTGAGGCACCAAGGAGTCTCGATATGTGAAAAACGGTCACCCATCCAAGAACTGAACCCAGCAAGTACTGCTTGACCTTGCAGATCGACTGATCTGCGCAGTAAATATGTAGCTTAGAGCCCCACCGTCAAAGCCTCAAATAAATAGAAAAACAAAGAAAATCAAACTTTCCAACAACACATTGTCGGTATAAAAATAGCACAGGAGGAGCCCAATCTCATTCTCTATTAGCGAATCGCACTTGGAATAATCAAAATAATGACGACAGACCACCGCATACGATTCGATTAGTAAAACTACCTAATTAGGCCCTCCATAGGAATACGAAGGAAATTGCCTTGGCACTATGATCACTATAATTGCAAGCATTCAGCTACCGGTCTTACGAATCTTCTATCACTTTCACTCTCGTCTCAATCTGTATCGCCATCTCTCTTTCTTACCAGATTTATAAATCCCATTTTCAAATCAAAAGTTCTTATGAAATTGGAAACGTTTTTTTGAAATTCGATTTTGTGTAGGCGGTTTTGGGTTGATATTTGGGTGTGTTGTTTTCGTATATCGGATAAAATTTCTATTATTTGATTGCATGTCGATTATTGAGGTAATAATACACTGGTTTGGTTGAGTAATAATATGCAATACGAATTCGATTTGTCGTTAATATTCAATTTGTTTTTAGACTCATACATAACAATAACATTACTTTTGTTTTTATAGCGTTAAGCAGGCTAATTAAACTTCAATCATCAAATCATCCAAGTTCTATTAGAACCTCTTTAATTGGTCTCAGACCTTGGGGGTTAGGTATAAGTTTATGATTATAAATAGTGTAGTGAGAGATCTCATTGTAGTAGGTACCAAAGCAACGATTCCCTAAGTAAAAAAGAAATCAAGATAAATTAATGCAATTTCCTTTTTTTTTACTGCAAATCAACTAATATGATAACGTCGGATAAAACGGTTTGAGAGAGCAACACAGAACTTTCAAGCAACGCCACAGTGTATAACCACGTTTAGACTTAATTCGATTCATCGGTATTCATCAAAGGCGCATCGATGCCCGTTCCACTCGATTTACAATCGTAATTACAGTTTATAAATCGACTTATAATGGGTATATCTGTTATTGAACATAAAAAAGTTACGGTTTTATTGATTATGAATATGGAATTATTTTCCTGTAATTATTTATTAATTAACTACGATGGTAAATGGAAAATAAAATCTTGATAATTAGCAAAAAATTCAAGACATATCGTATCTAGTGTCATGTGTTTCTATTGCCTTAGAAATTTTATTGACTCAGATGAAGTGTCATTGTTTGTAGTGTTTTATAGGTATGTTTCTCTTGGAGGAAATCCTCGAAACATACACGTACATGAGATAACAACTTTAATACATTTACTCTTAAAGATATATGTTTGAAGAGTAAGACTTTCCTCACCCACCAACTAAGATTAACTTCAAGATTTGCTTCTCCAAATGACTGAATACGAATCAAACATCAATCCCACATCAACATTAGCAATCAAACAAATGTAAAATAAATCAAAAAAACATAATTACTGAAGGTGGCACAGTAGCTGAGTGGCCAACGACTCTAATAGATGGCGCTAGCGGCGCGGCTCAATTTACAAATTAAAGAGCGCGCGCGCACGCCCGCCGCCGCTGTGGCGGTCACCGTATTCTGGTGAATATGGTGGAAGATGAATAAACGTACATTAAAATGGTTATAAGGAAATGTTACAGAAATAAAAATGGTGTAGGATATGACATTGAAAGCGAGAAGTAAAAAAAAAGGAGAAAAGAGACAAAGTTTTTGAATATGAAGCTAAATAGAAAACTAAGTGAAGTAACAAACGTGCACAGAAGATAAGCATGATTCCGTATTCTTTACTCTTACAAAAAGTACAGAAGGCTCCATTCATTGGTTACCGCTCAAGTATAAACATTGTAAGTATGTGTACATCAGTTATGAAATGAAATTGTTTATTAATAAGTATTTTAAAACTTAAACATATTTCATCTTTTAAAAACAAAATGGCACTGGATACTTCACCTAGCGTATTCGTCTTCAATTTCCCAATAAACGTACAATCCAAACTAATCAAATCAACTTTCCGGATCGCAATATCATCTCAGAATACGTCTTCGTCTCCCAAGATTGAACTTTTATAGCTCGACCGCATCATCACAGGCGATTGCATACAATATTGATTTTACATTTTTTTGATCGTCCACAATGAAATGACTTTGATAATGGACGCTATAAAGCTACCAGTTATGAAGAAGTTTTGATTGAGATTCTGAGTACTCGGAATTATTGATAAATTGTTCTTTTTGATCTCCTTGAGAAATTCTATAGTATTAAGGTCAAATAAAAGCTTATGAATTATGTTGTTTTGAAAGTAATCTGAACTGGCGGTAGGAGTCCTTCAGATTAGAATATTAATAAAACAAATTGTCAGAAGATTCCTGATTTGCACAACAGTATGGTTAAGAAAAAATCCGGAGTGGGTCCAAAACCATCCAACGATCCACTATCGATATCAATATCGCTCTTTGGCCTATCGTACTTACGGACTTATTGTTGTTGTTGAACTCCATTACTAAAAATCACTTTTTAAATCTAGTATCTGTAGTTGTAGGGATTTTCTTTATAGCAATTCTCAGTTGTAGTACGATTTGAAACTGTGCCTGATAGATTGTAATTGGCTCGACCCTTTTTAGATGGGACTCAATAACGGCTTCAGCGAAATATGGTTGTAAAATAATAGATACACCTCTGCCTTACCCTTTGAGGAATATAAGCGAGATACTAAGTAGATCTATAGTTAATAACGTACTTAAAACAGTTTATACACATTTGATGTTATAAAATAGGTATATATATAAACATTTAAGATTTATGTTATAACACGAACAAGCTATAAATTATTAAGATCTAACACAATACTTGGAACTGGTAAGCAATACTCTGTCCTGAATTTATTAAATAAACAAAGGTTTTTGTATCAATAATGAACTCGAGTTTTAAGTTACCGTTAAGACTATAGATTAGCTACAAGTTTTCGTACAAAATTCGTTTACGTTTTTACCCCACTAAACATCAGCTGATGTTGCTGATTTTTTATATGTTTTAGACCCAAGTAAAAACTAGGTCGTCACGTTTTTTTATATTGTTCATAGATTGAGAATTAATTAACCCTCAAAAAGCATTTTTTAACGAAAAATCTTCCTTATACTTATCGCGTGATAATTATTAAATTACTGAAAATTTTGATAAAAAATGTTTCGACCTTTTTTATAATATGACAACACGATGGATACCAAAATCAAACTAATTCGTTAACATTTCGATGTATGAAACGTTAACGCCCAAATACCTATATTGCGCGAATTTCAAAGAAAATTTGTCAGAAGCCGACAGCTAATATACTACTATAGATACTCTTAACTCAAAAATATATAAGGAAGTCATGCGCGCGCATTTAAGTGAATTCCTAACGTAAATGCACGCTTATTATGTTCATACATTTTTGTCTTGCGTTAGCTATGGTCAATATTAAGGATTATCTAGTACTAGACCCCCAGATTACAAAATATAAAGGAGCCATTTATGGATACCAGAAGTTAGTTCTCTACTCAAACGGCCAGGACACTCGCCACATCTTGGATAAAAAGATTGGTCTTATTTTTGCTACAGAGGGCACACCTTTGTTCAAAAGAAAAAAAGAATTAGATACTGTAACGTATATAAATTTTAGTATAAGTCGAGTAGCTTATTCTATATTTAAATCATTAAGCTATGATCCGCGAACTAGTGTAAATTTTCTACTCTGGTTCAGTTGATAGTTTAAATAAGGATGATTATAATTTATTCATTTTGTTATTGGTATCTATCGATATATCAATATATCGATATATCGATATGCTAGTACTATATATTGTAACATATCAAGCATAACCCAACTGAAAAACATGATCACATTTTAAGTCCAGTTCGATGAATTCGGATCAAACAACAATTTTACAACTGACTCGATCCGAACAAAAATATCGATAAAAAATCTGAACCTAAAAAACCGTCAAAGAATCGATATTATTAACAAGAACCGACAAAAGTCACAATCGATACCTGTTTACGACTCCCACGATTTTTTTCTTTATCTTTTTTCTTTAATATCAATAGCAATGTCAACCTCCTTGTAGGTTCAAACAAAAAATGCCTATTGTAGATGTTCCTTTGTTTGGTGAGTTTTATTCAAAAGAGGATTATAATCGGGTATCTGGCTTATTGAAGTTTATTCGTGAAGAAACCTTAGATACCGTTTGTTTGGTGACGTAAAAAATATGAATAGTACTACAAGTTTTATTTATTTGTTTATTTGTATTATAATCTTATCTTAACGGTGGTTTACCTAATCGAGTGGTTAGACGTTAGTTACGATTTTGAATTTAATTCTTTCGAGAGTTGGATATATTGGGTATTTTTGTTTATATTGGATTTGGAGTTATATCAGCAATAATCTGTTGTTAACTCCAAATTTAACATGGTACCTTATGGGCACTGACTGGGCACATTTCACCATGCTTTCTATGTCTAGTACCTTTGAAAATTCTATAGAAATCAATCCATTGTTCCTCCACTTTTCAAATTAATACACAAAACACTTGCAAACAATTTCTTTACGAGCCCAAGAATGATTTGTTCAGCACCAAACACTCATTTGCTATTCAAATTACCGCACTATCAACCTTATTACAAATCACAAGAGAGTCAAATTACAATAGAGAAGTAATTACCAACAGCACTTAGAAAAATTGCGTTCGAAAGATTGTAAGGGTGGATTGGTTTTTAGCAAACTCAAAGTCCCAAAAGCGACTAATCCTGTAAACTTTAAACCAACGGTATAGAGCTCAAAATCATTTGCATTTAAAAGTGATGATGGCATAGAAGAGTTTGTAGTAAAAAGTGTCGTATCCCTACCGTTTCTTTATCAATCACGTAGACAGACAAAAAACGTCTGCACATCGAACTGAGAGTCACTTACGTTAATGGACGCAGGCCTAGAGTGTAATGCTGAGGTTTGCCAAAGATTAAAGAGATAGACTGTAAAGGATGTTAGAACTTAGAAATTAGGAAATGTTAGAACTTAGGAATTTTATAGGAAGAGAAAAAAAAAAGAAATGGTATTTATAAAAAAATATTAATTTGCAACAACTGAGGAAAAACAAGAAAATACAGTAGCATTGATATTATTGAAGAAAACAAAACGATCTACATAGGAAAAGGCGTACTTTTATATTTGTTATTTGTTACTCTTAATCTAAATCAAACTTATATAAAAATGTTTTATACTTAAACACTTCAAACGTTTGACTAATTCATTAGTCCTGTTTTGGATTTGACTCCCGAACCGGGCAGTGTTATTGGAGTTTTCTGTTATAAAAATTATCAGTAGCTTAAGAGACTTCAATAACGGCATCAGCGAAATAATGGTGTACAGTAGTACTGCCTCACCCTTCTGGAAATACAAATGATGCTACGTTATGTATTGTTATTTTCTAAACGTTTCTGCATTCCTCAGCAATGCAAAAACGCCATAGGTAAATAACTACTCTCATCTTTATATAACCATTCTACGGTTACTTAATATATATCCAATCGTCATTTGGTATTAGCCGTCATCATTTGCCGATTGTCTTGCAGTGACTGGAGTGATGGGGACAATGTCGAGCCTTTTCTGTCATTGTATATGAATAATCTGAATGGTTGGTCTCTGTGGTGTATTTATGTCTGTGACGGATCAATACATTTGAAGTGGATTTGAAAATTGGACTTATTGGATTTGAGAAATAGTAACACTATTTGTTTTAGTTCTGTTTCTGTCAGGGTGTGGCTACTGATGTTTTTACAGATTTTTAATAATATTTTGTATAGCCTAGAGTTTGAGTTAAATGATAATACTTGTAAAGTCAATCAAGAAAAATAATGATAAAGATTGGCTCACAATCTTTTGATACTATTTGACACATTTTCTGTGTGAGTGATCTGGAGTGGCTTGAGTGGTCAGTATTTTCGCGGAGACGTTGCGGAGCCCTAAAGTTCCGCGGAGTACACTTTGAGTATGGCTTGTCTAGGTGAATGAACTTGCCTAGAGCCATACAAATTGTTTAAGTTAAAATCAAACCTGTACCTTTGAATATAATTTGATATTTTTTTGGTGTACGAACTTGCCAGATGCCCAGAATATGGTTTCAATTAATGACATTGTTGTCACCATTTTGTGCATATATACTTTGCTATATTTTAAAGACGAGGTACCTGTTTTTATTCTATTTTTATGCAATGAGAAGAATTGAAGTACCAAATATTACATGGCATTTGATTTGTATTCGTGTAACTATTTCTGCTTACCAAATTACTAACAAAGCTTCAAGATAAACTAATCCTCGCCACAACTCACTCAACTTTTTATTAAGCTCCAATAAATCAAATTATGGATACATCACGGAGTAATCGTGTCATCCGTCGGGCATCAAACGGGAATCGAACCCATTGTCTCGCGAGTGACAGATAACTCAATACGATGCTTTATGGGAGTCGATCAGTATTGTCGGCTTATGCTAGCCCATCTGGATTGGGCTTTGAATAATTTTATGTAGGGTGAATGTACCGGTTGCTGTTAGTAACTTGAAATATTTTTTTAATATTTTTTTTATAATAAACATAGTTATAAATATATAATGCACATATTGTATATTGTGTTCCTGATTTTATAACAGCCGTAGGTATTATATTATTTTATAATTTTTGATAACTAATCTTATAAAATAATAAAAGGATATGCTTAAAACTAAGGTAGCGTGGAGTGTCTTATCAAACGCTTAAATTTTCAAAGTAGAAAACAACAGGAGCAAAATTGCTTACCCAAAAAAAAAAAATATATTAATGAACTGTTTAATTCTCAAACCTTTAAAAATATTTGAAACCTGTCTGTCTAGCTGTTTCTTTTCTTTATAGCTTATAATATACTTGAAATTAATAATTTATGTTTTTTTTTTTAAACGTTGCCCCACACTAGGGTTTCTCCTGTGTCGTGGGTACAGTTTACAAACATACATGTCACATACACACACAACCAGACCCGAAATAACTATCTGTAGATCATACAAATATTTGTTCCGTGCGGTGATCGAACCCGCGACACGTAGCGCAGAAAGCTAATCGCTTAACCACTGCGCCAACCGTGTCGTCGTATTGTTTTAGAGATGTCGCAAAATTCACGAAGTTGTTGAATATTATAAATATTGAAAATCAACACGACCACATGTAGCACCATCCACCCCACTCCTCATACACACCACATACAATACACCGCGATATTTTATTGTCAATGTTAAATAAAGTCATTATATTGATTGAACGTCGCCTATCTTACATTTTTTGTAGCTTTTCTCGCGTTCGGGACAAATCGATTGTGATGGACAGCGCACCTTATTGAGAAACTACCAACTTTTCAAAACATCTTAAAAATATACATAGCTCTTATTCACAAACAATAAAGTTCATTTTCGAATGTTTTACAGATTTTGTTGTAAAGGTATGGTTTCAAGATGATCTAATATAGAAAAATAGCCGTAGAAATCGCATAGAAATTATGTTGCAATACAAATTTTGTTGTATTTTGGATTCAGTGACCGTCTGACGTAAACATATCTATGCTATTAGTTGACGTCGATGGAAATTGAGGTTTTGAATCAAAAGGCGGCTTTGATTGAGACGTTTCGATATGCCTGATAGGTGAAATATTAGTTCCTATACACAATAGGTCGTGCCTACATTTTGAGACGCTGACTATTTCAGTTTGGTGGATGTTGAAGTAAAACTGACTTGTGTCTGTTACTGGACTAATCAGTTAAAGCTGTTCCGCCCAGATAGATTAACATGAGCGGCGCGACAAAGTTACGAGTATGTCTCGGAGTAGATCCAGCAGATCTGGATTTGTCGTTCCTATTATTCTTCTGTCGTGTCAGTATGAGCTCAGTATGTCGCTCGTGCCAAAGTGGAACGATAAGCCAGTCGGCAGTTATGGTACTGTAGAGTACCAAGAACAAAACTGCTATTAAAATCTTAAACTCTGTACTTATTGAACGTAACGAGCCCCCAAATACAAATCATTAAAATACAAGGTTGATCACTCAATTGTGTCACACATTGAAGTCTTTTTCAAATATTTGTTCTTTTATTGCTCACCAGTATCCATACAAAAGATTGTATCCTTTTATATAAAAACTACAGTAACGAGGCTAACTGTCCAGGGTGCGCCAGAGTAACTTAGTTATCGTCACTCGTGGAGGCTCATTCCTTGCACCCCAGGCGTTGACATTTGTAATTTCAAGATTTCTCCAATGTCTAGACCACGCTGTATATAGATAAATATCTCACCACAATATCCTGTTTCCTTCAAAGTTGACTATAACGTGAAACCTATATAGCCCTGGTTACCCAATAAATTAAATGCCGTATTAACTTGGCCGCAGCCGTCGAACGATGTTCGATTTCAAAGATTATCTATCACTAAGACAGTATCGCGACACTGGGATCTTCCGCTCGCCGCAACATTTTATACAGGCTGTTCAAATATTTGATGTCATTAAAATACATAGGATCATGGTCTGTTTTCCCCGACGGGTTAGGCAAAGGTCCCATGATGTACACCTACATTTTAGTGATGCCAGTATACATTTGTAGATAGGGGGTGAGCCCATCATCATCTACCGGGCACAGTTTTAATCCTCCTGTATCGTGGGTACAGTTTACAAACACACATGTCACATGCACAAACAACCAGACCCGAAACAACTATCTGTAGATCATACAAATATTTGTTCCGTGCGGGAATCGAACCCGCGACACGTAGCGCAGCAGTCGATCTCTCAACCACTGCGCCAACCGTGTCGTCGGTTCACGGCAATTAGCAATAACTTAGTAATATAGTTCTTCAAATCCACACAAACGTTAATTTCTAAAACAAAACATTTTATTTCGCACTCAAATCATCTCGAAAATGATCTACAAATAAACGCAAACATAAAATATATACACATCGTGTGTGGCCATTAAAACCGATTAACCAATGAATGAATGAATGACCAATTATTTTACACACACAAAAAACCATTAGTACTGCTCGACCCAGCCTTATCCAGGTCCTCACGCTTGGCAGGTGTGCTTGTGGCCAATATGGCCACCAATATCGTGAAGTATGTAAAGATATTAAAAGATTTTTTAATTTAACTATGGCAAAAGGATGGTTATCTTGTATTGGTAAATAAAATTTTGATTTGCTTATTTTTTCTTGAAATGTTTTAAAATAAATTCCGTCACCATCTGTCAAGATTTTCTATTGGTCCTTATAATAGTTGTAAGTACAGCCTATGTCTGTAGCGATTGCCATTAGAGACATATCAATTTGATACTAAAGTGCCTGTCCAATATACGAAAATTATATTCTTTTAACACCCTGTACGGAATGCGCAGTGGCAGCCGATCGGCTTATACCGATCGCGTCTATCACCTCAATATACCGATTATCTTGATCTAGTAGGCGAGCATAATCATTTTTATCTCGCCTACCTCTGAAGTACAACACTGATGGATCGACTGAGGAGGTCGATATTTGTCTCTTTAAGTTGTAAGCTGTGGGTAATTTAGAAGTTTTTGACTTTAAATGGTAGCTGACTGCCTCACTGGTCTATTGGTCGCAAGCGCGACTGCTGAGCGTGAGGTCCTAGGTTCGATTCCCGAGTATTATTAGGTTTCACTGTGTGGATATTCTCAGTAGCAGCACGGT
This sequence comes from Shargacucullia verbasci, assembly GCA_947562105.1. NCBI lineage: Eukaryota > Metazoa > Arthropoda > Insecta > Lepidoptera > Noctuidae > Shargacucullia > Shargacucullia verbasci. Next base: position 11,379,507 of record OX387301.1, read on the forward strand.
GTCTGGAACTGTGCCCGGTACATGGCAATAGGCTCGTCCCCTATTATATGGGACTCAGTAACAGCATCGGTGAAATGTGGGTGTACAATAGTACCTACACCTCTGCCTTACCCTTCGGGCAATACAAGCGTGATACTATGTTTTAGGTATATTTAGTGCAGAAGATAGAAGATTAAGTCAGCTGAATATGAACTATAATACACGACGCGAATGAGAAGTGATCTTCTCCTTGTCTCTATTAAGAAGTAAACATTTTTTTTTTTCGACATTTCTATCTAGTTCATACCAATGAGTATACGAAACAGCTATCGTTTTCTCGTTCTAATTTAATTCACTGACAATCATAGCAACATTTTTCAATAATACAACTTAGAGATTTAAAATCGTGATGATCACATTAGAGTAACAACGATTTCATTCAAGCATTCCTACGGCCCAGCTCATGCCATTCATAAAAAGAAACGATTCAACCCGAATCGTACAATAATATCGATATTAAAATATACGAATCGATTTGATCCTTTGGCAGCTTGATAAATGAATCGAATACAATGCTGGCCAGTCACCGGACGTTCGAAATATAAAAATTAAAAAAATATACTGCTACTGTCCGCTTGAACTATTAATCAAATTCTTTTAGAATCGACAAAGTTTATGCTGCAGTTGATATCAACCTTATCATCGAAGACTTGGGTTTATTTTTGTGTGACATAGAGTCGAGTTGTTTGGTAAAGTTTGTTCTTATTGGTTGTTGATAAAATTGACGATTTTTTGCTGGGACTTCCATATTTTTGTAGCAATAAAGAAAGAATATTTTAAATCTTAATTGAGCATGATGTTTGATTTTCAGTTTAAAAGTTTCTGTTTTAAAAAATCAGTATTTAAAAATACTTAATATACAAAGTGAGTGTGAGATCTTAGGTTCTGAGGTTCGATACTCTTTCTTATCTCAAAACGAATGAAACAAAATCCATTACTAACATTGCAGATACTTTAATGCCTTACATATGTCGCCATACCTTTCATTTATTAAACTGATTCCATGACACATAACAGCATGCAAAGAAAATTCTAAAATTATAAATTATATAAAATAATTCGACCACGACCATGAAACAAACCTGTGACCATTCAGTTCACCAGGTTACTTCTTTCTATGATTATTATAAATGAAGAATAATTCCTTTATCGTGGTACGTTCAGAAAAGCACGCCCAACATTCACCCCATACCATTATATGTCAGATCATACAAATATCAGTTTCGTGCGGGAGTCGAACACGTGACACTAATCGCTGAATCACTGTGGCAACAGTATCACTAATATCTTCGCGAGTCAAACAAAAATCTTGGAGAAATAAAAATCAAAATGTAACACAAAGCTATTATTAAAATTAAAGATATTTTTCTTTTGATATCCTAAGGAACCTGAGCAGGTTCAGATATAGTATTATACTCTCTACAAAAGATAGTTCCAGCTGAATTCATTGATTCCACTCTCCACAACATGCGCCCGTACACCAATGTAGAGGTCCAAAGATGTTGCATCTCATTTATGTCCAAATTCGTATAGGAGTATGAACCCTGGAAACATTATCAGAATTATTATATTAATACGTGAAGCAAAAACATTGTACCGCTTTTTACGAAAATTACGCGGACGGAGGAGTATGAAATTTGGCACAGTTAAAGTTTATATGGAGCAGGAGTGTAGAAAGCTTATATTTTTATATAATAAGCATTAGAAATTAGAAATAGACTTTGACATTGCTATGGGTTTTCTAAGGTGTAACTAGTATTTCTGTCACTATCTTTTGTTTGACAACGAAAAAGTATAGAAAACCCTTACAGCTATTGGGCTTTAAGTCCAGCTCATTAAACACACAGTGAATACGCAGTCTTAGATACGCGTCGGGTTTGCAATCAGATCACCCTGCTTAGAAGGCCCGCGCCTGAGACTCCTTTTTGTAGCTAAATACACTCCCATCAGCCGTGTCCTACTGTCGGGTAAAGGCCTCTTCTCAGTATGAAAATTTTTATGTTTAGTCCACCACGCTACCCTGTGATTCGGCTGTTACACACAAAATCGAGAACTGGAGCCCTCTCAAGTGTGTATGTTTCGTCACCAAAAAAGTGATAGTCAAATTTAGATCCGCACATAAATTAGAAAAGTCAGATATGGATTTGAACTCGGACACAGGCATGAAAGATAAGCGTTACACTATACCTCATAAAGTAGAATAATGAAAGGTAAATAAAATCAGGCCTAACCTTGAAATACGTACAGGTCTTTCTGTCGTACTTGATTTTGGTAGCCACACACAACATGTGCATCATCAATCCGTGGCAATCTATGTTGTTAATTATATTGTTCACCTCCCATTTGCCAAAGCGTAATATGAAATTTCTAACCTTGAACTGAAAAACAAAGACATAACAGCACATAGATAACACTGTTGGCGTAGTGGTGTAAAATCGGAAGAGATGGGTGTTCTCTGAGAATGATTAGTATATTGTCCCCTAACTGCCCTGTCTCCTGTAATGCGGAAGATCTTATGGAGGCCAATCCAAGAGCAGTCGAGCTGGCCATGTTTGGGGCCGGACAAATTTGAGTTTAGCCATCAACACGAAAAGAAGAACAAGAAGAACATTACCAGTAGACTTTCATGGTCTAATTGTAATGATATTTTTTTCACGTATACCTTCGTATTCTTCGTATCCCTCAAAACGGTGAAGTTACCATTCAGCAAACTGGGCTTGCCAGGTTCACTGGTGATTGATGATTTGAAGATGAATGGGGGGTTCTTCACCTTTGGACGACTAGTGTTAGTGCACTCTGAGTCACTTAAAAGCACAGATCGGAATGGACCCTAAAAACAAGAGTTTTATTACGATTTCTCCTGCAAAGCGAAGGATGTCAAACTAAATCCAAAATGTCAGCCCTCATCGTCAATATATTCAGGTGGCGCACTTTACTTGACATTTAACATTAAACATAAATATGAGTTGCAGGTAGGTGGCAATCAAATATACAAAATATATATAAAAACTTTTTATTTTCATATTTTTATTAGTTTAATATCTTAGTATTAATAAATATATTAAATCGGAAAACATTAATGTAATAAAAATGTATCATAGCGTAGTTTTAAGTGTCTCTATCAAGAATCTCTGGACCTTCTTTTTGGCGATAATATTGAGATTTGTCTTAAAAAGTCTTGCCTACCTTTAATCTTGGTTCTTATGTAGCCATCTCTTGCTTTTGGTCCACAAACAAATAAAGCAGCCTCTGTTACAAATTTAACACTCCTTTTCACTGCCTGAATGTGGCAAGGGAACTTATGAAAATACAGTAAATTTTCTTCGGAAGAACTCATGTTTGATATTTCATTGGAGTTTCTGTGATTCACTAAACACAGGGCAACGCAAATCTTTCTGAGTTTCAGGCATATTAATAGTTTTAGTCAGCCACAAGAATAGTTAGGTATCGGGTCGATGTTCATGAAATTAGCTCAAAGTTCAAGCCTTATTGCGATAAATTTAATTTGAATTATCGGTAAGCAATAATTATAAAGGAAAAACAGGACTTCATAAAAAGCAACAATAACATACTACCGTCGAAAGTGTAATATAACACTTGGGATCGAGGTAGATCGGGTAAAAGCGAGGAGTACAAATTGTATGTTTTTTGAAATCTACTCGACGTGCGCCGCCTGTAGATAAAGTCTAAGGTTCTTAATTTTTTACATTGTTATTGTGCTATTTAGGATCAACAATTGAAGAAAAAGAAAATTTTGAAAAAAAAAAATCCTTTTCGCTCCACCCTAAGCAAGTCTTAGTATAGAGAATTAGTGTCTAGCAGTAATACTCTAGCCTCTGAGGTACCGCAATCTCTGCTCTCTATATCGATACCTTCTTTCTCATATATTTAACCGTAGAACCAAAAATTCGCTAAATTCAGAACACTGGGCCTATGAGAAGGATTATGATTATGATTATGCCTAGATGCTTATAGTGGAGAATTAGATTTTGTGACAGGTTCTAGAAGGTTCTAGAAGCAGATATCCAGCAGTAGACTGCGTGTGGATAATGTGATGAAGACTATAAACAATAGATTAATAAAATAATTACGGAAATTCTTACCGAAGTCGGCGTTGGCTTAGAATTTGCAAAGTGTATTAACAAAAGTAAAAAATAACTATTCAGTACTATGAAATTCAGAAAACGTTTTCGGGTCATGATGGAAACTGATATGTTAAAATCATATTAACTGTACAATTTCCTTTCAATGGCGAACCATTAGCGGAATTTTTAAGGTTAATGAGCCATTATGAAAGGCTTATACGTAGACTAGTATCTATGCACAAAATTTACTTACCGTCTGGATGTTGGTATAAATTTCAAAAATTAAACAGATTTTAATCAATACTTTAACACTGTTGGAAAATTACATAATTTTAACGAAATTGTATTTAGTAATTTTTATAAACGAAAATAATTAACTTGAACGCTGTCATTAATGTTAAAATACCAGTGAATTTTACTTGTATAATACCAGTAGACTTAAGTTTTTTATAGCAGTTAAAAAATTAAGTAAGAAAACAGTTGTTAATTACCAATAAATAAAAGTTTACCCACAAATTATAGATAAAAAAATTATATTCGTTATTGGGAATAGACTAATCTTGAAATAATATTCTGCTTTCGTTCTATTGGACTGTGATGATGTTTTCGATACAAAAGAACATACATAACATTGACAGCACAGTTGGCGCAGTGGTTGAGAGATCGACTGCTCCGCTACGTGTCGCGGATTCGAATCCTGCACGGTACAAATATTTGTATAATCTACAGATAGTTGTTTCGGATCTGGATCTTTGTGTATGTGAATACACACCGTGCCTCGGAAAGTACGTAAAACCGTTGGTCCTGCGCCTGATCTCTCTCCGGTCGTGTCGGATTGTCATCCCACCGGACTATGAGAGTGAAGGAATAGAGAGTGCACCTGTGTTTGCGCACACATTTGTGCTCTATAATATCTCCTGCGTAGTTGGCTAATCTCCAGTGAGATTGGCCGCCGTGACCGAAATTATATAAGGAGGACATTAACATACATGAAATATGTTGAGTACCAACATAACTGTACACAGATTTCAACTATTGATCAGAAGCTTCTTACAAAGTCGTGCAATGAGGGACTTCTTGAGTAAAACGATTTATAAAAATTACGTGTGTATCAGTGTATCTCATTCGTCTGAAGCCTTAATCACCGGTAGATTGGACCTTATTCCAGATACCAACAGTTAGTCGTGAAGTGGGTAATATTTTAGAAAAATATCTTATATTAATCAGTACTTAAAGGAATAATAATAGAAAAGGATAGCACATGGATAAATCAATCTGTCACAAAAATCGAGTCACATTTTATTATTGATAACACGGTTTGGATATGAACAGATTCCGTAATGCTTATTCCTTGCCGAAGATGGTACCAGCTGCAATAATCATTTCAACTCTGAACGTGAAGCGTCCGTAAACTAAATTAGATGCCCACATATTTTTTATCTCATTTCAGTCCATGTTCGTGTAGGAGAATAAACCTTGGAAAAATGATAGGCGTTAAACCAAGATCATTCTAGCAGTAACGATTTGGGGATCTGATCGAGTTTTCTTCGACCCGCAGCCTAATTACCGATGTAGTAATCAGTTTGCGACAGGCGCAGTGGCGTGCGGTTCATAAAGACAAAAAGACACTGCCTACCCTACATAACACAGATAAATATTTATTATAAGATATTTGAGGTGGCAAATCACATAGGTACATCATTATTTAATCGACAAGACGACGAACCAAAACCAACACACAGTAGGTATTTTAATTAAGGAAGCTTTTAAAATTTTCTGCCTACCCTATCTAAAAACTCTCTGCACGCCGCTGGACAAGCGTAGATCTTGCGATATCTAGATCAGAAGGTCGTCTTACTAGCGGCACTACATGGTAACGTGTGACAGCTTATACATTTACATTTACAAATGTACAATTTTTTCAATCACTTTTTGTGATTAATAAGCTGATCTCGAAACTTGCTGAGCATTTTTCAATGCTTAAAACCACGGATTGGAATGGGCACTAAGAACTAGAGTTACTCAGTAAGGAGTTGAGGAAATATGTATACCTTAAGAATTAAAATGCATTATACTTACGTGACTTATTATGTCTTGTAATATTCAGTTATGGGAATATCAGTCAAGATTGTGAAGAACTGGTTAATGGGATACGTTATCACTCCTCTTTCGCGTCATTATATAAGAAACCTACATATAATGTGTGGACTGGCTAAATTGATGAAATGTAGACTCGTAGCTATATAGCTACTGCCTAGTTCAGCGAGTTAAGTAACGCTTGCTATGGTCAGTCGTTGGATGAATCTTGACTCCTTGAGACCCATCCGTATATCGAGAAGTATGTTAAAGAGTTAGTCCCGGCTAGCATACTAATACCTATGACACTCATTATGGGTGTCAGCATCCCGAAAAGTCTGATAAAAACCGGTCTAATCTCAGTGTCTCCCAGTAATTGGGTGGTGGAGATCAGAAGGCAGTCGCTCGGTGTAAAATCCTAATAATCTGACATGACCACAACTTAGGAAAATGCTAAACAGATAACGATGATATACCAAAAACTCATAAAATATGAAAAGTCTTACCGACGTAGATGTCTCATCAGAATTTGCAAAGTACATTAAAAATATTAATAACAATACATATAATATACAAAGCTATGATATTCAGGAAATATGGTACAGTCATGGTCTAGATCTGTTAAAATCACATTAACTCGTTCCATCTCCTCATGGCGGATGATTATCAGGGATTATGAAGTTAATGAGCCATCAAAAATAGAGTTAGAAATAAAACATCAAAATATTTATCCATCTATATAAATTCTTCTTAAAATTATATTTAAAAATACAAAGTTAAATTTAAAAAAATGTGATTTCAAAAATCTTAAAATTATTTATAACTTTTGAAAATTTGTTCTCAAATTTATAGGAACACATCTCTACATCTCTAACGATAGCATGGCTGCCAGAGAGGTTAGTAACAACGAAGGATTTAATCATTGAATTGCTGATCAGCTCATAACTAATCCAGCTAAAGGAATGTTAACAATAAACAAATTACACTCTAGTGAACGTTGCCACCGCTTCTAATTAAAGATTCTTCAAATAAAATAAAGACACTTTGTAAAATATTCATCATATATATCGCAAACCAGTTTAAATCAAATCCAATGATTTTCCCGTTCAAAAGAATACTCATCATTTGTTGACGCTACCGCCCACGTACTGTCGTGCGCAAAAGTACATTACCGATACAAAAAGGTACCTTTTTGGTGCATTAAAATGGTGCTTTTGTTTGGAAGTTTCCTTTCCTGTTGCTGGACATAATAGTCATATCACAGGCTGTTGGTTTGTCCCTACAGTATAATATTATAAAATAATATAATTAATTACTTATATAATATTTCTTATTTAAATTAAATACTTGGTTCTATTCGTATCTTTAAATGAAACACCCAAGGCTACTAGTAATTTCATAAAAATATTAATAAATCCAAGTAACCCTTAATAAACGCATATTTAAAATACACCATAAGCAAGGAACATGTCATAAAAACCTTTCGATAATCATTCCACTTCCACTTTTAAAAGGAAACGTCAAAAATCAGCAGCATTTTACCACCATATTGTCAGCATCGATAAAATATGGGTTCTCGAGTCAAAGGCCGTAGCGTTACTGAATGGACCCTCCCAAGGATTACGTCCGTATCGGCACCCGTTGAAAAGTTAGGTCGCTCCTAATTATGATTTATCGAAGGCGCAGAAGACATCGAGGGTCCGAGTAAAGTTCACTCCAACGGTTTAGGTCGATAGGTACTTATTTTTTTTAATTTCGACAGTTGATTTGGGATCGGTTGAGCTGTTTATATTTAATGGCGGTACAGGTTCAATAATTGAATTATTTATTCTAATAGGATTGTTATGAGTTTAATTTTATTTGTTTTTTTTTTACGATGAGCCTTTTATTATGTGCATATGTACGAGCGATATGGAAATCGTTCGATAATCTTGACAACGATATTCGAGGCTGAGTTCTCAGGATGCACCAAACGATCTCAGGGTTCGAATAACAAATTATATGTATTATAATTTTGCTGATACTCTTCATCAGGTTGTCATCCATTCGATTATTTAACTAACATTACATAACAATTAATTTTTCTCTGTTAAACACTTTCCTCCCGCTAGTACAGTATATTGTTTGCAAATACGTGGGCGCAGTGTCAATCTGTTCGATGTACGAGTATACGCCATTGAATCGCTGATAATACCAACAGATAAACTTGTGATGTAGTAAACGCTATTTCCTTAAATTTATTTACCTATTGTGTGAACAAATGCTTTATCAAAAAGTTAGATTAGATAACAGAAGCTATTCATCGAAGACACAATAAAAATTTCGATTCAAATAAATTGTAATTCGCTTCAATTTCTTGGTTAATTTCCCACATGGAGCAAAATATAAATAAACCAAGACCATAATAGATCGTGTACCTATACCTAAAATTTGAATACACATACGCTATTGGTGCATATTATATCAATAAATAAAATAAAATAAAGATTATAATAAACGATCCAATGATGCCAAGTGTTAACTCTACTTTAGTCATTGCCATTTGTTGAAGAACAAATAAAATAGAACAGATCACGGTTATACCAAACTGTCAATGAAATCTAAGTCACAGATTGTTATACAAACGGCTAGTGTATGTACTCAGGTTCTGTTACAGCTTCAAATTCTTTGCAGTATATGGTGCCTGCTGAAACAGTCGTCACGACTCTCCACATTAGGCGTCCATACTCAAAATTAGATGCCCAAAGATGTTGCAGAATGTTTGTGTCCAAGCTCGAATAATATGTACCCTGAAAGAGTGTTTAACCAGATTAATAATAATGTCCTCCTGACCGATTTCGGTCACGGCGGCCAATCTCACCGGAGATTAGTCAACTACGCAGGAGATATTATAGAGCACAAGTGTCTGCGCAAACACAGGTGCTCTCTCTATTCCCTCACTCTCATAGTCCGATGGGACGGCAATCCGACACGACCGGAGAGAGATCAGGCGCAGGACCAACGGCTTTAGGTGCTTTCCGAGGCACGGTGTGTATTCACATACACAAAGACCCAGACCCGAAACAACTATCAGTAGATCGTAGAAATATTTGTTCCGTGCGGGAATCGAACCCGTGACACGCAGCGCAACAGTCGACCACTGCGCTCAACAAACACTCAACCAGGTTAATAAACCTGTCACATCATAGATGTCGCTCTATTTCTGTCACTGTCATTTGTTTGTAAACAAATAGGATAGAACACTCTTAGATCTATCTTTTTCTTAGAATGGACGCAAAGAGAGAACCCCAGTCTTCACTGGGTTTTAACCTTGTGTGTGTATGTGTCAATCCTGTGATTGTATGGCACACCCTGAGCATTTAGCCTCGACACCATGAATCTTTTCACGACGGCGTGAGTGCCAATTAAAAAATCCCTTTTTTCCATGTAGTACACACAAACAATTTCATTAAGTGATAAAAATGATTCAAATATCATCAGTCATCAGTTCTAACTGGTAACACGAGAAAAGAATCCGTCTGTGGTCTATGTTGCATGTTCGAATTAATATTTTTTTACTATCAAGACTTTCAGGATTCCTTAAAAAAGGAGGTTCAATGCTTCTTTGTTTTTAAATCCGAACTAACCTTGAAGTACGTACAGGTCTTTCTGTCATACTTGATTTTGGCGGCCACACACACCATGTGTATTAGCATACCATGACACGGTATGTTGTTTACTGTATATTTTAGTTCCCATCTATCATTGCGCCATATAAAACATTTGATTTTGAACTGAAAAAATACATAATACAATTTTATATGAGCAGCAAAATGAAAAAATGGAAATTAGAGCTCCTATTTGGGAGATTAAAAATGTCCAATTCCAACGTAGAATAGTACGCCTTTCAGAATCCCTCAAAAAAGTTGAAAAAAGTTGTTTAACACAGTAAAAATATGACTCCTGGTCTTACTTCGAAGGAAATATTTTTTTTTTACTCAAAAAAGTTGAAAAAAGTTGTTTATACAGTAAAAAAATGACTCCTGGCCTTTCTTCGATGGAAATATTTTTTTTTACTCAAAAAAGTTGAAAATCGTTATTTATACAGTAAAAAAATGACTCCTGGTCTTTCGATGTTTTTTTTTTCCTTTTTTTAACAAGAGGAACGGCAGCAGCTTACTCTTTTAGCGCTAACCTATTTTAAGACGTGATGATTAGTCATACCGAAATTCCCCTGGGACCGTCCAGAGTCTTATATTGAGCGATAGACCTTTCCGACTTGATAAGGATGAATGAATGAATACCTTTACATTCTGAATATCTCTCACAACGGTAATGTTCATATTCAACAAATTGACGTTCCCGGATCCATTGCTAACGGATGTCAAGTATATCACTGGAGGATTCTTCATCAATGGGCTAGTATTAATAGTGCAGTCCACAACACTTGTGACCACACTTCGGAATGGGCCCTAAAAACAAGAGTTATTTAGCCGCAAAGCACGAAAATCTGTGAGTTATTTATCACCACCCAGAACAATTTTGAGGAGTCTGTGATATCCTAGAACTAATATTTGACATCCTTGCATAATTTGGTTATAGACATTGGGCCCGGATATTGGCACATTGTGGCCCAGGTGTTGACCGTGGAAAACTAGGTGTTTTTTTTTTTACTCTGCCCCACTCTAGGAATAATTCCTATATCATGGGTGCGTTTACAAACACATATATTCACATACACAAAGACCCAGATCCGAACCAACTATCTGTAGATCATATAAATATTTTATCCGTGTGTGAATCAAACCCACGACACGCAGCGCAGCAGTCGATCTCTCAACCATTGCGCCAACCGTGCCGCCAATATTGTATTCAGTACCACATAACTTTTTCATATTTTTTCAGAAGCCTGTTATATATTCAGCAGTAGCATACGATTGACAGAACTGATGATGATGGAAAATCTTACCGAAGAAGGCTTCTTCTCAGAGTTTACAAAGGATATAAAAAATAGTAACAACAATATTTTTAAAACTATTAAATTCAGTATACCTTGTAGAGTCATGATGGTAACTGATCTGTTAAAATCACATTAACTTCACAATGATTCCTTATAGTAGATCATTATTTGATATTTTAGGGTAATGAGCCAAATAAAGAGTAAAGGTTTCTGCGCACTACATACTAAGAACCGTAACAGGAGCTTATCAGGCAAACAAATATTCTTTGTATAATATTTTGTACGCCGTTCATGCACCGGCTGGTGCCGGAGCCGATTGAAAAACAAATAAAAATCTACTTTATGCGGATTATTTACAAGCCTTATTTCCGTTGATTGATTAGTGATTGTTTTTTTTTTCCTGATACGCTATTATTACTTTCAAAGTTTTTTTTTTTCAGGTAGGCCTTTTCAGCCACTTATGAAAACTCGAGAACATTGCATGTCTATTTTCATAGTACAATACGGTGTAGTGGGCAAATACCTTTTAATATATATAAAAATAAAATCAGCATGTTGGTACTGACTTCAGAAACTAAACTAATTTTGATACGGATGATAAGACTATTGCTTAAAGAGCTAATAAACAACTGCAATGTATGTTTAAAATATTATTTCTATTGCTAAGTTTCCATAATATAAAGTTTTATGTTTCTTATAACTAATATTTAAAAAATCTCAAATTTGTTTCAATCATACTCAGAACTGTCCTAGGGAAGCTTGTGAATTTATTTTCATATCCTCTACATAAAGATGAAAGAAGTTAGTAAGAAATAGAGTTAATCAATATTGCGAAAAGTAGAGGAGAGAGAACGCCACCCTGTGGTACGCCAGTAGATGTAGTACACAACAAAGAAGAAGTACCTTCACCGCAGATATGATACTGCGGCCAAGCCAATAACTACAAAACCATTTACTCACCGTTGGAGAAATGTTTGTGGAGCAGACTATGCCAAGTAGAATATCGACATCAACGGTATTAAAAACGTTACTGAAGTCGAACAGAGGACCGTCAAATTTCCATTTCACATGGCTAACCTAATATCATTCAATATATATTATATAAGGCCGTAATAGTTCTATGACTAGGATGAAAAACCGGATCGGAAAGGATTCAGAAGACTGTTCTTGCAAAGGAGAGCACTGAGCTGTTTGTAGATTAGACGTTCAAAGTCGTTGGAAAGGAAAGGTAATAAGGATAAGAAAGACCGATCGTCAGAAATTTTGGGCTACTGAATGTGGTCAGATATTCGTATGAACCCGGGACCCACTAGAATTTCTCGAGTACCTTGGGTTCAGATTACAAACATACATGTCACATGCATGACAATGACAACTAGACCTGAAACAACTATCTGTAGATCATACAAATATTTGATCCGTGCGGGGATCGAACCCGTAACACATGGCGCAGAAAGCTAATCGCTTAGCCACTGCGCCAAGCAAGGAACTTGATGTGTGAAAAGTAGTCACCCATCCAAAGACTGACCGCAACACTAATTGTTCAGTATACACGTCATTTAATTAGAATAACGGATTAGAACTAATTAGATAGAAAGATCTTCGTAGTATTAACAACTGATTCCAGGTATAACTCTATTTCTGTCACTGTAATTTGTTTGAAAATAAAAAAGGATAGAGCACACTTGCACCGAGTCACTTTAGTTCAAGTTACAGTTCTTTATTAACAAGTTGATTCAGGGATATGGTTCCGATAAAGTGTAATACTCTTTGCAGAAGACAGTTCTTGCTGCCAAAAATGTTTCAACTCTCCACATCTGGCGTCCGTACTCGAATGTAGATGTCCAAAGATGTAGCATCACATTTATGTCTCAGCTTGTATTGTATGTACCCTGAAAAGATGATTAATTACAGCCTGATTAATAAAGTAACAACATTTTGGCAGCAAGGATATTCAAAGATGCAATTCTATTTCTCTCATTATCATTTGTTCAAAAATGAAAAGGCAGAGTTTTATTACATTGAATTCACGATTTTTTTAGAGATAAGATGGCGAAAGTTGGTTGTGTTGATGGTACGAGGTCGAATCGCCTCTATCCACTCGGTACGCTGTAAGGAGCGCACTCTGGGTAGTCAGCCCCTTTAGAAACCATTCTTACTGAATCACTGCAGTATGGCTTGATGCTACACTATTTGCATAAGAAAAGAAAATATATTTTTCACACCATCGCTTTTAATTAATCACTATTTTAGATTCCGATTTACAGGAGCTGCAGTAGTAAAAGTAAAAGAAGGAGAGTTCTATAACCTATTATAGGAAACCAAAAATTATTAAAAGAAAACCGAGCTAACCTTGAAGTTCATACAGGTATTTCTATCATACTTTATCTTGGCTGTCACATACATCAGGTGCATCAACATTCCGTGACACTCCACGTTCCTGATTAAATAGTTCAGTTCCCATTTGTCATCGCGCCACACGAAACATTTGAACTTTATCTTAAAAATACATAAAATAACCATAAGTAGTACAGCAATCATAATAGAGGATCGATTTGTATTTGAAGGGTTAAAAAAACCCTAGAGAAGAAATAAAAACTTTCTGATTTTTCATACACAGCGAAGTGGAGGCAAAATAGGAAAGGAATGATAGACTAGGATTGGAAAGGAAGGCTGACCCCACAAACATATAGAATCGAAAGTTAGGAAGGGAGAGAGAGAGAGGTTGGTAGAACCCTTCGTCTATGCAGAAATACGGCACCCCTGTATTACATGGGTTTTAATCGTAAACCGTGGATGACTACAAGTCATCTGTTTCCAGGCATGGTAATTGCGGCTTCATAGACGTATGTTCACCAGTGGATCTTGTCAGCCCAATTGTGGTGATGATTGATTCATACCTTTAGATTCTTCGTATCCCTCAAAACTTTAAAGGGTCCCAAGTCATCATATTAACTTTCCCCGTAGCATTGGTGATGGTATTTTGGAAGACGATTGGGGGGTTCTTCATCATTGGACGACTAGTGGTACTGCAGTTAACAACTTCTAAGCCAAGAGCTCGGAATGGGCCCTAAAAACAAAGGTTATTTAGTTACAAAGTAGGATAAACTGCGCATATTGCACGTGAGTATTCATCACAACTGCGCAAATGGTGTTGGACAAAACTGTAAGTAAACCAGCATGTCCAAGAAAAAAAAATATGTTTCTAAATTAGTAGCATTCAGCGATCCACTGACCCCATGTTTGATATTATTGTCTCGGTGAGGATGGTAGAGACCAGGTATTGTGACACGTCATAGCTCCCGGGTTTCAACTTTTTTAAAGAAGCCTATATCCAGCAGTATACGATCGTCGCAATAAATAAAGACTCATAAAAGAACAAGCTTACCAAAGAAGGCGTCGAATCCGACCTTGCAAAGTACTTAAAAAATAGTAATAAAAATATATTAGAAATTAGGATATTCACAAAACCTTGTAGAGTCATGTCGAAAACTAGTATTTTAAAACCACATTAACTTTACAATTTCCTAAACATATGGTGGATGATTATCACAGAGGTAATGGTTAATGAGCCATCACGATCGGGTTTGGAAGTAATTAGAATATCTATCAACGTCGGGCAAAGTGTCAAATGAACCCAATGACATTGCCCGACCCATGAATCGAACCCAGGACTGGCTTGCCAACACTACCAACAATACAAAGTCTATAGCTTTCCCCTAGATCAAAATGAAATAGAGAGCCAACAACTCAAAATATTGACTCAAAATATTACAATCTTATTTATGACCTAAAACAAAAAATACAACGCTCGCTATACTGGGGGCTAAGCAGCAATTACACCGACAGATCGTCCATCAATTGATTTAGTGAGCTTCATCTTATTTATTGTCGGTAAATATAATTTATAGATGGAAGACAAGTGGTATAAGTAACATTGAGAAAGTTCTTGGTAGGGTTAAATATAGTTCTGACTGTTGAATTAAATAGATCACTTCAGCTCTTACTGTGGGTATTTTAAAATATTTAGATGTAGGGCAAAGGCCCATGCGTAAGTTTAATTAAAAAATCTTAATTTCGTCTTATGATTAAATATATCGAACTCATTAGACGCTCCGATTAGTCGAACGCGGACGTTGAGTACAATGATGATGGTATATAAAAAAAAAACTTTCTAGACTTTCAAGTAACTAAGTATTGAGTTTACAAAAAAAATACATAAACTGAAATCATATTTTGGTAGTTATTATGATTTTTACAACAAGAAGCATTTGTTTCTTTTAATAATTTTATCGTCCTCCAAGCATAAAATTAGTTATACGCGTTCGTTATTAATCCTCCACTGAATTTGATAAAAAAACTCAGAGATAAAGAAACCAGTAGATGCTAGAGAAGTTGTGGCAGCTAAATTTCTGTGCCGTGACTATGCTGATCGCTGTCTACTCGCTAAAATAAAATCTGTTAAGTATGCCTACCTATCATCCACCTCTTACAATATTAGATTCGTCTCAGTTTACTTTTACAACTTAGGTGTATATACCATTCCATATTTTGATTAACTCCGAAGTAACATCCGAAGAGGAAATTAGAATTTATTACTTACACACATTTCCCAATCGACCACACAAAATAATATTATTAATTCGAATCCGGAATCCGGTCCTGTAGCGTCGCCCCATGAATCTTCGACATCCGCCAGGGAGGCATTCAATTTGTCACTCCTGTCAAAATAATGTAAACTGCTTAAAATAATCGGGCATTATCGGATTGGTTTGAATGGTTCTGTAGAGGCTTGTGGTAAATCGGAAATCAATGGCCGATATGGTAAAAAAAGGTTGTTTTTTCTTTTAGTCAGTGTAAATACATTTTTTGTATGTTATTATTTTTTCCAATCAGTATTCTCATCTGCGTTTCGAAAAGTGTCGTCAAGGTTTATAAAATCAAAATGCTGCTTTTTCTTCTTGTGTGTCACAAAAATTTTGTTTTTGATTCTAAAAATAGACCATTACGTTCCCTCTTCAGGAACAATTCCTCGTTTTCTTATGAGCCGACTTAATCTTTATATAAAATCCCAGCCGATAAGTTACAAGTTCCAAGTAATTAAGCAGTCTGTTAAGTTAATATAATATTATCAACTTAAAAAACTATGAATAAAACTGTCAAAATCAAATTCAGTTATTCTTGTCTCTCAAAAGAATACTTATAATTTCTTGACATTTCGGCCCACGTACTGTCGCGTGTATAAATAAAAGTAATTCAAATGGCACACAAATTTCTGTGTTATGCCTAACAAGTCCTCCCAAAATTATTTATATTATATATAATATCTGTTATATTCCTTTTAAATTAAAATAGATGACTTCTAAGCACTCGATGGTATACGCATTATATAAAAACCATAGCAGTAATAACGGATCTTGTAAATAAATACTAATGTCACCAAAAAAAACACCAGTCCAGATTAAAAATAAACTCATATCTAACACGATATAATAATCGAATCAATCCTATTAGTATAATAATTCAATTATAAACCCTGATCAACAAAATTAAAACAGCTTGACCAAACAGGTTCCGAATCAACTGTCGATAGTATAAACAAATTATGAGAATTGGGCTTGGGAAAACTTGGGCCTTCGATAAATCATAATTAGGAGCGACTAAATTTGTAACGGGTGCCGATACGGAGGCAGTCCTTGGGAGGCTCCATTGAGGAACCTTACGGCCTTTGACTCGAGAACAAATGATGCTGATTTTTTAGTTTGTCTCGTGTAAATGGCATTTGATACATATTGCAAAGCGTAAAGCGTGTTGGTGTTTTCATCATCAGCCAAAAGACGTCCACTGCTGAACGAAGGAATATTCGTATAGGAAGATAATTAAAACGTACGAAACAAATGATTTAAAGTCCGGTCAGAATAGACTTAAGGTTACAAATGAAATTATAAATGAAAAATGTGAAAAGAAGTCAACGATCCCACATCTGAAAAAAAAATGTTCAAGGTCAAAGTTCGCAAATATAGGATTTTTGCATTTTTCAGCCAAACGGTAAGTTTTATAATAAAACTAAATCAGGCCAAAATTGTAGATCATTCAGTTATCTAAAAAAATTGATACATTAGCTAAAAAATCACCATTTCTGAGATATAGCGATTCATAAGTTGAAGATGTTGTGTTCTCCATATTATGCCCATATTTCCACGCCACGTGTGAGGTAGTGCACTTGGCGCGTTTTTTTAACGTGGTTTCCGCAATAGGCCTATTTCACGATCTATTGTGGTCCTGTTTAATTAAATAATATTGTATTCAATAAAAAATGGTACTATTGGAATTGCTGAAAGCTGTGTGAATTGTGAGTATTCGTCTGATTGATAATTATTGATATGATGATTCTTATTTATCTTCTTCTGGTATTATTTCTTCTCCTGACTGAGATACAAATAAATTATTCTAATAGCGATGCATCAGATTTCTCCTCGCTGATATCGTCAAAATCATCTTCTGATGGCAATTCAACATTAGAGCACGACTGGCCTTGACACCCCCACCCCAACTTCCAACTCCAGTCTTCTGGGTCCAGTTGATAACCAAGCCACACTTCAACTTGATAATATACCTGAAATAGATGTTGCTTAGCAGAAGCAGAGACTGGGGCAAGACAAGCTAATTGCACTCGTTTATAGTAACATTTAGGTTTACGTTCATTTATATTGTTTATTAGATAGTTCAGCTCCCAATTGTTATCGCGCGAAATTAAACATTTGAATTTTAACTGAAAAAAAACAAACAGCGTTTGAAAAAAAAAATATGTCATAGTTCATTATAGTTTAGCAAATTCGTTCGTGACACTTCCATGGTCCGCGGGCGATAGGGACGAAATACTGCGTGTAAGAAGGGCGCGCGGGACCGGTCGGTCGCTGCCACGTGCGGACTTCTACCAACCCCGTAGTCCGCAGTATTTCTGCCTCTGTCGCCCATGGACCATAAGAATGTCACGAACGAATGTACCAGGCTATAACTCCCCCATGGAGCCCTCTGAGTGATCAGGTTTTCTCACGATGATTTCTTTGATTGACACTCGCGTTAACGGTGAAGGAAAACATCGTGATGAAATCTCACACCTGTCAGGACTCCATAAAGTTCTCGATGGCGAGTGTATTCCGCCAACCCGCACCAGACCAGCGTGTTGGACTAAGGCTTAACCCTTCTCATTCAGAGAAGAAGCCCTTGCCCTACAGTGGGACAGTAATGGGCTGAATATATATTTTATTATAAACAAAGCCTATAAAACTAAATGGCTAAGTGATTTGCTTTCTGCGCTAAGTGTCATAAGTTCGATTCCCGCACGGAACGAATATTTGTATGATCTACAGATAGCTGTTTCGGGGCTGGTTGTGTGTGTACACATGTATATGTATGTTTGTAAACCGTACCCAAGACACAGGAGAAATCCTGGTGTGGGGCAACGTATTTAAAAGCAAAAAAAAATAATTACCGAGACAGTTCTGTCTGGGTGTGTTGTCGTGCAAATTCGTGTATGTACAGTTTTTTTTTTTTTTAATAAATATATTATTTTTTATATCATAATATTTCATGTCCACCGAATGCTGCCTGTACATCTAGTAAGCATAGCGCAAGAATCAGTTTTAGCGCATTATAAATCTGTAAAGAATTCGCTTTATCCGAGTAAACACGTTAGGTTTGATCCAGACATGCGACCAGTGGCTGCGATTATTTAAATGAAGAGAACCTATACGTCTCCAAGTCGAGTGGACACCGGGCTCAAAATTTGACCACATTCATCTTTGTTATAGTGATTTATTAACTACCAAGGATTTCAGACGTAAATCTACATACTTCTGTAACTGTCATTTGTTAGAGAAAGAAAAAGGATAGAGCACACTTTCACTAAGCTATCACTTAAATCCAAATCATAGTTTTGTATTCTTTTTATTCTTCGTAATAGTCATCTGTTAAATCGCCCCATCTAGATTAAATTAAAAATATAATATATAATAGAAGAATTAATTGCTAGAGTAGGACGTCTTTTTTGGTCTATCTAATGTTCTGCTAGATTAATTAATGTCCACTGAATCGACTTTCCTACGGGGAAATCTAGTGCATTAACCATTACCGCACTAGTACCTACAACCACTAGCAATCGCTACCGTTATTTAGCTTACTGCTTATTCAGTACTGTATCATAACGCCTGTAGACATTCCCCTAAAGGTACTGCAAAGGTATATCTGTATTTCACCAATTATTATTAACTTACATGCGATAGGATGCGAGCCAATTGCCATCTACCGGACATAGTTCCAAGCTAGAATTAAATAACATAAAACTAAATTTGCCTGAATTGGGAATCGAACACAGGACAGCATACTCAGCCTTATTTTATATTTTATTGACAACTCAAGGTGTGACTTTATTTCTGTCACTGTCATTTATTTGTGAACAAAAAACATAGAACACACTTGCATCAAGCTGTCATAATCAGGGTTTTTTGTTCTTCTTTTTGTTCGGAATAGGTTCTGTTAGAGTATAATACTCTTTGCAGAAGATTGTGCCAGCTGATATAGTCGCTTCAACTGTCCACATCTGACGTCCGTAGTCGAATTTATTTGTCATAAGATGCTGCAGCTCATCAAAGTCCAAGCTCGTGGAGTAAGTGCCCTGGAAAGGTGACTAGCATTTATTTATAGATTGATTAATAAACCTGACAGATCATACGTGTTCTTGTATTTCTGTCACTGTAATATTTTTGAGACAAATAAAGGACAGAACGTAGAAAGTAAGTCCTCAAGTCGATATCGTCATATCTTAAGTCCAGCACATCGTGGGCAGTCAGTCCCGGTCCAACCTTGCCGACTAAATTCCATAATCCACTATGGCTTGACCTATTATTCCAATTTGATGGCTGGTTGGTGGAAGGAAAAAAGAAGATATTTCTGCACCACAATTTTTTTCGACAGTTTCGTAAGTTGATTTCGACTTAAAATAGTTACTTTCTTACTAAAAAAAAATGATTAAATGAAATGCGACTTAACCTTCAGGTACAAACAGTTCTTTCTGTCGTACTTTATTTTAGCGGACAAAAAAATCAGGTGTATCAGCATTCCGTGACACTCTATGTTGTTTATAAAATAGTTCATTTCCCATTTACCACGGCGCCATATGAAACTTTTGATCTTTAACTGAAAAAAATAAAACATAACATAGCATTCACAACGAAGCTTTCAGGCAAAAATATTGGCAAAATTTGAATGAATGTTCCAATTAAGATTTACATAATTGAAGACTACTGTTACGTGTGGAAACCTCTATGTTAGCCACGTAAAGCTACTATTGCGGAAGCTGACGAGAGACATTAGTAAAAGCATTTTTTAAATCTCAATTTTACGCTATAACTGCGTAAAATTGAAATATTAATATGAAATATACACAGAACCTCAGGATTATAACAAAAGGACCGGCAGCAACATGGAGTACATGGAGTCTCGTTTAATTTAGTCTTTTACATTGTCCTCACATAACTTTTCGAGAACTATGTATTTCTTGTATATCATTTTTGCAAAGTAACGCTTGATTCCATTAATTATGTATTTTAACGAAATATTGTTAGAAATTCTGAATTTAACAGGGTAATGGAGTTTCTTGCCCGTTCTTCTCCATTAGAAGTCAACATTCTTAAGTACCTGTATATATGGTCTACATGAATAAAAATATATCTTATCTTATGTCATCGTTTCTCGATTACAGTACTCAACGATCAGTTTCCTACTTTAGTAGATCGTTTAGAGACCCATGTTCAGCAGTGGACCTTGACGAACTAATTATGATGATGATGAATACCTTTACATTCTTCGTTTCCCTCAAAACAGTAAAGTTGGCCCTCAGCCTATCTTGCTTCCCGGTTTCATTATAAGATATTACGTAGATAAATGGCGGGTTCTTCATTATTGGATGGGTATCGGTGGGACAGTCCGTGGCATTTAAGAACACAGCTCGGAAAGGACCCTTAAAACAAGAAATAATATAATAAACGAATACGAATAATAAATTCGTAACTCGGCATTTTATTTAGTTACCTAGTAAATCTGCGTATTATTTAACTATGCAGTTAATTATACGTATTATTAATTGTGTATTAAAAATTTCAAATTATTCTGTTTACATATTTATAAAATGTGATTATTGTACGTACTAAAACACACAAAATAAATCTTACCGAAGTGGCTGCCAAACTGGGTGTTGCAAAGAACGTAAAAAATATTAATAAAAATAATAAATTCATAACTATGTAATTCAGGAAACCGTGTAGACACAATGGAAACCGATCTGTTAAAGTTACATTAACATCACGAGTTCTTTGTGGCGGATGTTTATCAAGGATTTCGAAATTAATGAGCCATCATCAATGAGCCAAAAACAGACTAGATAACTATAAATTTAAAATACTAACTTTAGACCGGAATTTAGCACCATTTTTTTGTTTTTTCAAATCATTTATTCATATCAAAATGCACACGAAAATACAATAATTTGTCTTACATTCTAAACATTAGTGCTAAAATTATAATATTTAAACATTCTCGAGCTTCTACCGACACCATAGAAGAAAAAGAAACAAAGAAAGTTAATTTACTACCAAAAATGAACAAGATGGATATTTTTTTCATATTTAATCTATTTAAAAAATATCATTAGATGTCAAATGTATTTTATTCATGAAAATATAATTAATAATCTTCAAAATTATAGGACCAAGAAAGGTCTTAAACAGAAATTTTATGTGTTCTGACCCTTGTCAATATTTTAACTTCATTGTAGAGTAAACGCACGTATTGAATAAAAATATATAAAATTTATCGTAACAAATAAGTTAATTTAATTTAATTATTTTTTTAATTTTTAGTGCCTTATAAAAGCATGTTATTTTACTTTTTTTAAACTGTAATATTTTACAGCATTAAATAAACTCTAGCAGTTTCTGCTTTTTGGCTCCATCATCAGATTTTATTTTTTAATAATTTCTCGTTTAAATTTATTAAATTTTTAATTTTATTTTAGTTTATATTACGTCGTCGGTAACGTTATTTTAGTCAATGAAATAATTTCCCGTTGAAACAACTTAAATTCATAGCATAGATCCCGTTTTACATTGTTTATAACAAATTCAATTTTTATAAACAAATGGAGTTCGTTTAAGTTTATGTCACATCGTTGGTAACTTTTTTTAGTAAGAGAAACAATTTTCCTTTGAAAAACCTCGAGTTCATTGCATAGATTATTTTTTCAATTGTTATAACCAATTAACTTAGCTAACCATGCATTGTCATCCAAACTAAACGTGTATACAAAATTTCAACTTAATCGGAAACCGGGAAGTGTGTCAAATTTAACTTCCAAGATTTTTTTACATAGTTAGTTACAGGTGAACTTTATAAATGCGAGTTAAAAATAGGTGTAAATATATGTTGATAGGTGAAATGGTTAAATTTTATAGTAGGTACTTTATCCAATACTGGTGCATAGTCTGAAAAAAAAAACAGACTAATCTGTGTGTACATTATGTACTTAGTGAGGAGATCATAACCACTAATGGCAATTTTAAATCATTTGTAACAACCTAATTACCTAGCTATATTTTCTGAATTTTGGTTAGTCATTACCTATATTCATAAATTGAGAAAAAAAAATAGATTACATGACTGTTTTTGGCAATCCCTTATTCGTTGGATTTTTAAACACAGTCTTGCGACAAAATAATCGCGCCATCTCGATTGAACCTAAAGCTAATTAAATTAAACGCTCGCTGACCTACAATGAAATGGAAACAATTTATTCGCAATATAATAAAACAACGAGTGCATTGTAATATACTAGCATCTGCTCCCGTCTTTACTCGTAGAAATTATGAGGCAAAATTATTCTGATTATTTTTTGACATTCAGAAGAAAACTGAGTGTACAACAAACACCATTAGAAGAAGAATTGATCCTTACAAGTCTATTTCTGATAACGGCGGCAAGGTTGGTGCAGTGGTTTAGCGAACGACTGCTGTGCGTCTCACGGCTTCGAATCCTGCTCGGTACAACTATTTGTATGACCTACTCAAATACTGAGTAGTTCCGCACACACGTTACAGGAAATATTCCTAGAGTAAAACAGATTTATAATAAAAATAAAAATAAAACAAGCTGTTTAAAGTCATACATTTATTTGCTTTACTCTGATATATTGAAGACAATCTAGCTAAGGATCTTACATTTTATCAAAGAATATTTAATGCACGGACACGTTTTCGTTACTATATTATTATATTTATAGCGTTCTTACACACTGAGGTGGAAACGACAGAAGATGCGAGACTAAGCTTTATCTGTCGTCCAGAATATCATGGAACTCCTAATCTTAAACATTGTGAATCCCTAATAGATTCAGCCATACCAGGTAGTTTCAAAAGCCCTTGAAGAAATCAGCGGATATATTAAGGTATTCCTGTTGACCCCTCCAACTAATAAGCATGATGGGAGAGGATACAATAGTGCAATTACAGATGGGATTCAAACTCACTGTCGTATGATTTTCATATCACTAAATGTGAGTAGAATGAATCCTGTTTTTAAAATGACTTCAAATAAAGTATACCTACATCGTATGCAGAAACTGATAAGTTTATTTGATAAGGGTAATTTTTTTTTTTTAATTTTCCTTTCATTATGATGTCGATTTTTACCTTCATTTTTTGATCTGCCTTATCTGCGTCATTATTATGTATATGTGTAAATATGTGGAACTTAATGTTTGTACCTTAACAACATTGTATACCATATTATAAGAAATATTCGTTATTTTTAATGCATCTTATCTGTTTGGCAATAATATTCATATTACTACACTCTTTCCATCTTATGAGAATCAATATTATTACTAAGATTGGACAGAAAATGTAGAAGTGTCCCGATACTGATTGATATGCCAATAAAACATATACCATTGTTACACTCCGAACAGCTGAACATTCGCTTTCATTACACATCGGTCTCCTGCAACCCTTACTAACACTTGGAGCAGTTCCAATAACCTTGTCATTTTGATATGAGTCACAATGTTGCCGCGACACGGTATCCTACGTACATTATTATTACGTGTGATCTTCACAAATAGTACACTTTCTTATTAAACACAGTTATTCTGAATCATAGATTTGGTAGCAACAACAGTTCTCTGATCTGACCTAGTGAGTCCACAGACGTCTAAATATTAAGCCAGTAAAAAATCTATGCACCATACACATATTCACACTATGATATCGCCTGCATCGTGGGTACAATTTACAAACATACATGTCACATACACACACAACCAGATCTGAAACAACTATCTGTATATCATACAAATATTTGTTCAATGCGGGAATAGCGCAGAAAGATAATCACTTACCTACTGCGCCAACCGTGTCGTCTATACATTTTGTCTATGACGTTATTAAGTCCGATAGTATAGGGGGCGAGCCTATTGCTTTCTACCAGGCCCTATTCCAGACTGTTATATCATCATCATCATCAGCCATAAGACGTCCACTGCTGAACGAAGGCCTCCCTCAAGGGGGGGGTTTGCCATAATCCCCACGCTTGGCAGGCGGCTTGGGGATCGCAGTGGCTCACCGATTAGTGAGAGGACGCTGCTGCCCGTCCTCCGGTGTCTGGCCGCAGTTTTAAGACGTACCCGGGTCCAAGACTGTTATATACCGATAATTTTCATACACAAAAACAATACAATGCCTGGGAACCGAACCCACATACAGCAGCCGCTATTCTAACCAATAGATCAATAAGGCAGTCAAGAGAGAGACAGACACAAACAGAAATACTAATACAAAGTGTTAATACACACGAGTGATGCAATTGTGTAAATTAGCTGTTAAACTGTCATAATTGTGTTACAGACATTAAAATTAACATCGAGATCGCGAGCTGCGAATAGTAAGCAAATATTTAGAAATGAAATGAAACAGAAATGAAATTACTTCTTTATTTTGCAATTATGATTTTTCAATCACTTTTACACGTCTTTTTTAAACTAGATGGCGTCGGCATTTCCTATGACTATCCCTGAGAAGAAACGCCGAAACAAACCTAGGGGTCAAGGTCTATTTTAAAAGTCCAGACAGATTATAGTAATGATCAGTCATCGTGAGAATTAATTAATTTAATAGCGTTCAACCTACATCTCACTCCTATTTACAATGTAAAGCGGTTATATATAAAAGATCGTTTAAATTTAATCGGCATTACAATATCAAAATAGTGAAGTAAATAATGTAATAATGAATGGCAAAATTGTATATATATGGAAGGAAAGGCTATAGAGCGGCTCAGTCCCAAGAGTTTTTGTCATCTAAATAGTATCCTTTCTTACAAAGTTTAGATTTAATTACAATTTTGAACTCCTTTAGTGTTAAATTGCGTATATCATTGGGAAGTTTATTGTAAAAGCGAATGCATTGTCCCATGAACGAGTTGCTTACTCTGTGTGCGTGTAGCATTTACAGCAAACTTCATGTTTACACATTTTTGTCGTACCATCTAATGTATATTGTATAGCTAGATTAAAAATAATTTCCTAGTCAGCAATGAATGTCTCTTACATTTGTTTCCAGTCTTAGTTCCACCAGAGCTCCTAAAAGTTCTGTGTGATATGAAGCATTTTGTAATTTATTATACACAAAACTTAGCCTGTATTTTCCGAAGGGTTAGACAGAGGTGTATTATTGTACACCCACATTTCTCCGATAACGTTATTAAATATCATTAGGACGCGAGCTTACTGCCATCTGCCGAGCACATTTCCAGACTCTGTGCTGCTACTGAGAATTTCTATACAGAAGAATCCAGTAACACTGCTCGATCCGGGAATTGAACTCTAGACCTCATGGTTAGCAGTCGCATTTGCGACCACTTGACCAATGGATAAATAATGAAACTATAATACAAAGTATTACCACGCCCAAGTGATGCAATTGCGTTATTTATTGAAACCCAGAGGGGATTGCTCTACAATATGCCTTAGAATATTTAAAACTATATCATGACTGATAGTTCAAGCCTCAAGTCAGGCTTTACGAGCCATACGAAAGTTCATATCTAGCGCTAACAGCGTGTGGTCTTCGATTAAAAAGTCACAGAGTTTGTCAACATATTCCAAATTAAAATAGAAAATAGTCGCTGTTTTTCAGACTTGAAAATAAAATGAATCTCAATTTCGTACTGCTTTGGCAAACCCATCATATTCAAACAGTTCACCAAAGATAACGCTGCTAAAATTATCCCAAAACCCATACAAATGAATATGACGATAAATTCTAACCAAATAAAAGTAACACTTCCATCTTGGGTGGTAATGTTAAGATCAAAGGACATACAGACAGACAAAGAAACTGTCCTGCTGAATTAACAGGATCTCTATCATTATAAACAAGCGATATGACAAGATATAATGATGGAACTGTGTTACTATGGGTTTGCGAACTCGTTTCTGTAACTATATCTTGAAATTTAAAGTCAAAAACTGGCATGTGTTTATGTAGATTGGTTGATTTGTTTTCATAAGTGGTGGTATCCGAGATATTATTGTCAGATCGCACTGACGCAGAACGGTTTAAAATAAGGCCAGGAAGAGAAATAGCAATTAAAATAACGATTTTTAGCGCGAATGCTGAGCGTGAGATTGTCGGGTCGATTCGCGGGTCGGGCAAAGTGTTCTTAGGTTTTTCTGTATGGACATTCTCAGTAGCAGCACGGAACTTATAAGTAATGTCAATACTGCAAAGGAGTATGTTAATGCCAACTTTTATAATAGATGAATGGAAATTACTTGCAAAAAAAATTATCTTATAAATATAAACAGATAAACAAAAACCGTCACGTTTTGAATTAAACGTTTATCAATATTGACGATGAATTTAGTCCTAATTACCCCAATCGCTCCAACTAAAGCAAACAAATAAAACAATTAACTCTTCAATTAATAGCACGTACTCATAGTAGTATTCATAGTATCCCTGGACACATTCCAAAAAGGCCAAGCGGTATTCTTAAAGGGAACTCTAATTATATCTTTCTGAATTGTGTTTGAAGCGTCCAATTAACAACTGTGATATCCAACATATTTATTTATAATTCGGACGCCCCCGTCGTAATTTGTGAATGAAATTTTAATTAGTCCTGCTTAGTTAACTCCAGAACCTTACCAGGAATTTGTACAGATAAACTCTAGTGCTAGGTTTGGTCTATTTGTTGATACATCATGTTTCTTAGTAAGTCGAACATGTTTTTTTTTTTTTTGGGAATAGCGTTTTTGCATTCCAGGGTGATAGATTTAGAGTTTCCGTAATGCTAATACTTATTCTGAGATTAGTCTTGCTGGTGTAAATAATAAATTCCAGTTTATTTATTTTTATTTAACTGATTTACGGTATATATCCAGCAATTAATGTTATTTACTCTAAGATAAGATTTAAAATAACGTTAAATTAAAAGTAACGTGATATAATATTTTTCGTGAAACATTGGGTTGTCAAATGAATATTTCTAGATTCATAATGAATGTAGCATTTTTCCATGTTTGTCAGTATGTTACATAGATTATACTTTAATATCACCATGGCAACAGAATAGCAAAAGATACCAGCTGCCAGAATAGCCAGATGACATTAAAACTTTGTTAAGTTAATTTACAAGCATAAAGAACAAATTATTTAATTTGAGGTACAATTGTTTATCATGAATTCATGACATAGGATCCATATACGGTAATTCGGGATTGCAATCCAAAACTGTTTTCAATCCAGCGGGATCCCGCAAAGGTTATAGTTTTTTTCGAATTTCAAAAATATCATACTGCACCTTATTGACTAATTATTTTACTGTTTGACTACTTATTCGTTAATATAAAGTTCAAAAACAATAGCCGACCAGGCAAGGTGGTTAGCCTGGCGGGCCGAAGCCCGACAGTTGATTTCGGATATTTGTATATGTGTTAGAATCGTTGTAAACTTTCATAGTGCGATTCAGGGTTTGCTGTTGTAGCTTCACTCTGATAGATGGCGCTTTACTTTTTGCCATGTTGCGAGTAGTTGTCGCTACATTATCTCCCAATATACTTCTTATAGAACTACATATGGAGCTAGCGGCCGAAAAGGCTCTTTCTGCCTTCACTTATTGGTTTGATAGTTGGTAGAACAGCCTGCAGATTCGCATGCGGGGATTCGCAGGATGTTGCGGGATCCCACTTTGCTGGATTCCAATACCTAACGGTAAGTACGCATTTACGACATACAAAATTATTTTTTCTAAATCTTGATCCGAAAATGGATCTAGTTTAAATATTTAATTTATCTCAAGTTATATTATAGTAAGGTTGGATCAACATGCGACCAGTCGCTGCGTTTATTTAGCATCGTTTTTAGTTCTTATTGTTCGGAATAAATTTTGTTATAGTGTAATACTCTTTGCAGAAAACTATGCCACCTGATAAAGTCGCTTGAATTCTCCACATCTGAGGTCCGTAGTCAACTCGAGTCGAGTCATTTGTCATAAAATGTTGTAGCTCATTAAAGTCCATTCTCATAGAGTATGTACCCTGGAAATAGTAATAAGTTTTTATCTACGGCTTGATTAATAACCTGACAGATTTTATTAGTATTGATCTATTTATGTCACTGACATTTGTTAGAGAACAAAATGGAAACATCAAATTTTACATTCAGCTAGGTATCACTTTCCATGCGGAACACTAAGGGAGTTCGCAAGTGATGGTACTTACAAATGTCCCAGTTCAAACCTTGCTGACTGAATCATTTCTCTATGGCTTGATTTCGACTTACACAAGTAACAATAGTGGTCCAAAAATGTTTATAAATAATATATTAATGTAATCCAAGCTAACCTTAGGGTATGTACAGGTTTTTCTGTCGTACTTAATTCGGAGGCTTATATACAACAGGTTTATCAGCACTCCGTGACACTCTATGTTTCTTATTAAATAATTCATCTCCCATACGCCAGAGCGCAATGTGAAACTTCTGACGCTTACCTGAAGAAAAGGAAGAAGGAAAAAAGAAAAAAGGTGATACATTTATTTGGCCAAACTAAAACTTTTACGCAAACATTGTGAATGTGAAAATGACTTTACAGAAAAACAATACGTATGATTAAATTTTCCAAAACTTTTTTGACATGGCCGAACCCTATTGCCTGTGTCTTGGCAGAAAGAACTTATCTCCAGCGTACCAACGACCGCACCAAACGAAATCCATTGTATAAGGTTATTGTGTGTATATTGACCCGCTCCTAACTCTTCATCAATCAGATCGAACGTGGTCAATGTGTAAAATCGAGATTGTTAAAAGAAACACTAGTTTCTCAGGATTATCTCCCAAGTTTCTGGACCTGGTGATCCATTCAGATGTACATACTTTAATCCGTGAATGCGGTTGAAGGACATCTGGATGAGTCGTAGCATAATTTCCTCACGACCGTTCAGAGTCACGAGTGTTCATGTTCAGCAGTTGAACTCGACGACCACCACCTAATTATGATCATGATGGATACCTTTACATTCTTCGTTTCTCTCAAAACGGTGAAGTTTGCTATCAGCTCCTCATGGTTCCTGCTTTTTCTTATATGTAATATTTTGTAGTAAAATAGGGAGTTCTTCAAGACTGGATGAGTATTTTTGTCACAGTCTGTGCAGTTTATGAATACAACTCGAAATATGCCCTAAAAACAAGAGTTATTTAGTTGCACTGTAGGAAAATCTGCGCATTATTCAGTTTATTTACAAGTAAACTTATATGCGGATCATTGATCTTATTTACTGAGCAAATGACCCGGGTACGTCTTAAAACTGCGGCCAGACACTGGAGGACGGGCAGCAGAATCCTCTCACTAATCGGTGAGCCACTGCGATCCCCAAGCCGCCTGCCAAGCGTGGAGATTACGGCAAACCTCCCCTTGAGGGAGGCCTTCGTTCAGCAGTGGACGTCTTATGGCTGATGATGACTGAGCAAATTAATCTGGTCATTAATCATCACCCCTGTTCAAACGGTGAAAGTAAACATCGTGAAGAATGTAGTATGTTCTAGAACCAAAGTCTCCACGATATGTAACATCGTATAATCCACAGTAGACTCGCGTATTGGAATAGGCATGGAACAGTGTCTCTCCTAAAGACTAGACCGCTGCTTAACCTCGCAGTTCGACTGATATGCGCGGTGCTATAGTTACGACTGATGATAATGTACTATTAACATTAATAAAATATGGTAAGTCTTACCGGAGTAGTATTTTCCTCACCGGAGTTTGCAAAGTACACATAAAACAGTAACAAAAATAATATAATATTCATAATTATGAAATTTTGGGAAACCTTGCACTCACGATGGAAACTGTTCTGTTAAAATCGCATTAACATCACATTGCGTTATGACCGATGATTATCAGTACTTTGAAGTTAGTGAGCGATGGCTCATTATCATCGGATATCAGATGATGATCTGATATCCGATAATTATGACACACAAAATATACAATATTCCAGCATATCTGCGATCTATTTTTGACACGGGTTTTAGAACCATTTAACATGACATTCTCGTGCTCTTGACATGATAGAAGATGGGAAAAAATCTATACAAATAAATAAAATTGTACTGTTTGTAATATCAAAATTACAGCTTTTTACAAGATGCATATGAAATTATATACGGTACTGTAGAGGTTTTATATCATTTATTTATAATTAGAATAAATATTTGAAGGAGCGTCAATATTTAATAATTGAGTGATGGACCTTGAATAAAAATAAAAATGAATTGAATAAAAGAATTGTATTTAGAAGCTCGTTACGATCAATACAGAGTTTAATATTTTTAACAGCTGTTTTATTCCCGGATCGTATAGTTAAACTGATTCAACCGTTTTGGAGATTACCCGGAACAAACAATCAGACTGACCGACAGACAGACAGAGACAAAAATTTTGAAAAGTATTTTCTTGCTATATGTATAGCAAGAAAAGCTGTCTACATATTTGTTCCGGGTAAACTCCAAAACGGTTGAACAAATTTTGACGGGACTTTCATTGGCTGATAGTTGATGTTATAAGGAGTAGCTATGGCTACTTTTATTTAAAAAAAAAAACAACAACAACGCGCAACAAATGCACGGTTTCGTTTTTTTTTTTTAAATCTCCCGGTAGTCGAGTTCATCACCTCACGCACAGCAGTCACATGTGTTTCCACTAGATCAAATCAGCAGTCAATATTAAACTTAAAATCATTAAAATAATAAATATTCTACCAGTCAATTTAAAGAATTCTCAATGAACACAATTCGGAAATCATAAACCTCAACCAACTAACCAATCACAAAAAGCAATCGAACCAAAAAGCATATAGAAACACAACACCATAACGACTCGCAAAACAAATGCAATAAACTTGTTGCATCGACCATCATAAACCAATGCTCACAGCACGCACTGTGCCTATCTCATGTCTTAATTTGTACAGACGACCAAAACAATATAAATAATATAAAAACAATGAATACGTACACAACGATGTGGGATTGTGAGGAGACAGAGTTAAGAAAATTAGAGATGTGAATGGTGAGCTTTTTGATAATGTTGATGAAATAAAAATATCTATGGACACTAGAGATTTGATAGTGATATTGAAGGGTGTTA
The DNA here is from genome assembly GCA_947562105.1 of Shargacucullia verbasci. Classification (NCBI taxonomy): domain Eukaryota; kingdom Metazoa; phylum Arthropoda; class Insecta; order Lepidoptera; family Noctuidae; genus Shargacucullia; species Shargacucullia verbasci. The sequence goes on from OX387301.1 coordinate 11,411,403, forward strand.
ATCCCTTTGGCAATGTATTAACATAAGAATAAGAACTTACACTAGAACAAACATAAATTCGTATCTAGGAAAAACAGAAATAACAACTTTCATATACATACAAAGGAAAAATATAGATTTTTAAGGATTGGTAAGACGAGACGACGGTCTTTAATTTGTCTATAATAAAAACAAAATACCTCATTACCATCTGTTGACTCGCTATTTCTTCTTAGTATTACGGCATGTAATATTCCCACTCGCCAGAAGAAGACCAAAATTATCCAAACTGGATTACGTTTCTATATTTCTATGTAGGAATGAGTAAAAGGGCTGCAGACTTGTACAAAGTAAATTTAGATTTATTAATAAAAATAGAATAAAATTTATCGTACTTACCTGTCTGCTTATTCTTCTCAAGTATGTTGACGTCTCATCTAACTAGATGCAACTACATACCAGCATTCTTGACAACATTGTTGCCTTATTAAAATATCTGTACCTTCGTACAAATTAACATGCACAATCTAATCTCTTCTAAAGCCGCGCATACGCACGCAGCGGCGAGTTTGACGTTTAACAGAAAAATCTAAAATCATAAAGCACTAACACGGGCTTGTCATATCGGGTTGCGATTGCCGCCTGCATGCTAATGTCGCTTTGCCGTTTCACCTGTCGATATGGCCAAGGGAATTCCGACCTTATTAGTATAAATATTAGGGGTATGATATTGGTGTGAATATTAGTATTGTGTTCGAAGATATCGGTTCTTGGTATTGAGAATCTGATATATGCATTTTCAAGATCATAAAGGCTAAATAGAAAGTATCAGCTACATTACATTATGATGATGAAGATTGTAGAAGTAATAGATATATAGAAGATTTTGTAAAAAACATCCATTTAACTTACTTCGATATAAATATTCGTTAATTATCTGCCATTATAATGATCTGTTTTACATAAGATTCCAAGGGTATAATTTTTTTTACTGTTTCGTGAATACGTTGAAATTTTTCTTTATTGAGATTATATTAAACGTCCAATACAAAAGCTATAAAAAAAATCGATACGAAAAAATAAATCAATAAATAATTAAAGATGTAACACAAAACTCGAATCCCAAAACGGCGTTCATCTTAAATCGGTACAGAATGAATATGTCATGTTCACCGCCATTTTATTAGCGGTCGCAAACGAATATCAATAAAGTGCGTACGCGGCGACATTTAATATTTCGCTATATGAGAGATGCCGCGAGATAACCTCGACGGATTTGTGGACGAGCTAGTCATTGTTGGGCTTCGCATATGCATAATTTTGTTTCGTTATCTCTGATGAAGATTAAGAATAGAAAGGGTTGGATTAAATAAAAAATATAAAAAAGTTATCATGTAAGAGAGATTCACTAAGAAAAGATTTGAATGAAAATGAGGACGACGCGGTTGGCGCAGTGGCTAAGTGATTAGCCTTCTGCGCTACGTGTCACGGGTTCGATCGAACAAATATTTGTATGATCTACAGATGTTTAACATATTTCGGTTCTGGCTGTGTGTGCATGTGACATTTATGTTTATAAACTGTACCCACGATACAGGAGAATTCTGTTGATTGAGATTACAAATATTGTATTCAAATAGCATTAATTATGATTGTATTAAAAATATTTTATTGTAACGAATACACCAAGGTTACTTATACTGGAGCATTTTGCCAAAAATACTCATATAACAAGAAGTTCCTGACGAATGAAAAAAATATTATAACTGCATGTGGTAGGGTAAATATTTAAACTAGTAAATTTCAGAATTTCTTGGAGTGATTGGGATTGTGAATCTTTGTCTAATAACAACATAAGTATCAAAACACAATTTTCACTACAGAACCTTACCATAAACCACCAAAGACATTCAATCTCAATTGTGACATCCAAAATCTTCTAGATATGGTCATTGTAACAGTCGGGTAATATTAATAGACAAAACGAGTACTGTGTTTAGCATTCACAGCGTTCATTCGCTGCTCGGTCACCTTTCATCTCGCTGATAGACATCGGATGCGTGTGCGCATATGAAATGACTAGATATGGGAAATGGAAGATCGGGCTTAGAAAGAATGGGTATGGTTTGTTTTGTTATTTTATTTTATTTATATATTTAATTTCATTTTATTATCTGTTTTATTTTGTTAGGTAATGACGTGGTATTTTGTTTATGAATAAGAGACTGTTGTAGAGTTTATATTGATTGTAGAGGTTAGAGAGAGGACACTCTACAAAATCAGAAATTCGACATATTATAACTGTTCATCTATTGTTGTGATTGTTGGGCTTTTGGTTAACCCCAGACCGCCAAAAGATGCCAAAAATATCAAAATTGTTTATTCTTTTAAAAGCCAGTGTAGCTTTCAGGGCAAAATGTCCGGCTGAACATGAATCTGTGTCCGGCTTTTCTATTTTTGGAGCAGGCAACCCTATACGCACCAGAACATGAGAAAAGGGAATTATAGAAAGATTTCTCACTTATCAAATACGAACCAACAACAATAAAAAAACAGAATTAAAACACAACACACACTTGGCTACAACGGCGTGAACAGAGCCTACCCATCTCATATACCAAACTCATAACTTCTTTATTTATGTCTTACTTTAACCGAAGCTCCCGAATCGGATCATGTTACTTAAAGTCTTTGTTTATGCACCACGTTCGATTGTTGATGATGTATCGGTTTCGGGTTTAGGGATCGGTGCAGAAAATAAAGAACTTCATGGTTTTTACAAGTTTAGTTTAAAATTGTTTAGGGTTTCTCAAATAGGTAAAAAAAGAAAATATACATATTTATTCTGCACTCATACATTAAAGTTAGGTGTAGATATTATAATATACCTACTGGTAACAGTAGCAGTAGTACATTGAACGGATAATGCTCGTTATTATGATGTCACGAGAATAAATGGATTAGCTAGACTTTTTCTGGTAGGTGGGTAGACTTCGGCCATGGCTAGTCACCCTCAAAGCAGAGTCATGCCGCCAAGCGCCCTCGGGCGTGTTCCGGCTTCCTGCCTTGGGAAGCCATTTGAGAAGGCGGGTCTGTGCAGTGTCGCTTGTCCAGTGCTGGGCACCTTGCACAACTGCCGCCTTCCCTGTCCATTCACTCCTCCAAGGCGAGAGTGAATAGGCATTATTTTAGCTTGCGTGATCCATTCTCGGCAGCATCGTCACTCATCATCAGGTGAAGTGCTGCCAAACGTACTCAAATTAATAATAAAAAAAAAGATAGATAGATAGAGTATTCTTTATTGTACACCAAAGAAAAAAGTACAAAGCGAAACATTTTACACCTAGGGTACAAATGGCGGTCTTATCACTAAAAGCAATTTCTTCATCATCATCATCATCATCAGCCAGAAGACGTCCACTGCTGAACAAAGGCCTCCCTCAAGGGGGGGGTTTGCCATAATCCCCACGTTTGGCAGGCGGCTTGGGGATCGCAGTGGCTCACCGATTAGTGAGAGGACGCTGCTGCCCGTCCTCCGATGTCTGGCCGCAGTTTTAAGGCGTACCCGGGTCGAAAAGCAATTTCTTACTGTTATCAAAATATATCAATATATAATATAACAATTAGTATACAACGTTAGAATTGCCATATTTAGGCATAATGCTTTAGCAACAGAATTTTGATAGGAAGTAGAAACTGATGAACGAAAGGTACCTATAATTATTACATGCAATTACTCTTCTTTTTGACTGCCTTGTTAATATAGTGATCGCAAACGCGATTTCTGAGCGTGAGGTCCCACGTTCGATTCCCGGATCGAGCAAAATGTTACTGGGGTTTTCTGTATGGCAATTCTCAGTAGCAGCACGGAGTCTGGAACTGTGCCCGGTGGATGGCAATACGCTCGCCCCCTTTTACATGGATTTGATAACGGCATCGGCGAAATGTGGGCGTACAATACACCTCCTAACCCTTCAGGGAAAAGAGGCGTGATGCTATGTTATGTTTATGTTATTACACTTATACTCAAAATATACTTGTTTCAGTTCATCACGTTCCATCTCAGATCACGTATTAGCTCACGTATTGACTGAGGTCAAACCAAGCCTTGAATAATAAAGAAATAAGGAAACAAGATCTCTTGAAGACAAGACGCGACATATTCGTCGATCACTTTCCTCTTACTGGATAAACCGAAAGCTAAGAATTATGACATCGTTTCACTGACGTCACCTAAATATTTAAAAGTTTCTGTAATTACCTTCGAATGCCTAATTTATCTAGTGTTCGCAAGCGTGACTGCTGAACATGAGGTCCATGGTTCGGGCAAAGTGTTATTGGGTTTTTCTGTATGGAAATTTTCAGTAGCAATACGGAATCTGTAACTGTGCCCGGTAGATGGCAATAGGCTTGCTCCCTATTACTGTGAAATTCAATAACGGCATCGGCGAAATATAGCTGTAGAATAGTATACCTCTGCCTATCTCTTCGAAGAATATAGGCGTGATGCTATGTTATGTTATGTATTTATCTAATATTAATGAATCATAAGCAGTGGAGCAGTATTTTTGCCGTTTAACGTTCTTGAGTAGGATGCAATTTTATCAAGTTAAAACACACACATTGCGCATGCGCATTACCTATGAATTTAAAAACTCACCTCTCCATTATTTGAACAAGATTATTTTTATTAGAAGACAACAATTAAATTAATTAACATGCTGATTGGTAAGTTTTATGTTGTATTTAGAAAAAGTTAATCTATCAAATAGACTAACACGACAAGATGATAACTATAAACCATAACTGACTGACATGACTATCTTATATCATAATCTAAATAGTCCAAACTTCTGACGTAATTCAGTAACCAATTCGAATCATGACTCACTAATTACAACATTCTCATGGCAATATAAACACAAATAAGTTATTTTTAATGTCACGAACCCATAATTTAAAGGAAACTACCCGAAAACGTACCTTACGAGACTACTGAGGCGATATTGTACCATAAATGACCATAACTTCTTTGAAAAGATAAACTTTTTAGGCCAATTATGGGCCAGGAGCGGTGTTTCCAAAAATCCCCTATATACAGCTTTTATCTGACATCAGACAATATACTTACGTGGTAGATCTTATCTTTTTAATTTACAAAGTTATTCGGATACTCCAAACCTAAAATGAAAAAACGCTCTCACTCTTGATGCTAGAAGGTTAAAGTTCAAAATCATAGTTGATTTTGTCTTTAACATAGTAAGTTTTATCTTGGTTTTCACTAAAATTGTTAGTCACGAATGCGATGGCCAGTGTCTTTTACTGTTTACAAGGTGATATTAAAAGTTGACACGCCATTTTGGTTTCGATAGTTTTTTTTTAGTGCTGTGACGAAGTGCTTCGTTTATTTTTCAGTTTAAATTGAAAGTTAATTGTGTATAAACTCTTCAAGTAGCCTATTTTTTCAAGTTATCAAAATTTTGAAAGTATTTGTTCCAAGCCAAAAGAAGACCAAGAAGGCTTGAAATCTCTCATGAAAAAGAGATATTGTTCATAGAAATGATTGTGTACACGTTGGTCTCAGTGACCCCTTTGACAGCGCCTAGTAAGTAGCAAAATTATTTTAATGCTACCACTATTAAAATTAACGATAAAAGATAACAAATTCAAAAAAAATCTAGAAAGATGAACAATCAACAACAGTTGCAATAACAATTTTAATTGCTGATGATCTCGATAAACAAAAGATAATTTCCAAAAATATAAAACACACTCGGCCCACGGCGCACCAAATTTCCACATCAACTGCCAAAAGAAAGACAGACACGGAAAATAATAAAAAAAAAAAAAAACATTTTTTCACCAAGTTAATGATGACGCAGGAAAAACAATTCGGTACGCCACTGAAAAGGCTGAAAAATGAACGGAATCGTTTGCTGGAAGAAAGACTTCAGAATAATGCGGAATGGTGAAAAGAATGGCACAGACAAAAGGGCAATTGAAGTCGAAAATAATGAAGAACAAACAATTAACACACGACGTACCCGCGGCACTGGCCAGGGAGTTAGGCGGGGAGCTGGAACCGCAAACGAAATTTCATCTTAATATTTGTTTTAAATATTTTAGACTATTTTTTTGTCTATAATCAACTATTTGTTTATACCTGGTAAAGGAGAGTTTGCGATGAACGAAATTATACTCTAAGATTTTTTCTTCTGAATCTTGGCTCTATTGACTGTGTCTTAGTTTTCTAACTATATATCCCCATATGTTGCAATCAGCTGTTGAAAATTTAATGCTATTAACTCTTTGATGTAGGGTTATCTTAGATTACTAATTTTCTTTCCAGTATCACAAGAGATTTTTTTTTCGATTGATTAATAAGTACATAATCCGGACCAATTATTGTAACTGGCTAATGAATTTGAAACCTTTTCTGTAACATTCATTGGTCAGCCCGATTGTGAAGCAATACCTTCGCCAACTCCCGCGCTAAAATAAATTATTCTTCGAGAAAAATAAACGCTCATGTATTTTTTTGGCTTTACCTTCTCTTAAAACATAAAGGGTTGTGAAATCCACCCTAAGAAAAATTCAACTCGAATGGAAAAAGAATGCGAACATTTTTTTTTTGTTTTAGCCATTATATACATTTTTTATTTGTTTGTTTTTAAAATGTTTCATAATTGTTTCCCTTTGATCGAGATGGACGGGCTTGGGAGGTCAGTCATTCTTTTTGTTTTTATTTTAATTTTTTTGATCAAATATTTTTTGTTCTTTGATTAAGTTTCTTTTCGATACCTACGCACTTTTAAGACAAAGAGGTGAATTCGGCCGTCAGGATTTTTATGAGTAATTGTAGATTGAAGTATCTTAACTTGAGCATCTTCCACCTCTTGGTCTATTGCGATGGTAGTTGAAATTGCTGATAACATGTGCCCGGACCCGATCGTAGTTCGAGGCTTTATTTTTTTAGGTAGGTACGTGAGGCAAAAGATGGCTGAGGCTAAAAACATATATTTTGAATTACATAGGCAAGACAAATTCGTACAATTTTTTTTTTTAAACATTACCCCCACACTTTTATTTCTCCTGTGTCGTGGGTACAGTTTACTAACATACATGTCACATGCACACACAACCAGACCCGAAACAACTATCTGTAGATCATATAAATATTTGTCCCGTGCGGAGATCGAACCCACGACATGTAACGCAGAGAGCTAATAGCTTAGCCACTGCGCCAACCGTGTCGTCAAATTAGTCTTTATCACACTATCTTTAAAATTTTAGTGACATTATCAAGTAAAGATAATATCTTAAATTACTATAAATAAATAAATTCAACCCATTACTGTCCCACTGCTGGGCAGGGTCTCTTCTCAGAATGAGAAGGGGTAGGCCTTAGTCCACCACGCTGGCCCGGTGCGGGTTGGCGGACTACAAACACCGTCGAGAAATTTATGGAGCCCTCTAAGGTGTGCAGGTTTCCTCACGATGTTTTCCTTCACCGTAAATGCAAGAGATAATCAAATTCTGATCCGCACGTGATTCCGAAAAGTCAGAGGTGCGGGCCGGGTTTGAACGCAGTCCCTTCTGCATGGAAGGCAAGCGTTCAACCGCTAGGCTATCACTGCATTTTTTACTATACTAACAAAAAAAATTAAGTACTCACTAACACATTAAGGTTGTTAGTAACGTCACGTTAGTGAGTAAGTACTCGATAAAAAAACTAATAACATTATATTTTGAATTCGTGAAAGCGAATCGGCAATAAAACTTAAGCAATCTTTTTTCAATTAAAAATTACTTTACATTAAACAGCTGAAAACAAACATTTCTCTGAAAAAGACAATAGATAATCAGCATTTGAAAAACATTGAATTTTTTTTAATACCGATTGGAAAGCAGCCATTTCACGGTATTACCGTTTGGGGATGGGCACGTTAAGTAGCTCCCAGGAGAGAAGCGTTTGGCATTTGAAAAAAAAAAATGCGAAAAACAAAATGGTGAGGGCTAATCTAAATTAGTACGGTGAGAAAAACAAACAAATATATTCTTTGTTGGAAGATTGAAAGCGACTAAAAAAATTAAGCTTTTTTTAAATATTTCAAGTTTAGTTGCTTCTAGTTTAAAATAACTAGATTACTAACGTTATTAGCGTTATCTTTCGATTGAACGATGCGGTCACCATTTGATTTACCGACTATATTACATAATTATGTTTTCATATTTTTCAGTGTGCATGGCATAAGGAATGCCACAAAATATAGTCATCATACATACATAGTACCCAATTCATGTTACCCTTTTCGGTTTTATTATGGTAGATTTATTTGAATACAAAAAAAATACTTAATGGCATCTAAAAATTGTAAAAAAAATCTTGTTAAAATAGTTGAAAGTTTTTAAATAAAAAAAATGTTACTTCCTTATATTTTACGTACATTTATTTTTTCTGTAACTTTAAGCATAACCAGTCAATCTGCTCGTATTCATAGACATCTGTAAGTATTGAAAACAAAACAATAAACAAGAGAAATACGTAAAATACTTTATGTTGCTGACGCTCCACAAATCGAAACCAATAGCAAGTGGTTGTATTTTTTTATTTCGTAATTAGTATTAGCAGAAGTAGTCCATTAAGATTATATTTTAAAATTCGGAGGTACGTACAATTAAGCCAATAGTCTCTAGCCAGAGATTATGTAGAGTTACATTTTCATAGTGCCAAAAAGAAACTATTTTTTTTTTTCTTAATTCATTCATTGCTGCCGATCGACCAAATACAACGTGCCTCCAAGTTACTTGTAGACTTTTTAAGAGTCGCCTGATCTAGGAAAGCTTTTTTAAAGTACTAGTTTTTACCCGTGACTTTGTCCGCGTAAACTACGTGCAATATATAATTTATAGCTTATAGTACTCAGGAATAATGTAGCTTTCTTTCAGTGAAAGAATTTTTAGAATCGGATCATTCGTTCCGGAGATTACCACCTACATACAAACTTCCAAACTAATTTTACCTCTTTATGCTATTAGTATAAGAAATATATAAGAAAAGATAAAATTATATTAAGTTCAACTAACTTAAATAGCGCCTTAACTAGAGCTTATTATACACTAAACCCGGTATCAAAAAGAATAAGTATTTATTTCAAATATAACTCACAAAGAACCAGTGACAAAATTCTAATGAGGATACTTTTTAAAAAGAATTAAGATACAATATTGAATCTTGTCTCAATATCAAGAAGTGTTTGAAGCCCATCAAACACACGATGTATCATTTTATTCACAACATCAATATCATAGACAATAAAAAGGAACAATACAAAGATATCAATCCTTAACAAAAACATCTTACACAGACAGAGCTCGAGAGTGATCGAGTGTTTCCGAAGTATTTCGAAGCTCTTGGAGTGAGAGCCATCGAGTGTAGTGCCCTAGGGACAATCTGTCGGAAAATGACAAGAGAAAAACAAACCTTTGTCACGAATCGCCATCGACTGATTATTACGTATTGGCAGAGGCTATTGCTATCAAGATGGGATCAGATAAAAATCAGTCGTGAAAGCAATCGCTTATCTATTTGACTAACTCCGTAATCACAGCCCGATATATCAGTGGGAAAGGTAGAAGTTCAACAGTAAATAGATCATCATCTTTACCTGTAAACTTTCTTTGCTGAAGATAAGCCCCAATATAGACTACTACAATATATACTATAATATACAATTCAATTCTGGAAAAGCTTTGCACTAATACCTACCATTGGCAAGCAAATCTATGGCGGTATGTAGGCAAATTGATGTCTTGGTTACAAAAAGGGACTGGTATCCATCTTCATAATACATATATATATATTGGACATAAGCCAATCAATTCACATAAAAATTTCGTAAGGTTAGGTTCCATTGGACCTAATATTGGCAAAATATGTGTGTACAAGTACACTTTTACGTAATGATACAGGCCTATCTTATGACGATAGAAATCAAACTCTATTAAAACACGTAAAACCGTCATCCCAATTGGAAAATTCTACAAATCAACAGTTTGAAAATTTTCGAGATCCACAGTAGACTGTAACAACCCTTTCTGAGGACTGAAGGGTCCTACACTACAGACGTTGTCCCACTTCGAGTGCCACTTGTATTGTCCTACTATCGACTTCCTAGGACTTTGGCGTTTTTAATTAATTATCGTGATATTTATATTGTGTTTTCAATTGTTTGTCTTTATTTTTAATTGTATTGTGTTTTAGAGTGGACTTATTTTCAGATTAGAAAGAAAGATAGAAAATTGACGTAGTTTAAATGTCCCTTGTTTTGTTTTACTACTACTGTCTGTCTTCTAGGATTTGGTGTATTCTTCATGGTGTCGCGATCGCTGACTGCTTTATTGGTTCAGCACACGTAGCACGAGTGCTGAGCATGAGATCCTGGTTTCGATAGTCAAAGTGATATAATTTTTTTCTATAAGGAAATTCTCAGTTGACACGTGTTTATAGTTGTGTCCGCTAGATAGCTATGGGTTCGTCCCCTATTGTATAGGCAAGGGTTGTATAATTATAGTACACCTCTGCCTAATCCTTTGGGGATGCAAGCGTGATGCTTTGTTTATTTTTTTGTTTGTCTTAGTAGCATATGATGTTCTTAACTGGATGGAAGTAAATAATATAGCCACAAATAATACAGACGTTATATTGAAGTCACCATTTTTTGTTTTCCTAAAGCATTTTGGGTTTGCTTTGTAAATGGGAGTTGAATTCTTTAAATTGGACCCTAATTTAAATAGTGTCAATATCATTCAGGTTTTAATGGAGTCTTTTCCTTCTATCTACGTCGTAATATCTCATAAACTCTCGTAACCTGCCAATACCCAGAAAACAGAATAAAGACAAGAGCACAATATACAAAATATCATCAGCATAAAATCTCATACAAAATCAATAATACATCACAACTCAATTACATTCACAAATTCAACATCCCTTATTCAGAAGCCGATAATTGGAAAACGTCATTTGTAATTTCAATCATTTGTATCCATTAAACAAAGGAACAAACAAACAAACAAATCGAATCGGGCAATTTCGGACGCTGCCGATCGCTGCCGAAATCAATTAGCTCCTTGTAATCTGCAAAACAAACTTATTTTATCCTTTCCACAATCGAAAAACTATCTTTATCTCCCAAAAAATAAGTCCCAAATTCGATATCCCATCTCTGAACATAACCTTGCCAAACATAATCGTAGGATGTACAAGCCAGACGTCTTGGATTACCGAAAATTGCTACCAAACGAAAATACCAACATACAATCATTATAACTTTTTTTCTTAGTTTTCGATATGAAAAAAAAAGTCAGCGAATAACTTATGCGATGCAATGACCGCGGGCGGCGACATCAAAAGGGTTAGTGGCGAGATGTTTCGTCCCTTTCTGGCTTGTATGCCTATCAATATCTGAGTGAGATGGATGTATGATGTTGAAGATAAAAAATGCCCTTTAAGTCGGTATGAAGCGATGCCGACGCATTTGTGAGTACGTTTTGTAGTGTCAAATGGACGAAAGTATCACCGCTGTTTGTGCGTATAAAATTGCAAATGTAGTTGTTTGTTTAATGTTTTAAATAAAGGACTTATGGTTTCGCCCAGGAATGTGTCAAGTTTGTCAAGTTTTAAGACAATTAGGGGCTAAGTATAATATGGGATCGTTTGGTTTGACAACGATGTGTACTCTTGTTAATTCGTCCGAGTCAATGAAACATGCATCCATTTAAATCAATGTTTTAAGGATTCATTCTCTTTATAATTTTCTAAAACTTAGAAATCAACACTTTTGCATATGGCATCTAAAGTCGAACTATTCAAATTGTAAGCGAATGCAATCATACATGAATCATTGAAAAGCTCTTATTACTGATTTTGACAAATGGTCAGTAATAATATTAAAGAGCACTGACGGTTATGATCCTCAAAAAAAAATGATAAAAAACAATTATATATATATATATATATATTGATTAGCTATTATATTGCAATATATATCGTTTTAAGACCCGATTTTTTTATGTCGGGATAAAAGTTATCTAGCTGTTTATTTGAATTAGAATAGTTTTTGAATGGACTTGTCACAGAGGAAACACATTCCGGTTTATCCAGCGGTTGAAAAATCAGCCCTAAATCTCCTTACTCCAACTCAGTAATCGAACAACTTTAACTCTCACACGTAGCCCAGTAAATATAACTAGAACAACTGCATCCCAACTTGAAAAGATCCCAACTCGGTCTATATTTTGTTTAATAAGGATTTTCCAAAGAAAACAAATTAAACTATTGTAGAAAGTGTTGTAAATCTGGCTACCAAAGGGCAGAACATCAATGATAAAGTAAAACGAATTCCTTCACGACTTATCCTTTGAATATAAAAAGGTTTTACTGGAAAACTTTTAATCAGGCCCCATCGCTGGTACCAGGGGTTCACGATGTTATGGTAACTCGATAATATTCATTTATAAAGACTGGACGTAGACGGTAGGTCTTTTATTTTATCCTAAAGAGGTGAGAGAATGGTTCTGCTTCATTGGTGTGATGGACAAATGTTCGGCTGCTGAGTATGAGGTCTTTGACTCGATTTCCGAATCGGGCAAAGTGTTATTAAGATTTTCTGAAATCTCAGTAGCAGCCCGGGTTTGGAATTCTATCTGGTAGATGACATTAGTATTCCACGTATTCCATGAAATGACTTTTTTACGGCAAGAGCGAAATGTGAGTGTGTATCATAAGAATACCTCTGGCTAACCCTCCAGCAAAAACAGACGAGATGCAATGTAATGTTAGCCAAGTGAGAGGATCTGATGCTTATGTTGACCTGACAGTTAATATCATGCAACCTGTCCCATCAAAAAAATACGTTCTTCTAAATGCAAGCTACACCTGTAGTCAGCCAAACTTCTTGCAATCAAACAAGTTCCAGTAGTTTGATGGACGAAATTTTTGTCACCCGAACAACATGCTTCAGTTCCTTAGCAGTGAAGGCGGGAGAAACTGCATATTTTCCACCATCCTTCGGGAACTCAAGTGATACTTAAGTGAAAACCCGTCGAGTTAACTCATAGTATATCAGTCGGGGACATCGAGCTTAAAAATGAAAGCATAAATCACGATCTTTGGCCCTAATTAATTCCTCGAGGCTTCGTGGGGGAGTATGCTATGGGGTTGAATTATTTGAAAAACTTTCACCTCTTTGAACTCTTTCATTATCTTTTGGTCACCTGCGACCAGTTTCATGGCTTGAAAGTTATGGGGTTATGTTTTGATAAGATTAAGAACCATTTTTGGACTGGTCAAAATATTTACGGGTATATTGGGCAACGATAGATAAATAAGGTACATTTGAAAAAGAAACATAATATAGCATCTTGCCTGTATCCCCGATGATCTACATTTCGCCGATGCCGTTATTAAGTCCCGTGTTATTGGGGGGCGAGCCTATTGCCCTCAATCGGGCACAGTTCCATACTCCGTGCTGCGACTGAGAATTTCTAAATACAAAAACCCACTAACACGTTGCTCGACCCGGGAATCGAACCCAGTAGGTCACGCACAGCCATCACGCTTGCAAACATTAGACAAATGATGCAGTCGAACCATATTTCACATAACACCTGGTTTTAGTTGAACCTGCGTAGACAGAAAGCTTGGAAAAGACGATTAAATAGAAATACCTATAGTCAAAAAGGACGGTCTACGTGAAGAGAGCAGGTGACTGATTCCGAAACGACAAAAAATTAACTCTTCAAGCAAAATTATTGCATATAATAATAATATATGGGGCATTCCGTCACAACCATTATGGGCAATTTAGATAATATCAGCGGATAGTATTACTTATATACTCCATATTTCAAGAAAAAGTATAAAAACCCCCATTTCTCACTAAAGAAAAAACACTTTATTTATTCTTGTGAACCGCCTTGATCTAAGGCGCTAAAGCTTAGCTTTTTTACACGTCGTTTTGCCTTCAATATCACTTGCCACACTTATTTAATTTCTATAAATCGAATTCGGATCATCGCACTCCACAAAAACCTAATCCAAATCTCACAGTTCGGAGAACTTTATATTTTATTTGAAGACATCTATGGGAACCACGAAGAAACTACGAATCATCTGGCTTTTTGTGGCCAAACTTTTAATAGAAAACCATCTATAGATTGACAAAGTTATATTTGCTTATAAAAAAATCACACCATTCTAATTTAAATCAATATATCAAAGGTATAACGTCTAGAATCGATCGAATTTTGAATATAGGAACCGCAATTGTAAAATTGTTATGCTGCAACATTGACGTTTCAATTCTGACTCTATTACTCACATCATATGGTTTAATTTACGTTGAATGATTGATGGGCAGTAAGAAGTGATATTTTGGACAATAGATAAAGAATCGATGAGCACAGCTTTGGAATTGATTTCAATCAGTCGGACGGTAGGTGGCAACTGTATTACGATGACCATTCGTGTGGTGATTTACTGTGGCTAAGTTGCTCTACCTAGATACATGATATATTTATACCAAATATTTTTCATACTGAATTTTATGGCCAAACTTATGAAAAGTTTATGTCATCTGTCTTCCTGTCAATTATTATAAACATTTTAGAAAGTTGATTTTGTGTAGTATTTTTAGTGCATTATCATTTATTTATTTTTCTTCTTACCAGAAAAATAATCATGAAGTATACACAATTGATTATCAAATATATTTTTATACAAATCATAGAGATTAATTAATATCATACGAAAACACAGAAAAGGGAAACATCTATATTCTATTCACATCTATCTTCAAGTCACGTCAATCAAGTGGAAGTTAATTTCGATTAATAAAAACGCTCAAGTAGAGCCAATTCCCCTCCGTCTCTGTTCACTGACAATCAATCAATAGTCCAATTTAATTAAGAATGGATTTATTTTTTATTGTATTAAGTAATAACATTATGTACAATGCCATCTCAGTTCATTCCCCGGGACTAATGCTTACTGTGAACACTTACTTATATCCTGGCCAAGTAAGGAACCTGTGCCCGCGACTTCATACGTATTGATTTCCTTTAACCGATAGTATGATAATAATTAATAATTCAACCCATTACTGTCCCACTGCTGGGCAAGGGTCTCTTCTCAGAATGAGAAGGGGTAGGCCTTAGTCCACCACGCTGGCCCGGTGCGGGTTGGCGGACTACACACACCATTGAGAACTTTATGGAGCCCTCTCAGGTGTGCAGGTTTCCTCACGATGTTTTCCTTCACAGTATGATAATACATATTTATTAATAGAGCTACGCCTAAGTAGGGTTATTGTGAAACTCAGATAACTGTTGTTCGAGATCAATGTATAAATTAATATTGTATGTAAAATTCCGAGTTATATGAGTAACCATGGAGTTTCTTGCCCGTTCCTCTCCATTGGAAATCAACACTTTGGAACGTGGCAACTAGAGCCTGACTATACATAAGTGCCTGAAAATGGTTTACAATGAATAAAAATATTTTTGAATTTCAATTTGTGTCCCGTCAGAGTAGGTCTACTGATGAAGTTATAAGTGTTCAAACAGACAAACATCTTAAGAGTTTTATTAAAGTATAGAAGATAGAGAATAGATATATCATGTACCAATTCGAATTAAGATCTCTTCTTTGAGGTAATAAATAGGCCACCAGAAGTCTTAGTGTGGAATGAAGGATGTCACAAGACTTAGAATTTTTTAGGGTAATCCGGTCTCCTTTGGCCGAGTTGGCACGAGCTATTATGGCAATTGCTCATTCTTTAATAGAACTATTAGCCAATCAGCAGCTATCGAGGCTGATCCTAGGTTCCGTCAATCGTAGAACCTTTTCTAGCATCTAGCTCTCTAAGAAAATTTTCTAATATTCTTGCACATGGGTCATAGATAAACCTGATTCTCTGACTCGGTTCGAATCCATTTACAACTGGTCGACCCTACGACCACAAGACCATAATTGCTATTTTCATGCGTGACAATAAGTAATTAATTACCTATATTTCCAAAATTTCTAGAATTCTCGTATATCTCTCTATAATGTCATGAAGATATAAAGTAAAGGTGAGACTGCACTGTTGCAATTAACACTAAAGGAAGTAATTATGGCCTGGGATCGCGGCGATGGCAGATTTCGATCCCATTTGACTTAAAACCGTATCCTATTGAGCTTATTTATTAACGTTGGGATTTTGTGGATATGGTTTATTATTTATATGACCAAGGTTTTAAGAAAATGATCAGCTTGTTTTAATAGTTCGCATTAAGCAATTCATCTACAAAACTTCATATTAACTATCAAACAGATGATTGCTAATTTATCAAACCTTGCGCGAATCATATATGAGTGAAGTAACCGAGTCGTCGACTGCTGCGATACATGTTGCGGATTCGATCCCTGCATGGAATAAATATTTCTGTGGCCTACAGATACTTGTTCCGGGTCTGGGTATTTGTGCATATGAAGATTTGCGTTTGTAAATGCATTTTATTTACACATACATTTAATTTAAAATTTTAAAGAAAGTTATTACGCCTTGTTTTGAACTCAACACAATAAAATAAAGCATTTTCCTTCTAAAGACGTGTAGACCAAAAATCACCAAGTAACAGCCACACTACACCCAACGGACGAGCGCATACGCATTCAAGGCAGGTGATCGGGCACAGCGCATACCCAACATTATCCGCCGGTTAACCGTTCGACTCAGGCACGCGACTCCGTAATATAATTCAATCGCTAATTGTTGGTGTGATAACGCCTTTATATCGTATAGATGCGACGGGTAAATAATATGGAGTCTTTCAAGTAACTCCTGAAGAATTTTGGACCCGAGTATTTTGATGAGGGAAATTAAGCTTCGTGACAGATTGGTAAGATAAAGTTTCACGCTGTATAAGATGTTAAAGAACCATTAATTTACTGATATGTCTGCTATTCAACAAGGATTGCCAAGGATGTATTTCAGTGAATCCACAGTTTCCTGATATCCAGTTCATCATCCGCATCGGCTTTCAGTCCAACCGGTTGCGAATGAATACCAGTATTTTACACGGAGCGAGTGCCACCAGAACTCCGTCAAAAAATTACTGGGAGACACTGAGGTTGAACTGGTTGTCAGACTTTTTGCTGACACTCGTAAAGATTGTCATAGGTCTTCGTATGACACCTGAGACCAATTGCTTAACGTGCTTTCCGAGGCACGATGTGTGAAAAATGACTGGCCGCGTCAAGCGTTGCTTAACCTTGATCTACCAAAATGCGTGGTAACTATGTAGCTACAACCCCCTCTACCCCATTTTTAAGATAATAGCATCACGCCTGTATTCCTGATGGCAGGGCAGGCAGAGGTGCACTATTTGTACACCTACATTTCGGCGATGCCGTTAATAAGGCCCATATAAAAGGGAACGAGCCTATTGCCATCTATCGGGCACAGTTTCAGGCCCGAGAACCGAACCCAGAAAAGCCACCAGTGAAGCAGTCCCAACCCCATTTTACACATGTCCAGTCTAAACCTTCTCGTGTACAAATAATCCAGTAACATGTCGTTCGACATTGACTCCCGGTTGCCTAATTGAAGCCCTAATTAGTCACCGAGTCACAAAAAACATCACCAATTCCTCATTTCCCGGATACGCCTGCTATAATATGGCTGTACCATAAATATGTAACATGGCCCTTATTTCAATTACTTAACCTATAATTTTCAGTTTTTGTTTTTAATTTTTATAGCCTAATAGGGATATTATTATAAACATTATCTCTTTTATGGGTTTTGTAGGTCAGTCTAGGAATTATTATGGCATAATTGTTGTAATTCCATTAATTTACTGATTAGGGAATTAATTCAATTTATAAAATTAAGCTTGTGCTTATCATAAAATTTAAAAAAAAAATTGTCTCTGCATTGTTTCGGCAGATTTGTTTTAGAGCTCACCATAGTCAAAACTGTGGTTAGACCAACAAGTCTTAAAACTTAGACAAGTCAGTATTCGGGACAACTCACATTACGTCTATGCCGTTATTGAATCCCATATATTAAGGGGCGATCCTATAGCCATCTTTCAGACTCCATACTGCTACTAAAAATTTCCATACAGAAAATCCAATAACACTTTGCCCGATCCGGAATCGAACCTAGGACCTCACGCTCAGCAGCCGCCCATGAGACTAGTGGACCAATGAAGCAGTCACAACAGCTAGTAATATCATCAACATTATCCTCCTGCCCTTACCTATCCCATATTATTTGGGGTCGATATAATGTCTTTTTCTTTCATTCATCTCTATCAGACGTCATATCAGAGTTCACTTTCTTATCCGCCATGTCACATTTCACACTATCCATCCACCTTTTCTTCGGTCTGCCTCTTCCCTTGTGTCCATCCACATTCAGCTATGTAATACATATTGAGTATATAATAAGTCGACGAAGAGAGCTAAAACAGAAGTAATATACGAAGCAGAGAGAGAGAGGGAGATAGAACACAGTTCTATGTCCTGCAGTGGAACTGAGATAGTCTGAGTAGATGGAATAATAAATCTGTTCCTAAGTTCCACTCTATATTATTATGGTACTAAGTATTACAAAACTAAACTTGTAAATCAAATACGAACCCTATCAACACATAAATGTTTTATAATCACCATTGTTAATTATAAACGACGCGGTTATTAGTCAACTCATGCGCAGGCATTAATATTGAGAACTGGTATATGAACTTGTTTGACCATGTTCGATGTTATAAGATAAATTTTATTATCGATATACCATGTATCATAGATGATGTTGATTATATCGAGTAACTTTACTTAATCAATTGGATCGAAAAAGGTTGAATATTTGAGTAATCTTTTCCTTTAAAAAAAAAAAACGTGGCCGTCACTAGGATTTCTCCGGTATCGTGGGTACAGTTCAAAAACATGTCACATGCACACACTTCTCGACCTGATACAACTATCTATATGCAAATATTTGTTCCGTGCGGGAATCGAACCCAGGACACGTATCGTACAAACCTAATCGCTTAGCCACCAACTGTGCCGCTGTAAGCGCGACTGTTGGACATGAGGCTGTGGGTATGATCTCCGGGTCAGTAAACTGAAATTCTCAGTGTCCGGAATTAGGTTTGTTGCCAATTACATGACAAAATGTGAGCGTGTGCTATGGCTCGACTAGCTAAACAACCCTGGTGGCAAGTGAAGTCCCTTAACCACGGGAATTTCTGGCCTAAAAAAACTTCTGAAAAGCTTTCCTGAAATCTTTGATTGACTATCAGTTAACTCTAGATGGCGCTAACCTCATCCATCACCAGTACATCTTAAAACAAAAAAAAATGACATAAAATCACCTCTAGACAGTACTCGCATTCATAACAAACATGTACCAGAGGATGATTTAAGGCGCGTGCACACGACGCATTGTAAGGGCGAGCGCACACCGCCCACAGTAGCGGCCCACGACCGATCGGCCGCTAGATCGGCCCGCCCGCCTCGCGAGCCGATGGTGGTACAAAGTGTGGAGAGCGCTTGAGATCAGAAAGACAAAAATCTAATGTAGGTAAAATACCTACACAATAACAAATACTAAACATTTTTTCGAAATAGACTAGTGCTTTATGACGTCAATATGACGTACAACTAAATTGGCATATAAGTTGCTATGAGATATTTAATTAGAATTAAAACCCAACAACTTAGTATTCAACTTACCTATATTATAGAAGATGATCAAACAGCTTCTAGAGACGTTAGATCTCAGAGTGGCAAAAGATTTGCGAGGACCGTACCTACCCGTTTATTTAGCCTAAACGCCTCAATCGTACGTTCAAGCAAGATTCCAATTTCGAGCAATAAGAACCTCTTTGAAAAGATCCTAATTATATATTTGTTGCTTAGAATATAGTTGCTTATAATTTAAGCTTAGACGAGCATGTTCCTGTATTTCAGTTCCATTCTATAGGCATAAGCATGTCTAATATTTTAGTGTTAATAAGTCTTCTCCATACTAACAAGCTACAACATTAACATAGAATAACTAAAAGCGAAGTAACAAATAAGGGTACATCCATTCACTTATTGTGCACAACATTTTAAATAATAATTGAATCAATTCTCCGGCTATCGGTCATTGATTAATACGCGGCTAAAAAATAATGCTTTATTGGATTATAAGTTATGGCCGAACCTTTGTATCGGCTTATTTATGAACTTTTAAGTGGGTGTACAACCTTTATGTTTTGATGTGTTTGAACTTGCTGGATATAAAGGGAAAATGATAATTTGTAATGTGTAGAATATTACCGATATTGGTTTTGTTGTTATATTATTATTGGACTGCATCATTGGTCAATTGGTCGCAGGCGCGATTATTGAGTTCAGGCTAGCGATACGCAGAATTTTTTGTTAGAATGTTTTCAGTCGTAGCCCGCTCTCGGAATATATGCAATAAATGACAATAGGCTCTTCACTTATTAACGACTTCACCGAAATATTTGTGTACAATAGTACACCTCTACCTCACCCTTCGTTACAGGCGTAATTATACGTTTTTATCATATTAGACATGGAATTTAGGAAAAGAGTGTTGCAAGAAGTGAAAGTGAAAGTGTAAGAGTGTAGAAAATTTTATGTTAAAAAAAATTCAGTCGTAGCTCGCTAAGAACAGCTGTTATAAAGCTACCCCATGGCTGATTCTATGATGGCAACGTTTTATATCGTACCTCCATAGATAATCTCCGTTCCACGGAAAACTCATAACAGATCCATCAGTAATTTGATAGCCCATACAGCAATTATCTTTGAATTTTAATTAGAAGGAGGTCTATTATAAATTGATATGACTGTTTATCTGTCAATGTGAGCGATTGTAAGGCTATTACAATTTATTAGTTGACATACTTAAATGACTATCGATTGCTGATAAGAGGTGGGCAGAGCAAATATTTAAGATAGACTGGTTATCTCTTTAAGTACCTTAACTATCACTCACATCAGTACCCCTAGTGTAAGATTCTTTTGACAAATTCGATTTACTACATCCGTTTCGTGCTCTCCACCAATCGGAGCGCCGAACGCGTTCGATGTAATAAATCGAATTTATCAAAAGAAACTTACTCTAAGGGTACAGATGATAAGATAGGTTAAGTAAACTCAAAAGGTTCGACAGAGGATTCATTTTCTTCTTCTTTTGTAGGCCCAGGCTATCACATGAGCATCGCCCATGGTGTACTGGAGAGATTAGCCGGTCAATAATGGCGGTATTAGGGCTGATTGCCCAATGTGCTCCAGACAATCTCGAGTTGAAAAGCTTGTTGACATTTGTCACTACTGCCAGGCATCAGTACAAACTCCAAACTGTTATAGAGAATTTCCTAACTATTTTTCCAATAACCTTTTTTCCCGACCTTAATATCGAACCGAACCTAACGTCCAGTCGCGTTTGCAACCATTAAACAAATGAGGCAGTCCGAAATATAGGTATTCTTCTCTTAAAACAATTGGTAAACCAACTAGAAATTAGGCAGAAAACAGTGTCGAATCTGCATCAATTAACTATTCTGTATCTATCATGTATCGCGGCAGGTGTATTTGTGCGGTTATGTTAATTTCCGAACTATCAATTATATAGAGCCAATACTCGTTTGTAAACACACCGGTCCTGTCTTGTTGTGTTATCGAGATTTTAAAATTAATTCTTTGAACTGATCTATTTGGATTTTGGTTCAAAGTACGATTTATGGACAAGTTCGGGTTATGTAGATAGGTACTTTGTTGATAATATTAATCAATAATGTATCTTTTGTTTTCCTGTAATACAAATATGCAGCCTAACCTCGTTAAATAAGTACGTATAGGTACCTATATATGTGTAGTTGACTTTTTGATTAAAATAAACGAAAAAGAAAAGATCAGAACATAAAATGTCACACTCGTGCACTTACGATTGTAACCAGTATCGGCGCGCGCGCATTAATTTGCGCCCAAAATGGAGTAGCGAGCATTACGTGTAGGGTAACCATGATCAAGAAATTGTTAAAGATGGTCTTTATTACAGCAGTATTACTTCTGTCTTTTCTGACTGCTTCATTTGTGTAGTGGTAGCAAACGCGACAACAGAGTGTGAGGTACTGGGTTCGATTCCTGGGTCGGGCAGAGTGTTATTACGTATTTTTGTACTGAAATTCTCAGTAACAGCACGAATACAGCAACCGGTTGATGGCAATAGGTTCGCCTCTATTTCATGGGACTTGGGTACGATAGTACACCTCTGTCTTTCCCTTCGGGGAATACAGGCCTGATGCTATGTTATGTTATGTAATTTAAAATAGGCTTCCATTTCAATATAATTCAGGATCAAAACTGGTCTTTGTTTGAGTATACCATGGTCATCCTACACGTAACATATCGCTCAAATCTTGGACCCATACGGTGATACAGCGCTACCGTTTCAGGGCATTTTATTAAAACTGTATAAACACCTGGATATTCGAGCGGATCGGTATTTTGCGCAAGATTGTATCTATAGGGTGTGTCTATAATGTTACATGCTAATTTTTATGCTAATTTTCAATAGTTTTAGACTACTTCGTTACTCTAGTAAGATTTCTGCTCGTACTTACATTGTCACTGGTACAGCAAATACCAGTAACAAAATAAGTCAAAATCTGATTGCTATTAGAGAAGCATACGTATGACTTGACCACCAACTAACTTCAGAAATCACTTGTGTACAATTTTTTTTTTTTTTGAGTACCTAAAACATTATAAAATCTTCTATCCATAAATTATTTTGTTTGAGTTACAAATACCACCAGTACAACGAAACTTGGTACAATTATTCTTCATACTCCTGGGCAGGTTATAGTATACTTTTCATCACGCTACAATCAATAGGAGAAGAGCAGTGAAGGGAAATGTTGGGAAAACGGGAGAAGTTACTCCATTTTTTAAGCTTCCGTCGCGTGTGCAGCCTTAATGGCTAAAGCTACGACACGGTTGGCGCAGTGGTTAAGCTATTAGCCCTCTGCGTTACATGTCGCGGGTTCGATCCCCGAACAAATATTTGTATGATCTACAGATAGTTGTTTCGGGTCTGGTTGTTTGTGCATGTGACATGTATGTTTGTAAACTGTACCCACGATACAGAAGAAATCAATCAGTGGGGCAATGTTTTCTAAAAAAAAAAAAAAAAAAGCTACATAGAAATCATATACGAAAGTTAATCTGTCTGTTACATCAAAACTATTGAACCGTGAGGAAGGACAAACGCTACTTTTTTACGAAAAACGACTGAAACGCGGACGAAGTCGCGGGCAAAAGCTAGTATTAAAAATAGTATTTTCAACTCATTCTGATGCACAAAAGACTCCTTATTGTGAACGTACCCTATCCTTAATACTGTCGTTAGTATTAATCTGTATCTTTCACACTAAAATCCAAGTATTTGGAAACTGTACTAATTTCTCGAATTTCTATTGAAATAACAATTAATTTTGTTTGACACTGCCATATATTATGGTGCATAGGAATTTCATTTAATGTCGTTTTTTGTTGCAATTGATCGATATCGTATAGTGTAATAAAGCGTGTATATAAGTCTGTAGTACAAACAGCAAAATGTATTATGAATATTGTAAAAGCATTCTTTTAAATATATTCTTTTTTCATTATTGTATAATGACAGACATAGGAGTGTTGCTGGGGAGTTTGTTGGGCCGTTTCTTCTCCCTAAGCTTAAACACACAGGAAGCGGTCAAAGGCGGGCGAATTAGTTCTGTCCATAATATGTTTGACGTTTAAAAAGAACTAGTAGTAGAGTCTATTTTGAATTTTTGAATACTTTTTTTTTCCTTTCGGAAAATGATATGAATGAATGATCCCTTTTTACCACTCCTACTATGTTAAGTATGTATATGTCCTATATCCTCGTGAAATACTGCAATGAGTGTGATTTGAACTCATAAACTCTCACTTAGCAATCCATCGCCGCAGCTACTACCATTTATTTTAGAACATTCTACGCTAACTATAGTAATTGTGAGTTAGTTAGCTATTCCCAAAACTGAAACAAAGTTAACCTAGTCACAATAGAACACACACTCAAACAATATTGTGAACTATTTGCCACACAATTTCAAAAACAATCCCAAGTCCTACATCAAAAAGCGCTTACAAAGCTAAGCGTCCATAACTCACGCGCAACATCTCCTAATTTATCAGTACCGCATAAATTTATGCGCAAGAGTTCTCGCCTTGCAATCGACCAACATTTAGCTTTTTATCGACTGTTTGATTTAGGGTCCACTGGCAAGCCAATCCCTCAAGTCGATATGTACAGCGACGTGATCGGGTGGCTGTATTCTGAAAAGATTGAAATTATATGTTCTGAATATAAAATAATGATAATTCAGCCCATTACTGTCCCACAGCGGCCACATCTGATCACAGGCCGTTTCTTAGGATGAGAATTTTCTTCTTATAATCAGATTCACTATGACCACTAACTTTAACGGTGAAACCTGCACACCAGAGAGGGCTCCGTAAAGATCTCGATGGTGCGTGTAGTCTACCAATCCAGCACAAGGCTAGCGTGTCGCACTAGGGACCTTAAAACTGCTCATTCCAAAAAAAGGCTATTGCAGTGGAACGGTAATGAGCTGAATTATTAACGATATAGCTTCTGTAATTATTTTCATATTAATCTCATATTTTATCATAAATCTTTACATATATGATGTGATCCAGTTGATACATGATACCAAAATAAATTAATTATAAATTGTAGTAGACTTTTATGCTATAATTAAAAAGATAATTCAATAAATTCCAGTTTTTATTTTAGACATAAAAAACTAATGATTCCTATACATACAGATCGTATATTTACATAATTATCTCAAGAAAGAATTTTAAATGATTATTTAATAAAATGGCTGTTAGATCTTGGAATTTTGTGCGATATGCTACAAGTAGGTTAATAAATATCAATTTATTTATATTACAGAGACTAAAATATAAAAATAAAACATGTCTTTCTGTATGTTCGGGCTCATTTAAAAATGTAGGTAGGGACTACTTGTATCTATTTTGATGCATTTTTAACTGCGTTGCCAAGGAAATATTTTATCGTGGTCAAACAATCAAGTTTTGCCCAAAAAGGACCCAATAATACTTTCCTCTGTTGTAATAATCCTTATGGGTCTTAGACGATATCAATAGTTGGAGTTGACGACACGGTTGGCGCAGTGGCTAAGCGATTAGCTTTCTGCGCTACGTGTCGCGGGTTCGATCCCCGCACTGAACAAATATTTGTATGATCTATAGATAGTTGTTTCGGGTCTGGTTGTTTGTGCATGTGATATGTATGTTTGTAAACTGTACCCACGATACAGGAGAAATCCTAGTGTAGGCAAGTTTTTTTTTTAAAAAAGAAAGAGTAATGACGGAGTTAGACCTATTTAAACAAAACCTCAACACAATCGCGACAACCTCAAAACATCACACAAACACCAACCATATAAAAAAATGCCATCAACCGATTTAAATCCAGAATACACCCGTTAAGTCGACGTAGGTGTAACAGGCAACGTTAAAATTATTGCTCGCATATCGAAACCTCGTGTTTTCGCCTGTCCCTGTGTTTGTCTGTTTGTTTGTCTGTATGTCCCGTGCGCGTTGTTCGCGGGGTATCGGCAATTAATCTTGCACTATGGGTTCTACTGTCACTTTTTTCGTTTTGTGTCGTTGTTGCAGAATAGGGAAATAAGGTTATGGCTCGTATAGTTTTGTCACGATGTTTCATGATTTTGTGTTTTGGTACAGTCTGAACGAAGAGAATAGTATATAGCGTCACAAGATATAGATAAATCAGATATTTTTTCTTGTGATCAAGTGCGTTGAGAATTCACGATTCTATTTCTTACTGATTTAAAACCATAAAAAAATCTTATTTCCAAGTGGAGTGCGGGTTAATTTGTTTTAGGCGTAAAACCATATTATGATCCCAAGAACATGTGACTATTATGTTTTCCTCGTTTTTGGCTAAGATATTACCCACAAGATCTTAGGAAAAAATATTTAATATTTAATACATAATTTATAAATTCAGCTGAATACTTGTGAAATCCGTTTTCAGTGATAGGCACACGATAATCTTTGGATATTAAAAACCAAGGCAATCTAATCCCCGGCCTTACATCAGGTAGGTACAGATGATTGCGCCGTTAGTCATCCATTAGACTATTAGACCGTTTACTAGCTCAGACGGTGTCATGTGTACAATTTGACATCAGACGGGTTTCCTCTATCAATTCACATCATCACTTGTTTACGCTTAATTTTGGAGGTTACCTAGCTATACAGTGGCGGACAAAATTAGTGACCCATATCAATATGTAGAATAAAGTTAAAAAAAAAAATACGTCTAATGTTTTTTTCGTGTAGAAGACGTATGTATTGGTAATTTATATTAGACTTACCTATGTGTATTTAGAGGGAAGCTTGTATGAGTGAAATTTTCAATAGAGTTAGTGCTAGAGTTTATCCGTACAAAGTATATAAACAGTTGTTTATTTTAAAAAATATTTTTACCCTAGTTTTGATTTGGAACTAGCAATGCTAGCAATTAAATAAAGAAAGGCGGTCAGGAAAAAAAAAAATGTTGTTTAAAAAAACTTAACCTCAAAATACAAACGTTAAATACTATGCTCATCTGAACAAACAATTAATCTGACACATCGCACGCTCCGCAGTGTACAGATAAGCAGCAAATACCAGTCGGCTATAAAATTGATTGCGAACTAACTGAGCATCCTGCGATCTGCGCCTACGCAACGCCGTCCCACCGCGCTGTCGATTCAATGAATTTATTCATATCTTATTGGCCTATTTGTTTTTTAGATTTAGGATGTCTGTTTAAATCATTGTAGTAGGATGTTATGTCATCACTTGTCATTAAATCATATTCTTGAGAAGAATATTGAGAATTTATAATACCATTCAAATGCAAATCATATAAATAAGTCATATCATTTCGTAATATCATGAAAACGAATGCTGTATTCAAATGTAATTTGTCAAAGGCATTAGAAACAAGGTATATACGACAACTTGGCGATTTAATCCTGATCCTAAAGAACCTGAAAGAAAGCATTTACTTTCGCTCTCAAAAAAGAACTGATAATGCCGTATTGGAAAGGTCAGCCAGTTAGCAAGACCAATAATGGGGCCCACTGGCTAAGGTACCGGCACTCAAGAAGGCCTTTAGACGCTAGAGCCAAAATTGTCTCGTATCTTATGCTTTCAGAGAATCCTCTCACACCCGGTCAAATTGTGAAATCAGCTCCTTACCGAAGTTTTCCCAAGAGGAGGGTTCACAAAGGCCGTGAATTTCTTGTGTTGCAAACATCCATAGGTTATGGTAACCGCTTACCATCACATCATACGTTCCTTATATTACCTTTGTGATAATAAAAAGAACTATAGATTAACATAACATTAACTCATCAAGCTATACAAGGATCATACAAACTGCGACCAATGTTAACACCATTCCTGCTGACACTTTGATCCCATCAAAATCACAATACCACATATAAAAATTATCTTTGATGTAAAAACAAGAACATCCGTCCTGTTTAAGATGTTGTATACAAGTCACATTACATACACACGAAATTGATCACCTCTCCGTATAGGGAAGCGAGGAAGATTATAAATCACAGTAATTGGAATCGAACATTAACTTTATTTATCTTCGCTGGGAAGTGATACATGTAATGCAGTAATGCACTTATTTGTCACCAAACTAATTTGTCAAGATCCCTTCTCTTGCGATGTTTTTCGTAGAATATTCTGGGCCTGCTGCCAAAGTTTGCCGGTTAAAGAAGCCAGTCGTACTCGTCATCCATCCTTATCAGTTCAAAACCAGTGACAATTGCTTGAGCAATTCCAATTTGAGGGTTCATGCAAGAAGATTCATCCACAGTGATGTCAGTAGCCTATAAGTTCCTTTCCATCTTCATACAACAAGCCTTTAATTCCAAACTGACGCAAGAAGAAAAACAGTAGTCATTGTTTGCAAAACATGTCATCCAACAGTTTTTCAACAATGACATGAGTTACTGACTGTACTTGAATAAGCTTTTACCAGAAGCTACCTGTTTAGATGTGTATATATTCTAGTACTTACAATACAAGAAACATTAAGATGTTAAGAAACATCCTGGCTCTCCAGCAGGTCATCAAAATTACTGAGCTCACTAAAGCTGAATAATTAAAAAAAATACATGTATAACAAAGAAATCTATATCCATTTATGTCTTTATTCACCTATACACTAATAATTCACCTTTGAACCAACAATTTGTATCACCTGTCGCTATCAATCCTTTGTTTCTACATTAATCGGCCCTTTACGCGTGAGGTCGAGGATTTTGTACATACCACTAATTTTATAATTCGGCATGACGAACGAGATCTCAAAACACCTCCGTCCCCGTATCAATACTCGGTTATCGGGGATCAGGGAGACACCGAAACTCATTGATTTATATGAGAAATCATGCCTAAAATCCAAGCAAAACTAAACTATATGTTTGAAAAATAAGATTTGAATTGCTTTGGGTAGTAGTCAGCAATTTGAGTTAAATAGATTTTGAACAATTTGGACTGTATTTCTTTAGTGGCAAGGTTGCTTTTTGTGTGATATAAAAAAAGATGGCGTACCACCAAAGACGAATACGCCACTTTCGAGTGATTTATACCCGATACGGCGTATTAAATGTTTTGTTTTCGTTTTTATAAAATGTAAAAATCTGTTATTTATGATACCAAAATCGAGAGGTCCCGATTAAATTATGTCCGATACTATTTAGATTTATAGCGTCTTGATGTTTTGTGCTTCCTCTTATTTGTAAGAATTATTTTCTTTTTTGTTTTGCTGGTTTAAATGGTGGTAATTTTTTTAAAATTTTTTAACTGCATTGTATAGTGACAGACTTTTGATTTAGGTTTTAATTGTTTTGATTCATCAACAACATTTAATAATATTATGTTATCTAAAATACAGTAATAGATCAAAGAAAAAAAATTCGTTGCCTAACCTATCATTTGTAGCCAATCATTTATAATAAAAAAAAAAACATTTATAATTTTACTGTTGACTTCTATCTACTCATGACCGGTGTACAGAGGTTTTATATATAATACGTTTACACATTCGTTACAAAAGTATTTGTTACATGTTACACCTTGTATCTTGTCCTGCCTACCCTGACACTTATACACGGGAAGCGCTGGTAACAAAGTGGGATGAAATTTTTAAAACGTACCATCAACAGGATGTGAATAAGACCGATTTTATCTACTGCTCACGCTTTTTTCTAGATCAAAGCTGGTTATAATTGGTCAACTGAAAAAATCGGTAACACTATTGCGGCCTAAGCAGTTTGTCAAGAAAGCCTCTGGTGAGGAGGCTATGAATATCACATATACCTAAGTAAGCATCGCTATGCAATTTTATACGAAAGTCGCTCATACAATTAATTTATGCTATGTTTTAGGTACTCTGACAATATTCAATTTACATAAAAACATACATCATTATCAAATCCTATATTCAAAGCATTTTTTTTTTTCAAAAATAATTTTCCAAAATTACTGTTGCATTGTGGGTACAATTTACAAACGAACATCTTCGTTATCGTTTGTTAGTAAATTGTGTAATGTGTTTGAATATGTATTCAGACCCGGATCAACGATCTGTCGGCCCTAAAATTGTTCCGTACGGGTATCAAACCCGCGAAACCCGCGTAGTTGCTCAATTGTTACTACGTTGATAAATTCCAATAACTACGAATGACTAATTAATAATAATAAAGTATTTATTTTCTCATCATCATAGAAATAACAGACATTATTATAAAAATACTCGTAAAATAGAGACTGTGAAGAAAAAGTCTGAAGTAGGTAGAACCTGATTTACAAATCACCAGGCTAACCCTCCATGGAGACATAAATAATGAATTTACATTACACGTTCAATGGTACAGCGCACCCATATCAAAGTTATGCTATTTATCATCTGCCTAGCCTTTTCCCAACTAAGTTGTGGTCGGTCTCCAGTCACGCAATTACTGGGAGACACTGATACTCTAAGGTTAGACCGGTTGTCAGTTTTAGAGCTGCCGGCATCCCTATCAACTATCATAGATATTCGTATGACACCCGGAACCAAGCTTAACGAGTTTTTCGAGGCATGGAGGCTTGATGTGTAAAGAACGGTTACCCATCCAAAGTAACCGCAGTAAGCGTACCTTAACTTAGCAGATCAACCGATCTGCGCAGTAGCTATGTACATAGTTAAAAGCTCTGCGCGTACACCAGTGTCTTGCTAATCAGCAATATTTTAAAACATCATGATTTTGGTGTGTGTCACGCTCACACTCACAAGTTCAAACATGAGGCGATCGTAAGGACATCGACACGAGCATCCTTATTATGTGCACCGTTCTAAGCGTGTTGATTATTAATTAAAAATAATTACGATTACGACCATATTCAATGACTCTGGTGTTACAGCTATTAACACTTTAGGGGTGGGGTACATGCAAGGCACGATGTATCGATACTAAAATTTTTTATCGATAATTTCTAGGTTAAACATTTGTTTTATCTAGTATGTAGTTTTATGTGGTACCGTATAAGCATCAATCTGACATGATAAATATATCATCATTATTAAAATGAAACTAACTATATTCTAGCTAATTAAAAGTTTCTCAGATAGTGACTGTTTGACCACTAATTATTAACTAATTACAACCTAACTGTCAAGTATTGAACCCGATATTTTTTGTTGAATAAAGAAATAAGTCTCAAATGTTGCATGATACAGCTATTATTGGTAGATAACTCATCCAACTAATTTAACCATACAGTAATTTTAAAAGAATTATCAAGTTTTAAACCAGAATGCCAGGCCTCTTAATGTCTATGCCTACGCCAGAGCCGGTCGAAGACGAGAAACGAAATCTATGTCATGGATTCCATGATCACATCGTCAACATCGATATCGGCAAACCCATCGATACATCACCATCCCATCCCTACCCCCAGTTCTAATTAAGGCATCGGCCGTGCACCGAATGTGTGTTTAATCAAGCATGTTGCCGCTACACTTGTTTGCTTTGTGGATGCGCAAGCGCTGGCGTTATGGTGTTTTGAAAAACTTTCATTATTGTTCGCTTCCGTATTAGTTTTGTGAGTAATAATGCTATTTATAGCTCTTTATTGTTTTTGTAAACATATCTTGATGTAACTCATAGCTGTAACTTTCTTTGATAAGATACTAATGTTGAATTTACAATATGGGCATTTTATCTTAACGTTCTTCCGGTGTATTAATAAGGTTCATTATCCTTCGGAAATTTCTTTGAATGTTAGCAGAGGGTTAGCTCATTATTTTATGATTCTAGTTTTCTGTAGAACTAGCATAACGCCTGTATTTCTCGAAGTGTTAGATAGAAATGTAATGTTGTATAACATTTCGCCCATGCGCAATGAGTAATGGTGAATGAGCCCATTCAGTCCCCTATGTGCTATGGGCACAATTTCTATATCGGGGCGGCAACCTATAGATCAAAACAGAAAACTCCAATAAAACTACGTAACCTGAAAATCGAACACAGTATATCACGCATGACAGCCACGCTTGCGAGCACTAAACCAACGAACCATCTTGTTCTTCTCTGGAATTGTTAACAGATTAAAATATATTTTATATCTTTTAA
The DNA here is from genome assembly GCA_947562105.1 of Shargacucullia verbasci. Classification (NCBI taxonomy): domain Eukaryota; kingdom Metazoa; phylum Arthropoda; class Insecta; order Lepidoptera; family Noctuidae; genus Shargacucullia; species Shargacucullia verbasci. Next base: position 11,443,251 of record OX387301.1, read on the forward strand.
CTTAAAATAATCCCCACAAACAAACATACAACTTTCACTACTAATAATATTATTAGCCGTTAAACACTACATCAGAATAAAGTATAATTTAGACGCACGCGCACGAAGCGACGCAGGTATACAATAAATACGAATAACGTTTATATCTGTTCTTTCGATCGTTAATAACGTTATAACGACCGATAATAACGATAACGATAAATATAACGATGTGGTGTCGTCGATGCATCGTGAAGTTATTCTTATTTGTTAGTTTGTATGGGATTGTATTGGCTATGATTTTGTATGAAGTTGCAAGGTTGACAGTCACTGTAAATCTGGTTAATCTTTTTATGATCATTAATTTTATATTAAATCCTTTGGACGTGTCAGTGGTATGAGTAAGTTCGGTGGTTCGTTCATGTTGCAACCCGTTGCCTAAAATTCTGTCTGGTAATTGTAAACAAATAGCTTCTGAATGTACATAGCCTTTCAGCGGAATACTAGTGTGACGTAAAGTGTGACCTGATTATAATTATTTCAGAATAAGGTCGTCCTGACTGAATTTCGGGCATGGCGGACAATCTCACCGGAGATTAGCCAACTACGCAGGAGATATTATAGAGCACAAGTATGGGCGCAAACACGGGTACACTCTATATTCCTTCACTCTCATAGTCCGAAGGGACGGCAATCCGACACGACCGGAGAAAGATCAGGCGCAGGACCAATGGCTTTACATGCTTTCCGAGGCATAGTGTGTATTCACATACACAAATTCCAGACCCGAAAAGACTATCTATAGATCATACAAATATTTGTCCCGTGCGGGAATCAAACCCACAACACGTAGCGCAGCGGTCGATCTCTCAACCACTGCGCCAACCTTGCCGCCATTATCAGAAATAGACTTGCAAGGATCAATATTCTTCTTTTAATGGTGTTTGTTGTACACTCAGTTATCTCCTGAATGTCAAAAAATAATCAAATTAATTTCACCTCATAAATTCTACGAGTAAAGACGGGAGCAAATGCTAGTATATTATTTGATGTCACGGTTAGTGCAGTAGCTAAGCGATTGGTTTCTGAGCTACGTGCTGCGGGTTCGATCTTGCACGGGACGAATATTTGTGTGGTTCATCAAAAAACTATGCACAGGTGAAGGAGATATGTAAGATAACAAATATACAAAAGTGATATTTAATTTTTTTTTTTTCCTTCTCCCTATTATCATTATTATATCACCTAAATATTGAAGACAAAGATTTACTGCAATAGGCTAGAAAGCACGTCATCAATTTTATATAGTTTCTCGAGAGTTTAGCATTAGAATAAATAAAAATCTGCTTAAATACTAGAAAATACTGATCCTTTTACCAATCCACATACCATGTGTGGTAATTATGACATTATCGTGAAAGCACAATAAACAAATGACCACCTGCGAAATTAAAAAAAAAAAACGATAATAAACGATAATAAAATAAAGGTTTGGCAGCCAAACCCGCAGCAAAAACTAGTAACTTTAAATACAGTAATAACCGTAAACTAAACCAATAGTCGTACAAAACAATAACTTAACCCCCAAACGCTCGTTTCCGAACCGAATATCGATATTTATCGATAAAAAAAATTCGGTTTTTCGTTTCTCGGCGATCGTAAAACGGAATTTATACATGTGTTTATAGCCATAATAATGTATTCGGAGTTTTTGAATGGCCCGAAACGATGAGTTTGTTAGAAAACGGGACGTTTTTGTAGATTAGTAAGTAAAATATTTATAGCTTAATAAGGTTAGTAGCTTATCGTAGTGATCGAAGGATGGGACAAATATTTATAAGTAGTTTTAAATTTTTAGTGGAAAGGTGTTTTTGTTTCAGTCGTTCGTAGTAGTTCTTGAATTATATTTACAAGCCTATATTAATTATTTTTTTTTATGTTTTCAAATATTTTGAATGAGGTTTACTTGAAATTAAAACAGTGTAAAGCCACTAAATACTTTGAAAATGATCAAGGTTATCTCAGACAAAAATAGCTATTGAAGGCATCTTGAAATTCTTAAGTTACTTTGTCATTGTTAGAACCCAAGGACCACCGCACAAGACCAGAAGTTAAGACAACCACTAAGTAATCGTACTATAGCCATCACAATTAAGTTCAGACTCTATCTGAACTGAATTTATGATGAAACAATTATAATGATTATGAACCTATGACACATCAACTTGATAAATACCTGAAACCAATAATCTATGATCTCAAATAGATATTATAAGAGTTCAAAGTCATCTGCTATGTAAAGATATTTGTTTAATAGAGACGACCGTATCTCAATACCATACTTAACCCCTTTTTAGCGTCACCAGAATCAGCTATAAAGATTACAATGATAAAGATCTAACATAATAGACAGTTACAATAATACATTTGCATTTGTTCGATTAAGACACCCTCACATCTAGGTTGAAACAAAGACGCCCCATTAGGGGTGGTCGAGACGCTAGATTTATGTGTGCAAGGGTTGAATCCACCCCTTTCGATTTATGTGCAGCGGTAAAGATACTTCTGATTCGGGATGGGTTTAAAAGTGTTAATGGGAAACTGTTAATGGTTGTCTTCAGCGTCTGGTCCTCTGATTAAGGACCGAAGGACCAGATTGATGCGTGACTATGGCTTTTTATTTATAAAGTCTGAGGTCGTTAGTGTAGTGTATTGGGTTCGATTCTGTATCTGCATGTTGCTGCATGTTGATGGGAGTGGTCATCAAAGCTGTTAACTGATGAGCTGACAGCGTCTAGATTGCTCAACATATTCACTATGATAGAACAGAGGACTTTGGAAGAAAGAATTGACTTATCATCTAAACTCTCAGTCTTATTTTCCATTCTTGGACCAACACAGAATCAGATGACTGACCATTACTCCATTCATATTGCAACACTTAAAACCTTATCCAGAACTTTACGGATGACGTCATTACGTAATAACTTTCCAAATAAGCGAAGCAACCTTTTGCGTCAAATAAAACATATGACCATACGAAAAACGGAAATAAAACAATGCGCTATTTACGACACAATAAAAACTCGTGCGCATGACACTTTGGACGCGCGAAATTCGAAAACTTTAATATAATCCAATCGATTTAATGCAAAAGTGTAAAGTATTGAAGATTCAAGAATTAATATATAAATAATGGACCATAAATTTTAAGCTGAAGACAAATGTATGGATATGTATGGAATTAAAAATGTGACAGAATATTATATTGGGTGGATTCGATTATAATGAGGTTTTAAGAGACAAGTATGGAGAGGTATGACACTATGGTTTAGGTAACAGCTGTTTTATGTTCAATCTGTTGCACACGGTTTGACGAATGATTTGCTTGGGAGAGACGTATGTTCAGATAGATGAACTTCAGTGCGAAGTTGACAGGTAGATTTGGCGTGTCATCAATTGTCTGTAATGGCACTCATTATGAAAGATGTCAAATGCCTCATTGGTCATAAGCGCGACTGCTGAACGTGAGTTCCTTGGTTTAATTCCCGGGTCGAGCAAAGTGTTATTTGGTCTGTATGGAAATTCTCAATATCAGCACTGAGTCTTAATAACCGCATCGGCGAAATGTTGGTGTACAATGGTAGACCTCTGCCTAACCCTTAAGGGAACAGAGGTCTCTATGTCTAGGTCTTATTGCCTTTATAGAGCACTACAGTTAAACTGATGAATTATTGTACTACTGTCTCTATGAGTAGGGGTAGAATCGTAACAAGAGGTCAAAACGAAGACAGAGGATAGAGAGCAGTGAAGATATCTTGACCGACAAGAGCTGAACTCTTAAATTACAAAAAAAGATTTCTTCTAAAAATAATCTCTAGAAAGAGTATCCAAGGACTTTCTTGCCGGTCACTTTTATGTACTCATAGAATCATCCTGCATTTAGATTCGTTGCCCAGTTTAAAAAGCTTTGACTTTGACAGAAAGGCCGATTTATAGTCATCATCAAATAAAACAGATAGAGACTAGGGTCTCACCTCAATGCAGTTTAGAAAAGGCAAATGATGACCAAAGACCAAGACATCTAAATTATGATGTGCTCGCACAGACACGGGACAACTATCTACACAATAAGCCATACAAGTATTTGTTCCGTGCGGTAATCGAACCTGCAATGGATAGCGCAATCTGCGTCCGCTTTAGTCTGCTGAGACCAACCTTAGCAATCATATGATGTAAACCAGTTTCCTCTTCCACCTCAAAGCGAAGAAATTCCAAAAATCCCTTAATTATTTTAATAATTGACCTTAACGCTATTAATTTGTAGAGGGCAATAAAACGGGACATGTTCAAACATTGAGTTAAATTGCGCTACGGCGTGAATTTAGTGCCAAAAGGGTTCATATAATTACGCCGCAGCATTCCGGGGCCGATCAGGAGCTGGAATTAAAATGAAGAGTGCTGTAAGAGGCATCTGTGACTTATGGACCGAATATTGGAGAGGTGTTCAGAGACCCATATTAATAGGAGAATGTAAATATAAGTTATTAACGTTCTGTGTAATTATTGGATAAGAGAGGCCTACTTAGAAATTTAAGTTAATGCCACCTGTTTCTGAATGTAAATAGATAAAATTATAGAATATCTATTTTTAAACAAGATTAGGTTAACAAGGAAGGACCCTAGTCGATCGGATAAACGTCAAGATGATTCTTGATATTCGCTAAACTTAATTCAATTGCATATCTGGTCTAGTAATCGCATGAGCGACTGCTGAGTAGAGGATCGGTGGTTCGATTCCGAAGTTGGGCAAAGTGTTATTGGGATGTTCCGAAACACAGTACAGTATAGTACAGTAACAGCCAGGACTTTGGGATGGATTAGATAACAACAGGCTAGTCCATTATTACATGGGACTTGATAACAGCGACGAAATGTGGGTGTACGAAAATTACACCTCTGCCTCACCCTTCGAGGAACACAGGCGTGATGCTATGTTATGTTACTTTAATTTGTAACATCAACCAGTCAACCTGCTCTGCGCATGACGATATTCATTTAATATGTGCGATCACGAGCGACTTTTAAGAAAAGTTAATTTTTTTTTTTTTTTTATATATATTTACTCGGCATTATTTTCTAAAAAATATTAATATTTAAGTATCACCAAAAATAGTAATGCCTGGATAATTTATTTATCCGAAGGAAAGCGAAACCGGGGGCAAATCACATACATAATATTTGGTAACATAGATACATTACGATCTTTGAACCCATCTCTTCAATAGTTATATTTCAAATAATAACGATGGCTCACTAATTAGTGAGGTCTTCTCGGATCATTCGATATTATCGCGACGTACTCGGAAACCGACACCGATTGTGGTCAAAAAGCCGATACTTGTATTTTTTTACAGATATTCATCGCTTCATTGCATAGTGGGCTCCGCTCCTGATTGCTACTGTTTTTGAATTTCGAATATTTTCTGTGATAGATAATCTGGAGATAGAAATATACACGAAGATATAGGGATAAAGTCGGGCTTTTTGATATTATTGGTTCTTAGTACAGATGATAAATCCTTTTCTTGTTATTTTACAAATTGTATTTGTAGTGGAGATTGTTGATATCTTTTTTGACAATCGTATTGTTCCGGTTCAGTACCTGGTGTCTTACATAAAACAATTATTTATTACGATGGGAATCGAAACTGCAATCCGTAGTGCAGAAACCCATTTGCTTGAACACTTCGCCGATCGAGCCAACAGTGTAGGATCAAGTTCTTCATTGATAGTCTGAAATCTATTACTTGTTGTACTGATTAAAATCTGCTTTTTAACATCGTTTAGGGTAGGCATCCATCATCATCAACTCAATCCTTATTACTATTTCTTAGAACATACACATACAGACCTCCATTACCATTAACACTATAACTTAAATTCCAACTACCGTCTCCACATCCAAAAATAACATCAACCCCTTCTAGGGAGCTTCTTGGGGGCTGATATTTATCGCCGGGTGTTTATTGCTCCGAAAATTATACCCCTAATGAGTTCCCGAATTCTCCCTGCGGTACAGAGCGAGGACAGAAAATCCTATCGGCTATTAACAGTCAAGAAATGGTAAATTATTATGTCTGTAGAGCAAAGTTTTGGCCCGCAAAGTCCTTATGGTAATACGCGCTTTGTGAAATGGCTCCTTATGTTTTTGTTTAGGTGATTTTGTTGGGTGTAAGTGTAAATCGTAGGTTAAAGGGTTACGTTTTGCGGTTTTTAACAGTATGTGTACTTTAAATAAGAACATTAAATTTTATATTTTATCAATATTGACTTAGTTTAGGATATCATCGTAGTTCAAAATCAACAAAGAAAACATTCTTTATACGTATAATTATGTACCGTTTTATCTGAAGTAAATTGTGTTGGAATGTACTGCGTAAAGGATCAGGTAGTGCTCCCGATCCCGAGTTACTCTGCGTAAAACTAGAAGCCATTATTAAGGATTACATAACTGCTGGTACATTTGCTCATAAATGTCGCAATTGTGAAGTTAAACAAAAAGACATTCTGAATGAAGCTGCAGCAGATTCATGTATGTGGAGAAAAACTTACAGTCAAGAATTGTGGATACTGTATACTGGCGCTATGTCAACCTATTTGATAGTAACTACTTACACACTACTACTGCCTCACAATTAGTTTAACTGCAATAAATAGTCACGTAACACCATACAATATTCAAACATGCACTTGACATAAACCTTTAATAGTCTCAGTATTTAATAATCTCTGCTTGTCGATCGGCCCATTACGGAACCCATAGCAGGATCACGTTTACATTTCAAATCAATTACCAGATCCCTAACACCTTATACCAAGGTCTCTTTATATTCTATACTCCCAGATATCCACTGTTTCCAAGAAAACCAACCTCGTGTACGTGCATCGGTTCTTTACCGATTTTTATCGAAATTTTATCGAAACAGGTATTTTTTTTGGTTGACTTGTTGGTTGGGGTAATAAAATTTTATGTCTATATATTTGATGGCTGATCGGTCGGGATAGGTTTCTGTGATGTGTGATCAGGTTGTTGGGTGGTTACTGCTAGAGTAGCTTGGTATTTTGTTAAAGATATTTTATTTTTGTTCTTATATTTATCTATCTCTTCATCGACTTCACTTATTCTAGTCTAGTAGTTAATTAATGTTGTCGTGCTATCTGAAAAAATCATCTTTCAACTGTTTATTTTTTATTTCACTGAGGTGGTACATAATTTTTTGGCCTTCTTTATTACGCCGACCAACCTATCGTCAAACCTCCACAATACTATTACACTACGACTGCTGCTATTAGATTTTGCTGGTAATCCACCTCACGTAGTAACTTAATCCTCTCTCATAACATTCTTGATAGAGCTAGAAGCTAGGGTCCAGAATTCACACTCCAAAGATAAAATAGTAGGTAGGTACTGACATATCATATTTAAAGGTAGATTAGGTAAAAACTCAACACCAGAAGATTCTGATAATGAATGTTAACGATATAGATGCGATGACAGGCAGCTGACCACACTGACGGATATTTTTAATTCTAGACTTTCGCGAAAACATAAATACAGCACAAAAGAATGCGCTACATATAAAACAAGTATAAACTTAGCATAATTTGCACACATTATCGCATTAAAACATAGTAAAATACAGACGCAGAATATCAAAGACAAAATGGTGTGTTTTGCAATTTTACAGCTGTCACTATAATAGGTGTCGATTTGGACTATCGAGATGACACCAATAAAGTTTAATGATCGATATAATGAGTCCTGTCAAATGTCAGTTGTTTTCTTTAATGTGTACCGGCTTAACGCATAAATCAGTGTGATATTCATATTTAATATAAGAGTGGAGGATTTTGTTCAGAATTATTGCCGTTTCTCGGAATACCTGAGTTGTGATGTGACGGTTTGGTTTGTACTGTCGAGGACAAAACTTGAAGAAAATTAAAATCTCGGAATTGTGATAATTTTGGGGACATTATCCTTAATGTCGACCCGGGTACGTCTTAAAACTGCGGCCAGACACCGGAGGACAGGCAGCAGCGTCCTCTCACTAATCGGTGAGCCACTGCGATCCCCAAGCCGCCTGCCAAGCGTGGGGATTATGGCAAACCTCCCCTCTTGGGGGAGGCCTTCGTTCAGCAGTCTTCTGGCCGATGATGATGATGATGATATCCTTAATTTTATCAGAATCCGGAAATTCTAATCTGGTCTTTCCTATGCATTAAATACGATGACACTGGCCCAGTAAGGAAGATTTCTGATTTCTGTACTACGCGATTTAATTTCCTCACGAAAGATTCAAGAAGTGCAGGTTATGTTTGAACTAGGACCATCGAACATGGAAAGCAAGCGTTCTAGTGCTAGGTTATCGGCTATATATATCACTGCTACGGCACAATGCAACAATATTACCATTATTTTTTTATTTTACCCCAAAATGCCACAGCACCATTGTCCCCGACTACCCACAACTTCAACACGTCCGCACGTGCAGTACTTTCAAGATGCCGAAACCAGATAGGAGCATACGATACGCATGTCTTATTACCTTTATAGCGTTTACTGTAAAATTGTAACCGTTCGGTTAAACGCTTCACACTGGTAGCTATGGCTAACGACTGTGATGCTTTTTTATTTATTTTTCTAGCCATAAAATTATACTTGTATGCATCTGTTCGGATTTCTACGAAAGATTGAGGTAAATGAATGCTAAGTGAGTAAGGGACCTAGGATAGTACCCTGAGAGATTCCTTAAAAGCGTTGTTCATTGAGGTGATCCGGATAGCAATTCAACTAATATATAATACGACTGGCTTAGCGGCTTTCTGCGCTACGTGTCGTGTGTTCGATCCTTATATATAGAACAAATATTTTAATAGCCTACAGATACGAAGTTGTTCCAGACGGCTATTCCGTGGATTCCTAGACCTCAACGCTGGTTAAAAAATCGTGTGCACGCATTGGATTAAATTTCTATCGAAAACGCACCCACATTGTTTTCATATATTTATGAGTTGACGTTAACTACTGCGGAGATGGACGATCAACACCCAAAGACAATAGTTATATATAAAATCTATCATATTAGGGCGCCAGCGTCAATATATGTGACTAAGTATGAAGTATATTTTATAATTAAGAGACTTAATCACTGGTCTAGTATTCGCACTTCACTGGGTTAGATTCCCGGGTAGCAAAGTGTTATTGGGTGTTTCTGTGTAGAAATTCTCAGTAGAAGCACAGAATTAGGAACTGTGGCCGATTGATGGCAATAAGCTCATCTCCTATTACAAGGGATTTAATAACCCCATCGGCAAAATATGAGTTCACATTTCTGCTTAACCAAATGGGAATATAAGAGTGATGTTATTTTATATTATGTTATATTTTATAAAACAAATTATCGACGCAAGTTGCACATATGGAAACTTTACGAAGCTACATCAAAGAACCCATAGACATATACATTAATAGACGCTACCTCCCGTACTCTGAAGGGGTACTACAACTCAACACAGTGTGAAACAGTTCTATAACCTTATAACAGCAATTATTAGACCAATTACACGTAGATTATGATCTTCAGACTGAGAGTCAATTAAACTGTCGTTTTAGACACCTCCTGTCTATTTGCTCAGACTTGAGAGCTTTAGGTTTATTTGTTATTATGTTGGTATTATTAAGGTTTTATGTTTTTGGAGAATTTAGGCTCGTTGCTTTTGTGAAAATGAGATTCCTTTGTAAATTTTAGGTAGCCCATCATATATACTCAATACTCAATATTTATTGCGTTCCACAATGTAATCGAGGTGGTCAATGTTACAAATAATACGGTCATTGTGGGCCCCGCCGGGCACTGGAGGCACACGGCAGAGCAAGCACTGTGTCTATTATTATATAAAACTTAGTGTATGTATTATATTATCATATATTATTTTGCTATTTACTATATTTTATGTATAAGATTAGACATGGAATAGTTTGATTTATCATTACAACATTCATTTATGTTATTATGAAATATTTTTTATTAAATATTTGTTTATAATATAATTATTGCTTTTATTTATTTTTAACAATAAATAAAGTATAAGATATACAACTATATATCATAGATTTCCGGAAAGTAACGCCTGATTCCATTAATTATAATAAATAAAGTATTTATAATATTATTTTATTTATCTATTTAATTATTTATTTCGTTTTATTATTTAGCATAATACCTACATAGATAAATACAGTAGCTTAGTAACTTATAAACCAACATTCTTGGTTACCATAATATTTTAATTCTAATATCGACTCATATATGATATCTAGGGTGCATGTAAAGAGTTAAACGTATGCTATTGAAATGTTATTAAGTCCTACGTAATAGGACCTAAGTCTATTACTATCTACCGAACTCAATTCGAAACTTTGGCCTAGTACTAAGAATTTCCATACAACATACCCAATAATAGTCCAGGTAGTGTTGCAACCAATGATTAGCGGGTAATTGCAATTTGGTATTTCAAAAAGATGACTTAACCCTGTAGCCTGCTACGCCAAGACCAATTGCCCGGTTTCTTTGCGACTCATTAACAGCATATTTTCTTCTCTTTCTACCCAAATTTCAGCTGATCCGTCCAATCTCAGGCGAGGTTAGGATGTCTATTAAAATGCTCCTTCACAATCTTAAGAAACACGATCACATTTTCAAGCGTCAATAGCTAGGAGCGTGGGTACGGCAAGCCGCAGCGTTTAGTAATCAACCAGTAGTTGGCAATCATGGCGATAGTATCACGAGTCGGTGCCGGCTGCCATTACGTAAAAATTACGATTACCGTAATGAAATAGTGGTGCGTGGTGACGTGCTGGATGTGGCGGATGTTTTGGCATGTCATTGTGGTATGGAAGTGGTGACATTTGAAGGATCAATGACGGTTTTGCTTTCTCTTCTAGGTATAAATTATCAAGACTTGCTGAGAAACTCAAATAGCTCTTTTTATTGCTGGTAAATTTTTTAGTCTATTAGCTTACTTCTGATGATGAAATGATGATATTCATTCGTTCTCGAATAATCTTCAAGTAAATTTTTGAGATCGTCACAATTTAAATAAGTAACCTAAATACGCCTCTAAAACTAGTGGGATTAGAATCAGTCAATACTGGGCCAATATTTATAATTCATGCATTTTAGTGATTGAACCACTATTGGTCCGTCGACCACGCTCAAATCTCCCCCAAAACTACACTTCCACCATCCACATCCATATTCTCTACATCATTACGAAGACAGCAAGCCGCTCGAAATAATTACGACGAACTGTAATCATTACAGGCGACGATTAGAGCTCAGATAGCTCCGCTCCTCTGAACTCGTACTTTAATAAAAATTATATTAAACATTGCATCCATGTTTGTGCAACTATGCTGGGTTGACGAAATTTGGACTCTGAAATAGAGGGGGAAGGTACGGTTTTCAGTGGTTGGTGCACATTGATAATTTTGTATATGGATGACAGAAAAGCAATAATTTAATTTAGATGAGCTTGTATTACTTTATTTATAGTTTTTCAGTAAGAATATTATAGATATACCCAAAAGCAGATACGACACATAACCTCAAACCGAGAGAACACTAGGTAGAAGAAAAATCTTCTATCATCAAGTCAATTGCCTGCTAGCTTGAGGAGTCTGTTGCTCATTTGAATGTTAACGATACCCTAGCATTTTCATCATTAAAACTTTACAACTACCGCAATTTGCCAATAAATCAATAAAGCTTCCCTACCAACACCTAAAGATGGCGCCACTAACAACAGACGAATACGTTCGCAATTACGCCGTTCACGCACCGCTAGCATCAAGTCTAAATTTATACCGAGGGTAGATAGAAATCTAAACTGCTGCGTATCGACGTGCATCGGGGCCATCTTACTAGCTATAAGTATCGTCGATTTTTTTGGATCTTTAGTTTTTGTGTGTGGTTGATTTTGGTTGGTTGGTTGAATTTTAGTGCCCACGCGTTTGAACGTATCGACTACACTTTTAATAGTGGTCCTAGTCATTTCTCAAGTTGTCAATTTGAAAGCGTCTCCTTATGTGTTTCCAAATAGGTAATTGATCATTAGGATTATCAGTCGCATCTAAAGCTACATATTTTGTTTCTTAAACGACTTGTTAGTTATGATTCGATAAATAGATTTGTATGAAAAAAAAGTCGCAAGAAGTTAACATGGATAGGAACCATGCTGAGTGCTGACTGGCTAAGCTTTTTCATTGACATTTCACTGTGAGAGTTTATGCTAAACAAGATCAGACCTTTTATGAGTTCGTGAATGAAAATATCAAACGAGAACACTGCGCAAGATACTGGCCAAGTTAAAATTTTCGTACAATACTTTTGCCCACTGACAAAAGTATTGCCCAAAACAAATCAAATCAAAAATTTACGCAAGAAACAAGCTAGTGAACAATAGCCCCCTTCGTGACGTGTCGTGAGGTTTCACAAGTGCTTCAATTTTATTGTGCGGACTCTTTGACAATGGATTGCACTGTCACTGCTCAAACCTTACCAATTGTTATGTATTTTGCGTAATAATTTTAATAGCATGTATTATAATTTTGCTTACGTATTTTTACCATATTAAATGACATGTATTCTCATTTGGAAATTACGTAAAATATTCCGATTTCACCACTAATAATTCTTAGATGGCACTGATACAGAATTGTTTACTGTTTTTTTTTTAAACATTTGAAGTTCCGGATAAAAACAATGCTTATATAGAATTAAAATCTTACTCAAGAATTAAAACAAAGTAAGCTCTGTTTTTACGTTATCATTCAACTAAAACATAAAGTTAAACCAAAAATGCTCTTCTTCAAACCACGTCAACAAATCTCCTATCTATAGAAGCTATATGCTAATATGTTACATGGCTCTAAACACCAGTAATTCGCCTGACCTACTCGAACAGAAACCACACAATAGTCGGAGAGGATACGACACAATTCAATAAACATGAAAGCATCAATCAATTCGTCGCCAACCCCATCATCAGTCATGAATGGTGGTCTGTGAACTGTGACCATGCTGCCATGGGGCATAGAGAATGATGAATATGTAGATATGTCCATTTAAAATAGTATTTTGATGTCGGTGTAGATTGTGTCATTGTTTTTAGTAATGTAAATACAACGAGAAGGGTATAGGAGTATTTTATATAATACTATGTTAGCAGTGAGAAAAATTCAATATTAGTTTGCATTTTTTGCAAGGATTGTACAAGCATATACATGTTTGACATAACAGAAGGCCATGCTAATCAATTAGGAAATCATGGTACTTAAATTTAAAGTCCCAAAGAAACGATGTATTTTTCATACATTCAGCGTGGATACAGATTTGAAACGTCCTATTTTGTTTCGTTTTATTTACACTATATCAATGCAATCAAGGTATGATTACCGTTTATTATAAAAGATTTTGCCGTTGACTTAGAAAAATTGTGGAAAGCTTTTTTCAGCTACCAAAATAATGATCCTAATAGATGCCAACTAAGCTTTTGAAAATAAATTTCGCAATATGTTACAGGATGCTCTCATACAACTATTAAAATAAACACCTGAGATACGATTAAAAAAATAAAAACAATATATACACTTATTAAAAGTTTGAAAGACTCCGCATTCGTACCAAGTCTACCAAATCATGTTATTCTAAGTACGAATTCAATAGTGAGGCAGTGGTTAGCTACGGTCGGGTGGTGGCCGATATTTGTCCACCTGATTGACAGAGCCGATGCATTGTGATGGAGAACACAGGCGATGGATGTGGCCAACTGATTTAGGGCCATTTGCATACGAGCGTACAATAAGGCTAGTAATTTGAAACAGAATCAGCAGAAAAGAGTTGAATTGATGAAGAACTATCTATAATAATGTCTTTCGCGGTTTGTACAGATACGTAAGATGTTTTAAAAATTTTCGAGTGGTGAGTATCTCAGCATACGATTATTAACCGTGTATAGATACATTTTTATTGTTTTCTTATACTTGGAAACTTGTTAACAAACAATTACCCACTATTCAAACTATTTCAAGTTAACACAATAAATTATATGAAGACTAGATTTCCTTGAATCGTGCCAAACAAAATATAAACTATATTACTGGTGACAATTTGGCAAATTATAATAGACACACTTTAGAATAATTTTTGGATGAAATAAGTTTCTCAAGCAACCGGCTACACTACCCATCCGTCTGTCCCGAGCCCTTAGCAGTGACCGCTCGACCAAAACCACAGTATGTTTAAAATTCCGACGCTACCATCATTTGTATTCATTTTACAATACAATACAAATTCAATACTTGTTCATACACGTCCCAAGACTACGTTTTATGGTTTACCATGTTTATGTTTTGTTTATTATTACATTTACAGTTAGAGTCCTTGAGGTCGTGAAGTCAGTACAGCTGGGAATTTTAATAACAGTGTTCAATTGTCATTGAATATGGAATATGTTAATTTTAAGGTTAAAGCCTTTTCCGAGTAAGCCGTAAGTTAACGTCTTTTTGGCTCTCAGAATGAGCAAAATCTAAAGTGATATCATCCGGACGCCTCAGAAATGTTTTGAAGATAGTAGAACAACAATCTTTTTAATCCATATCGTGGACGAATTTACCAAATTGGCAGTCCGTTTTAAAGCTTCCTATCCAGTGTTCACCAGGATACTTAGACATCGCCAGGTCGCTCATGGTGACAAAACCCATGCACGCTTGTGTCCATGCTTTTCTCGACCCTTGTAAACAGGGATACCCAGCCACCCAATATCTTCAGTCTCTGCGAGCTGTCTCTTAGACGGATCCATTTTCAGTATTTTCATTCTCAAAACTGATCCTTGCTAAAGGCGCTACATCATGTTTTACGTCAGTAACGGCTCATTGATAATAATTTACCCAAAATTTAAAACCTATTTTTCCCCTATAAAATACCTATTCAATCGTCAATCCAGTAGCTGTAAAAAGTGACCACTTTCTCTTAGCTCCTCAACTGCTATCATAAATATAATCAAGCCTCATAATGCGAGGGATGACAGTCATAGTATCGGTACTATGACGTCTCTGTAATCATTTCTCTGTCACATTTTTTTTCTCAATAGAATTCAATAAGGCGCCTTTGTCGTGTAAAAACCTTCCAGTAAAAATGGATGTAGGTGACACAGAAGAGTAATGTGAAAAGTATAAAATTGAATTTTCCTGTATACATTTTTAGATCACAGGTTATATTTTTTGTATAATTAATCATACAAAGGCTATCATATCTTATTTGAAGGAAGAGAAAATAAATATTTAAGAGCACTTTGAGTATTTTCTTTTAACATAATAATATACTTCCATCATCTCTACAGCGGTATTTGTATGGTTTTACGTAGAGACCCTACAGCCATTGCACTCTTTGTGGTGATTACGGGATACCTGACATTGTCTAACGTATCTTGGACAGTCAGCCTCGCTGACATCATTGGTGACTAGCTAATATTTCCACTATGGCATGAGTGATTCCATCCTTCCACCGATGCATCAGAAGAAGAAGACTCCTTGAGCGGTTTTTAACCTTGCGTAAGAGAATATAGATACCTGTTCTTATTTCTATTATATTAATCTCTTCTTATTCTTCTTACAATACATGGCTTACGATACATGGTTATTATTGGCATTTATTAATAAAATTGTTTGGATTATGTAATTTGGTTTTTGGTTTACAGCTCATTACGTTTCTTTTTTTTTATCAATGTTATGCTGAGGTTGACTTATTATATCTTAAACATTGTTTACCTAATTTATGTAATGGATACATTTTTTGCTTGCTGCTTTAATGGCTGAATACAGTGATACTATTTATTAAAGCCTCTAAGAACTTATTGACCACCCATGTTACGCAAAACAAATGATTTTAATTGATTTGAAGCTTGTTTTTATACCTCGCGGTATTAATCATAGATATTCATTTCCTGGTAGGATTTAATTTCTTTAGTCCATCATCTACATGCCAAACATTGCAGTTCGGTGTAACAGGTGCCCGTTGTCGTTTAATAGCGTTTCTATTGTAACACAAAACGCAAACGACAGGAAGGCAGACATCTAATTTGACGTTTGACATAATTCCACCACCCATTATGCTCTGACAAAGATATTATTTGACATGTCATTAATTATACTTCTTTCTTATTACGCAAATAATAGAGTTGTAAATTGACTGGCATAGAGTTTAGGTTTACATGTCATAGAGACAAATAACATAGCAATTGTGATCTTATATTGAATGTATGGAAGCTATTTTGATATTTCTTGGTATAGTTTTATACTTGCCTTCTTCAAGGGTTTATGTATTAGAATCCCAGTAACCGTTACAATCTTATGCATTTATTTAAATTTAATTTGCAGTGTTCTAAATTCTTTCGACTTTTATATTCATGGATATAAAAGTCAAGACTATAAACTTAATATTCCTAGCGAGTAATATTATGTTTATGATAAAGACATATTAAGGGGCTAGATGACTTTACTGCAATTTCAATATTTCTGTAAATTCTCGATTTGCTTTAGAGAAATTTCATATAAGGCCTTTATAGCACCTGTAGTACTTTAAAAATATATCCATAATAATATGAACAATACGTATGAACAATAAACAAACACAAAAAGAAATAAAATACAAAATGTTATACAAACTAGCGGTGTACCCCAACTAAACACAGCCTGTATCTTGGTCTGTATCTGCAATAATACCGGGTCCTACAATGACGTGGCAAACAGGCCCATCCTGTATTTTTATTTTGATGAGCAGGTGCCAAAAATCTACGGCCTTGTCTGCGATTGACCCACCAGACAAATCTAAGTGAGTCACTACCCCAATTCTTGTCTAGGAATTCTTCAAAATTACCCCACAACATTCGTTTAGGACTTCTGAATCCAAAAACGCTGTAATTTTCAACCTTACTGCTATAAATATAAAGATTATGAATAAAACGAAATTGGTACAGATAATTTTGTTAAGTTATGAGTCAGAAGGACCTAGACTAAACAGTTTAAAGTCGCCAGTTCCGTTTACAATGACTCCAATTTGCATTAACAATGTTAGTCATCATATTAATTCACACAAACTATTAAACAATATACTCATTCAGTCTGCCATGGATAATATGAAATACTTCTTGACCACAGACCGCTAAAGCGTGCGAGGGGGACACGCTACGTTTGCTTATGATTGGACTAATAATTGGAAATGACGTCGTTGGTACCTAAAAAGAAAAATCTTTGAACCACCCAAAATTCATTCCTGTCGTAATAGAGTCAGTTAACAGTGGAATCGAAAAGATAATTATTAATGAATATTTTCACAATATATCGATAGTATATAGACATCACTTTGATGTTTCTCTGTTTTCAGACTCAGCTCTTTTCAGTGGAGCAATCGCCAGTGCTCTGTGACAGGCTAGAGAGCTCAATTCAAGTAAAGCTCAAGTTGACGATGTATAGAAATGTTTCTAAATACGCCTGAGCCTTTTATAAGTAATCAGTATCTTATAGATTATTCTGTAGGCTATTTTTGCTTTCTGGGTACATTCTCCTGTAGTCTCTCTACAGTCTTATTAAGAAAAGTTCACCAGCAAATCAGTACAGGTAAAAAAAGTATATACGTGGATGTTAAGATGCAATCCCGATCTCTCCAGAAAAATGCACATTTATCCAGGCTAGTACATATGTATGCCAAACGCTAATTTTAATCTAAGATTCGTATCCGCAGCCTCCGTTCCCACGGCTCATCACTGCGACCACAACTCTTAAGAAGTGGCTGAGACAGATACAGGTGGAAACTAGACAGAGGTTACAATTATTGTTAAGAATTATGACTAGGTAGATGCAGGTTCTACTTTACCTCTACACTAATGTGGGCAAGCGAGCATACGGGTCGCCTGATGGTAAGCGATTACCGTCGCCCATTGACACCCGCAACACCGGAGGAGTCACAAGTGCGTTGCCGGCCTTTTAAAAAGGAGTACGCTCTTTTCTTGAAGGTTTGAAGGTCGTATTGGTCCGGAAATACCGCAGGCGACAGTTCATTCCACAGTTTTGTTGTGCGACGCAGAAAGTTTCGCGAGAAACGCACAGTGTTTGCAAAAGTAATTCAAATGAATGTATAAAGCATTAGCTAATATGTTCTTAGTTTACAGATCTTTGTTTATCTTGTAGAATTATCAGTGAAAATATATATTGGTATAAAACAACATCAAGCAGCAACATCCAGCCCTTCTGCACAAAAATCTCAACCTAGCATCAAATCAGATCATGTCAATTTGCTGTTTGGTTTGTTAGAAGAAAATAATATTAAATAAGTAATAATAATGTCCTCCTGACCGATTTCGGTCACGGCGGCCAATCTCACCGGAGATTAGTCAACTACGCAGGAGATATTATAGAGCACAAGTGCATGCGCAAACACAGGTGCTCTCTCTGTTCCTTCACTCTCATAGTCCGATGGGACGGCAATCCGACACGACCGGAGAGAGATCAGGTGCAGGACCAACGGCTTTACGTGCTTTCCGAGGCACGGTGTGTATTTACATACACGAAGATCCAGACCCGAAACAACTATTTGTAGATCATACAAATATTTGTTCCGTGCGGGAATCGAACCCGCGACACGTAGCGCAGCAATCGATCTCTCAACCAGTGCGCCAACCGTGCCGTCGCCATTAAATAAGTCTAGTGATATTGAACGACAATATTAATAGGTATTAGTAGCACTTTGATGTAGAATAGGTATTGGTTTGATTGAACAGTTTTAAAATATTTGAGATTCTTTTTCTGGAGCACTAAAGCAACTTCTACCTCTCGTCCAACACAAAAATAAAGGTGATACGTGCAAATTGAGCTGCAACTATGAGTGAATTAACGCAATTTGCGCTGCTGCGTGTTATCTTACATAATGGCATGAGTAAACGCCACTCTTCAACGACTACTTGCATTCGTCTTCCGAAAAAATATTTTCAGGATACAACTCTAGTTCTTTTCTCTTTTTTTGTGAATTATTCATTGAATGATGATGATTTAAGTTGGTCCAATACGATATTTTTTCAGTAAATACATATCAATGAAAATAAATATTTATATGAAGGCATTCTCTTTGCATAACCTTTAATCAAGCCAAATAGCCCCAGAATGTTTAAATTGTAAATTTAAAACGTATTAAGTAATAAAAAAAGTTATGCCTATTCAAAAGTAAAGCCGATTTAGAGCAAAAATTATATTACAAACCTTCATGCATATAACTGAGAAAAGGGTAATATTTCGTTGAAAAAAGGGCCAACAACACGTATGTAATTTACCTTTTTATTTTAATATTGAATTTCATCACAGACACGTGTTCTTTACATATAACATATACGTACAACATAATTCGTATCAAAGGACCAGATAATACTAGACTACATTAGTGCACTCGTATTCAAAACTTGACGTCTGTTCATTCCAAATAAACTTGAAACATTTGCATACCCACTCAAAGATGGCTTCCAACTATCGACAGCAACCAGTCCAGGTGTCTCGCACGCCAAATACTTGGAAAAGAAACTTTGACCGTGAGAACTTGAAATCCGCTCGAATATGAATTTTAACGACTTCAAAAGAGGTGCTAAATGTTGACACTTAATATACCACAGATATTCATGACACGACACCTTACCGACGATAAAAATGAACATTTGGAACCTCAACTTAACGACTTCAAAGATAAGGTAGAAGTTGGAGTGATAATTAGTCTGACAGACGCAAATAACATTTGGTTATTGCAAGTTATTTTTTAAACACATGAGATTTTAAAACAAAGATACGGCTGAACTTCAAGGGAAATACTAGATGTTATCGATAAATTATACCGATGTGTTGCGGTGAGTCACAGCTTGAAATATTATTGGTATGATGAGGCAGACTATATGGCTGCAGGCTGCGAGATGGAGGACAGGTGCCCATGTTTGGATTGAAGCTTTGAAACTTTTGAAAGATTATGAAGATTGGAGATACTAGGATCTTTAATGCTACGCACCTACATAAAGAATAGATGTAAAGCATTTGTCTTTTCGCAGCAACAGTTGGTACTAGTAATTAAAGTACAAGTAATTTAGGAACAACCTTGGTTCAATCGTTTCATAAACTTGGCACGCATATATTTGATAGGTCATAAGTTTGGGATAGAGTTAATTTTAAATGTGATTGCCTACGTGTTTAGATTCTTTCGAAAAACGAATGTTTCGCAATATAAAGCACTAAGGAAACAGACAATAGCTGATTTTTAAATAAAGCAGTTTTATTCCTCAATATAACATTTCAAGAACCGAAGAATTGTGACACCAACTCCATTTTAATAAACTGTTGACAACTTACGGAAGAACCAGACGATTGATGATTTTGACTCAACATTTCTCAAAAGGAGATACGTCCAAATATAGTCATTGTTGATCAGGAAATTATTCTGTGCACTAAAAATGGATGATTTGTGTTGTAAATGGCCATGTGCAACACTGATGATCTTTTAGATAAGGTAGCCTACCAATGAAACAATTCTTTTTCGCACTCAATAGTTTTGATATGCTAATAGAAATAATCAAAATTACTAAAATACCGATCTAATGGCGTGTCCCTATTTTGTCACCGACAAACTTACATTGGCGACCACAGTATCTATCTTCCATCTTAAAACAGCTGCAATAAGTTTCAAAATTATACCAATTTATTTACGCAGCAGCAAAAACTAAAGTTGTCGGAACAAAAAATACAAAAATATTTTTGCATTCGCGAAAACTATTGTCTCTAAAATCAAACCTTATTATGTCGTATATACGTGTCAAAATAGAATCCTATCAGTAAAAATAAAGGTAAATATTGTTCTACGCGATCATTACAAAGCCATATGCAAATAGTGGCGGGAAGTTCGCATGGACACGAGTCGATTGTTCCTCGGTGCGAATGAATGTCGATAAATGGAGTGTTGCACAATTTTGTCACAATGGCCATATTTAGTACTGATCGCGATGTTATCTAACATGTTTATACATGTTTGTCATTACAGTATGTTAATGAAACACTGGATCAACTATTTGGCAATGAAGGCAAGACCGGTGGCACTTTATTTCAAGGTTAGGTTGAGCGAGTTACGAAAGTCAATTGTTAGCTTGTGCAGCTTTTCAAGGCTATAGAGTATAGGATACCATAACCAAAGATAATGAGGAATGAGGTTTAATAAAAAGGGATGAAGTTACAGACATGAGTAACTCTGGTATTTTAAATAATATGCAATAAATCTGAATATAATTAGAAAATAAGTGATACTATGTGCTTCTTAATACGAAAGCCTTTCGTGATCTTTATTTAACCCGATTAAAATGTAATTAATGAAATCAGGCGTTACTTTGCGGAAAACTAAATATTCTAGTTTTATATCTTATATACTGATTAAAATGTAGTAAAGACTTGCTTTGAACATTGTCGATAACAAATATATCATTAAAATGAAGCAAAAAATAAATTTGCTTCATTGGTGGAAAGCGTGGCTGCTGAGGATCCGAGATTAGATTCCCGTGTCTAGCAAAGAGTTTTTACAAGAGTTTTTTGAGATTTTCCAATAACCAAATTCACAGTAGTAGACCGCAATTTAGAGTTGTACCCAGAAAATTGTAATAGACACACCTCTGCCTAACCTTTCGGAGAAAATAGATATGATGTAATATTTGTAAGTCTTTAATAAAATGCAACCGCTCCAACTCTCTACACATGCATGGTTCGATATAACAATTTGGTCCAATCATGGTTTCCTCGGTAAGTATGTGAACGGTGCCGGTCGGTTGGGTACAGTAATGAGACCGGACGACAGGCTTCACACTGATCAATCACCAGCCTTACGGTCAAGGACTCCGAATCATTGCCAGGCTTTGTTTGTGATGATGTTGTTGATTTGAAAATGGAGCCCGTGATTTTTGAACATGCGATCCTGTCACAATGTCAAATCACACCAAGATCTTCAAAAAAAATATTTTTGGATAAATAGTTCCTCATTCAGTCTATAGGTTCAATGTGTGGCTACTGCATATGAGGTCTTGGTTTTCTGAATCAGGAAATGTATTATTGGGCCTTTATAAAATTCAAGGCATAATCCGAAAGTTTGATTTTTTGAAAAGAAAACCTTGCCCAACCTAGACATCAAACCTATTAGACCAACGCGGCAGTTTTTCATTTCGTAATTGATTTTCTATTATTTTTTCACTATCAGTTAATTGAAAATGAACAGGTTGCCCCAAAGTCATTCATGTTTTTGAAGACAATATCGAAACGGTTCGTTAAGATGTATTCTTGTCTTCAAATGGTATGATCAGTATAACGTAAAAATCTTTCCCTTCATCATATTTAGATTTGAAATCAAAATTATACCCTTTCTATTCACGTTAAAAACCCAATTCGATACGACCGCCGAGTGGGGGCGTCACGCTTGCCTACCCCCTTTGGCACCAGTGTGATGATATAATGGCGATTGTCGCGACGCCAATGAAATGTCTTTCTTCCTTCCTGTCTGTTCCTTTGTGCGATGCCATCTCGGAAATATGTTGATGGTAAGTTGGTGCTTATTGTTAATGGGGTTTAGATGTCGGTATTTTTAATGGGTTAATATGGAATTTGTGTGTTAATAGCAATTGATGTCTTAGCTATTCTAGTCTGAAATAATTTAACATCGTATCACCGTATTCCCCGAAGAGTTTGGGCAGGTCTCACTGGCCAAAATTTTGCTAACATTAAACATTAACTAGTTATATTTCATCACCTTCCCCAGCCACCCATGTTCCCTATCCCCAACCAATATCTACAACATGTCAATCACCCGGTTGGTTGCGCACCTAAATGACACATATTGAATCAGTCAAACCCTCACCTGCTTGTTGCGACCTAATGACCCATGGCTGGTTGTGCTTAATTTAACATCATTGTTTCCACCTCGAGGTGACGGGTCAAATGGGGTGGAACGGAACTATGTAAGATGGCTACGGATTGGTGCCTCTGCTTTTTAAAAGTACTATCACTACCTGCAAATTTTGTCCCTAGATATTTTTGCTCAGTACGAGTGAGGAAACATTCGTTCGTCTAGCGCACCCTGGTCAGTCAGCCTCGATTCCATCGTTATGAACTGACTAATCTTACCACTGTGTCATGAGCGATTGCTATGTGATACCAACTAGAGAGAAGCAGGAGATCAGAACAATTTTGCCAAAAGATGTCGTTGAGTAGATTAAGATCATCATATCAGAACATCGAATCGGAACAGTACTAATATATTCTAATATAAGCAAAAAATTGTCTATACTCTTGACGTCACGTAAAGATCATTTTTAGTCAAACCAGAAAGTCTAACCGTCTAAAAAACTACCTCATTGGTTTACTTGTCGCCAGCGCGGCTGCTGAGCGTGAGATCCTGGTTTTGATTCCCAGGTTCCTGCAAAGTGTTATTGAGTTTATCTGTGAAAACAGTCTCAGAAGCAGTCCACAGTTTGAAATTATGCCTGAGCATAGGCTCACCACTTATTACATGAGGCTTAATAACAGCACCGGCGCAAAATGGGCCAAACTTTTTTGGGTTATGTTCCATATTCAATTACGATTACCTCTTGATATTAAAGCAACTCGTCAAGTAAATCTAAATGGCTACTTAGAACAGCAATCAAACTATTTTTTCTTACCATTATTAGACTATTTAATAACATAATGACATCCTCATTCGTGCGTATATACAACGTTATCTTCAGATCTGTCTCCAGCCGATGATTTATCTAATAACACATATACATGTAATTTGTTTGTGCTTTTGTTTGTCATGTACCGTGCGTTTAATTGTGGTTGATTGCTGTGACTCCATGTTTTTATAATTGGTTTTTATGTCAAGGAGTTTCTGTATTATTGTGTTTTATTGACGGGGAATTATTTCTACTTTCAACTTATTATTTATATTTATTTAGCCGAAGTACCTACATTAAGTTTAGTTTAGTCAAACTTTCACCGGTAAATTCTTATCAATTAAATTGTTGCTCTTTCTTCTTATTTTGTTAATAATAATAGATTTGGTAAACGAATAATAGACGAGACATTACAGCAATTCAAAATAGTTGAATCAGTAGGCTGTGTTAATTTTGGTGCAGTTACCCCAAACGGGTCCTAAATGTATCAGGGCTGTTCCTAACCTTGATAGTCTTGATATAACTTCTCCTAATTCTTGTCAACCTGTAGGCTCCAGTTCTCATTGTAGTGAAAATGTTGACTGTTATCGCTCAATTATGTACTCAGATAACATAGGTATAGGATTTGGGAATTTATTAAGCAACAGTCTGGATCATTCCTCTCAAAATTATTGTATGCCAGATTCTTCATACACACAAATAGTAAGATCACTTATAAATAACTCATTCACTCCAAATACTTATTTAACCCTACTAATAGGTAACAGTTTAAATGTAACTAAACAAGATATCACTGACAGTTTTGCTTTAATGTTAAACCTGGACTGTAATAAGATAATCTTGTGTGCTTTTCCATACCTTGTAGACGTTACCAATAATCTAAATAAACATATTCATATGCTTAACATGCACATCCAATTTTTAGTAAGTCATTACAGTGACAAGTTTTTATTCTTTGACACTAATTGTTTTATTGGTGAACTTAAATTATCTAGGGATACTGTGTATCTCCCTATGAGATATAAACGACATATTGCTACTCTGTTAGTCTATAATATTAACTCAGTCATAGGCAGTATGACGAAGTTTTACCCTATTCCTTCCATTGTTAGTAACAGTACTAATAACACAGTGGTTGCCATTAACAGTAATTTAAACCTACTTGTCTGACAAAAGAGAACGATAGTAATCATTTAATATTTACTCATCAAAATATTAATCGTTTTTCTGGCAAAATCTTAGACGTTGAGTTGTTTAGTGAAAAATATGATGTAGATATCTTATGCCTGACAGAGACTTGGTTGAAGGCAAATAAAATGTCATTTAATGTAGCCAATTTTAGGGTTGCCGGGTCGTTCAATAGAGAGTCGGCAGAGGGTGGGGGTTCTTTAATACTAATGAGAAATTACTTAAAGTTTAAAGAGCGATTTGATATTCGCAACCTCTCTGTGGAACGAGTATGTGAGATCGCGTGTGTAGAAACTGAGGAATATGTTATTGTATGTGTTTATAGACCACCTTCTGCAAATACCTCCCAATTCTTATTAATAATGGAGGATGCACTTAGAAAAATAAAAATGAACAAAAAAATACTTGTATGTGGGGATTTTAACATTGACATTCTGCTAGATACCGCTGATAAACATAACTTCCTAGCATTATTCAAATCATTTAATTTAAAAAATATGTTCACCGAGCCAACTAGAGTAACGCCTACTTCCGCCACATGCATTGATAATATTATGATTAATTTTAAAATATCCGAAAAGTCGCTCATTAGTGGTATTCGCTCTGACCATAGATGTCAACTAGTTAAGCTAAACGGAAATACTATTAAATGCCAGAAAATAATATATTGTAGACTATTGACCAAGAAATGTCTCGATGGATTCAGTAAAAATCTTAACAGTCAATTAAAAACAATAAAGCTTCAGTCAGTAAATCCCAATGAAATGTATCAAACATTGTTTAAAGCTATATGTACAGAGTTCCACAAAAGCTGCAAAGTCAAAAAAGTAAATTTGTCAAATAAAATACTATTCAGTGCCTGGGCAACCAAAGGTATAAGACGAAGTAGAGATGTCTTATACGAACTATATGATAAAAAGTCTTATACATCGAATAATGATTTTCATAATTATGTTAGGAGATATTCTAAAATGTTTAAAAAAGTTTGTGTTCAAGCTAAAGCCGCTTACATTAGTAATCAGATACAGAAATCGAATAATAAAATCAAAACGACATGGAAAATAATAAATACTGAAACTGGACAACGTAAACTTACGGATAGTACAATTAATCTCAACATAAATGATGAACTAGTTTCAGACAAGACAGTAGTCGCCAATTTTTTCGAAAATTTCTTTACTGACGTTCCATTAGAAACCACTAAATATCTTCTTTCGTCACCCGCCGCGGCTGAGACATTTTTAAAGGAAAATGTTGATATACAAGTACCTACGTTTACTTTCAAACCTGTAACCCATATTGACGTACTGAAAGCATTCAAAACTATAGCTACTAAAAGATCTGAAGACTTATGGGGACTATCAACTAAAGCTATTGATTCAATAATAGCTAACATAGCACCAATTCTGGCAGAAATATTTAATACTTGTATTACAGACGGCATATTTCCCGATCTTATGAAAATTAGTAAAATAGTTCCTATTTTTAAAGCAGGTTGCTCTAATAGCGCTTCTAATTACAGGCCAATATCTGTGCTACCCGCGTTAAGCAAAATCTTCGAAAAATTGATATTAAACCAAATGCTACATCACTTTAACAGAAATGGGATTTTACACGACAAGCAATTTGGTTTCACCAAAGGTCAATCTACAGAGGATGCTGGATCCGCTTTAATTAAAACTATATTAGAGGCCTGGGAAGGTGCACGGGACGCCCTCGGAGTATTCTGTGACCTATCTAAGGCATTTGACTGCGTGGATCATCGCACACTTATTCTTAAATTAAAGCATTACGGAATTAGGGGTAAATCTATCAATCTTTTAACTTCATATTTGGCTAATCGAAAACAAAGGGTTGCTATCGATAATGTCACCTCTACCGGTTCTTTAGTCAAAATGGGTGTACCCCAAGGGTCTATTCTGGGCCCATTCTTATTTCTAGTTTATATCAATGATCTTCCCTATATGATCAATGATAATAATATGTCAAACATGGTCCTTTTCGCTGATGACACATCATTGATATTCAAAGTAAATAGAAAGGACAGGGATCTTGTAGAACCTAATCATACATTAAAGGTCATATCAAACTGGTTCTCTGCTAATAATCTTCTATTAAATGCAGAGAAAACCAAATGTATCAAGTTCTCACTACCAAATGTAACTCAAATAAAACCAAATGTAAGCTTAGGCGGTAAAATGCTAAATCTGGTTTCCTCAACTGTCTTCTTGGGTATTACCGTAGACTCTAAATTGCAATGGGGGCCTCATATTGAGGCTCTTGCAGGCAAACTGAGCTCTGCTGCTTTTGCCGTCAGACAAATAAGACAACTCACAGATGTGGCAACAGCTAGGTTAGTATATTTTGCTTACTTTCACAGTATTATGTCTTACGGAATTTTACTGTGGGGCTCGGCTGCAGATGTTGAGACTATTTTTATACTACAAAAGAGAGCAATCCGTGCAATTTATAATCTGGGCTCACGAGAGTCACTCCGTGAGAGATTTAAGGATATAAATATTATTACTTTTCCTTCTCTTTATATTTACCAAAATATTATGTACGTCCGTAAAAACATAGGCACTTTTAGTAAAAACAGTGATCATCATAGCTTGAATACTCGAAATAAACACAAGCTTGCGATACCTGGTTTCAGACTTAGTAAAACCAACAAGTCTTTTATGGGAAACAGTATTAGGTTCTATAATAAAATTCCTAATTCTATTACTGAATTACCTATTATAAAATTCAAGTCTGTTATAAAGAATACCTTAATGTCTAAAGCTTATTATAATATCAATCATTACATCGAAGATAAAGATGTCTGGCGTACGATTCCTTCCTGCATACTGCGACCCACTGGCACCTCTTAATTGGCTTAAAAATGTACTTAGTGACTATTATGTGATACTGTAACTAACGACTCATAAATCTTTTTGACATTGTGATATTATTATTATTACATTAGGTAATTATTTATTGATGTTGCTAAATATTGTCTTAGCATTATTTTTTATTTTATTTTTTATTATATTTTTTTTTTACACTTTATTGTCAATGTTATTGTCAATATTATTATATTTTTAATCAATTTTGTTGTGTGAATTTGTGCCTGTTATTGTTAAGTGCGGCTACTTTTGATTGTAAATTTGTGTTGACAACAACGTGACTCTCATTGGTACCTACATTTTGTTTTGTATTATTAAAAATTACCATTGTTATATGTGAGCACTACGTAGCCGTAAATTTTAAATTTTATATCTAATAGACGTGATAGCTGTCTGGCAGTTTGAGTTTGTCATGCTCACTTAATTGTCCTGATGATGGTGGCGTTGTGCATCGGGTCGTTGGGTTCCCTGCAATATGGTTGAGCAAAGCGACGCTGATGCACGCGTTATACTCGTGAACGGGTGCCGTCTATTGGGACTGGTCGGCTCATAGCTGCCATGGCAATTTTATCAAAAGTAAATATATTTTTCACAACTATCAGGCTTGAGTTTCAGACTTACATAAGCTAGACTCTTTTAAGCTACATTGTACTCACATAATTGTTGTTCGAGATCAATGTATAAATTAATATTGTATATTTAATTCCGAGTTTAAAAGAGTAACCATGGAGTTTCTTGCCCGTTCTTCTCCATTGGAAATCAACACTTTGGAACGTGGCAACTAGAGCCTGACTATTCATAAGTGCCTGTAAATGGTTTACATGAATAAAAATATATTTGAATTGAATTGAATTGAATGGCTTGAATTAAAATTGGTGGAAACAACTGGGTTTCAGTTAATCCATCATTCAAGATCAACGTGATCAAAATATCGATCCAAATAAAAACGTAACTACAAACAAAGATAAAACATCTAACAATATCAGGAACATCAGCTAATAGCTCGAAGCAGATTAATTGCAAAGTATTAAGACCGCTATAGTAAACAAATAGATTTTTTCGTTTGCTGCCCAGCGGAGCGAAGCTGCAAAGATCTTGATGTTGACTACATTACATTACCACTACCACGAGCGTCAGCTGAGGATAGTTTTATATGGAAGTTAAGAAATTCTGAGGAAAGCTAAAAGAGTAATATCGCCGAATGCCGAAAAACTCTACATCAAGAACCCATCATAATTGTTACAATATATGTAGATTTTAAAGGCTGATATAGCTTATTAACAAGTAAACTAAATGATAGTAAAAACTCCCTACTACATTTGCGTATCACTTCCTTCTAAAAGTGATTACCACCTAAGTCCCACAATACCGAGCACCATTAGTAGGTGTACCTGCAAGTAGGTTGTCTTCCTACCCACAACAATGGTAAGCCGTGTCTAATCAGGAAATGATGCTATCTCTTACACCAGCCTAAGGTGTCTGTGATTGTTCTGAGCCAATGTATACTGGAAAATCGTATGGAACAGTACGAAGAGTCAGGTCTGTTTTGAAAAGCACAAATATGTATTTTCAACAATTTCACTAACTGAAAACGATGATGAAACTATTGATGCCACTGATATTGCAGTTCCTGTAGCTAACTTTTAAGCTATCAAGATGCTATCTGCGATAACAGTTTGTAAAATCAACCCACCATCCTGACACTCTCGAAATCTTTCCATTTTAGAGAGCAAAACAAGAAGTGGCCCTTGATTGAAGTCTGTTTTGAATGAGCCCAAAATAAGTCTAGTGTAATCATCATTTATTCATCTTAGAGTTTCTAGAATACTTTAGAAAGCTAAGCTAAATAGTTAAAACGAAACCATTATCATTAAAATGCGTACAATTACTTGCTCCATCCATTATTTTCATATCTTCCTATCTTATATTACCAACTAAAATCATAAAATAATGCAATATATATTACTTCCTCAGCAATTACATATACCTTATATCTATCATTAGATTATACCTATCATTCATTGAATGTATTAATAATCGCGTAAAGGCCCGTAATATCCGTAATGAAAGAGAATTACGCAATAGAAACGACAAAAGCACAAATGTTCAAATGACAAAAGCACAAATTCAGCAAAGAATACTTAATTTAAGACTGAAAAAGAGGAAATAAAATTGCCTCCTTAGGTTCGTAAAAAGTGGAACCTAAAATATAGGTTATATAATAAAACAGAAGTGGACCTCACAATTAATTAGCCTATCGCACTTTGTTGATAAAAATGTTCCCCAAAAATGATTTAATGCTCAAATCACCACGCCATCTAAACAGACCACACGCCACGAAATAATTTATTATAACCATCATTAAAATACTACTTATCTAGGTATTTTAATGCTCTCTACAAAATCACTGAACCAATTTCGATAAGCCTTACATTGTTGGCTCCATCCGTTTAATTAGCCACAAGTCGTGTGAAGCCAGCAAGATATTCGTAGAGATACCACACAATACCTGCGTGAGAGTGCGTGTGCGCACTTTCTAATGCACAATTATGTACGAGTTGCGACTTTTTAATCGTGGTTGTAGGTGAAAATATTTAGATTGATCGTCGTCACTCATATTTCATTGTAACTAGATCTCTTTGTAAAGTTTTTAGAGACCATCAAGCTTTCATGGAGGAAACCTACAAAACTATGCATTGAACGCTAAAAATTATGGCGCGATTCCTGAACGATCAGAAGCACGCTAGTACGTTAAGCGAAACATCGACAGTCGACATCTCTGGATTGTCACTCATTATGTCATTAGCAGTAAAGAACTGCTCGAATGAGACATCTAACCTGTGCCAAGCAATTTTGGGAGCCAAGATTAATTTTATCAACTTGGACATACCGATAATAGTCTTCAACCTATCTCCAATCCAATAAACATACACTTACTGATACAAACCGAGTAAATAGACTTACTTCAGCTACCAAACCTTCAACACTTAGGCCAAGCAATAACCGACCTTATAACAAGATCACAAGGATGAATCAATCTTTCTGGACTCCAAGTGTATGTTTGCTAAGTTGCCAGGACATGTTAATCGTGATACGACAGAGTGATCTGTGAATAGGCTGGCCACAGATTGTCGACTAATAAATACACCTAATGTCTGCGACACAAAATATTTTGCTAGTTTTTGGTACAAAAATAAAGAGTCTCCTCCCTTAGCTTCTTAACTAATTCACTAAAAGAATTACATAATTCATTTGATAGCTGCGGCGATAGTTTTATCTAATCAACCAGTAGCTTTTAATGAATTTAAGAAGATAGACGGCTAGAATACTTCTACGTTCATCGATCTGGCATCAGTTCAATCCGGGACCTTGGTATGATTGACGATATAATGTATGGATTGATAAGTCAGATCACAAAATATCTACCTATATGTTTTGTTTTGCGACGTCAACTGTATTTGTAATATTGTCATATTAACATATAGTTTCCAATCCCAGTTATAAGTATCTTTGTAGACCGTTTTGTGCTAATGAACCATTATTTAATTGATCGACAGAGAGGTCTTGACAAATGACGACCATTCCACAGTAGACGTTCTTCATTTGTACTGACTGACTCCGTCTAATCGTACGCATGCAACCGTCCTATAAGGGCTAATTAAATGCGGATGAGCGTATCTCGGTCGTGCATAGCGCCGAATGATTTAACGTGGTGCAAAAACTTAAGGAATTATTACCGTATTCCTAGTATAACAGTGCATGAAGAATAATGTTCTGTGGTGTAAATGATGTTGAGGAACCGGGTATAGAAGATGACGGAGGAATCCTGGAAACGGGAGAAAATAGGTGACATCATTACAGGAGGCTATTTATTCGTATTCCTGGATTAAGACGGTCGGCAGCATTATGCTGGCTGATAAACAGATGCAACAGGTAACACAGCAATTCATAGGATAGAATAGAATATAATAAATTTATTGGTCAACTGTGTACAGTTAAAAACAAAGGAAGATGTTACAGCAATTTAATTCAGTAACAAGAATTTATCCATATCGGATATACGACTGGTGACGCCCATAAATCATATAATTTCAAAGATCAGGAATATATTGACCAAGCTATTATACATTTTATGATAAATAATACACTACATAAACGACTCTGTGACAATAAACATTAAGGTCCGTGTTTGTATGAAAAGACGGACTTAAATCCTTAGCAAAGGAGTCTCTCGATTTAAATTAGATATCAATGATTCAGAAAATTATAAGTTTAAGCGAAATATGAATTGGTCGGACTGTGCAAAAAACATAGTTGGAAAAGTGCTAAACATATGAAGATCAGCAAGAAAAATGACTAACTACAAACTTTTACTATTTTCTCTGAGAGCCCTTTATGAGCTCCAACCAGATATTAAATTACGAACTTCGTTTTAAACGCTCCCAATCGATCATCGCGACTCTGACTCAGAATCTGGAATCAAGCCAGGCCCATCGACACATATAAGAAAATATTATTAATAAGCTGTTGTATCAGAATAGATTTAAACACATCTTCTGTATGACTAATTACATATTGTATGGAACACGTGTCGAAATAATATCTACGTATTTTCTCACTGTTATTTCCTGTCATGTGCTTTCGACAAGGAATAAAGTGCATCCATTAGTAATGAAAAAATTGCGTATTTCTGGAGAATTGGTCAAAGGATTCACTTACTAATAAAACCGTGGATGAAAGTTATTTTCTTTTTACTAAAATAATTTTCTGTTAATGTTTTTTCATGATCTAGTCGGTCAATTACTGTATATACATGGTTGGATGGCACGATTGGTTTAGCTAAGCGGTAAGGTTTTTGTCTTACGTGTCGCGAGTTTGATTGTATCACGGAACATATGTTTATGTGAACTACAGATAATTATTTCGGATCTCATATCAATGTAATGAAAACACTAGTGAGACAAATTAACAAGTTGGACACATCCAAATTGGACATTAATTAAACAAGTTGTAAGATGATGACGAGAAATAAATACTTGACTAATATATCTTCATCATCGTTCTGCACTTCCCCTAAAGCCACAAAAACAACAACTATCTAAATACCGATTGAAACAGCAAAACAAACAGACACTAATCCTTAATCTGTCTCAATCTTTGCCCACATACGTCTTATTAAAATAACACGGTGGCTTATAAGTGCCGGTAGTGAGGAATATATTAGCCGTTTAGACACATTTTTGATATAGCTTTGAATACCTGGGATAGTCCATGATTTGTGGTGTCACTGAAAAATATGGCCCTGTTCAAGTTTCAGTGAATTTGTTGAATCTCAAGAGTGACAAGTTGGCTGTTTATGAGGATTTACAACAAGCCCAAAAATATGCAATGGAAATAACGATATTTCCTGATACAATGATGCAATGGTTCAATGAATCGTTTACAAGAATCATCTATGATTCCATGAGGTAAATAGAAAATGAATGGCTTGGTAGTAATGAAGCTGTTACAATAAATTTTTCATATTTAAAGATATGAAAAATTATACGATCTACCAAACGTGAGGTTCTTAGGTCAATTCTGCAAAATTCTCAGTAACAGCAGGGAGCATCTTTTCGTAAAGAAACTTATGACATGTACATATAATGTGTTGTCTTCTATCTGATTGTCGTTTTTAACATAACTAACATCTGTTTTTATTCTAGATTGGATTCTGTAATAATTTTACTTTAAAACATTGTTTAACACATAACAACACTGTATATACTACGACAGCCATTAAACCATCAAAACAAAAGATCATCAAAATATACTTTGTAAATCGCCAATAGCGATAGTCTATGCGCACCGGCGCGTGAGTTTCCGCGCATTGTTCTGCGCGCGCATCATCTACGCGTTATTTATGCGAGACGATCACACTTTGATCTTGGGCTGGGAAACGGTCATAGTATAGTAATTGGAGTGTATATACATAGATAAGAAGATAGCAAGTGGATAGGTAAATGATGAGGTCTTTGTGCATGATAATTGATCAGTAACTGTCGCAATGGAAACTAAATGAGACTACGGTGTTGATAAATATGATGTTAAGATTTCTAAACGTTCGTCTATTGCCAATTATTTTGTTTTGTCTCCCACTGTAATCAAAGATAGATTTTTGGTTTTAAAGGTTTTAGAAATACAATATTAGGTGATCTGCATTAAGTCGAATTCTGATGTCCACAATATGAAAAATTATTTCAAATGTTCTTCTAGGATTTTTCTCCGAACAATAGACCCATCAGATTAACTGTTATTGAATATTTTTCTAAAGAATGTTGTGAAATATACTGCAAATTCACTTTTACCCATCAAAACAAAAGTACAACACGTGTTAATATAAAAATGAATGGAACATCACCAGAGGGAAATCGGGGATCGTTTAAAAAACCATTAAAACCCCAGTTTCACCATAAGCTACCCGAAATGAACGCCATCGTTTAGATATAAAAACAAAAAACTTATTGTCACCTATTCAGAAACAATCGAGCGATTTCTGCGATCACCTACTTCAATTTTCCGTCAACAATTTCGTAAACATTTAAAATTCAATCTTAAGGTCTCTGGAATAAAGAAAGTTACATGTAAATGCAACTGCAAATACATTATCGTCGCAATCTTTCTGATCTGCTATGCAAATTTCATCTTTATACCTCCATACCAATGGATCATTTTTTCTTATAGCATCACAGAGTATCTTCACACCACACAAAAGACAAATGTAGATGTCAAAACTTAAGATATTGGAATTTAAATCTTAAAACCTGGTAATAAAACACAAGGAAATGTTAGTGAAGTTAGTAACGATGACGGTTCCGAAGTGGTTGGTGATAATGACGTCACGGTGAGTAACCTCTGTCGTATTAAAATGACATTACTAGACGTACGGAACAGTTATAATAATTCACGCCTTCGAGCTTCGGATATTCAGATTTATTTTGATTTGAACACCGATGGGGTCAAAATAGAGAGTAATTTGTTACAAATTATAGGCATTAATATTATGGACGTTATAAAAAATAAGCCTAAAAAATTTGTCAATATTTAGATGTTTATTGTATAGTAAAGAAAATCTAAAGTAACTAAAAAGGTATAATTATGTTAGATATAAAAATCTCCCAATAGAATGCCCGATATTTGTTCAGGAATTACAAACGGAATCGTTACCCGTGATAACAACAAGATCAATAGAATACAAGACTAGACGCTCCTAATACAGACACTTAAACAAACAGACACTGACTTTAACAAATCTGATAACATTATATCTTTTGAAGTGGCCATCTCAAATATTCCTCCAATATAACACGTCGAAACTCATAATGTGATAAATATAGAGTATCAATGATGCGTCAACTATGTAATGCAGAATTGCGTTTGCGATTAATGATTCGTGCCAAGACATCTGGTACATGACCATCAATATCTGTCTGTCATATGTACGCGATAAATTTCCGAACGATATGCTTCGACGTTCGGTGTCGAGCTCCTTAGAGCTATTAAATTAAAGATGTTTATATTTGAAATGTTTTTCCATGTTGATGGTGCGACACCTGTAGGATACATCGATCAAAATATTTGATTCGAAGATATTCTGGAAATAAACAAGCTTAAGATTGAAGTGAAGATCGTCAGGATACTTGGCCAGGTGTTGTGCGAGGTGTCGGAGTCAGACACTCAAGGCTACATTGAGGACCAGCTAAATACCTAATAATAAAGCAACGAAATTGGAACTTCATATAACTAAGTCTGGACCGAAAACAGTGTTAGGCAATGTAGAAAATAAGGAATCTCATAATTGATTAAAATAGGTCAAAATAAAAATAAGTAAATTAAAAAAATCGAACCCATCTACATATTATATTTTCTTTGCGATAAAAAATAAAATTAAGTTCATTTACATTTGATATTCAAAGACATCTGTCCAACGACGTTAATCAAAATATACCAATCAAGTTCCTTAAATATCTCAAACCAGAATTTACCGACAATTCAAACCATTTCCAGAAACCAATAAATCGATCAACGTAACTTACTTCCTCGCCAATTATACCGAAATAATCTGGTCTTTCATATCGAGATTCCAATCTCCCAAATACTTTCTACAGCTTCGTGACAAAATTCCTCAATATTGAAACGGTTTGCAACATCTCGATACCTATTAATAAACCGTTAAAAATCTCTCCGGTTAGATGATGCATCGTGGGGCGGTTCTATGATTAGTGTAGAGACAGGTGTTGGCCGCAAATACATCGCAACCAGTTCGGTTTCGCCATCTCAATTGGCATTTTGACGTGTTGCTCAAAGTTTATTAATTGCATTGGTTTAATTTGGATAATGTGACGTGTGAAGTGGCGTTAAACTGGTGTGTGGTCTATTGTTCCACTTCAGTGCAATAATAGAGCTAAAAAGTAGTTACAGGTAGAATCTTGTTGGATTTCGAAGACCATATAACATTTATAGTTCTTGAGCAGCGGGCATAGCGACATTAAATTTGCTTTGATATTATCTTACATAAAGATTATTTATGCTAGAGCCAATGCCAAATGCCTATCAAACATAGATGAAGTTACGTATATTTATTGAATATATTGTCAATATAATTTGAAGACAACATGAGTTGATCGTATACTCACGAGAATTTAAAAAAGGCCATTATCTAAACGTAAGGTCTTCAAGAAATTTGGAGTTCTCTTCGATTAAAAACTTGTAATAAGAAATACTGTCCTTAATCTTAAACCTTAACCATACTCCTAGTAGGATGAATGATCTATTCGATACCATGACATGGTTTGTTACAAAACAGCATTAAAAACAAACCTAAAAAAAAAACACAAAGTTTGAGCACCGCAGTGCAATAAGTTGGGTCCGTCGATAAATCTATGAAAATGAACGTGCTCCTAATGTCACTGGAATGCTTTCATGATCTGACCAAACCAGAGACGGACTAGGAGATATATTATTTTGTATTAAAATGGACTATATAAGCACGATACTTATATTCTTATAGAGTCTAAATAGATGAGATTGAAAAAGGAAAATATAGTAAATCTTACTATCTATTACTTACTCTATGTTTAATAGTCTACTGACACAGAACTTTGGTACAATTATAAATTAAATTAAAAAAAATTGAAATGAAATTAAATTATTTATTTTGCAATTAGGATTTTTCAATCACTTTTACACGTCTTTTTTAAACTAGATGGCGTCGGCATTTCCTATGACTATCCCTGAGAAGAAACGCCGAAACAAACTCAGGGGTCAAAGTCTATTTTAAATTGTAACATGGTTGTAACAATAGTAAAAATTAATGTTCTGCAAAAAAATCTTATGACAATAATAACAATATTAAAGCGCTGTGTTTTTCACTCTACAGGTAGCGGGTTCAGAAATACGAAACAATTATTTTTAATGGCGAAAATTGGCCAAAAAAAAATGGTTATGAGACAGGATTTATGTGTGAATAGAATATTTTGCAGCACTGCCATCAAACAACACAACAAAACCTTCGACAAAGAAATCTTGTGAGTAATTTTAAACATACAAATTCATTCACCCGAATCCGTACTCCCACTCATAACTAACGACCGACTGGCATCAGATCGAAGTGCAAGCAGCTAAATATACTAACTACCTATATATACAAAGCTAAATATATAACGCAACAGCGGCACATCAATTTAAGAGGAATTAATCGAGGCGCGACATTGTCGCGGAATGTGAGTATATTCACGAATTGGCAGTAGCAACGAATGCTATTGATTTCGCTTGCAACTATTTCAGGGTTAACTTTGACGTGGATTATACATGTTATTCTTACACTGAGAATGTAAACTGCACTCTCTATTTAATACAAGCAGTGCGAATAAAATATAACATAATATAGCATCACGCCTCTAACGCCGAAAGGTTTCGTAGAGGTGTACTATTGTGCAGCATACTGTTATAAAGTCCCGTGTAAGGGCCGAGCCTATTGCCATCAACCGGGCACAGGTCCAAACTTGTGCTGCTACTGATAATTACTTTATAGAAAAACTCAATAACACTGCCTGACCCAGTAATCGAACAGGATCTCACACTCAGCAGTCGCGCTTATGACCACTAAGCCAATGATGCAGCTTAAAATAGGCAGGATAAGATTAAGCCTGGTTAATGGCGCGACTTTACCTCTCAGTACAATGTCATTTAGTGTTCATAGTGGAACGTTACCCGTACCATTAGCACGAACATTTGACAGTTTCTTAAATGCTTCGTCTCGAACAACTACTTTCCCGTGTAGTGAAAGAATTTGGAATCTCGAATCGTTCAACATATCGATGATCGCTGGGGGTGCGCAACTGTTTGTGATGGCATTTTTTTACAGTAGATTTGATATTCTATCTTTGCGAGTGTTCTATATGAGACGTTTACAAAGCTGTTAAACGTTCGTGTTAGATCATGAATGATTGTTTTTCTGATGACATGAGAATTTGGGTGTATAGTAGCCCCAAGTAAGTGGGAAAAACCAATATAATCTGGCCTCGCATGCTATTGAAACTACCTACTTTGTCAAGCCAGCTCAAGATAGATGATCCAGACACGATGTGCCGCCTAATGTACTAGAGACGGTGTGAAAGAGCCTCCCCAAACGATAATACCGAAGAAAGTATGGCGCAACCGGACAGTTAACTACGTTACATTCCTTGCTGACTAGCTCTGATTGTCATGTAGAAACATTGAAAGTTCGCTATCGTGCTGACTGTTTTAGTGTCAGATGGAGGCCTTCTTTGCACTCTGGGCAACGTGTCGCCGTGCATAGCACCCAGCTAGGGTAATGAGGAGACCCCTTTAAAGTCTCCCCCGGGAACGTGCACGAGGGCGTGGCACCATGGTGGCTTTGATGCGGTCTTCTAAGAGTTCTCGAAGCCCACCATATGGTGTTGAGGCGGACCACCGTGGTGAGTTTAGCTGGTAGGAGTCCGGCACACCCCTCCCCCTCATACTCATGTAGCCCATGAGGGGTACTAACCAGGATAAAGAAAAAAAAATCCATACAGAAACACCTAATAATACATTGCTCGACACGGGTACCGAACCCAGAACCTCACGCTCAGCAGTCGCGTACAAGTAATATTCTAAATTCCCCAAGTCCGTCACCCCGTTCATAAGTAACCCGACCGACTGTCACAAGATCGAAGTGCATCAGCTAAATATACCGCGACTAGCGACATACGCATCAATGTAAGACGAATTAATCGCAAGTGTGCGAGCTACTTTGTCGGGGCAATAAATTTGATAATTTATGGCCAGTTCCGTGTTTATTGAGGGAATATCTCTGGGGTTGAGGACCTCAGGACATCTGGAAATGCAAAAAAATATCCATGACGTGATTCATGATTGAAAATAGTTCCTCGCATCTAGATTCATGAGTGATCAGAGTAAGTCAGGTCATGGCAAACTTATTTTTTACTAGCTTCTGCCCGCGGCTTCGCCCGCGTGGTTTACGAACCCGTTGAATCTGTGATTCGTAACTTGGCAAGCAGTCACTCAACCACTTCGCCAATCGTGCTGTTTTTGGGAGAAACAGTGTTGAATATTTGTTATGTGGATGTGGATATATTTTTAAGCTGATAATAATAATTTTTATGTTCGTGTATCGCGTATCGCGGTTATCAGTTATAGAAGTATACATTTTTCAAAAAAAAAAAAAATGTAACGTTAGTTTATAACACATTCCTCTTCGAAGAAGAATAATTATTTCGGAATATAGTGCGATGCGATCTTCTCCTATGGTATCAGTGCTGTAAGGATTAGCCAGTTAGCAGTGGTAATATCGAGGTTAACTGCTCAGGGTGACACTCCTTAACTAGTGTAACACTGTTCACTCGACTAGTTATTCAGTTGATCAATACATACGTAACGTATGTAATATGTGATCTTTGTTCTTAGGAAGCTGGCGGTGGACATCGATTGTCGCGCTACGTGTTGCGGATTCGATTCCCAGATGGAACAAATATTTGTATGATCTACAGATAGTTGTTTCGGGTCTGAGTCTTTATGTATGTGAATACACACCGTGCCTCGGAAAGCACGTAAAGCCGTTGGTCCTGCGCCTGATCTCTCTCAGGTCGTGTCGGATTGCCGTCCCATCGGACTATGAGAGTGAAGAAATAGAGAGTGCACCTGTGTTTGCGCACATTCTCGTGCTCTATAATATCTCCTGCGTAGTTGGCAAATTTCTGATGAGATTGGCCGCCGTGATCGAAATTCGGCCAGGAGGATTATTCTTAGGTAAGTAGGTACCATTTTTATTTTATAAGGCGAATACGTCCTGTCGAATGTACCACATTTATCCTTTAAACAACTCTCCCTATGACAGGCTTGTTATCTCTGATCGCATTACATACCAAAAATATGAAAATCCTAAATAATCATCTCTATTTACTCCATAGATACATAGCGTTATATTTACCAGTACGACGTACCTATACCCCCCCCTTCCCCCTAGTCTACGTTAAAAAGCAATCTCCTTAATGGAATTTCAATTTTCGCTGCGAAGTTAACTAAAAATCCGCCTGGATGCAATATCGTCCAACGCCAAGACGCCAACTATTTTATGTGTCTGTTTGTCTGTCTGTACAACTGTTCGCTTCGGTAATATTATAAAGTGTAAAAGTGTTTTATTTATGAGGAGGTTGAGCTTAATGGCTTCAGCTTGGAACGATCGATTTGCTGCAATCGTACCATGGGTAAGAAACTTATAAATAAGATCAAATATTACGAATTATGTTTTAAACACGTCCGACGGTATGACTGGCGCAGTAATTGGGCGATCGACTGCTGCGCTACATGTCGCGGATTCGAGTACCACACGAAATCGGTCTCGGTATTTATGCATGTGAATATTTGTGTTTATAAATGTACCTACGATACAGGAATTATTCATAGTGCGGGAGCAACGTTTTAAAAAAAATACCATATCACTTTCCGCAAGATAAGGTGACGATATTAAAATAATGGCGCTTCTTACACGCTTTTATTAACAATCCCTTTAAGAAATTCGATGACTATGGCAACATTTCCGCACCGCTATTGATTATACCTATCTACAAAGAAGTCTATGCTTAGCCCTTAGAAGTTATTATTAACAGGGAATCAAACCAAAAATCTCTACTTCATAATCCGTACCCACACTATCTACCCAGTACAGTTTCCTCGTTGCAAGCAAAAAAACTCCAAAGAAAAACGAGTTATGTGATTCAATAAGCAAAGTTGGGAGCGCGACACTAGTATTTAATATCAGAAGCGTAGCTCGGAGCGAAAAAGAAAAATCTATACGGGGAGGCAGTAGGGAGGCATCTCTCACCGTCTTGGGGACGTTTTCCATCTACGACGATTGTGAACACAGTGCACCTGACCTTGTGTGTGTTTGTGTAATGTGTTGACACAGTGTCACGTTGATTTTGTGTGCTACTTTGATTAGAGGACCTGGTAAATATAAAAACGTAGACAGCTTTAATGTTGGTTTTATTAATTATGTCACTAATATGAAACTTAACAAGTTTCCTTTTGTATTTTAAAGGGAAGCACAAAGAAAGTACATTAAAGTGGTGAATATTAACTATCAATACAACATGCTAATGTATGTGGAATAGTACATGCATTGTATTAAATAACCCAATATATTACACTCATAATAATCCACGGACAGCGTAAAGAAACAAGTGTATTTGTATCAACATATTCAACATACATAGTCACCAAAAACTACCTGAAATAAAGAAATAACCCACTTTACAAGCGCTCACGGAAGTACATACAAAGGCAATACCAATC
Organism: Shargacucullia verbasci; assembly: GCA_947562105.1. Classification (NCBI taxonomy): domain Eukaryota; kingdom Metazoa; phylum Arthropoda; class Insecta; order Lepidoptera; family Noctuidae; genus Shargacucullia; species Shargacucullia verbasci. The sequence continues at coordinate 11,484,995 of OX387301.1, forward strand.
AGACGCTTCAGCGCCCATCTATGTCCGTAAACGAGCGGCGTGCACTCCCATTTACACGAGAAAAAACCTCGGAAAATCTACGTGACGTAACATAGAACCAATAGCCAATGGCGTATCGAACCTTCGGCGATTAACGACCAGAGCGGAAAGATCTCCCACACCCCCCTGTTCACTAAAAATCGACGCCCGCATCGGGTGCACCCGAACACCGACAGAGACCAAGCGAAAATAGTCGGTAAGTATCGAGAACGAACTGAGCCTCCTGATTGGTTGATCGGTTCTGCGCGATTGGGCACCACGGCGCACACTCGAACCGATATCTCGTATTTACCACGTTCGACGTTTGTGTCGTAGTGTGTGTGCATGAAACCGCCTTCGATAGGTATTTGACGATGTGTTCGTGTAGGTATTGATTTGATTTGTGACGCCTGCCGCGGCAATCGGTCAATCGCGGTGCGTCGCTGTCGATTTAAATTTGGAACGTGATATTTAAATTTGGTATGCATTCATTGACCGTTAGTGTGACGTAACGCTTTCTGATTCGTTGAAATGATGCTTGTAATAGATTTCGTCGTGACTAAATAATTATTGTATAGTATAATTTAGTAATTATCAGTTTTTATTGTTTTTGGCATAGAGTAAAACCAAAGATATTAAAAACTTCATACTGTCACGCAAATCACTACAGGGAATATTTTCATTCTACCATATATATATAGATACGCGATAATAACGTTTCTTACAATTCTTTGGCCATAAAAATTACTGGACTCTTACATAACTTTTTAATTATAGAGCTCCTTGCAACATGAACGCAAACTCTACTAGACCCACTGAAATTACATGCACTCACAAAAATTACAAAAAAATATATTCGACATTCATCGTTAATTAAAACGCAACAAAATAACTCCATAATTCCCAACTATAGCAAATCTTCACGAATGTCAGTCAGTGCAAAAAAAAAAGGTTCGTTTCGACAAATTAAAAAGCACGTTCCACTCCATTTCTAGATACAAAAAAAGTTTTGCGAAAAAAACGGAACATCCTCATCAACTCGGGGCTATTAATAGGGAAAAAGTGCGCAATCCGCGATTCACTGTTCACTACCTACTAATATTTAACGAACTTCTAGATAAAGCAAATATATATGCTTTCCCGTGTACTTATTTTAAAATGGAAAAATATTTTTCCTGCGTCCCGTCGACGCTTCCGTTGCAGATAGCCGTAACTGCATTATGTTTGATGTTTTTCTTTTTTATAATGCGGGTAGCTAAAGATAGATGGCTTTTATTTTTCCAGCTTATGCATACCGATAGGAAAGATGGGTTGAATAATGAGGTCTGGTCATTTGAATAGCTCGCTGCAAAATACTGAAGAAAAAGATTGCTTACTGCTTTAATTTCTCTTGCTTCCCTTGGCATATATCTGAACTACGAAATCGATTATTTTTAAGCAATTAAAATTGACACAGTTTATCTGTGCGAATATATAATTATAAACAGGGTTACTTTTACCCGAAACTGTTCATAAACCGCGTTCATCTATATGCCACAGTCCTGCATGATGTAGGCAAAACCAACGGAAAATCTATGGCTCTACGAAATATTACTTTGATAATGATCCACCTTATCATCATACCTGGCAGTTATTATCGAGTTAATTTAACTTCAAATCCAGCTAATATATCCAGGTAATCACCTCAGACTTAAAAAAAAAACAGTTAAATCTCAAGATATGATTGGCTGGTTATACAAAAAGCTCAGTAACATCACATACGTCGAAAGCAGCAAAGAGCAGTAGAATTACTATGAAATCGAGTATCGTCAGACCGAGGTATCTACCATTCGGCCGGCGGAGGCGTCGCCAGTTGATTGTGGGGCACACTGAGAGAGAAAAAAAAAAACTTAAATAATTTTATTTTGCAGTTACGCTCTTATTCTGGGACTGAGTAAAACTAAGTGAGTTATATTTTTAAATGACAATTCAATTTTGGACTTACCTGTAAGGTCTGAAATTGCATCAAAACAATCTGAGAAATAATATTTAAAATAAAAATAAAGCAGAAACATAAAAATAAATATATACCGATAATGTTTTCTACTAATAGTAAGTACGTATTTGATCAGTTCTAAATGCATCATAACTCAAAACTGTTCTGAGTACCTGACAGACTATGAAGATCTATTATTTTCAAGCCTACCATTTTTTTACACTGTAATCTTATCGGATTTTTCTATACTACTGAAACGAATGAAGCAAATTCCTGGAACTTTAATAAAGTAAAATAATATTTCCTCCATGTGTGCAATAGCTTTCACATACGGTACATAGTTGGTGGCGGTGCGCTCGGAATATGCTCGATATAGAGCACGTCTGCTCCACTCGATCCCTGTGAAACATTGCTTCAAATAGTGATGTATGATATATCGATAAGTCGATAAATATATCAATAACAATATTCACGATGCAGAACATGTCTATTGCACTGGATTCCTGTGAAATATTATTTCAAATAGTGATGTACTAGGTATCGATAGTAGTAATTTTACGAATAATATGCTCGGAGTATGATGAAATAGAGTACGCTGGTTCCACTGAATGTCGTTAAAACGTTAAAGCATTTACACGGATGCAATCTCGTAATATTATATTAATTAATATTCTGCTTAGAATTACCTGGTCCTTGATTGGTTTAGAATCTTTGTCTTTCTTTGAAAGAATATAACTTGAGGATTCAGACAACATTTTATATAAAGTAATAATATACACACTGCCCTGTGATATCCGCTACTACGATATTTATCAATAAGCTTGACTTAAATAACCTATAACTATCGATACCTTCAGTGTCTCATCCCTCACAGCACTTCCGATATAATATTTCATATTTAATAGTGATGCACCTCGAAAAATCCTCCGCAGATGACTCTCAGCTTATATTTTACATAAATTGGATATTATTGCGCATATATTGAATTTGTAGAAATATATATTATTATGTCTGCTACCGTGTAACATTCGATTTCAGTGTTTTAACCATTATGATAGAAATTGATATTTAAAAATAAAAAGGTGGTTATTAATAGTTTTGCTTGTTTTACCTCATACGGCTAAACATGTATTACCATAAAAAATCTTGACTGGGACCACTCAACTAACCCAGTCAAGATTTTTTATTATATAAATACATATGTATTTATATAATAACAAATCTTAATATTTCAATATTATTATTAATCATTCGAAGAATAACCAGAAATCATATTGATCATCAAGTCTCTATTCAATAAAATAAACATAACCTGACTCTCCACACCGTCATAACTACAGAACTGAATTCGAACTTTATATAATATAAAATAGTGTGAAGGGTGGAATTTCGAAAATTTTCAATATTCTCCAAGGTAAGCTAACTGAAAGTTATTTTCACCTTGTTTTTAAATAAAATCAAAGTATACGTTGGCTGCAAGTTTCCCGGCCGTTCTTTATGAACTTCATAAAAATGGTCGTATTTACTGGCAAGAACGGAACCTTACCACGAACTCTCGATTCAAAAGTGGTGTATAATGTTTCTTGGAAATAGTGGTAGACAATTTTATTGCGTATATACTATTTAGCTCCAGTTGTAATGTAAGTTTTTGTGATATTGTTTGTGAAAACAATTTTATTGCGTATTTTATACGATGATGATGAGTTTGAACGTATTTTTGTTTCATTTGCTTATGGAAACTTTCACTAAAGCTTTTGATAGGGTTTTACAATCGAACACTGTTTATCAAGTAAGAAGAAGAAAATCAATAGTACAGTTTTCTCCACAACAACAGCCTGGCCATGAACAATGTCATTCTGAGACCTTCCAATGGCTTTCCAGCTACTTAAAAGTCGGCATTAAGAAATTACTCGTAATTTCATGATACAATTAAGCGAAAAACTAGTGACTTCAAAAAATATTACAAATGGCTACCTTACTAGTACTTAAATGGGTGTATTTGTATGGAATTTTATAGAAAAACCCGAAACATTATTTATGTTACAATTGAGTGCGGTTGTCAACTACTCATCTCATAGTAATTGACGAGACGAAGATGGACCACGCAACCTCACATAATACCTATTTATACTCGCGTTGAAGATTCTTTTATTATAAAGGAACGATTCTTCTGAAGGTGCGATGATAATCACGTGTGACAACTGGATCGGTGATCGCAGGACAACATTTTTAACTAGAATAAGGATACTGTCTGCCCTTATGACATCTCGCTTAGATGCTTGTTGCGAAGAACCACGAAAAAAAGAGTGGAGCTACCAACCACAAAATTACCTGAGAGGTGGAACATATCAAACATGACGTGTCCATTTGCAGTAGCTGGATTGTAACCTTGCCTTACCCTTTAGATCTCTAAAGGGTGGACATCGTCACAAGGATGATCTCATCCTTGTGACGATGTCTTATTACTTCACGAGGTGGCCAACTAAAGTACTCTATTTTGACCCTGAACTGAAAATGAGTAGCTACGTGTTCATATTGTAGAAAACAAAGCGTTGCTTAATAAGGGTTTATTGTACTTACTATTTTTAAAAATATTTCCTTTTATATTTTAGAAATTTTGCCTTTTCCAGTTGTGGAAATTAGGTGTTTATATGACGACATATAAAACCATCATATTAGTCGAGTTTTGCAAAAGAAGCTATTAATTAGGTTCCGATTCTCGGATCGGGCAAAGTGTTGTTGAGTTTACCTGTTAGGAGATTCTCAGTAGCAGCCTAGTGATTAAAATCGTGGTCTAGTACATGGAACTCATAACTGCATCAGCAAAATGTGGCTGTACAACTAGTGCCTAACCCTTCGGATGCATGATATGCTATGATGCCTAAAATTTCACGCCACAAATTTCATAGAGAATACTCTACATTTTGTATAATATTCTCCTAACTCAACAATTCACACTGACCCTCTATTTCACCTAAGTACCAAAATTCTGTACAACGAAAACTTAGAAGTTCTCAAAGGTAAGCAAGTAACACCCTTTGATACCTCACGGCTCGTTCCGAATACGTTGCATTTTAACCAGTTTAAAATACTTTATGCATAGACATTACCAAGAGCTTTCTGTAGTGGAGAAATTTCATCCGATGTTCCCCGCAACTGGTGGAGGTGGATAAGGATACAAACTGGCAGTTGTAGTTTTATGACCCTCGGGGGATGGACAGAATTCAGTGATCAGATGTTTTTTTATGCTGTGATGTTTTTGGACTGTCGTTTTGACAGCTGGTTTGAAAGAAGAAGCATAATATAACAGCACGCCTGTATTCCTCGAAGAGTTAGGTAGAATATTGTACATCCACATTGCGCCGACACCGTTTTTGAGTCCTAAGTAATAGGGAGCGACCCTATTGCCATCTATCGAGCACAGTGAAGAAGAAGCAGTGGGAACAATAATGAACTTGAAAGAACCCTTTGAGCTTGGCCATAAGACACGTCAATAAGAAGAAGATATAATGTATTTTCCATTGCGGAAAGATCCAGAAGAAAACTTGTTGGTCTCTATCTCCTGATAAACGTAACTGTTTTTGTTAACTGAAGGATAGCTCGCTTGGTAGGATCAATAGTAAGTATCACAATTATGATCGAGTTCTTTATTTCCTATATCAAATCTTCGATGAATCCCACAAAATAACAAATCTTTAAAACACGAGATGTGAAAGAGAACCTTATCCAGTATTTCATAGTTTCGTGGATGTAAAATACCACCCAGCGGCAGCCAATAGCGGCGGCCAATTTGAATATAGAACGCCCGCTCGGAATTTATAACGGACACACGAAACTTAAATGTTTGGCAACTGTATTGTGTAACTGGCGACTGGTTGCTGTTGGTTGTGGTGGCAGTAGCATTTACGAAGAAACCACAGTGATTTTCTTTAACTTCAGGCGTGACGATAACTATAGATTTTGACGCTTAAACTAGTTATCTACAGTGACTGTCTACGTGTTCACAAAATGACAATGTCATGTAATTTTCTAGGTAAATCCACAATTGCGTACCAAAACAAATACCGAAAATCATTTCAATAAATTATATCAGTCCGTATATAATAAATATCCCACAATTATATGGCAACCACGTCTTCGAAAAAAACATTCCATGAAAATGTAAATACTCATCGCAATTGCAACTCAGCAACTACAAACAGTTGCATATTTACACAATACGTCGTCGCGTTCGTTCGAATTTTTGAGAGCAATATTCGTGCTCATACGAAATCTTAGAGCAACATCTGTAGTTCAGAGCAACGGAGCGAATGTTACAGCTTCCTAACCAACGAATATATTATAGAAAATATGATTTCGTTTGAATAAGAACGCTTTTGTTTTCTTTAGGATGTGATGTAACTTCTTTATAATGTGATTTCTTCTTTCTAACTTTTTAAATTAACTATCAGTGTTTAAAGTTATTTAATTTGTAGAGAGAACTTAAAAATGGATACGTTTCTTATACACTTAGTGCATATATAGTTTGTAATAAATATTAATACCTAATAGCAAATGCGGCCCACTAGTCCCCCATAGCCGGGTACAGGCTTGTTCTCGGGATACGAACCTTTTTTTAGGCTTAGTTCGTGATCTTTTACACTAGCTTGGATTTTTAGATGTCAACCTTTCCTCTAGAGGTTTTTCTTTACTGTTTATGCCAGATAATCTAACTCTGATCCGACGATGAATACAAAAAATCAAAGGTACGGGCTGGGTTCAAACTCGAACGCTGCCGGATTATAAGCAAGCGTTCAACTCTTGGACAATCACTGTTCCTATAATATTGGAACAATATAAAATGGAAAAATACTAAAAGGAAATTTTAAAGTCAGTACTCTTAAAATAATAGTTCGTCTGGTTTGTCCGTAACAAGTACCTACAGCTGGGAAATGGATCCAAGAGTTCAATTCCTTTATTTTTTAAATTTGGAAGTGTGCCCAAACCACTCGATGCATGTCGTTAGACGTTAGACTGTCCCTTTTCATGTTAGACCTAATAATACGAGCATGCCAATACTAAACTTTGTTACGATGGTGATATTTTGATATCAACGCTATCAGCAGTAAAAGATAGCCCAGCACTTAAAAGCTTGTTTTCATGTAGGAGGACTTAAGGACGATCATGGCACCACGACTTTTCGAATTCAATTGCGAATTCGGTTTTTATTATTACATGCGTTAATGGCAAGTGAAAGAAATCCTTTGTATAATGAAGTAAGACCCATCTCATTCCGTAAAGAGACACAGCCCAGCAGTGGACTATTATAAATTGAATTATTATTATCTTCAATTCTACCTAACTTCTAGAAGTAAACAAGCACGATGACTAATGCAAACTTATTTTATTACCCTTTACTCACTTCTAATTAAAATTCCAGCCTAGAAACTTAAACCTAAAATTAATAAGTAGCCCAGTAGAGGAACGCTAAAACTAATAATGCAACAGCAGACCAGATTGCACCAATACATTGCACCTGGCTAGTACTGGGCTCTTGTCACACTGGGGGCGAGCCACCCCCACCCGCTGGGGGGCTGGGGGGAGACTGTTGTACGTGTGAACCGGTTTTTTATATGTATTATATTATATTGAACTGGGAGTTCTGTGGTATTGGAGAATGTAGTGTTTGTAGTGTATCTTCGTAAGCTATTCCTGTTTCGCGTTTTATGGGAGATTTGTATGTTATTTGTATCACTAAGACAAAAGGCAGTATAGCAAATATAGTAATATTTGATACGTCATCTTATTTAATTACTAATTCGCCTGCCAGTGATAGTAACTGCAGCTCAGTAGACCAAAAGATCGGTCGAATTAGCACTTGATAAAGAAACACTGAATTTAAAATGTTGGTTACGTGAAAAGCTCTTGCCTGGTTCATGACTGATCATAAAGTGAAGAAGTAACAAAAGAAAATGATACTGAATTGATAGGTCGAGTTACAATACTCATAAAACTCTTTTACCAGTAACAGAGTTTAATTATAGAGAGCAATCAGTTCTGTACTACTTCTACAATTTACTAATGTTCTGATTGATACGCGTAACGTTATTATGTCTACGAATATTTCCCATTTTACAGGAAATAGTCTATCACTCTACAGATGCTTTGTAGTCCAGTTGACCCCATTTCCTCTTGCAAAACCTGCAAAAAGAGGTTAAGTCAACTATTCGTACCAAAGGACCACATGCCACCCACCTTAAAGTACCTCAGATTACTATACAAAATCATAAGAAAACCCTGTAAGTCCTCATATAAAACAATGTTACTACCCTCAATACCACAAAATCCATCCAAAAATAACAATACAACACGGACGATTATCTATCTGTCCCCGAAGGCCGACGTTGTAGGAGAGGATAAAAAACTTAAAGCTTTACACTGGAGCGGGCGGGATCATAAGGCATTTTTCCGAACACACACGAACTGCTCCCCCCTCTCCTCTAGGCACCCACCCCGTTGATCTGCGCCCGATACCGTAGAGTAACGTGAGAATTTTGCACAGAGAATTTTTGTAAAACTTTCTTTTTTAATATTTTTAACATTTGTATGAAATGACGAGTGTATGTGGATGAAGCAAAAGGTATGTAAGGATTTATAGTATTTGCGTAATTACTTAAGAATAAGGCGCGGGAATATATAAGGGAATTTATTAACAAGATAAGCAAAACAAATGAAGTATTTTGCATAGGTACGCTTTTGAGCAGCATTTGACATGCTTGGCGATTTCATTTGGCTATCAAATACCAACTGTGTACGTAACAAAAACACGTAGAAGGCTCCCGAGCCGAAACCCCAAATATGATATCTTAGTAATTAACTAACCTTTATGTATATCTTTGTCTGAAACCACCATCAACTACTTCCTACTGTCTTATAACAAATCTCAGTTTAATTTTAAATTTGAAACGTCTTACATTCGTTAAACAGCATTCCTGCCATTTATAAAACTCTTTTTTATTTGTTTCTGAATAAAGCGCGAAAAAACATCGTATCGTTGTGAAAAAATATCGCCTCTAAACTGAAAACTAACCTACAGCCACTCTTTGCTTCTTCGTCTCGCCGATAGCCTGCGATGTGTGCGGGTTCGGAACGCTGAAAGACGCCCTGTGACGCCGGAGCCTTCCTGAAAATGTATGCTACTCCTCCCCCCACCCCCACGCCGCGCTCAAGCAAAAACACACACAACGACACGGAAAAAACCTCACGTCGTACCAACGGAAAATACTTTTGTATGTGTGCGTCAATGAAAGATTACTCCTATGTAGTGGCAATACATATTCGTGAAGCGAAAGGTTCTTTACTAGTGTGCGTTGTGTGTCAACGCTGTTTCGTATTACACTGTGCAAGTGTGAGTGTTTTATTGACATTTTTATACATGAAATTTTATGTGCACGATTTAGATGTTTTTGTATATAAGTTTGGTTGTGTGTTCTTTGTGTGTGTGCGTGAATTATTTGCGGTCGCTTTCGATGTTCGTAGAATACTGAATGGGTGTAATTAATTCGTTTCAGATGAAACTGTTCGGGTTGCTCTCCCGAATGAGGAATATTCAGACGTTTTGTAGGAAGCTGTGGAGTTTTGTTCGCTCACAACTATTTGGTTGGAAGGCTGTGGTTATGATTGAAGGATCCGATTTGATTTCTGGAAATACTCGGCTATGTCGGCAGTATGACGGATTTGCGGCAGCATCGTATTTTGCGTATCTAAATATGCGTAATAGACAGTGTCTTGGTTTTTCTGCCGACATTACGACATACTTGTATTTTTTATGATACTAAACAATGAGATATTATGTCTGATTGATACGTGAAATGGTACTCTTAGTTTAGTGTTTTGGGTCATTTTACCCTTGGATGTATTATGTAGGTAAACATATATTAAATCTACGTGAAATTGCCGTTGCTAAGCGCGAAGTCTCAAGTTCAATTCCGATGTTGGGCATAGACTTATAGGGCTTTTTTGTTAGAAAATGCCAAAAGGGTTTAGAAGCGTACCTAGTAAACGGCAAAGGCCCACCTCCTATTAAATAAGACTTCAGTATGTGTGGAATATCGGTATGCAATAGTATCTACCCAGGTAAGAAGTAAATAGGTAGATACCACTTTATGGAAAACAGATGTAAGTGACATGATACTTAAATATTCACGTACATACATAAATGTCACGCCTTTTTCCCAGAGAGGTAGACAGAACCTACCAACTTTTTTTTTTTTTTCAAATTCAAATAAATTTTTATTCTTGTAAACCATTTACAGGCACTTATGAATAGTCAGGCTCTAGTTGCCACAAAGTTCCCGTGCTTACGAATCACTCACATAGCTTTGATTAATAATTTGATGGTTGGTCATTGTATGTTGTGTACCTATCTACATTTTAAACCAATAGCCACCACCATAAACCCAAAATCATGCGCCACCTTCCAAAAAGAAGGTAAACTAACCTAAAAAAGCGATCCAGTGGTCCGCCAGTAACATTTGCATAGCTAATACGAATCGGCACACATGCACACTTTAATTCACGGACAATGGCGCCAATCCTCAAAGGCAACGGAGACGGGAATATTTGAGATAATTTGATATGTAATTTGTTGACTGTAGTGGTCCTTACTTGTGAGTTTGTGAGGTTGGTGTGGATTCGAATATAGTCGCAGATCAATGAATCAGTTTTATACACAACTTATGGGTGGTTTTTTCTACCATTGCTTTGTGAGGAGCCCGGCATGGCCTAACCATATGATATAATTATGTATTAACTTCCAATTCCCACTGGACTGAGATAAGCAACGGATTAGATCCAAATCCCTTTCTCAAAGAGGCCTGAATTCCAGGAATCGGAAAATTAAAGCAGTGCTTTTTTTAACTACCTTATTAGTCTAGTTATCGCATGCGCGACTGCTGAGCGTGAGGTCCTGGGCTCGATTCCCGGGTCGGGTAAAGTGTTATTGGGTTTTTTCTGTGTGAAAATTCTCAGTAGCACCACATAATATGTGCCCGGTGGATGGCAATAGGCTCGCCCCCTATTACATGGGACTCGATAATGGCATCGGTAAAATGTGGGAGTACAATATTACACCTCTGCCTAACCCTTTGGTAATAGTGGCGTGATACGATGTTATCTGTTTTTTTTTTATATTGGTTTACTTTTAATGTATGTTATATTTTTTTTTTTTTTTTTAAAAACGTTGCCCCACACTAGGAATAATTCCTGTATCGTGGGTGCGTTTACAAACACATATATTCACATACACAAACATCCAGACCCGAAACAATTATCTGTAGATCATACAAATAATTGTTCCGTGCGGGGATCGAACCCGCAACACTTAGCGCAGAAAGCTAATCGCTTAGCCATTGCGCCAACCGTGTCGTCAAAGTATTTAGATTTTAGTTTAAGTTCGGTAGCTCTAAAATTCTTACCTTTTCTTGTTTTACTTGCAAGACAGAGAAAAGATAACAACAAGTCTATCTTCGTTTCAGTGGCTTACAGAATCTGCGCCATGTAACACACACATTGACCCTGAATTGTGTTCTCTCATATTATAATGTACTTCAAAAATATATAATAGAGAATATTTAATCGAGTATGGAAAATTTTGTATGGACTTTCATGATCGGCGTAAAGTTTTTGGGTGTAGGGAAAGAGCTTACCCAAACCTGTAATACTGAGCCGCCAGACCAGTAACAAACTTTACTGAAAAGCTAATCTTAATCAATCAGTCTTCGTGTGTAAAATATAGGTATTTACTCAATTTTTTTCATATTTTCTGATATTAACTCGCATTTAATACATTGTGCTATTTACATCTTACAGAATTTCTTATACCTTACCATTTAGCTCCTGATTAGGCTGTGTAAAGTAGACATGTAAGTACTTATATACAATAGACGGGATATATTCCGTAAGATTTAACATAACTTAGCATCACGCCTGTATTCCCCGAAAGGTTAGGCAGAGGTGTACTTTTATACCATGAGTCACATGTACCCAATACAGAACAGTAGTAAACTCCGTGCGAATAACTGAGAATTTCCATTCAGAAAAACCTAATAACCCGGCGCGACCTGAGAATCGAGTCTAGGACCTCTCGCTCGAGGCGGATCACCGTGGTGAGTTTAGCCGGTAGGAGTCTGGCACACCCCTCCGCCCCCCCCTGGCGGAAGATAGCCCATGATGGGACCTCAGCACACGAATCAAAAAAAAAGGACCTCTCGCTCAGTATTCGCGTATACGACCACTAAAACAATGATGCAGTCCTTTTCAAGATTTCAATACATTTATTTCTCAATTAACTTGAGTACAATAAAAATGTCACTATCTTCGTAATATCTTCACATCTTTCCCGAAAAGGTTGCACGGCAGAATTTCACGGCCATCAGTAAAACTTTTCAATACATAAACACTGAAAACGCATCATATATTCTATGTCTCAGGCATCCTGTATCCCCACGGAATGTCTTATATTTTTATTTGTTTCGTTCAGGAATAGCGACCATCTTTAAAAGTCGTGCGACTAGAAAATTGCGACTATTCTGCCGCTTCTTGACCCAGTTCGGTTGGCGTGAGGATGCCATGTGTTGCTTTGTAAACTTGCTTCCGCTATGATTTAGGAATAAGAGATATGTATGAAGAATTATTAATATTCTAAACATTTATGTAGAGAGTGATCTGGTTAAAAATGTGTAGCTCTATCTCCTTATGAATATATTTTCTTATACCGTCGTATGCTCAGCCCCAAAATGTGCAACAATAGTACTTAGAGGACATTTAGGAATACTCGGTGAGTAAAATTGTTATATTCAATTACTACTGTCACTTTTACATTTAAACATTTGGTGTAGAATATACGTCTGTGTTGAGACTGGTAGTATTTGTGCAATTTATTTTGGTGTGCAATAAAGAATACTATATCTATGCATATATATCTACAAATGGTATCAAGGTACAGACTAAGGAATTAATTTGGCAAAAGTGCAGCAACATAGTTGTTTATGCTAAAAACTCTGTGTTCTCTGATAGCTACAACCTGGGAGTCTTTAAGTCAAGAGTGAATAGGTTACTTCTAGGCAAGCGTGCTACATCTTCGACCACATCATCGCTTACCATCAGGTGAGATAGTGGTCAAACGAGTGCCTATCAAGAATAAAAAAAACACGTCTGAAAAGTGTTGTGATCATGGTCAACAGTCTTAGTGGAACCTGTCATTAGGAGGCCCATGTTCAGCATTGGACGTTTACGAATAATTTCATAATAATGAGATGTTCTATTAGCGTAGTTGTCATAGGGAGTATATAATTGGTATGTCGGTTTTCATCTAGTCTGAAACTTGAATCACAGAAAAAAAAATCTGAAGAAAAATGGCGAAAATTGTTTCTTTGTTTTCAATAAGTTTGTTTGTTCTAAAAATTGATAGGAAACAAATAATTAGACTAGGCACTTACTAGAAAAAGTTAGGATGAAAATAACAAAATACGCGTATGAATAATTTTATGTTTCCATCTAAATAAAATTAATAATATCAATTAGAGCATGACGATAAATATTTATTTCCGTAACATTTTCTTTTAATAAACACGATCAAGAGCTCCCTACACTGTGACCAATGAAGGCAAAACAGAATGTATTGAATAATTCAAAATGGCGCTTATATTTAATTGAGATGTAACAATACATCGATGATTACTATCGCACAGTTTTTCTGCTAACAATAACAACTTAGAACAAATGGCGCAGAAAATTATTCATACTTGTATTCCCAACTGATGACAGAACATTACCATACAAATTACTACTATTTCCCTATACAAAACAATGGAAAATCAACCTTATTCCTTCCCCTATAAACTCTGTATAATATAACCATTGGAACATCTAAGAAGTTTACATAAAAAGAGGACACACTTATTTTTATTGAAGATCATAATGTACTAAGACTTAATTAGGGCAAAAAGAGTTATTACCGTATTGGATAAAAACAGGCATCGGCTCATTATAATAGTGCGTTAGTAATGAGCATTGGAGGGTTAGTTATGATGTAATAAAGTTGTTAGCTGTCACCACATGGTAATGAGATGGGTTATATTCAATTTATTGCAAAACAATCATACTGTGATCACCTGATGAATGAAGCCAGGTATTTTGATATGGGATTCACGTAAAAACAGGCTGATTTAAGGCGGAATCAATGACTGTTTAAAAGTTTATTTTGTTAGAGCTGTTTATTTGAAATTAGAACAGCTTTTACATTAAATTGTCATGCTCCTGAAACATACACAATAAAACAAAAAATGTTCTAATTTCAAATTTTTGGTAAGTAGTACCGTAATTCTGTGCTTAATTTTGTTTGAGGTACCCTCTTAGATCCACACACAGAGAAGCCTTGTTTTTTCACAGCATTCAATGCGACAGATAAAAAAATTTAAACAATTCTGTTTCTACTGTATTATTAACCAGAAATGCAAAATAACCCATATACCAGTTCTTCGAAAGAACCTCCTATTCCCAACTAAAATGTAAAGAGCATATGAATTCCTCAATTATCATGGAGTCGGGACCAGTGCTAGGAATCGGGATGTATGACGCGACCTCCCCCCCAACCTCCCGGGGGGAGGGGGGGTGGCAGCCATCGCGACCCACTTATCCCTGTAATATAGTAATGGCGGAGTGGTATTTATTAAATTGTAAAAATCTTATTGATTTTGTTGACGTGGTTTGGGTTGGGTGGCTGGATAGATGGGTGGGTAGGGAAAAGTCTAGAAAAATATGATGGATATGTGATTTTTCTAGACAGTGTATGTTAGGGGTTTTATGCGTTAAGCAGTGCTTGTTCCGATCAAACATTGGATGGGTGACCGCACTTCACACATGGAGCCCGAAATAATGTTAATCAGTTGTTTATAGTGCTTGGTAATACGAGTGCCTATGACAATAGTACGGAAATTAGAAGCCCAAAAAGTCTGATAACAGGTCTAACCTTACGGTATCAGTGTACCTACCCCAGAAATTTCGACCTCATACGACAAGACAGCCATACTATTATTACCAACATATCTATAGTCGATTTAGATCGTGATCTTTTTAACTATACAAGCCAATTTTTGAACATCCACCTCCTAATGTAAAGTAAAAAGGAACGGCACGGTTGACGCAGTGGTATCGCGGGTTCGATTTCAGCGCTAAACCAATATTTGTAAGATCTATAGATAGTTGATTCGGGTCTAATTGTGTGCACATGTATGTTTGTAAACTGTACCCTCGATACAGGAGAAATCAATCATAGAACGGAGTAAAGTTACCAAAAAAAATTTACTTAAGTTTTCACGCTATGAATCACCCACATACCTGAACCCTACATAAATGCAATACATTCGTATTATAATCCCGCACATGCATATTTCTATTGCAATTTAACCTACAAATCAATATCATAGTTTATATAAATAATATATGATCAGCATAAAAAAACAGTAACCAAGAATAACCCAAGCAATTCACAACCACCTCCAAATGAAGCATCAAACTAACCCTTTTTAACACATTTAACCCGGCACACTGCACCCGAGTTGACGAGATCACAGCACAGCAAGTGGTGACAAAAAACAGCAATATCAACGTCTGTGCCGTTCAAGTGCCGTATCTTGCCGTGCCGTGCCGTTCAAGGGCCTGCCGTGCTGGCGTGGAGCTCGATGGCTCTCACTGAGACAGACACTCTCGTTTATGTATAGCGTGTTTCTTGGTTTTTCTTAGGTTTATGCATGTTCAGATTTAGCTTCCAATCAGAATGTGAAGGGCTGATATATTATTTTTGGTTTATACATACATAGAATTACGCCTGTATACCCGAAGTGTTAGGCAGAGGTGTGCTATTGTGCACCCACATTTCGTCGAGGGGGCGAGCCTATTGCCATAAACCGGGCACAGTTCCAAATTCCGTGCTGCTCCTGACAATTTCTATGCAGAATAACACCTGGCCAATGAGGCAAGCAGTATTTTTGGTGTAGGTGTGTGAAAATAGGTAAAATAGATGAAAGAGGAACCAAGACGACCTAGACGCTTACTAGAGGGACTGGTTCGAGGTGGTGCAGGAGAGATGTATGCAGAACTTAGGGGAGGCCTTTGCCCAACAATGGGATGGTTTGAGACAGCTTAAGGGTTTGATTTTGTAATACCTACAGATAGGCAGTTGTTCCAGGTTTGGACGACACGGTTGGCGTAGTGGATAAGCGATTAGCTTTCTGCGCTAAGTGTCGCGGGTTCGATCCCCGCACGGAACAAATATTTGTATGATCTACAGATAATTTTTTCGGGTCTGGATGTTTGTGTGTATGTGAATATATGTGTTTGTAAACGCACCCACGATACAGGAATTATTTCCTAGTGTGGGGCAACGTTTTTAAAAAAAAAATAAAAAAAAAAGTGTGGAGCAACTTTAAAAAAAAACAAATACACAGCAATCATAAAAAATAAATAAATAATAATTAATAAGTCCTATGTTACCTGCGACACAGTAGTAAGATATAGATTACTAAAAAAATATACGTAATCATTACAGAAATATTCCTTCTTATACGTTTTCGTGCGAATCATATTTTTCTTTTCGTCCAATTACTTAAAAACTAAAGGTTTCTGTAAACTGGTTAGAACCCTATCATTACCTACTTATTACTGTGTATAAATGCAATTAATTTTACAATATTCACACCTTGTGTTATGCCGTGTGGAGCTATGATGTCTGATTAAAAAAACTAGTGTGTAATTATAATAAAATACTAGACAGCTATTGGGTCTTATTATCGTTTATAAGTGTTCAATTAACAAGGTATATCTAAGGTATGTATTGCTGAAATTAAGGCTTCTTATAGACCACTAAAATCATATTAAGTAGTCTATGTTATTGTTAGTAACGTACTGCGATAGATAGACACAGGCGCATACCAATCTCAAATTCAAATATATTTTTATTCGTGGAAACCATTTTCAGGCAATTAAGAATAGTCAAACTCTAGTTGCGTCGTTTTAATGTTGATTTTCAATGGAGAAGAACAAACTTTTCACAACCTCCACTTTGATTGAGCGTTAAGGTTCAAAAAAACATAGTGTTGAAACCCCTACTGGAAGCAAATTCGTTAATTATTTTCATACTTTGCTGTGCTAAAATGGACCTTAATTGTTTATGATTATCTGAAATAGATTATAATATAGATAACATTTATCAAGCAGTATACTAAAACGGAGACTCCGTTTTAGTATACTGCTTGATAAATGTTCGGGAACCGAACATATTATAGACATTCTATCAACCTGTCTCCATATTTTTACATAATGCATTACACAATTAATATCACCATTGTTACGAGTTACTATTGTGTACGACACATTGAGACCGCTCATTACATTTGTGTGTCAGACTGCGTAATACAATAATTTCTTACATGGGAATTGAATATGCAACATTTTTGTTAATAACACAAGAGGACGGTAGTGCTGGCTTTTGTCAAAAGGGACTTGAGAAAGAAAAATACACAGATAATTGTGGGGACTTCACGGATGCACCAAAAAGGCGCTGAATTTTAAGTGGACTCGTTTGTGAATCACAGTTGTAAGTCAATTTCAGTCAGTCAGAAGAGGCTGAGATATAGTAGAGAAAACGATGTTAGATAACAGAATGAAAGCAAAAGATAGTAACGAAAGCTCTAGAATAGATTGTTAAGCAGAAACGAAATAGACCTTAGAAGGCAATAAAATCTTCAAATGTCATAAAATTGAAATGTATAATACATACGACACTTATAAAGAGTTACCTACTTACGATTACTTAGACATGCTAACTCTACACAATAAAATTCAAACTAGAATGATACCTACACCTGAAAATTAACTCACAACATTAACATAACTGCAAACGCAAACAAAACATCAGATTTTATAGCCTCACAATTTTTCGAGACAATAGAAATCCTAACCTAGGCGAGCTCTATCATACGAACAAAACAAAACACGTAACGACTAACTCTCCTATACGTAGGATGTCGCACTCCTAACAAAACCGGGGACTCTGCTCAAAGCGTGCGAAAGTAGAGCCCTCTTTATCTAAGAGGCGTCTGGGGGGAGGAGGGGGGAGGACAAGTGCATCTCAAAGAAATGCAGATTTTACACGTCGCTACTCTTCGGGTGTGGCGGATGTATCGCGTAGACTGTTGCGTACGGCTTGCAAATACGTTAAGGTGAAAATTATAAAAATAAAATTATTTTGTTTTGTGTTAGAGGAAAACAAATTAACATACATACTCAACGTAAGATTTACAGATGATTTGCCGATCTAAGGCCTAGTTTAAAAGCTTGGGTTGGTAAGCCTGTTTTGTTAATCTGACTGACTGTTCCTAACAATTCACCCGAAACAACTACTGTGGTGATCACATAAGTAGAACTTGTACCACTAAAAATAAATTAGATGATATAATAATTATTGATAGCAATGATGATTCAGAAGGGAGCTGAACTAAACTGGATATCGTGGCTTAATTTGATAGAAGCCTCTCTGACCTGTCATTTAGATATATATTTTATATCATTTTCTGTTTCTGATATGCAATTAAGTATATTGTATCCTCTTAGAAAGTATTTTCCCAAAATCCTAGGAGATAAAATGGCAGATTTTTTTATTTAAAGGTTGGCTGAAGACGCGATCGCATCTAGTTTTTACATAAACTAGCAATGCTGGCGGTCAGAAATGGAGAAATATGATACCGTTTCCAGTTTCTTCTTAAGTTTTTTACGATGTAAACTAGTTGTAATTCAGTTAATATTAATATTGTCTGCATGTCAAAATATTGCAACATGTAATTCAAGCAGACATAGCGTGACAGATACGCATCTAAACATACTTTTATACCTGGCGTTGCGTCGCGAATGTAGGATTTATGATTCATATACATTAAGGAAACGGTATATAAAAACCAGATACTAGATTATAAAGTCAAATAGGTTCTTTAGGCATAGTAGATAAACACGCGAAGACGGGGATTGTTTTAATATCAATGAACAATTTTTTGTAGGCAAATTACTTAGGTATTGTAATTACGATATTCTGTTACGACAGTAAGACCAAACTGTTGGTTGACTGGCTTCGATAGTAGAGGTCAAAATACGTGATATCATAATAATATATCAGATGAAGGTTTTGGTTCTAATTGTCCAGCAATATGGTCAAGTATGGGCGATACTGATGCACGCGTCATACTCGTGAACGGGTGCCGTGTGATGGGACTGGTCAGCTCCTTCGTTTCAAACATTTCTGAGTAATTTCGAAATCAGGTTTGTTTATTTTAGACTTTGTCCTACATGGTACGTACATAACTTTTAGAAAACTTTATTAAATAAAAACAGTTGAATATTAAACAAAATAATAATAAAATTATCGTATTAAATTCTGAATTTCCGATTCCCGGGTCGGGCAAAGTGTGCATGCAGCACGGAATCTGGAATTGTGCCCTACACTAGGCTCGCCCCCTATAACATGGGACTCAATAACGACATCGGCCAAATGTGGGTGTACAATTGTACACCTCTGCGTAACCCTTAGGGGAATAAAGCCATGTTGCTATGCTATGTTCATTTATAAAAATGCCTTGATGAATGATTTTTTTATCTATTATTTTGCAGACCGTACACCGAATATGACACTCATTATGGCGCGCCGGTAGGATTTCTCTAAAATATGTCAAACTTAAGTAGGCGACGCGATGTCTCCCGATCTTAGCACTAATGCTCTTTGTCTAATTGTCGGAAGGCGCTACAACTTACATATAAACTGAAAATAAATAAAAAAAGAATAGAGCGTGCGGTCCTGGGTTCAATTTACGGTTCGGGCAAAGTGTTATTGGGTTTTTCTCTAGATATTCTCAGTAGCAGCACGGAGTCTGGAACTGTGCCCGGTTGATAGCAATAGACTCGCCCCCTACTACACGAGACCTAATAACAGCATCGACGAAATGTAGGTACAATAATATGCCTCTGGCTAACCTTTCGAGGACACAGGCGTGATATCATAAGATATAGATTAAGTTTTTAAATATAAATTCATCTCCTGACCTCAGGTTGGCGGGCAACTTAAAAAATGTTACATTTTCAAACACAGAGAGGTACTCATTTTTTATTGATGGTACCAAATAGTAGCAATTAGTTACCAAATCATAGGCTTATTTGAAACTTATTAAGACTATATACTTTAGATCTTTACTTCTGACTCGACATCTTTTCACTTCTGACCAAAATGTACGCACATTAACATTACAAAACGAATAATATTATTGACTGTTATATACTGTTAGATTATAAAGCGTTACCAATAATCCGCTAAAACATATGCCATAAAGCTTAACTACCGAACCACATTTGAAGTTGAAAACAAAACGAATTACAATCACAATTAGCTGCAATATTCGTTAAGGGGTAACTCCAATATCCACCAGGGTTCGATCCCGGTCCAGTCGGGAACACGCAGAAACTTAGCACATTACGCGATCGTAACGCGAGGCGATTAAAAGCAAAGTTTTTACAAAAGGGTGTGGCCCGGGGACGGAGTGAGTGACCATTTATAGAGCTGTTAGCACCCAAGATTTTGGAGAAATTTATCGTAACTTACGTGTATCTTGTCGTGTTGTCTTGCCATAATAGAGCTATGAGTGGTGTAAGACGCTAGTCACGGGAGAATTAGAAGATGAAATAACGATTCGGTCTACACGCTGTGAAGATGAAAACATCAGCTCGTATTATAATCACTCATTTTTTGTTTACTTATCGCCTTTTCTATCTAAAGTATCTGCCCTTGTGATATTGATACTGTAACAATGACTATTGGCTGCAGCAATAAGTAACAGGTTTTGTTTTTGTCGCATGTGCAATGTGTGTATTATTTTTCTATCATAACGATACTAAATTTTTATTCTACTGATATAAACTAACCTGACACACTAAATCAATACAAAATCACAGTCGACCCACTCTATACTGAGTCACAATTAGACAATCGGCGCATCGGTGGGCCATGAGCCATTAGGACTTTAATTGAAAATAGCGTAAAAGCTGTAAATCCTACAGTGCAGTTCCAATGTCTCGCTGCCCCTTTCTGAGCTCTATACAATGCGTTCAAGTATGGAAGATAGAGAGATCCGAGTATAAGGATAGAAGATAGGGTATTTTATTTTTCATCTTTTTTAAACATTTTCTTCATATATCCCTGTCCCATATTAATGATTTAATAACTAATCAATATGGCTAATGTCTCGATCTGTGCAAAGAAAATATTACCATAATCATGAAAAGGTGTGTTATTATTATTATAAGCCTGATGTCTCATTACAGGGTAAAGGCCACTCTCCCCTTTTTCTATTATTCCGGGTCCAATCTTCTACATATTTATCTCTCCATCTTCTCTTCAGCCTGCGGTGCTGTCGTTTCCTGCCGATCGTGATCGACTATATATATGGTTGATTTAACCCTTAACACCTCCAACATTCGTTACATGTTCCCAGATAATAAGAATTTAGATCTATATACAAATATGAAAGATTTTTAAGAGAAAAATGAATGATTATATTTTCAAGCAACAAACATTAATTAATATCTATGAATTAAATTAATTATAATAGCTTTGAACCCCCGACCTTTCAGTCACTACCCCTCGAGTTGTCACTTCATTACCACAAAAACTAACGAGTCCAATCGATATGCAACTAAAACATGTTGGACGTAAAATAGTCGCCATACGTAAAAGAAATTATGTATATTAAATTCTCAACTGACTTTCTTATCGACATCAAAATGTATCGGCCGAGGGGAGATAGTGGTCTTGATAGTTGAAAAAATAAATGCAAATATTATAATTGACTAATGGTAATTGAAACCATGTGGTTTTCAGCTAAAAATGAACCATTTGCCTCTGTCTTGTGAGAAATTGTCTCATAATATTATGTGATTTTAATAATAACGAGAATAAGTGTCGAAATGGCTATTTATGAATTTATTTATTATTCTATAACAACACAATTCCTTTTATGATAGCATTAATGGTGCCATAAAAAGACTGCTCAAGTGGTCTAGTGATTGCAAGCTCAACTGTAAAGAGTGAGGTCCTGGGTTTGATTCTTGGTTCAGATGACAGCGTTATTGGGTTTTTCTGTAAAGAAAATCTCAGTAGCAACACGAAGTCTTGAACTGTGCGCGGTAGATGGCAATAAACTCGCCTCCTATTACATGGGACTCAATAAGGACAGCATCGGCGAAATGTAGGTGTACAATACTACACCTATGTCTATGCTATGTTATGTGTTAAAAAAAAAGTATCGAACGTCTTTGTATTCTATCTATCAATCGGCATGAACTATTACGTGGAAAACAAAGATTCGCCAGCCTAACTGGCCACGGCGTGCCAGACGATCTCAATAAACATTACTCGCGTCGGTACTCCTTACTTGTACAATAATATTGAAAGTTGATGGCACTAACAATCTAATTATATAAGTGTTCCGCTTTCTATACAAAAAAGAGAGGCACTGATAAATATGGTATACATTAATTGTATACAAAACAGATAAGTCGAAAACAAAACTTTATAAACTCTCCAAGTATCAAGACTACTTACTGAAACACATAACACGTTAATATCGCATGCGACTAACAATCTAATTACAACCCGCGGGAATCGAACCGCGATCGGCTGGCCGATACGGGCCGATTACACTCCCACCGGCCGATACACCGCGTTAGTTAAATGAGTGTAAAAGGGTCCCTGTTCAACGATAATTATGCCTTTTTTCTGGTGAATTTTGATGTCAACTTTTGTACATACTTAGCTACTTTAAAATTGTAAGTTTAAACTCTTTGTTTCCTTATTTTACTTATTTTGCTTTTTCTGTACAGATCTGAAATCCTCCTATCTAAATATTCTATATTTTTCATAGTCCATTAATGTAAAATTATGCTTTTAGGCATTTCCTTCGAAAAGCCTGTAATACACAAGCTATTTGCTTAAAACTTTTTATTAGGGGTGGGCGATAGAAATCGTATATAGGTACAATATCTATATATCGGCACAATATCCAATATCTATATATCGAACGGCGCACAAACTATGTACAATATCGCTCAACTCGAGTGACACTGCACAGAACCACACAATAATAATAACGTAAAATATCTATGATACTCTGAATACTTAGATACGACCGAACCGCTGAACCACTTTCGTTTCAGAATATCATAGATTCAACCAATACGCCATACCGCATACGTTCCATAAAACCGAAACTTTAAAAAATAACAGTAACATGTGGTACTACTTCGGTTTCCGAGTACCATAGATTTTGACCAATATATGTATGTATAGATATTGAAATATATAGATTCGGTATCTGATATTCAAAACCGATATATAGATACGATTCAATACAGCTTAAGGACGATATTACCCAAGCCTACTTTTTATATTCTTGACATAAGACATAAGACATAAGTTGTTCATGGAAATCATAGAGCAGAGGTTTAATATTAGACCTTCAATCTCCCATTCAAAATGTTTAATTTAATCATCAAGGCAGTTAATTATCAACACATGCTTAAATGAGACGAACAAGTTAACGTAAAAAAACTATGCAAAAACGGGGTAATAGCACTTGTTAAAGAAATTATAAGAAAGCTATCTATTAAACAATAATATAGCCACTTCCAACATCTGCATCGTGTACAAGCTATAGGGCAACAACAATATCGAGACCCTCCCCAGAAAGACTACAATTCATTGCAATCAGATCGAAATAAATTACTTGGTCGTTAATTGATTCAGTGCTGACGGAGGGGGGGGGGGGACTATCGGCTTCGTAATGAAGCAGATGACGCTGCCACCGGTTTTGTTCCAAGAAAATTGTTATTGAATATCACAAGAACTTATGAAAATTTTTGCTATTTCTATAGTTAGTCCAAATATAAAACAAAATTTAGATGTTTTGTCTGATACGATCTATTTAGGTTTTACTACCCTTTGGTTGTTTGATTATTATCCTGTTGGACTTTTTAATCACTGATAACGTCATACGATAATTATCTTCTATGTCAGTCAATGATGTAATAGTTAAATCACTACTTTTCGCAGCAACAGAATATCATCCCTTTAAACTTTTAAGCTTATGATCTCAGACTATGGTTGATGTTAACATGATTTAAATGAATCAATTAAAATTTAATCACTAAATATCTATGAAATATACTTAGTGATCTCGAATTAATCTATGACGGACAACAACTACACCTTCATAAAAACGACAATAGTATAAAGTATAAATTCTCAATAGTTCCATTGAACAAAACAACAAACGATCAGTTATTTTACCCATTCAATTCTTAGCCCAAGGTTCCGCATCGTTACAAAGGGACTTCCTTAACGCAACCACACACTTTTACATGTGTGGTGCCCCTAATTACATTCATATTGGTGACCGTCTTGCAGGTGCACAGCCAGCCGTAACGGACATCAGTCAAGCGGAGACACAAGCAAAAGACGATCACAAAACTGAAGATGGAGAGTCCAAAATTGATTGGACAAGTTTCAAGGATGAAGACGCGATCGACGATTGATGTATGATTCGTATTAAGAAAGTAATAGAGGTTATTATTGAATGTTTGAATAAATTCGGTAACAATGATACTGGCTTTGCGTAAGGTCAATAGCATGGTCGAATTCGGCATCGTTAATTACTGACCGATGGTCGAATGATTTTTTATTAGTAAAAGGTGGTTGTCGATCGTAATTTGAATTTGATGTACGGGGAAGTGGTCGATGGTACCGATAGCCTATCCATGTGGAACTTGGTGAACCGTAATTTACAACTTTTGGATTAGACACTGTGATTATAAATTTTGTTTCATATTATTACACGTGTTCATTATAATATCGGTTAAAAGATTTCCGTTATCGAATATAAGCTGATTCTCATTATAATTTCATGGAAATGTTGTGACGTTGGCTCTGTTTTCATCATATGCAACTATAATTGTTGTATTCTGTGTATCAATTATGATCCTAATAACCTAAGAGACTTTGCACACGACGGCGTACGAGGCGCCGCGGGTCTCGCGCGTTCTATCCCTGTAAAACGCAATGCACTGCGAATGCGATGACACCCCGACGCATCACTTCAGCACCACTTCTAACACTTTCCTCAATGTCAGAATGTGACACGCGCACCTGACACGCGCGTCTAAAACGCGTTTGTATCTATCGACACAATCGTCTTGTCACAAGCACAAGCATATCACGCTAGTTGCACGCGCTTCTCACGCCTATTTTAATCGTCTTACTCACTATAAAGCATGTTATAGCATCACGCCTTAATCTCCTGAAGGGTTAGGCAGAGATGTACTATATTCTATATCATATTTTGCGGATATCGTTACTAAATCCAGTGTAACACTGGGCGAGCCTATTGCCAACATCCTACTAATCCTACTTCCTACTAATATTATAAATGCGAAAGTTTGTGAGGATGGATGGATGGATGTTTGTTACTCTTTCACGCCAGAACAGCTGAACGGATCTGGATGAAATTTGGCACAAAGATGGATTATAGTCTGGAACAGCACATAGACTACTTTTTATCCCGGAAAAATATACGGATTCGGAAACCACGCGGGCGAAGACGCGGGCGGAAGCTAGTTTTATATAAAATAAATCTTTCCATATCCGCTATACTTAATATTTCTATAGAAAAAGGTGCCGTTAAGACGATCTAAGTAAACAACAAAGCAATACGACCGTTCGATTACAAGAACCACAACTATAAATCCTTCAGCTGACTTTAACACTGCACGATATGCCAACTGGATTATAAACATGTCCTATTTTTTCTTCCCTTACTAGATCAGCATGAATCATTTAAAAAACATCTAATATGTTACACTTCAACTACTCAACAAGCCCACAACATTCTATCGAACTCAGCATATAGACCGGGAAAAAGAAATTTCACTTATACATCATAGATACGCAAGAAATTAACTTTTACTTCTAATCCATCTATCATTGTTTTTTAAAGTTTTTGCAAAGCCATAATTATGTAAAAACATTGCATATAAAATACCTGCAACGGTTGTGGAAGCTATAAAAACGTCACTACTTAGTATAAATGACCACTTTCTAATAAGAATGCTATTGGTCCTAGGAATGCTCCTTGTGAACTTCGCGTGTCAAAGTTGAATTTAACATAATCTGTCATTGTATCCATACTTATAATGGAGTTATTTACAACTGTTCAGTGTAGGCCGTTATGTCCTTTAATGGAAAAAGAAAGGAAAATAAAACCAATTGCAATATATTGTTAAACTGTTGTGTTTTTTTAGCATATCCTAAAATAACGGATTGTAACTTACTTGGTACTAACGAAGTAGTTAATAGATCGTATATAAAACACTACTCAAGTTATCGGAAGAACAATAGAAGTTCTTCTAAAGATAATAACAGCGTTACATTTCGAAAAAGATACACGGCTTAGATATTATGCATTGCAAGAATAAAGGTTCGTCAAAAAAAAAAGGCAAAATTCCCAATATTCTTATGAGAAATATCAATAATCTTAATTTTCAAAATCTTGCAAAGTACCTTCAACAATCGGTCTTATAACAGGTAAATCAGCCTGAACTTCAACAATAATATTTTCTTACGGTTGAAAAACCGTTAAAACCTACAAATCTATACCAAACAGTTTCATTATTTCTTACATTATTTCACAGTAATTCAAGCTACGTCCTCAAAGCAATATTAATTAATAAAGACTGTACGTTAGGGATGTAGTCATTAGAATTGCGATACATCGATACAGTATCGATACCATCGGATCGTTAAAAAACTGCCTATAATTAACTGTTGGTAACAGACGCCACATGTCATTCTAAACAAAAGCTCTATACATGAGAAACTAATTACTAAAGCGGCTATAAAAGAGACAAAAATATATCTAACGTGTAAGTGCGAGTGTAAGGTCAGAAAGGCCAAGATCGGAAGCAGATTGGAACGCACCACTGCGCACTGTCCGAATATGTTTTTTACTAATTAAAAATGCAGGCGGCAGTTTGATAAATGGTATCCCGGTCGATTTATTTAGCTTTTGTGTTTTTGAGGTTATGTGCGTGAGCGCAGATCGTAATGAAATTGTTCAGTGGCCACCGATCAGACAACCATTGTTCGTTTTTGTGGAATGTAGTGGATTGAATTTAAAACGTAAATAGAACTGACTATGGCATTGTTTTTGTTATTGTGGATTAATAAAGCATACGTTAAATGAATACAGAAATATGAATGGGATTTTTTTATCACCAGATTGTAAAAAAAAAACAGCGGGCACTGCAAATGTACTGGGAAATCTAATTATCTGAAATTCCATAATAAAACTGTTTCTATTATTATTTAAAATTGTCTATATCATTATCATCATACCCTGCCTACCTGACCGCTCCAGCTTCATACAGCGATCTGGTTCATCCATCTTATTAAGGGGCATTAACACCTTCACAATCTTCTCTACGCATAAAGAACTTTTCTGCTCCAACGACCATCAGTCCTTGGCACTTCAGCTAGATTATTCTCTGAGTTATATCAGCAACTTGATTTTTTATCGATGTTTTTTCTCTTATCATTTAATCATCTGTTAATTTATAGGTGTTAAAGTTTCTATAATTACAAAAAGTGATGGACAAACCATCAGTTACTGATTGATCTATCACCATCACAATCGTAGCCATGCTTAACGTGATCTATGTTATATATTTTTTTTCTGATCAACTGTTTACAGGTACTCATGATATATAAAAATTTTGTACGGTTATAAATTGTTTTCCGAAACCTCATTGGGTTTCGGAAAACAATTTATAACACATTTATAAATGAGTATATTTTTGTTTGCAGCACCTACTTTGATACTTGTACTCGGTTTCTTGAGGAGTGATCAAATCTAACCTAACTTTAATCTCATGTCAACTGATATGATTGGCTGTAGAAGTTTTTGTTGTTGTTATATAGCTAACATGCAATTTAATAATCGGATGTTTGACCATTCGTTAAGAAACCAGGAACAAGACAAAGTGGACAACTGAACAAAAGAGTGTCATCATAATAATCGTTTCAAAGTAAAACAATTCATAATGGTAGCGAATATTTAACAAAATATTCCTTCGTCATGCATTTAGCATTATCATCGCCAATTTCCATCCCACTTTAACCTCTTACCACATTATGCGAACCGAAACGACCCATTCATAGATTAAGTGCATTTGAACGTAAACCATAAATCCACATCATATCTCATACAAAAATAAACACTAAATCACAATCATGCAAATAAGCTTCAAAAATTCAAATAAGGACCATAAAATCGGTCGCGACACAATATGCAGAAGAGATTCACGGATCACGAACAATATCGGCTTTGCCCGATGCCACTTACGGGCCGATAGCTACACACTAATGAGCTATTGAAAAATGATAGCAAAAATAATTCAAGGAAAAATTATCATAAGCCATTTGAGGGTTGAGTGTTCCCATAGATGACAACAACAAGCAAAAATACACCTTAACTTATTGGAAGAGAATTTATAATATCAAAACAAGCAAAAAAATCTTTCAAAAGAGCATTCGAATCTTACGCATCCTACGTATTAAATACACCAGCTTTACGGCTATTAAAATAGAGTTCAAAATCAAATGAAATAGAATGTCAAAGTAATCATATGATAATTTTTTCTAACCCTTAAATGGCGTATGCAAATTTTCGCATTTTCAATCGGATGCGTATGCAAGGATTGAGGAGCGTTCGGGGTTCGACTCAATACGCGATGACAGATGCGAAGTCGGGACACAAACATGATATCGTGTTACTCTATTTTTGAGGAGCAAAGCGAATCTGGAATTCTGTTTGCGATGGTATTTTCCCATGTTAACGATTATGGTAAATCATTAATGTTTAACAGCCTGCTTTTTATTAGTCTTGATATTTTTTTGCAATACCATTGTTTTTAATTTTCACTTATTTATTTTTTGAATACCATTGTAAGACCTACAGCATCAAGCTAAAATTTTAAAAGCATTTCAAAACTTAAATGATAATAGTTTAAACTCATATACAAAATGAAAGTCACACATTAACTTCACTGATGGATTACGAACTATTTTGATCCTGTTAAACATTTTACGTTGCTCTGTTTCTATAGTTTTGTTAGAGAATTTAGTGTAAGTCTGTACATAACTCAAATTTATTTTCATAATCTTCGTCTACCATACCTACTTATACCTAGTTCTATTGTATGAAACTCTTCAATACATTCAAAACATTAATGCAATATCACGATTTTTAAATCCAAACCATTTTGCTATCATTCGTCATCTTCATGCATCGCTTGAGTCATTGCTATGGCTTTAGACTTCAAGCTGTCGGTAGATTTTTTATCAGATTTGAGATTATCTTCATCTGTAAACCTCCGATCATCTCAATAAATCTACGCATATTCTTCAAGAAAAATATCAAATACCTACCAAAGATTAAATATATCAAATTCCTTATTAAATACACGCTGAATTTCCCACAATTCTTAACACAAATTGAAATAAAAACGCCATTACACACTTCCCCATCGGATTCGCTTGAACGCAAAAAAGTTGCGGTTACTACAGACGGACAGACAATCGATAAGTAATAATATCGATAGTGGTGATCTAAACGAGCGGGGAGTAATCGAGTTATTACACAGTAATTATTAACCGACGTTTTACTTTCTTCGTTTTGTTCGGTAAAATAATGTGGAAGAGGCACTTTTCTTTATAATTCAAGGCTAACGTTACTGATACTTAAGATTCTAAGATTTGTAGATTTCTTAAAGATGTATTCTATTTTTTACTGAAAGGAATTCTATATATGCTATGTTTCAAATTGCTTTGTAATACGCTGCTCGTTGCTTCTTTCCTTCGTCTACGTTTTGCATAATTTTCTCTATCGTATGTATGTCTCATACTAATTTTAACGATTTTCATTCTCAGTGCATATATCAGACACGTTACACTATTTATTAATAGCTGCTTTCTATTTCCCAGATTCTCATTTTTTACAAGTTCGTCAATGCCACTTCAAGAAAATTTGGGATTCCTTCAAAAGAAGCCATCTCCTTCACCGCACCCAAAGCATCGAGATGTTAGCAGGTGTCGCCACGCTTCATCGCCCACCACGCACGGCAGAGCAAGATAAAAGCACCTCTGTCTATAGCCGACAGCATTTTATACCCTATTTGCTGTTTTAATTGAGAAAAACTCACTAACCTCTGTTTGGCTCCGAATTATTGGTTTTTAGTATCGATTTGATTTAATAAATTATTGATGAGATTACTATTTTCTTCTGCTGTTTCCTTGTCGATATATTTGTTTTTTGATCGTTCTTAATGTAATGTATGCGTCTTAATTATTGTCTGGATATTTATAACTATTATTTATTCATTGTACCAGAACAGACGCAGGTATTGTACACGCGACTCTGACCACAGAATATGGATACATGTTTTACGATTTTTTGATGCGGTCAATTATTGGTATTTGGTATTCAAACATTAACTTTTTTAATCTTCTCAGGGTTTGTAGTTTAACAAAAATTTGATGCCGAATAACGGAACTTTGACAGCTCTAATTTTAAAATTAACGATATTTTCGAAACTTAACCCTAAATATTCACAGCAAAAAAGGACACGAATACAATCGTCTTTTGTACGAATCGTAAAACACCGATTATTTTTGCATCAATTATAACTGTGCATGTGCAACTGTCGTTGTCACGTTTTGAGAACGGGTTCCGAAAAATATAGATTAATGATTGTGCGCACATTATGTTTGACAACCAAATCGATATTTTTGCGAATCGATATGATCATCAATATGAATTATACGGACCGATTGCTGAGATACGCAGGAATGCAAGTAATTTGTATCGTACTAAGGATGTTAACATCTGCAAGAAGCTAACAATTATAGAGTTAACGCATAGTGCCATGATCCATTAAATTTCATATTTTAGTTGAAGTTTCCATGATAAAAAATATCATTCAAGTAACTGCACTTAACAATAATTTTATACATACCCTATTTACGATTAGGGCTACTATAATAATTAACGACCACTGATAAAACCATCTACATCCGGCCCACCAACGCCACAATGACAGACCCTTACCAAAATCCGGAAGCGCAAACAATAATATCGAACGTATTACATTTAAAAAAAGAACTTAACAACGAACTTTCATATTCAAATTTGAAATTCGAACGAACCGAACCGATCCAAAAAAACGAACGGAGAGCACCGATCAATTAGAGTAACTCAATACTCTGTCACATTAAAATGACGAGTCGCACTAATGGATTTCCAAATTTGAATTTCAAATACGAATGGGATCGGAAGGATCAGTCAGACGTTCTCGGTTGATTCAGTATCGGTATGGACAAACTATTGGACGAATGTTCGAAATATGAATCAATCATAATATGAACTGAATATTGGTAGATTTTTAAAAAGTTTGAATTAGCGTATTATACTTTTCATAATAATTTTATGAATTGATATTATATATAAAATACGTAGATGAAGGGTGTGAAGGTGACCACAAGCTTTATGCTTATTAAATAAGCAGTATATTATAATAAACTTGATATTCTATGAAAGCATACTTCAACGGTCATCGCTGTTTACTAACCATTTTCATGTCATAGATCTCTTTACACAAATACTGTGATAGACATGACGTCATAATCCTTAAAAATTCCTTTTATACAGAAACGTATAATAAAAAAGTTCAGGACACATGATACGAGTATTAGCGTGTTGATACTCATGGGCCTTCTAATAACCTTTACAATGAAGAAACTTATAGATAATATCACCATCACCACGCTTGGAAGACTGATATTGGTAAATGCAATTTTGTTTTGACAAGAAAGGAAAAGTGTATATTTGTCATAACCATAGCTCTTGATACAACTCATCGCA
Organism: Shargacucullia verbasci; assembly: GCA_947562105.1. Classification (NCBI taxonomy): domain Eukaryota; kingdom Metazoa; phylum Arthropoda; class Insecta; order Lepidoptera; family Noctuidae; genus Shargacucullia; species Shargacucullia verbasci. The sequence goes on from OX387301.1 coordinate 11,517,089, forward strand.
ATTTCGTTTTAAGGAAGAGCCCATATTCAGCAGATAATGAAACATGCTGTACCCGACCCTGCTCACATGCGTTACAATGACCGATAAAAGGATAGGTGATATCAATTTTATTTTTAATAACTCATAAGCACATTGCCAGCTATTAAAGTGCCCACAGAACCATTTCACATAAGAGAAAGATTTAAAATGAGACATACGCCATCAATACTTCATGTCAGTCTTCTACGTCATTCTTACTTTGAGCGGTCGCCGTGACGGCCGCGCTTTTTGCGTCACCTATAATGTGTAATTATGTCTATCGGACATAATTGGCGATATTACACGATGGTGATTAATGAGGGCATTATGGCGAGGTTATACTTGACGCCTGCAATGAGTGGTAGTTACAGATCTGTTATTTTTATGTCTGAGAGACGTTTTTCAGAGGAATTAGGGCGCTTGTAGGTTGACAAAACTATTTTTTTTTTCATCGATGCAATTTGTCTCTACTGTCTTTGGTCTAGTGGTTGCAAGAGCTACTGCTAAGCACGAGATCCTGGATTCAGTTTCCAGGTCGGGCAAAGTAGTATTAAAATTTTCTTATTACTTCTTTCTTTTACCTCATTAAAAGGTAAGAAATGCATAATAGATAACATAACATAGCACGACGCCTGTATTCCCCGAAGGATTAGGTCTAGGAGTACACTGTTATCTATTTGAAGCCGTTATTAATTACTCTCATGTTAGTAATAGGGGGCGAGTCTGTTGCCATTTAGGCTGTAGAATTAATTAAGTACATAATAAGAAAACGCACACATTCATTCAAAGAACGTATTGAACGAATATTGTTGATTGATTCTTAAAATTTTGTCACAGCTTAGTTAAAAGCTAAAGTTAAGGAGTAACTTTTACCAAGAGATCTAAACTGCCATCATCCCTCCAGCCAGATTTTAACCATTTGTAACTTCGATAACTATCGTAGTAACAAGTATATCCTCCACGGTTGGTTGCGCCAACCAAATCTCTACAACCAGATAAATCTGTCTGTATTCGCCACGCGTCTCTAGACCATTTGTCACTCACTAATGATTTGGTGCGATTTTGAGATGCGTGAAACACCCCATTGAAATGTAAAGGGGTAGGTAGACAACCAAGGTTCGTGTGGTTGGGGCTGCAAATAGAGTACTCTTGCAGATTTTGTAAGTATTTTATGTTAGAGATCTCATATTGGCTAGCAGAAGAATAATAGCATTTACTAGGGTATCAGTAATCAGTATTTTGATAAGTTCAAGTAGCTAGGTCTCATTTAATAACGACACAACCGCCGGAGGGCCAGACACGATATATTTTTAATTGTGGTTAGTTAGCGTCACTTGACGTGTCTTGACGTGAGTTAAATATTGCAGAACACTAATGTGTATTAACACCACGATAACGGTACTATGATTTCTAGTCCTAAAGAAGATTCCCTCAACAACGCAGAATGACTTCGAATAGACCGTTTTAATTTTTGGGGATATACAGTACCTCATTTCCTTTCTCGGGATTTCATTTCACTTCTCTGGCTCTCTCTCTTCGCTTTCATCAAATCTATACAAAACTAAAACGCATCTTCATAGACCGTATCTAAACATTTTTCTATAAAACTGTTGTAGTAACAATAGAAAGAACAATACTGGTGACTTGGTGACTGGAAACAAACAGTGTGTTGTTCTGATGAATCACTAATTAACTCTGTGCAAGATGCGAGCAAATAAACAGCTAAACATTGACTCCTTACAACATCCCAAGATATCCAAAGCCTACACATTTAAATTCAGAATTAACTCGCCAAATCGAAAAATTACACACAAAGGGGGATACATTATAAAAAATACACAATACAAATCACAGTATCGCCTGTTAATGATCTTGATGTCTCGCGATGATTGTAAAAAGAGAAAGAAAATACCATATCCACGTATTAGAAAAGGACGGAGCATGTGATATCTCACCGGAAACGGCGTAATATATGGTGCATTGTTAGTAACGAGATCGGTTTGTGTGTCTGTTGGTCCGTGGGCGGACTTGCGCACGCGCTCTTTAAATAGTGTAGTTGAATTAAATTATTTTTTGATATGAAATTCTACGGTAGGTTCTTGGTGCGTTTATAATCAGATTTTGATATTTTATCACATAAACATTTGTCATCAGAAAAATACAAAATATCAATTTGTGTGATTACTGGATTATTTCAGGTATAGCTAAAGAGGTATAAATGAAACGACATACCCACTATCTATGACTTACGTGTTCAGATTTTTTATGTAAGCCAGAGGTGTATTATTGTACACCTACATTTCGCTGATGCCGTTATTGAGTCCCATGTAATAGACGAGCCTATTGTCGTCTACCGGGCACAGATCCAGACTCTGTACTGATAGTGAGAATTTCCATGCCGAAAAACCCAATTACACAGCCCGACCCGGGAATCGAACCCAGGACCTCACGCTCAGCAGTCGCCGACCACTATATCGATGAGGCAGGCAGTGTTAATTTATCATTAAAAAAAAATACTGAGCATAGGTATAAATCAGTTTAGTACGGCACGTGGATACGTGTACTGTGACAGTAGTAGCATATTTCAGGTCATTCAAGGTCATTCAATGTTAAACCATGGACCCTAGAGTAATGTACTGGATCTGGTTTGTTTTCATAGTTTCCAATCACTTTTTCACCTAAAATGAACATTATGAAAATGGACCCAAGAATATCCTTTCTTTTTTCTTCAATCTAACTAGCCGCCATCTATTTCAAGAATAATAATAATAACAAGGCCATTATCAAATACTGTTCAATATACCAACACCGTAGATAACTCATTGTCTATTATTTCAATAGACCTTTATCATAATACGATCCATCTTTTATGGATATGTCAAAAATACTCACCCTGTTTTGCATATCAACAGAATTTTTGCCCTGTATTGTTAGCCTGGTCTTTGGGGTTCAGAGTTCCGTGGTGCAGTTTGAAAAACCTTTTTCTTTATCTGTTTGATAGCCTAAATGTTCTTTAATTGCTAAAGCTTCTGACTTTTAAGTGTTTGTGTGATATCTTTTGGATATTTACTGAACACAGGAAAAAACGCGAAAGTATATTGCTAATTACGTGACTAATTAACATATCGTTTGCCAGAACAGAAGGTGCATCTTATCATCCCTCGTAACTTAATATAAATGTAGGAAACTATGCGGAACCACTACCACACATAGATACAGCTTACACATATTTTTCTGTCATTTTTATAAGGAATCGGAACAGACAGCGCGGCACAAAACTGTCACTAAATATTTTACGCCTTTTTAGTGGCATTTGAAAAGATAAGGTTCTTGTTCAAAAGAGTGACAATTTGTATGGTGACCTTGTGGTATCTTGTCGCTTTTGTAATTTTTTAAGCTATCAGACTGTTACTAAGTCACTTGACTATCGTTAGATCTTAAAACATTTGTTTGAGATTTTATGAATATTGAGGTTTTTACCGATAACTGAAGGTTATCTACGTATTAAAATAAACTGGAGTAAGGTAGTAAGGTATTTTTTTTTAAATAAGAAATGAAAATGTCAAATTAATAATACTCTGCTGTCAAACTAATAATCTGCCAGTTGACGACATCTGAACGGTTTTCATTTAAATTATAACCAGAGATCGACTATTTTAATAATAACTGAAAAAACTGCCCTTTTGGTCGCTGATTACTTAGATACACGAAAGTTTTTTGCTACATAAAGCCACCAAAAGACCAGTATAATAATGATGCACGAATCGAAAGACCAAAATCTGAATTACAAAAGAAAAAAACAAACATCGATATTTTCTCTTCATTCTTTGTTCAAAAGCTATTATCTGTGCTCTATTTTTTTAATAATGGCAAAGGTATCCGATCAAACACATCCAGCCTTCAACAATGGTGCCAGTCATTACTAGATTTGAATAAAAAAAAACTTTAACCAAAGGGGAGATGCGCAGTGTTGCATAAGTAATTAGAACAATTATTTTTTGATAGATAATAAATTATTTTTGACATCGGCTTGTCTGTTGGGGTGTTATGATGTTCGAAAATGGATCGCCATTTTGATTTGCATTTATTTGAATAAGCATACACTAATGCTAATCTCCTATCTATAGTGGCCAGCTATAACTTTAAAATTGTGTATTTCTTTCAGCAGTGAAATAAAACCTAAAATTCAGAAAATTAAAACCTTATAGCAACCGGTACGTTATTTATTTTTGTGTTTCAGTTTCGAATTTCGATGCGGGAGGGAAATAATTTTAATACCTAATCCATATACATAGACATTGAAAACATCATATCGATTATAACCAGCAATCGAAATCCAGGATCTATTCGGTCACCTTAAATTCTAATAAACCTTTTGTCACATAAAAGAACACAAAAGCATAAAAAGTGCAAATATATTCTTTGTTTTTACTAACATAGATGTTAAACCAACTTTCATTTTTGCCCCATAGAAAGTGAGTTGTCATAAAAACGTCTGCACCTTGACGGCAGGAAATATTTGAATGTGACATCCGATCTACGATATCGATAAATATCGGATACGTCGTAATGAAAAGGGGAACGTTTACTTTTTATAAATAAGTAACATTACTTAATATCTTTACTTGGGTGCATAATTCTAGGTCAGGGATGTGCGACTATTTTCGAACTTGGATTATTTGAGGACTTGTACATAAGACTTTCGTGCTGCGCATGGCTGCTGGTCACGGGGCTTTTATCAGGATAGGAAGAGTTAGGCCTTAGTGCACCACGCTGGCCTAGTATGGGTTGGCGATGAGTCTAATTACAGCACGTAGTTTATCAACACTCGTTTGCTATTAATATAGATGAGCCACTGCCACCGGTGCCACAGGTGTGTGTTTCGGTAAAGGAAATCCAGTCGTCTTCCACTGAACACGATCATCGTAATACAGTAATCATAGTGTATTTCACCTAGTTTTACGTCTCATATTTAAAAACTTAGCAAATAAAAACTATTCGCCATATTTTTGTACGTCTTATTTTAATTTAATTACCTAATTATTTTTTGCGATATGTGTGATGTTTTTTCTTTAATTTAATTAACCAGGAAGCATTGCGATCAGGTAATCTTTTAAATTGAAAAACGGCGTGCTTCCTCTTCTTCTATGGAGTCGTCACGAGCTATCACTTGGGCATCACTCATGCCGTATTGAAAGCCAGTCACCAATGGTGGTACGGAGGATGACTGACCAGGGTATATCAGATGATCTCATATCTCGTCACATACGAAGACTATTTTCTTGTACACTATTTATTATTGTACCTATAACACTTTTCATACTCACAACATAGACATCATATAAAATAGATCTGATCATTCCTCTTAAACTCATAATACACATTCATTAACATCGAAATTATAAATCAAACACCCTCATATGTATTTTTTGTCGTCCGTCGTCACTTCCTTCCACGACAGATGTCGCCCATTCATACACAAATCTCGATATTATTATATTTAGATCAACCCTTTTTTGTTGCTAGCACAATGAGAAATAGTATCGTATGCCACCGTCTTGTGGTGGATTAAAAAAATACATAAGTCATTGACATCTAGTTTTTATAAAGGTTCGTCGTTTTCTAGACAAAAAGATACCTATTATTAACGCTGACCCATATGCATATGCACCTGTATGCATATCTTTGATTTACAGTGTCTAGAAGTGGTATGGGCCACTTTGTACAATTAAAAGCAAGAAATCACCCAAGTATATAACACAATATTCGTGTAACAAAATAAACGCAAGTCCTGAAAGCAATTTGTTCATAATTGACTACTGAATCGATTTCAGAAACATTTAATATAGGTTTTGTTTTTAATATAAATTGTACTCGCTGTTCTATCAGTGAATAAAAACTCTTATTTCAAGGTCATAAAGCTCATTCTCAAATGGGTTAAGTAATGCTAGGCTCAACACATTATTAGAAATAATATATGTAGTTAAATACTTATTTTTCTGTTATGCTTTTAACTCAATATCTACTAATTAGGGTGTTTGAGGTCTAGCAATAATTAAGTTACACATGTAATAAACAAACTTAACCGTTAACTTTATTCCTGCGTCCGTAGAAACTGGATCCTCAATACTGTGGAAATTTCGAGTCGTATGACCAAAATTAAACAAAAGACAAATATAGAAAATAGACTAGTTAAAGTTATAATCAAAACGTGAATTTGAAATTTTACCAAACGAAATTAAACTATATAATTCCGTTCAATACCTTTACATTTTTGGGTGATTATCGTAAATACTTCAAACTCTTAAAAAATTAAAGTAGCAACAACCCACAAGTGGCCAACAGGTCACACAAATGCAGGCAACGTCGCCGCGTCGCTGGCCGAGTGCAGCGAGAACAGTTAATATTGAACAGAACAGAGCGCCCGCATCATCAAATTTTAATTGTTCCAATGACGCCATTACTGAGACAGACTTACGCAAGAAGAGAAAAGGCAAGTATAATAAAAATAAAAATTGAGGCAATTGTTGTTACATCACGCGTGTGACCCCAGAAATGGTAGACAGAGATGCGTACACGCACAGTTAGCCGATTTAGGTTTCTATATTTTATGTGATAGCTGATACTAAAATCATTTGATAAGCTAGTATGAATAAGTAGCAATACTGTGAACAAAGATTTATCTACGAAAAAAAACTAGACTTTATCAAAAAGGAATCAATTACAATTTAAATTATGAGGTCTTTCATTCGTAGCAGCAAATAAGACGTTCAAAAGAATCAAGTATAGAAACAATTCACAGAAAATGAGCTCACTTATTATTTTTCATTTCTGGCACCTCTAATAAACTTTTAAGTCTGTGCCAAACTCATTTCACATGGAAACATCAATTCGGGGGCAATTTTTTGAAGAATATAATAATGTTGATTAATTAATGATGGTGATTGTGGTAAAACAATGAGTCAGCGGTGAACGACTTCACATAACCCATGGGGGCACGAGCGGAGAACTTGTGCTATGGTGTTTTAAGACCACAGTCGATGATTGACTTAATTTTTTGGTGATGATATTTATACAGTCGTCACCTCAAGTTAAGTCGATCGCCATTGTCGATTATACTTTGATCTATCTGCTTCGTGTTTGGAATTGCGCCGCGTAGATAGCCATTGGCTCGCCCGCTCCATTACAGCCTCTATCACGGCATCAACGAAATGTCGGTGTTCAACACAGGTCTGCCTATTCCTTCAGGTAATAAACTCGTGATGCTATATTATTCTACAGTACGTAAGGTTCTACTAGTATTGTCTTTGTAGTATTAAGATATTAATGTCATGAATGGCTTCTAACATAGATGTAAGGATTACTAAACTATTTGAGTCAGTCAGTTGAATAAAGAAATATTCTATTCTGTTCTATATCTGAATTTATGACTTTATACATACTGGTAATAATTACTAATAAAGATATAAATAGTGTTGTCCACTTTCAAAACTATATTTGCATAGAAGCAGATGAATATACAGGACAGAAAGACAAGGGAATTATTCAGCTGGACATGAATTTAACATAAAACCCTTGAGACGGAAAGAAAAGTTGTTTTAATTTTACAAATTGTAAGGTATTGATTGTGTTCCACGATATTCACTCCTTCTTCTGCATCCAATTCACTCCAGCTACCTGGAAGTGGCCTATGCAATATGCGTCAAATCATTAATGAGGTACATTTAACGAATCTTAGGCAGGCCTCAAGGACCCATATTTTTGCAAAACTTACAGTTTTATCAATGTTTATATTTAAAATACTGCCGAGCTTGAAGGTCCTAGGATCGATTCTTGGGTCGAGCAAAGTGTTATTGGGTTTTTCTGTATGGAAATTTTCAGTAGCAGTACGGAGTCTGGAACTGTGCCCGATAGATGGTAATAGGCTTCGCCTATTATTTCGCCTTCTATTACATGGAACTTAATATAACATCGGCGAAATGTGGATATACTATTACTACACCTCTGCCTAACCCTTCAGGAAATACAGGCGTGATGCTATGTTATGTTTATATATAAAATACTACCTTGATATCAGTGTCTACTAATCCACTTGATCCTTGAGTCAACATTCATGAACGGATGGGGTGGCTTAATATTAGCTAGCCCCTCAAAAAAACAGATGCCGTAAGTATACTCAATACATACTCAAAAGATATCGAGCTATTGTGAAAGAGAACAATTTAGGAAAGTATTTTGCTTGACAGTAAATATTAGACCACAAACTTAGTTGTACACCTGTAATAGAGCAATACAGTCTTAATTGTGCGAGAAATAAGAACTGAGTTACGTGTAAAGTTATTGTTGTTGGTGTGGTACAGAAATATTCAACCCTTACGACCGCGATGTGCATTCTGATAATAGGAGACAGAGAAAATATTGAAAAGGGTACAGAATATGGTAGCGTTCATGTTAAAACTGATTTGATGATACTTATATGTGCTAACTTCTAATTCAATGGCCTTATAAAAATATATAGACAGCATAGAAAGTGTAGACAATCAGCCTAATCATGTACCCTTGGTGGCCCTAAGTGAGAGTCCGTAGAGACATAACGCCACGGTTGGCGCAGTGATTGAGAGATCGACTCCTGCGCTAGGTTTTTGATTCCCGCATGGAACATACATATGTTTGTATGATCTATAGATAGTTGTTTCGGAATTGGGTGTTTGTGTATGTGAATATATGTATATCTTATATCTATACATTTTACTTCTTGTGTATAGTTTTTTTCAATATTTTCCTAATCGATATGCATGTGTTGTATTTATACATTTGTGAAATGGTCATAATGTTAGTTTCCTGATATACTCCATCACTTTATCTTGATATGATCCTTCACTTTATCACATGAATAAGTCAATTAAAGCAGATACAAAGGTTTTTTTTTTTAATTTTGTCTTCCATCAGTCATTGTATGCTACATACTTAACAATGTCAAGTAACAGCACCTAACATAGACATAAAACTCTTAATTCCAGTAATCTAGCCACTTCACACAAGTAACGCCCATCAAACAGTAAATACCAACATTTGACCACCTGTGTGGTCTGACCACTAGACCACATGACACGCAGTCTCCACATTTGACACTTCTTTGTGACAAATATGGCGGCTATCAAAGATTCGGAGCCGTACCATGAATTATTGAATTGCACTTCTTGGATTTTCTCATAATTGTAATGTATGCTTATGGTCAATATTGTACACATGCAAAGGCAAGAGCAGAGGTGGCCCATTGGTTGGGGCTAACTAACGAGTAATCCGTAGATTCAAATCCAGGCCAAGCGCTCACTAATTTGTGAGATTGATTTAACGTGTTCTAGAACTAAAAAAATGCGCAGACGAAATATTTATTCACAAAACATTTGGCAGAGATCTAGAAGCATAGACGCCGATATACAAACACAATAATTTAGTTCTGAACAATGTTCTATAATGTACATTACCATACGACGATGGACGCCGTAATAAAGTCTTCACGACTCATAAATAATTAATGTACGAACAGAATTCTTATAACAGAAGACGGTAGCTGCTTTGATGTTTGAACGTGGGGCAATAGATAAGATAAAGCGATTTTTGCCATCATCTTTAGCAGCATTTAATCTTTGCGCTAATTATTGTCCAAGTGCACGGGCCTCAGTATGAGATGGATTAGGCCTGAGGCCACCATGTTCGCCACACACATCATCCATAACTTGTATGGAGTACTCTCGAGTATCCAGGTTTCCTCACGATCTTTACCTTTGCCGTTAACGCAAGTGATAATCAAATTAAAATGTACATGTACTACATACCTATACTGTAAATTAATTTATACTTTACCCATGGTATTTGTTTATTTTAAAGTATGTGAGATCTTCGCGCCTGACACACAGGATTACCTTGTTCGAGCACACGTATTAATAGGATCTTAGTAAGACATTATGTACCTACCGTAGTATTAATATTCTAAAAAAATTATGTAAGTAAAATTTTTAGTTTGTATATTTATCTGCAAATGATTTCGAAATGTCCGAGGTGCAGGTTGAATGTAACACACACTTTCCTGAATTATCCTCATGCTAAATATAGTATATTAGTCATCATCCGAATTTATATAATCTACATATTTAGGTCATATTATAGAACACCGAGGGTTAAAAAGCTAGCACTGAAAATGCTACCGCCACCGAGCGACCTCTTCTTTGTCAAGATCCTCTCAAATACAGGTCATATTGTATATTGATATGAAACATCTTCCATCGCTTTGTTCAAAGAGCCTGTCAAACTAGTTCGTCATGGACCAAAATGAATGTAAAATGAATTTCGCTGGGGCTCATGCATTCTAATTCGCGTCTTTACTTCCCCGAAAGGATAGACAAGTTTACATGCAATATCGCTTGCCAATGCAGGTGTTATATGGCACATTTCCAATTCTGGACTAAAACAGGAATATTTATTTATGGAAAAACCCGATCAAGTATTCCTTTACTGGATCAATACTTGGATATTCGGTAAATTTGTTGACGAGAGCACGTTTATACGTGGAACTACCGAGCAGGCGTTTAACAATGAGGACATGAATAAGATTTCCTCTAAAACCTTGGGGGGTTAAGCAGGTTCACCGTGCACCAACATTTCGCTGATGCTGTGATTAAGTCCTATGTTATAGGCGACGAGGTTAGTGCTATCTACCGGGCATTATACCACGGGCTTTTTCTGAAAATTTTCTAGCAGAAAATCCCACAACCACTTTACTTTGACTTAAAGATTGAACCCAGAAACTCACGCTCAGCAGCCGCGCTAGCAAACACTAGACAACTGACGCAAATATAAACATTCAAATGCAGGAAACACATGAAATAACGCGCCTATTGTTTAATCTCGTATAACCTTAGGTCTCCATAACAAATAAATGCCTATTCAATGAGCATTAGATCCTCAAATATCTTGAGCCATCGCACCCGCGGGTCTCCTGTCCCCCATCCCACCGTCCACCGATGCAAACGCAGTAGTGGGAGACTATTGTCAACTAACACGTGGCCATATTGTCTACCTCAACTGGGTAACGATGTAACTGGTTCTGAAGCAAGCTGGTTTAGTTTTGATTGAATGATCTTATTGTTATGTCGATGTTTGTTGAATTATAGCTAAATGTTGTTTAAAATACGAGATTAGCTCGGCCCTTAGAGAGTCTAAAATAATAATAATTGTTTTCTTAACCTGTCTTTTGATTTGACCACTATGTCCCTTAGTACGGAAAATAAGTTTCCTTACAACCTTAACAATACTAAGCAAGTACCTTTCATTAGTGTACCGTAATCCTTGCAGTAGTCTGAAGCCAGAAAAGTGGCAGAGTTGAAGCTGCAGGCAGCTGTCCATCGGTTCCAATATAGAGCAGCCTAGAGTGAAGTGCGGAAGGGATTTGTTCTTCTTGGTAGTATTAATGCTTGGAAAGACACATATTTGCCATTGTCACTTCCCTAAAATTAGTGTGAAAATGGCGTTAAATCATTTATTTATTTTTAACTTAATACAATCACCGTAATATATAAATACATATAAACAAAAATTAAGAAACATAGACAAAGATAAAGACACATACAGTAACACAGAAACACAGCTCTCATAAATCCTTTTCACAATGTTTCTCACATACCTACTGACAAAATCTTCTTCCAGTCATACATAAAAAGATCACAAGTCAATCAATTCAAGATATTCTGGGAATGTTATGAGACGAGCTTGTACTCTACTAGAAATGGTGAAATAATTAAGTGTTGTATTTCCCAAAAAATCCACGGATAAACTTAAAATAAACTTCTACAATAGCAAGGAACCCAAATACACTGATTTAGAAAATCAACTCCAAACGAATTCAATCCGGAATGCTGATTACAAAAATATAAAAACAAAAGGACAATTTACACTTCAAAAAACCTCGATTTCTTTCGCGTTAATTAATTCTATTGAACAAAAAAGTCGAGAAAAATCATAACCCTTTGAAAGGCGCGTCCATAAAAAGTTATATAGAATTTTTCATAAATCGTTTTGTACAAAAAAATGCTAATAAATCATTTGGAAATTAATAATTAATAACGCAACACTCGGACGCGACGGGCCGCTAAAATCAAACGTAAATTCTAAGGAAATATTTGCATAAGAAGGGATTTTTTTTTTTTCACTTTTTCTGCTTTTTGGCTCTCACTTTCCGATTTCCGGAGACGGAATAGGGGAGATACGATTTACTAATTGTTTGAAACTTTGTAACAGAAGCATTTTATCCATAACGGTATATGAAATTATCTCTTCTATATTTCTATTTATATTAGAACTTTATTTAAACTACCTATAGCATAAAACAATAGGCAATTAAGACCTATTTAAACAAGGAAATGTATAGGGATGAACAATGTATTTGAGACATCATACTTATATGATTATGACTTACTTATATGACTCAATTTGAAGAAATGATTTAAAAAAAAAACTCAGATCTTGCCGAGCCACTTTTGTCAAATTTAATATGAAATTAAGTATGATACCTAATTATCTATATTTGGGTACATTATATCTCTCGCAATCGGGTCCTTATATCTCTAAAAAAAATGTTCCTCTTTTATTTCGGTGTTTAGTAATTTAACTACTGATTCATGAATCCACGAGTGGATACCGGTGACCGGACCGACGTACAATAGATTTTCTATTGTGTATACTTTGCACCACTTGAAGGGTTAAACGGGTAAGGATTTCTACCAAAAAATCCACAAAAATCTAAAAAATATACCTCAAGAATGTCCACAACAATTCGCTTTAACCCTTCCCGCGCGGGAGGGTATCGGAGGGATCGAAACAGATGTTTTTAATATCGGAGAGACACCCCTAGCCACTGTTTACATTGAGCCATTGTTGCTGCGTCTTAGCTTCCAATATTTAAAGATTCTGATTGTACTGTTGAGGCAAATCAGTCTGTTTAAGAATTGTTTGTATTATACGGGTAAAAACCAGGTGCAGAACAAAGTTACGAAGCTATGTTTTTTTTTTTTTTTTTTTTTTTCAGATCCCAGCATTTTTATTTATTACTAGTACTAAACTGTTGCACTTCATTGTAAGGTCGTGAATAACATATTGATCTTTTTGGTCTGAAAAAATTATAATGTGTACATTAAAAAGTAACTACATTGTACAATTACTTACTCCTATTATAATAATGGACCCAAATATGGACCCGGGTACGTCTTAAAACTGCGGCCAGACACCGGAGGACGGGCAGCAGCGTCCTCTCACTAATCGGTGAGCCACTGCGATCTCCAAGCCGCCTGCCAAGCGTGGGGATTATGGCGAACCCCCCCTTGAGGGAGGCCTTCGTTCAGCAGTGGACGTCTTCTGGCTGATGATGATGATGATGATGATGATTATAATAATTACGAGACCTTTAAAAAGCTGTTGATACTCATGGTGAAATGGTTACACGATTGTCCAAGCCACGTGTCGCGCTTTCGATCCCCGTATGGAAAGAATACCTATTGGCCTTCAGATAATTAGTTAGTTGTTTTGGGTCTAGGTATAAATTAATGTCTTTAAACTTTTCAAGATACAGTAGACTTCCTACTATATAAGTCATTTATTTTTTAATAAAGTTTTATAATACAAATGAGAGCACAATCTCTTCTGTGCTGTGTGTAACATTTGATAACGGGCTTAATCATTATATCACAAGCTCTAATTATTCAACCAAAAGTAAGTTACCACACTGCGCACTGGGTGAAATTAAGAAAACTCCATTTATCTAAACTTGCCCAATGACAATAACAATGACGTTCAAATATCACAATTTGCTAACCGACCTGCAATTATTATGTGGTATAAAGTAATAGAAGATGCGGTAGCGATTGCGGCAACACACGGGTTAACGAAAACAACACTAGAGTAGATACAACTATAACGTTGTACGTCCGACACACTGTGAATCTTCTTCTGTTTAGTACAAATTATGATATGAGAATCGCTCATGCCGCAGTAGAAAGATGTCCAGTCAGCAATAATAATATCGAGGCTGACTGCCCATGGTCTGACGATACGTCACCCGTGAGGGATCTTTCCTTGAACGATCAGACTTGTGGCGAATCTGGATAATCTTTTCATTATATGAGTAATTTTAAAATGAAAGCTCTTGTATATACGATACAAGTATACAAAAAACAGATTATCATAATTATGAATTATAATTGCATTACCTTTAATTAACTTTCTTTTTACATTCCATGGAGTTTCTTGTCGGACTCTTCTCCATAGGTGGTGCATGCAAAGGCCCAGTTGAAATAAAAAAAAGGTTGATTTTACCTTTTTATAGCAATTCTTGTCTTGCGAAAAGTAGCTTTTATCAGAGCAAATTTACCACATCGGGATATGACTATTAATAGTCATGTCTGATCCTGACTTCGTCTTTTTCGTTCTTTTATCTCAAACTCTTCAACTTCAATAAAGATACCAACCAACTTAATATTTTAAAAAAACCTTCCTAAGCCCCGCTCATCGCTCAATCTACGCTGTTGCGATGTCGCCACATCGCTTGCGTGAGCGTTGAGCGCTATAGATAATTGCGTTCGCACGATCGACTCGCGCGCAATTATTTTGTCACAATTTTCAGCAATCTTAATTTCTACTTTGTTTTCGATGTAATTTTGAAAGTAAAATAAAATAGTAAAGTTTATGTAATTATAACTAGTACAAGTAGTTAGTGTCTATGTTGTATAGTGAATGGGACCTACGTATAGACATATTTTTCGGATGGTGTCTACATAACACCAATATAGGAGTATCAATATCTATAGGTGAAAACATAGAGAAGTTTACGGCACGATTGTTGCAGTGGTCCAGCGATTGACTGAATATTTATATCAAAGTCAAAGATTTTTATTTGAAATAGACTTTTTCAAGTACTTTGAAAAAGTTGAGACTCTAGGCGCACGGATATGATCATATACATAGTTGTTCTCAGTCTGGGTGTTTGTGCATGTGAATATTTGTGTTTGTAAACGGATACAGCAATTATTCCTAGTCAAGACCAAAGTTGTTAAAAACATAAAAAGAGATACGATTGCTACGAAACAAATTAAACTTAAACCTTACGAGAAAAATAATATAATAACTGTAATAAAAATAATGAATTTATTTATTTAATATGATTAATTGAGTTTGTACTATTTTTCCGTATCTAAATTATTTTTATAATCCATGCTCCCAACCTAGTTTGGAGACCGTGTAAATGCAAATGATCATGATCTATGGATACTTTAAAGGAGCGACAACCTTAATACCTAACTAAACTAAATTCTATGGTGAAATATCTACGAAAAGAAGTCACTTTCCAAAATACTCTCAAATACACATGTACTAAAGTAGAAATATAGTTTAAATGCGTAAAAAAAAATATTAGTCTTATAACACTATCCCAAAATCACTAAATATCTCAGTGTTCAATAAGCGCAAATATCTGTCTAAAAAGGAGGAAAGTAAAGTAAGCTAATTACAACGCCAAGTCTGCATGGACAAAATTCGTTTGCATAACACGCAGTTTAAATTTAAACCCCCTATTTCCGTAATTTACCTATCCATGTTTTAAATATTTTACTCTTATGAATTGCTAAAATTATATTCTCTCATAACATTATATACTTACCTCATATTTTTATTCTCTGAAAAACATACTGACTCCTACGGTTCATATTCATGTGATATCGACATATAGAAGAGCCATACCATTGAATTTCGGCCGTCCTTCCAGCTAGTGCTCGGAAAACTCGGTGAAAATGAGGAAAAGCGTCGCTTAGCGCCATCTAGCGAGGAGGGGAGCGTAACACGCCTGATAATATTTTCTTTGTATGAGTGCGTGAGAATATTTTACTTAAAAATGTTATTTCGGTAATTGATTGATAAAAAAAACTAGGTTTAGAATTATTGTTGTTTTAGAAATTATTGTGGTTATAAGAAATAGTTCCAGAAACAATATGTGTATAGTAATATATTTATCTCCTTTTTATAATCATATCTAGTTTTTTATAAATAAAAAATTACTTATTGAAGTAACGTATAAAATATATTAGATAGTATAGAAAGGGATATGAAGTGATAACAATGTAACTTGCTTCTTTGTTAATTAGTCTTTATATGACATCATAATTTACCATTTTTTACTATCGCCAAAAAGTAAGGTAAAAGCCCCAATTATTGGCCCCGTTAAAGATTAATACCCAACGTAACACGAACGAACCTAGTAACCGAATTTCGGGTGGCGCGAAACAAAAACTGACCTACATTGGCGCCCTACGGAGTTCACCCACCCCTACCGACGATGAGACGATCACCCTACGCGTCTTGCCCTTACAGTTGTGTTCATGCACTTTCGATTATTTCAAGGTGATGCCCGATGCCGGATCCCCCTTTCTTATTTTTTTCAACCGCCAATATTGACGATGCAATAAAAAAAATCAAGCTACATTTATTTTTATAGCAAAATTTAGTTTTAAAGGAGAGTATAAAGAGGGATCTTATAGCAAAGAGCACATACGATAATGTAGTGGCACCCAAGGCGTGGAGCTTTGATCAATACATTTTTAACAGACAGAAAAAATCAGGTAGGCGTGTTTGTTGTGGTCACAAGTGGAAGCAGTTGAGTAAATGTAAACAAATGAATGCCAACACAAACAGCCGTCGAGCGGTCCAAGAAGCGGGCAGTCGATCGCGCCGCAAAAAAAGCGCATCCTATTATCGACTACAACAAAAGGACTTGTGCAGTGATACCTAAGTACACATCTCGATTCATCGTCTCGACTCGATCCGCCGAACCGATCCTATTGGCGCGCCCCACTGTCGCCGCGGGGGAAAGGGACAAGAAGCGTGGAATGAAGTGCGAGTGATAAAGAGGGAGACGGTCATCTTAGCTACCGAGTGGCGTCCCACTGGGCGGGGCCGCGCCAAGGAGTGAGCCTCAGATGCGCGTAGTGTTGGTGGGGCTTCGTCGGAAGGATCGCACTGCAGTCGTGTGTCGCGCCAACGACGCGCGCCCGTCGCCACGCCGCGCTCCGCGTTAAGGATCACCTTACGTAATAATAACTAATCGGATCGAAACCGTTCATCCGATAATCGATTGTGATTGTAAACTGTCGATAATCGCACACTGATTTTTATTAATTTAATTTTTTTTCGCTACTTTTCGGCGTTTGTGAACTTGAGTTTTGTGTACACTGTGTCATGTTTTTGTTTTGTTTTCGCTCGGACTTAAGATTATTTTTGGGCGTAGCTGACTGTGTTTTTCTTTTATAATTTAGTAACAGTATTGTTACTAGTGCGTGTGATACCGAACAACAATTTCCAAAAACAGTTATTGTGAAATTATTTGACTTAGAAGTGTTATGTGGACGTACATTGAAGTTAAATGTGATTTTACAAGTCTCGCCTGAGATCACACGTAAGTGTTTACAAATTCAGTGGTTTTGCTTGTGTTTAGTTACCTAGGGGAAGTGTGATTTTTTTCTTGTGACATAGATCATTGATCAGAAATTTTTTCTAAGTGTCAAAAACGCAAAATCTTATAAGACTGTCAACGTTCCCTGTTTCAATATTGTTACTAATTTCTGATAAGATTTAGGCCAACTGGACACTACCTAATTTTCGTAATAACATTAATTTAATATTATCCAGATTACCGGTCAAGTCTAAGTGACACGAAAAAGACGAAAATAAATTCTAACAAAGCTGACATAACTCTATCATCAGCGAAGCAATGCATGAAATTATAACTAAAACTATCAACAATAAATTCGTGGATTCGAATTATAAAAAATGCTTAACACATCGTCCAAGAATGCGTTTCTCATTAAAAAATAAAAAGTTGGAAATAGAGCAGAGTGGAGCCGATCGGTAAATCAAATGATCAATTGCAATCGAAAGTTTAATTAGCTGTGGCGCGTCGCGACGGTATCTTGCCGACGTTACGTTTCGGAAGATTCTGTGATTGATTGGACGATTGTAGGTGCTCTCACCTTACTATCTTCTTCCGTAGATTTTGCGAGTTCACATTGGGGGAGGCTTATATTGTAATTTTGTTAAGTAAAGTTCAGTTTCATTGTGAGGTCAACTCCAAGCTTAAGTTGTAAAATATTTTGCCGGCTTATAAAATAAGTGGCAAAATATATTTTACCTTAGATTTTATGATTGATAAGATAAAACTAAATATGATCTTTTGATACTAATGGAGTCGAAAAACGGTAGCTTGGTTACCCGTTTATTTTGAAACTCAAAAGTAAGAAATATTGTAGAAGTGACCATTGTTTAAAAGAATAATTTCAAGCGCCGTAAATAAAATATGATATGTAGGTAAATCATTAAAATTAAATCTATCATCTTCTTCTACAACTTGGAAATCATTTTAAAATTCTTTGTTACACTTTTTGTAAAAATTACAAAAAAAAAAAAAAACATTTTGACCAAAACCATTATTAGCCTACCGGGTGCCTAGGTAGGTACATATGTCCAGTTATTTTAACAACATTACATAGGTAACCATAAAATGCATTTTATAAACTGAATATTCTTTTATTATTTTTTTACATACGAATAGAAATTTTAATAATTCAATTTACCTGTAAACCGAAATTATAAAAACTACTTTAATTAATTTGATTTATCATTATATTCATCCTAATTTATTGTTGAAGAGAAATAATTATCGTCATTCTATGATTTAGTTCAAAAATCCTCCTATTGTTTTAAATTATTTAAACAGAGAATGTACCAGATTATAAGTTTAATGATTCTCGCACAGATGGCGTCGTGGGGTCGTTGACCTCGCGGTAACTGTTGAATTAAACAGAACTGTTTCCGGGCCACAATCATTTATTATAATATCGATATCATAATAATTATTTTGTTTCACTAAATTAATTTTGTAAAAAAATATGACCATTCATTTTAATTGCACTGACTTAACTAAGTAACTTAACTAAAAAAAACCAGCAGCAGTTAAATATAATTGGGATTTCTTATATTAAAAATACCTATACGATTTTTATCGCGGAATATGCATGTGTTAAAGTGCAAAAAATGCAATATTCAAAGTGGCTTCTGTATTACAATCTAATAATGAATATTGAACGAAGTCGCATGGTACCTATACAGGTGTTTTTCTAACAATATCAATTACAGTTAGTAACAATTACACTTACAACAAAAACCTAATCGATTCTAAACAGTATCGATTAACAGTGAATCGAATAACGCGAATACGTGATAATGTGAGATTTTTCCATTGTTGTCTTGAAATAGGTATTTCGTTTTTTTTGCTGTGAGAGAATATTTTTATTACAAATGAATGAATTCCGAACACTAGTGTTTCTGTATAATAAGCAAGTAATTTTTATTTTTATATAATTAATAATATTTTATTGTTACGTTTATCAATTGTTGAAATTTTGATTTGCTTTTTTATGGGAAAAAATTAATTGATAAAGATATGTTATTGTAGTTTTAATATAAATAAGTAACGAATTCATAAAATATACTTACCTACATTATTAAATCTAAAGTTGCCAAAAAAATAAAATTAAGACGTTTCAGAATTAATAAATTATTCATTAATTAGATAATTAATAAACTTAATTGAGGATAACAATTTCAGTAGTTATATAATCGCACTGAGTTTCTATCTGCTATTTGTAGTTTAGTAGTACCTACCTCCATGGATTAGTCTAAGTATCCGGTACGATAAATGTATGGGATATTAGCCTAAGTAGATACGTCCGGTATGGAAATTGTGAGGGATATTTTTCCCCTGTTATTTTATGAACAGGTAAAGTAAATTCAAATCAGTCACGTACTTTTAAAAATATAGTTCGGAAACACAAAAGAAAATATCAAACAAAACGCTCAAAATTAGAATTAATCTGAAAAAATCACACTTACCCCTGTATCTTCTTACACCAAGACCTGAAAAAGAATTATTAATTTAATTATCACTTGCTCATATCGTAAGGTCTACTTATCACATCATACAATTCTTCAAATCCCTCCTCATGAAGAACATGGGCGGGATCCAACAAAATTCCCATAATAACTACTAACGCTTCTAATATGTTTTTTTATTTATTTTTTTAAGTTTGCCCCACCCATGTGTTACAATTAAAAAAATAATTTTACTAACACACCCAGATCTGAAACCACTATCTGTAGATCATACAAAAATTTGATCAGTGCGAGAATCGAACCGGCGACCCGTAGATCAGAAAGCTGACCAGTTACCCACTGCAGCGCTATTGTTACACATCTCGCTTGGCAAACGTATTGGTGAACACAGTAGGTTGTGATTAGCGGACAAGAGATTGCGCCGGCACATCCCCTTGCTGTGACCCCTTTGTCATGGGTCGAATTAGAAGTATTTTTTGCTGAGAACAGCACAACCAATTAGTACACTTAGAATAACAACCGCTGCTGTATTAGTAGATGGTGTGCTAGTACAATGTCACTGCATTAGAACTTTTTAAAAACTTTTAATTCTGCATGCTGTATGGCTAACTTTGTAAATAGTATTTTTTGTAATTTTCCTAATGTTTGCTGTAACTCTGCTTTTAACATGGATAGTTAGTGTAGACATGTCTTATATAGTGTGACTTCTTTCGTCAATTCGGTCTTGGGTTCGATTCCCGGGTCGTGCACTGTTAACCCTTTGAAGAATACTGACGTGCTGTTATGCTATGCTATGTTAGCGTTACACAAGTTGTTTCACGGATAACATTTATTCTTATTTATTCTAGACATGAGAGGGATATGGAAATTATCATTTGTGACGCAATTTGGGAGAGGCCTTTTACCAGCAGTTGATTGCAACTGCAAAACAGGATTCATAGATATTCATAGATAGTCGTACTTGCAACTTTATTATTAGTTAAGTCAATTAAAATTAAGTCGCAATTTATTACTTTATGCATTTAACGCTATTAATATTTTTTAAGGGTTTACTTTATAAGTCTTTATATAATATTTGCCTTAAGTTCGTAAAAAAAGAAAAATTACATACGACATTTTTTTTAATTAATTTTATTCAGATCTCCAACGAGGAATACACATCGTACTTGGGAGGACTTCATAGCAACAAAAAAAATCATTTATTCACAATTAGTACCATGAAACTTCCACCAAGAGATAAATAATAAATCTTCCATTAAATTACGGCAAAGCTGTTTAAGATACAAAGAAAGAATGATCTAGAATGAATGAATGCATTGTCTTCTTCTATCAAGGAAATGAGAATATTATCAATATCGGCAGTTTAATGTTACTTCATAAATACTTTGTAGCACAATGTAACAATAAGTCTGATCTTAATAAGCGTACGATGATACTCGAACCATATGTGTTAATCGTTTTAACACTGTTCTAATTTGTAGAGAAAGATATGTAGATTACATGCGTTTGTATGGGATGTTAGTGAAGAATCAACGCTTAGCGATCAGAAAAAATATGCTAGATATACTATAGTTTGTATAAAAGTAGATATTGTTTAGACATTTAACTTTTAGTAAGAAAAACTAATACTTCACTTTTTCACATTAAAATGTATTTATCTGACCATAATTAACGACAGGTTCTACCGCCAACTACCTACTGTAGCATATTTAATATCAAAACTTAACTTAAAAAAAAATATTTTAATTGCAAATGATTTCTATATCTACAAAGCTACAACGGATTGCAATTAATTAATTCATTTTAAAATATCAATTAATTTGCAACCGTCTATTTATTAGCTGACCATAGCTAAGTACGGACGGCAACTCACAAGTAACTAATTGTAAAATGTCAATTAATTTTGCACATAACAATTACACATAATAATTTTTTGATCCTAAGTACGGAGAGCAGTGTTTTAAAATATATAACATAGCATCACGCCTGTATCAGACAAAAGTGCAGGTTGTACACCCACATTTCACCGATACCGTTATCGGAACTCATGTTATACGGGGATGATGAACCTGGTGGATGGCAATAGGCTTCAACAGTTGCTCCGTGCTGTTACTGAGAATATCCACACAGAAAAGCGCGATAACATTGCCCGACCCGGGAATCGAACCCAATACCTCACGATTAACAGTAGCGCTTCCGAACACTAGGCCAGTGAGGCAGTATTTTTTATACATATGTATTCTAAACTAAAAGTTTTAAATTACGTATCAATCAATTGTACGTACCCAACTTCTATTTTTAAACAAACGAAAGATTCAGATAACAACCGCGTCACATCAAGTCATTGTATAATATCAATATAAAATTATAGATACTTCCTATTCCGTACTTACTACATAATTTGCTGATCATAGGTACAGTTAGCAACGTGTACTGTCCGCAGACACGGCGTGGGACGCGGCCGGCCGAGGTGCTCCCATATTGTTCGATTACTTACGTCATTATTAGTGTTATACAGGGTGTGACCTGATTAGTGATTACTCGAATCAATATCATATTAGAATGACGTGGATGACGTGTTTGTATTAACGCTTGGTTGATGAAAAACAAAAGCAGCAATTATGAAATTAAAAATATTTTTTTATTATTGTAGATACTTAGCTTACTACAAGAAAATCGCGGTAACAATAGTCCTGTCAATGTCATTTACTCTGTAATATACGAGACGGCACTAGTTAGTTTAGTATCTAGTATGAAATAATGAGGATATATTAGTATCTATTAGTTATTAGACAAGAAGCGTAAGTATAGTCATTTATATCTGAGGATAATAGATTAGTTCTTCGCTAGTAATAAATATAACTAAACCAGGAAAATAATTCATCTTTAGAGTCTCTGTTAACTACACTATTTATATATCTGTAAACATTTAAAAGACTTTTCAATGGTATTCATTCTAACCAATCTTCAACGTCACAACTAAAATAAAAATGTCTCCACTAATCTGAATGAAATTTTCTAATGTACTGAAATAAAAATAAAACAAATCAGCGATCAGAATAGCCACCGAAATGTCTTCTTCGTTCTCTCCATCAATTAGTTAAATCTTACACACATACGTTTTACAGGAATTTCTAGTAATAAAACTATCAAAATTATCCACAAGAAATACGAAATCGTTTGAATAAACAAACTTTTAAACAGTTTGACCGGATTCTGCTCGTATATACGTATTCAAATGCTTTTTATTAGTAGATAGATACGTAGATGCGCAATTATTACAGATTTCAATACGCATTTACTGTAAATATTTGTAAATAGTCGTAAAAATATTATTCCATTTTTATAGTAATCCGGTTAATCAGTTTGGAGTAAATAGAATAAAATATTTTTAGATTAACCTGGTGTAATGGTTTATTGATAATAATAAACTTAAGCTTAGCTTTCATGTTTTATTTCGAGGTCGATGGAAAATTTAAATAATCGTAAATGTATATTCTATAATTAAGATTTTTAAAATTTTAGATTCTTAGTTTTGCTTAAAAAAGGAACCTTAAAAGTTTGCAATATTTTGCCACCCTGTATCTAATACCGCGTCCAATATTGTTTACTTTAAGTTTATCTGCAGGATAGTAAACCGAGCCGCAACACGACTCCTGCTCAGATCAATAAATATAAGAGATCTATAGATCGTATATAGGATGTCTGTGGGAAGAAAGATGAGATCGTCATTTTATTACTGTTCGAGTCATAGAGTGATTAAAATGTTTAAGGTCAGCGATAGATGGATTTAGTCGAAACCTATACCTTCAGTTGTACAATAGACCTGCATAAAATTATTACTGATATCAACACATGCAAAGTGAGTTTATCTGTCTGTCTGTCTGTAACTACTCACGGCTAGATATAAACCTTCTATTGTATCCAGAACAGGAACTCAGATACTTTACTACTTTTGTAGAGGACTGAGATTCAGAAGACCTAAGGTGTCCAAATATACCTTAATATCTCAGATAGTCATTATCTTTGGCTCAACAAAAGTATTCAGATATAGTGTCACAACTTTATAATTATATTACCTGGCCGTTTCAGTCAAACTGCTCGTATTATTTGCAAATGGAAAAATAAACCTTAACTCGTTAAAATAAGTTGTACATTAGCATGTGTCAACATGATTTCACGTGCTAATACGCAACTTTCATTGACAGAATAAGGTCTAAGCTATGTTTCGCGCTATCTGGACCTTAGTCCCTAGTCTAGTCTTATCCCAGATACATTGTGTCAGTTTCCAGTTGCACCAGTTGCGGCAGATTAATTATCAGTATTTTACAAGGAGCAACTGCCATATTACCTCCGCCACTCAATTACTGGGAGACACTGATACTCTAAGGTTAGTCTGTATTTGTACTGCTTAGCGTGCTTTCTTAAGCACGGAGGGTCTCGAGTGTATGAAAAACGGTCACCCATGCAAGGACTGACCCCAGCAAACGCTGCTTAACCTCGCAGGTCTACAAATCTCGCTGTCTGTACACACTAGCGTAATCCCATCCACGGTTAGATCAACTCTCCTATCTCATACATTAGAAGTCACCTCAACTGATTGACAAAACCGTTGATGTCGAGCGGATGTTTCGAGAAGGCCGCTTGTCATTCATGGGACGGTTATGGTAATAATACACCATTAATTGATCCACTCGCCCCGTGACTGCGTTTGTTTGTGATATGTTACACCATGTGGGCTATGGGACAAGCGGAGGCGGCAGCGAGTTGGATACAGAAAAAATAGGCGACCACATTTTTCGGAGGTATTGTATATGTAAAGACTTAAGGTTCAAATCACAATAACTAGGATATAAATATGTATTCATACTTTGTGTATGTCTGACCCGGGTACGTCTTAAAACGGCGGCCAGACACCGGAGGACGGGCCGCAGCGTCCTCTCACTAATCGGTGAGTCACTGCGATCCCCAAGACGCCTGCCAAGCGTGGGGATTATGGCAAACCCCCCCCCTTGAGGGAGGCCTTCGTTAAGCAATGGAAGTCTTCTGGCTGATGATAATGATGATGATGATGACTTTGTGTATCGAAATCCTAAGCCTATGATTCATAGCAACAAAATTCAATTGATGATAATGACATTATTGCTACGTCTTGGGACGACATCCTTATGTTAATCATTCACTTTTACGAGGAACATGCACATATTATGTAATCTGGAGAAAAAAAATGGTGCAATAATAATATATTTTAAATCAGATTATTCTGAAGAACTGCTTAACTGGTCTAATGGACGATCACTAGGCCTGGATTCAATGATAGGGAAATATTTTCAGGTTTTTGTGTAAAAAAAATCTCCGTAGCAACCTGGAATTGGGAACTGTGCCCGGTAGATGGCAATAGGCTCGTCCCCTATTTCAAATTATGTCCCATAATTACGTCGTCGAACTGCCTAACCCTTGTGGACCAAAGGCGTGATGCTATGATATGTTATTATATCTACTGAAACAAAAATGCCACATTATATTTTAACTGCAGTTCAATGGTGGTAGCGTCTGGTTTATAGTAAACATCGTTTAAACTTTAAGTCTAATATCGCTACCGCTTATACACCACACCAAACTTACTTCCTCAAACGAACTTCCCAATCAATAACCCACTTTGATCTATAGACATACAGTTCAATTTCGCGTGTCGCTACCGTGAGAAAATATGTCAATACATCACATGATAAGAAGGTGATGATCAGCGAAATGTGACACTAAAGAGTTTTTTATTCGTAAACATTCTAATTTCCTCAAGACAAAACTTGTTATTTTTATAATTGTTATTGATACTTTGTTGTTACTAGAACAATTCCGAGAGCTTGCATAGCAAATAGTTTGTTTACAGCATTTTATGTGTTTCTTTATTGCAGTATTTTTGTTGCAATTCGAAAACGGTTTTTTTTTTTAATCATATTCATGAGGCACTGATGGTAGCATTTATGATGACTCCAGTTTCATACGAGCATATAGGTACCAAACAAATTTGGTGATAAACAACATTCTTGCCAAGACTGGTGATTTCTTATGGAATTCTCTTGCTATAGTCGTTATATTAGGAGAGGGTGATTTTAAGCAGTGGACGCTGGAGGTTTTCGTTTCGATCGTTTTTATAAAGACTTTTTAAATCAGTGTTGAACTTAGCACGAGAAGACATATTACACTGACTCAAAAGTTTTGATGATTCGAGGTGATGATTCGATGATGTATGCAACTTAATTATGGAGTAACATATAAACGAACATAGATGAAATTTAATACAGAGGTAGATGTGTATGCTAACAATCAATGTAGAAATAGTAAAAAAAGTCTCCATAAGTCTTGGAAGTTGGAATAAAGACACCAATCTTAAGACAAATGCCTCTGTCGCCTTCAATCTTCATCCCTCAATCCAGTCTATAATTATTTCAAACAAACACACGAGATATACAAATAATAATCGCACCAATAAATTCTCAGTATTAACCCGTTAATAAACTATTCGAAAAAAAGGACAATATTCATTGATCCCAGGCTGGAAACACATGTGGATACAGACAGAGATGAAACTATAGACCAGAGTGAAACAGAGATCATTTTTCTTTTTTTTTCAGCCATCGGAGGCACCGATTTCGCCATATGTTCGAAGCTTTGATGGTTATAAAATTGGTTAGTGGGGCTTTGTACAAATAAAGGATAGAAGTTACATCGGCTTTTGAATTGACTCCGATAGCTCTGCTGTTTGTTTGGGCGACAAATTTTACACCGAAATATTTATAGACTATGCAAATCTATAGATGCATTTGTGTTTAGGTAAAACCGCGACAGCTTAAAAAAAATTCTATTGAAAAGTTTT
Organism: Shargacucullia verbasci; assembly: GCA_947562105.1. NCBI lineage: Eukaryota > Metazoa > Arthropoda > Insecta > Lepidoptera > Noctuidae > Shargacucullia > Shargacucullia verbasci. Next base: position 11,543,970 of record OX387301.1, read on the forward strand.
ACGTATCTAGAACAACATTTTATAGGTTCACCCATTACCCGGAATATTAGTCCTAGAATAGTCATAGACTGTAAATCAATATCTCAAGACAGTTCCAACCATTCACCGTCAAAATACACCAATTAATTTAGCTACACGCCTTCTGTCATGTCAACTACAATGTTAGTACGGTCAAAATAACTTGCCATTCTAATCTAACTGAAATAGCTATACTGGTAGCTGGTATAATAATTGTGCAATATGCGCCCAGTGACCTGCCAATAGTCAATAGTTTTGAACCTCTGCCAGATCAAACGTTAGGCACCGTTGTATTATATACATAGTTAATATGATAGGTTATATTTTTGGAGTTTACAATTGGTTTAAATATAAAGAGTCGATCATATGATTTATATGTTTCAAGCTATTTAAAAAAGAAATTGTTAGTATTTTGGAGCAGATTTCTTAGTTCGTTAATTTTATAGCAACCATGATACAATTAAAGATCTTAAAAAAATACCTATAACAGCAATAGTTTTGAGAAAGCCCGACTTCACCCGCTGCTAGAACTAGGTACCTATACCTAAGGAAAAATAATGTAAGAAATCTTTGTTAAATTGAGTGTAAACTGAAAAATAGATAGACTGTTGTTAAAATCAAAGTGATTCAAAATTCAGAGGGTCAAAATTATTCATATTGTGTTGCAAAGTAAAATGGATTTAGGCGACAAGCAGATTATGACGTAGCCATAAAAACGAAGAAGAAAACTAATGCAATCATAAATTGATTCTAAAGCATTTCTCCTAGATCCATACATCAATGCGAGCGTCCCTAAATCAGACCTAAATATAACCCCTTCACTCACCTGCTCTTCGTTAGATCATCTCCTATCAACTTGTATGTGCATGACATGTACGTACATAAGTATAGCCATACGAAATCTGTTTATCATTGTCACGCAAGCGGCCAGCAGTGTCGATATTAATGTCATTAGAATTATGAGCACTATATGTTCATAGATTATGTACCTAAGAGACTAAGATGCTGGCGTTTCTACTCTACAGATTTAAAACAATTGAATGTCAGAAATTATAGCATAAGGATTGCTATAGATTTTAGTAGGTACCTTTGATTAAACTATTACATAAACTCTAATAATGAATTATTAGATAATTAATTAATTAAATGAATTATGCGCATGCTTAACATTTTGGTGATAGGCTCATACTTTTTTAAGTTTCTTGCCATCTTTCTCTGCATAAATATTCGAATTCAGTAAAGTCTAGTAGACTTACTGCATCAATAACAAGCATCCATATTATTGACGTTCCCGTACTCTCTGAGAATCGACAGCTCCCAAAATATACCGTCCCACGCGAGGGTGTAATGACATAGTGCCTCGACTTCATGGGGTGGACACATCATGATACAGAGTGGGATAGCCTCTGTACTCGTTTTAAGAGTTTATCAATAAAATCCTTTCTTTTCCTAGTCTGTCATTCATGATTCGGTTAAATATCAGTAGGTATGTATATTGTGTTTCATATCAATATCTTGTAGCTAGTTTTATAGTCTGACTTTAAAGGCTACAAACTTTCTATGCAGATATATTACATCTACATGTACTTTAATATAATTACCGTTATATATCATAACAGGTTTTGCAGATTTAAGGGTCAAAGTCTTAGATAGGAAACTACATTTGACAGAAATATTGAAAAGTAAAAGTTGATAAAACTAACGTATCTACATAAAAGTTTGATTCTTGTAAATTCATAAATTTTCTTAACTTTTCTTTGATAGTCACAATTACAACATCTAACTCTTCTTTACATCATCTTTCCTTTTTTTCCTTGCTTTCCTTTTCTCTATGCTCTTTATGGTGTTTTTTAACTTCACTGTGACGTAATAATAGCTAAACTATCGTTTTACCTATTCTTTTCATCAGGATAATTCTTGGTATCTTGCTCATAGTCACCCTACAAAACAGGGGCACAAAAAACAGTAGTAATATTACGCATTCGGATGTCTTTTTTTGTCTCTTCATCTATAGGAGATAGCGTGAAGGTATGTGTGATGCGTGTATAGATAATTGTACAAACTATTATCTCAGTCAATAGTCCACACCATGTACCTATTGGTACTAAATCAATCTACTGTAGATGTTGAGATGCCTTTTAATTCCCGGATGTGTGAAAAAAGTGTTGTCATGCTAATTTTTATTTTAACTTATGTATTGTAAAATGTCTTTGTTTTTCTAAAATTATTTTTTTCTCTTGTATGTGCCTCTTATGCTGCCACCATGTACAATACCTCGTACACCTTGGTTTACTATTTGAAAACACACACTGTAATTATTATAGATTCATATGTTTATCTTTTTTCTCATCTCCAAATCAGTGAAAGTTCAATAACCATTACAGACATATGAACATTTCTTGTTTTAGTCATAAACTAAATTTTTATGGCCAACTCCCCTTCGATTGAGTTTTTTAAGCACACTATTATGTCAACTCACACCACGTTAAGTCTCAAATGAATTTTAAATTAACCGATAACTATGCCCAAGTGTATATTTAGTATCATAATTATTAAAGTTTTTTGTTAATTTGGGAAACTTTAATTTATTATTTTTGGGGCAACATTATGACATTTATATGCTATTTAAATGGGCGGTGTTACAATCATATAAAAAGTTGACAATTGGAAAATTTTACTGAAAAATGTTCATTTGAATTAGATTTTAAATGGATTAATAAGCCGACACAGGTTTTAACTTATCATATTATTGCTAGTTATCGTTAATCAAGTAGGTACTTAAGCCGCCAGGGTTCACAGGCGAGACATTATAAGTCCTTAGTAAAAACTAGTCCAATTAATTTCTCAGGCCCTAATTCCGTGGGTCATAGTTTCAATCCATTAGATAATGTGCGATCGATCATAATAAACGTTTGAGCGGCAGAATAAGTAATGCGATAGATGCTCGCGTGTGAAGCCGAAGTGCAGTCGGGGACACAAGTGACATTTTATTTTAATAATAAAAAAGACATGTCTTTTTTGTTTTTGAGAAATAGAAAAAAATGTTTGATTGCTGTTCAAGATATTTTGCGGTGGATATTTTTTACTAAAAACATTTAATGATAATGAAAAGAGTAATTTTTTACTTTTACATAGATATGTACTGAAAAAATAAGCCTGTGTATATACATTAGACATTCGTTGATATGTGTAAAACTGTTAGTTAAGGATCTTTAACTCAATCTACATAGGAACAAGTGATAGACTATAAAAATAGCATCATTGAGTTTAAGAAAACATTGAATAATAATGAACTACCCATGCAATTTGAAACTTGTAACAAATTTTTGATGTAACACTTTTTGAAAGTTTCTCCTATATCCACGACTTAACTGCGGCATATTAAATTTTAGCACTCTCGCCTACCACAGCCGTTTTGCATACAAATGTGTTCATAAACAGCCATTGGAAATGCAATAATGCACTGAACATTACTCATATTTAATTAATTACCTGTTCAAATACGCGATACTTTTTGTAATTAATGGAACTCGATGACAGCTTCTTGCATCATAGACTATACATTATAGATTTCCATTTATACATATGGGGTACTTCTACCTACACAAAGTTTAAGCGTCTGGTATTATCCGTATCCGTTCTATACACTCTTTTTGTACTGGATGCCATCCGAAAATATAGTGATGTCATTCGACAATACTTTATGCTTATTAAAAACCATTTTTTTATTATAAGGTGACAAGCAAATGCTACTGGACAAGTAAAATATAAGATATTATAGAGCTACATAATCTTTTAAATGCAAAACTTTTAAAAAAACTGCTATTTTTTTTTTCACGAACCGCTTTTATGTCCACCGATACAATTTATCAGTTTGACTCATTCATGACAATGCTCTTTTTTCTTGTCCATTCAACAAGCGGCAGTTATTGTTGCTAATTAATAATTCCAATAGATTACACGTATTAGTGCATGTTGCCTGTTTGTCTGTTACATTGTCCTTGATTTTAGATTTTGGGGAACTTAGAGAAAATACAATTTTTGTTTAGTTTAATAACTTGTTTTGTGTATTTTATGGACTGAACATTAACCTAACTGTTACAATATGAACAGTAATAATCACAAGGTTTATTTTATCGCTAATTGCAATTAAAGTTTCTCAAATGTTTTTAAGTTAATTAGTTTCTTTGAAAAACTGGTCAAAGCTGTATGATTTTTTATTTAATTCCTTATTTACAGGTCTTATAGTAACTCTAAATTGGATTATAATTAATAATACAAATACTACTATAAAAGCTAATAATTATCTGTTTTATGTTGTTTAACACACCTTTACAACAAACAACTCCATGCTTATTAAAAAGATAACCGTAATACCTATGAATGTATGACATGTTACGATCACAAACACAAGACCTTTCGAAAATGACACACAATATTTATACTATTATAAAATTTTAATAAAGAATACTATGACAATAACGTAATGGCAGAGGAAAAAAAAGAAATTTACCACCGCACCTGCTCTTGATAAACACACACGCGACTCGATACAACTGTATCGATAATCGGGCATTTAATAATCGAATGACGCGTCACTATCGTGATAGTGGGACGTTAAAAAGTGATGTACCTTATCGCAAGTGAAATTGAAATTGATCATTCCGTAGAATTCATGTTTATTAGACTGATAACCGTTATTTGTCGTAGCGGTCAAGTAATTGGTTCAAAAATATGTTGAGACAAGGTTTGGCATTCTCCGTTTAAGTATATTAATAATAGACATTATTATCTTTAATAACCGAGGATCATCTTGATTAACATAATAACGTAAAAAAACCTTCTAGTAGCTATAAACACGAAGATATCGTGTTTTAATATATTTCTAACTGAGCCTTTAATTCAAAAGTCATGATTCCACATAGTAATAACTAATAGCCAGCCACACACACCACGCATTATCTTAAAACGATTGCACAACATAGACAGACAAACGCCATAGATCGAATACAATGCATACAAAAATTTAACTCCATTCAATAAAAGAACACTCGTTTTAAACCAATACGACAAAAGGGCACTTAGCACACGTTCGAAACCGCTCCACTCCGAAAAAAGTGAAAACAAAACCCATCAATCAAAGAACAGAAATGAAATAATCGAATTGCAGAACGTCGAGCGTAGTTCAAAGAGCACAAACGAAGAACCGCAACAGATTTAAAAAGTGAAAATAAAAAACTAAAATGGCCGAACATGACTAATATCTGGCACAAAGTTCGGTGTCGATATGGAACAAAAGGAAGACGGAAGGGGAAGGTATTTAGAAATGGAACGTTCAGAACGCTCGCAGTGGGAATTGATTCCTTTTGAAATTAGAAGTCATTTTGCTGGATTGTTTTGGTTTTTCTAGCTTTTTATGCACTGACAACCGTTTTTATTAAATCCTCATTTTGATTGCCTTTTAACGACTTTTTGAAAAACTTTGTTCATTGAACTCACCGATTCAAAGTACCAGTAAAATTCGGAACAAATTGATGTTTTAATTTTAATGTGTTTTAGCTTTATGTACTAATATCAAATTATTGTGATAATCCTCCTTAATTGAATAAAAAATATTCAACAGGAGCAAACCCTCAGTATTTTATTCTTCTAAACAGTTGCATGTGAATAAATAATTAGGTTAGAAAGTTAAAAAAAAACGCCAAACTAAAAGGCATCGATTGAATGGCTACTAGCGAAGTTTTCTGTCACGAAACCCAACGTTTTCGATGCACGATAGGTTTTACTGCTGTTCAGTCAGGTTCACTATCGGCTTTTGTTGGGCGCCAAAATTTGATTTACATCCGAAACACTGAAAATCACGCTAAAACATACCTTATTCACTTAAAATAGAGTCTGTTAGGGTGAATAAGGGACGAGCATAATGTTTATCGTATTCAGATTTCCTCAATGTATTTTAGAATTTGAGGGTATTTTTTATTTACAACAGTGATAAAAATGTTTGCGGCCGTGTATTCGTTCGGATATATTGTAGAGTGTAGTCTTTGGTTAGTCGTAAAATAGTTTTTAATGGTTTAGTAAATCATTATAATGATACAACGAAGGTTTGGTATGAAGGAAGAAAGTATTAGAGGAGCGTTTTCGTTAATAGATATTAAATCTTTTATGTTTCTGGGTTTTATTATTTAGACGACTCTTTTTACTCAATTTCCTATATCCCATAAAATTTTATAAAAAGCGTATTGCTCCTATTGAAATCCAGTTGAAAACGAATCTTCAGTTTTTCATGTTATAGGTACCTGATACATTTTTGATATATCATCGCTAATTATAGTGGATCTCCTTTCTTTCAATCTCAATTGATTATAAAACTCGAAACTAGCGCAGCACTAGTCAACAATACCTAGTTTTCAATTACCCGCCAATTTTAAGTACACGACACAAACCACTTAGCGACACGACAAATTTACAATTCTAATTCACAGTTAATTTAAGTATATTATATTCTTTCGTAGACATATTTTTAGGATTTTGTCGAAAAATAAAGTTGTTAGAAGCCATTGTTGTGGGGGACCCAGCGAACGGGCGACCGACACGCGACCAAAGATCACTATCGATGACAAACTTACCAATATCTATTGAATAATCAAATACTCTGTTAAACTAATCCTTATACCTTTTAACTTTAAGTTCTAGTTTAAAAAACTTTTGCCATCAAACTGTAAATTTAAATAAGACCACCGCAAGGCGTTCGATTTTTGAAATTGATGTTTCAATTTTTTTGTGTGCATTGTTAATTAATTCGAGGGGCCAGTTCCCTTTTTTATTAAGATGGCGGCTAAATTCGATCTATGCTTCCGTTATTATGATAGTTACGAAGAAAGCAATAAGTGTAACTTATATTTTTTTTGTCAATGCCAATTAAAAATAACATATTCCATCTATTGACATTTAAAGAAAATGTGGCAGTGTACTTAAAAATGACATTCGAGTGACAAAATCATGTCAATTAAAACCACAAAGTGTCAAATTAAACTAAATAATTATCACAAAAGTATTTAACGTAGTTATTAGCTGGTAACATAATTTGTTTTGTATAGAATGTAACACAAATTTCAACAATACGTAGGGGTAAAGCGTTTCTAATAATGACTGCAGCTTATCTATAACATCTGACCTCCCTCACTAATGAATATTAACTAATATGAACTGCTGTAAAGTGGATGGTTACAGCCATATATTTTGTCAGACTCGGTGACTCATTTTAAAATAGTCGGAAAATCAGTTTATTATTTTTTCTAGTGTGTGAGCAGCCTTATTATTTTCTTTCCTTATATGTTTAATAAAGGTCGTATTTGATTCAATAAGATTGAATAAATAATCACTATTTATATCTAAATTAATTCGTTAGTCTAAATTAATCCTTTGGTCCAACGTAGGTTTTAAATAGGTAGCTTATTATTCATCAATGGACATCACTGCCCGTCTGTCGAAGGAATATTGTCTACGGAGGCACAAGAAATCCATACAGCCTATAGTGTTGACGCATTTAGTTTCAACTAATTAACATCAGCAATCGATTCGTACAATCGCCTAATCGATTCAAGGCGTGTAGAGTTCGTGCGGGCGTGTAATCCTGTTTGCATATCGGGTAGCACGAAACTCCCGCACTTATCATGTTTATTGATTGACACGGTAGTAATTCAACGTACCAACCCCACCGGCCAACTTATGGGTAGCTGCGCAATTTTAAAGTTGGTAGCGAAAAAAAAGGGAAGTTTTTTTTTTCGAATTTATCACACATAATTATATAAAAATATAGCAGCATATAAGCAGAAGTTATACCTATTTCGTTCCTGTTTGTCCCCGTATTATAAAAGGTACTACTTACGTGAGTCGTATTCAACTCCCAAAGAACACAGCAACCTGCAACAGAAAATTAAAATATGTTTTTTTTTTCTACACAAGTATAAAAATTATTTTTGGAGAATAGTTAAATTTTTAATCGCATTATAAAACAGTTACATTCCGCTATAGTTTACGCTTTGGGCCGGCCTCACAAATTCACAGGTAGCAGTTTACGGCTCTTTGTTTGGGTGGCGATAAGTTTTTTTACATGCTTTATTATACCATTTAGTATTTACTATAAAATGAACTAAATAGAAGGAACAAACAACTCCGTGAAGAAACGTACCACCGTTTTTTCCCGCAAAAATAACGACTTTCGATGTTTGAATTTGGAATAAGTTCTGATAACGGTTGTAAGTGTACGTTTTTTAAACGGATCTTGACTTTTCTTATTCAAAGCTCACTGTTCTTAGCTTATATGCTTAGAAGTAGAATAAAAAAGCAGTACTGTTCGAAGGTCCAACATTAGCTGTTGGAATTGTTATCATGCTTGGCAAGTTGCGCAAAGGTGGTGACAAGTAGCCAGTTATTCGCCTACGCATTATAACCTATTTTCCTCAACTAAGTATTACAACTTAATCTACATCGAATAGCAGTCCATATTTTGCGTCATAACCAGATCGCTACAGAGGTTAAGTCTGTCTTTACTTGACCAAAATTAACGACTTATGGTCAATGACAAACCCATTTCCATTTTTCATACTTTTCTTCCTTTGTGTTTCACAGCCGTCTGCGTCCCGATTGTTCTTTTCGATTCACGAACCTGTCAATTTACTTTTTCGTAAGCTATCGCTTTGATCAAACTTCGCAACCAAATTAGTTTCGACACGAAAACCGAGTGGCCGATTGTCTACAGACAATAGAATCGATGTTAAACCTCCCCTTTCAATAGCCTTTTTCTGTTTCAGGCTGAACAGCGCAACAATAAGAAAGTAAAAGAAAAAAGCATTCGACACGCGAAGCAAAGGAAAGAACAATCGATTTAGTCGTTGACGAATCAAGAATCGATTTGACTGTGGAATTCTTTAATTTTTGAATATAGAATGTGTCGAAGTGCACGAGTGATGTATCAGTTTCGCGCGCGATCGTGATATGTTCAGTATGAGCTGGGCGTGAGACTTAGACGGATGCACCCCACGGGCGCGGCAAGCCTGCCCGCCGCACCAGAGGCGGAGGTGCAAGCTATGCACTCGATGGACTGGCTCTTCAAGAAAGAGAGAATATATCTACTAGCGCAGTTCTGGCAACAGGTAAGGTTATAAAGAATGAGGTAGCTCTTAGTATAGGTACTGACTCTATAAAAATGGATCATAACATTATGCCATAAATCAATTCCAATTTCTAAGAAAAGCTTACAAACGTTTTCCTAACCAATCAACGCAACACAACAAGGTACTTACAAAACAAAACCTTTTCAAATTACGTTAACATAATTAGTTAACCCCACAACGCGACACGGTATCCCTACCTCTACAATTCCGGACTATTCAAACAATTGAATACCGATAGATATTAGACAACAATGTAGCAACAAAATCAATTAATAGTTGAACATTAGAGTACAATTAACCTGCAGAACCCGGGTCGGCCCGACCATCGAGACGTGATTATTGTATTGTCTCGTATGGTAATTGTGATTGGTGTATTAGCAATTTCTGTACTTGGAGACTAAGGTTGATGTACTTTGGCTTAACGTGGCGAAGGCTTTATTAACTACTACTAATTAAGTAATTACATAGCGCTTTTTTGAGTAACGTTATACACAAACATGGATAATTTGAAATAAAACAATTGCATAATACATTTAAGGCGGGCGGAACAAGCAATATCAACTCACCCACACAAACAACTTTTGCAATACTTGGAAACTCAACAATAAATATTATTTTTCTTCCACACTACTGAAGCCGTATCACATAAACAATTATAGCAATACAATACAGCGTTCTAAGTACAGATTTGATCTATTGCGATATTTAGATCTGTATCGTCAATAGTAAGGTCGCAGGATGTTACGGCACAAAGGAAGCCGTTGATGAGTCGAAATCGTTACGTAGGAATTGAACCAGCAATAAAAAATATATATTGAAAGATTAATAGTCTTTAATGGTTGGTAATTATAGGTTCTGCAGAGACACCACGTCCTTAGTACAGCATTGAAAGATGGAATACTTAAAAAGTACGGTAGTATGGCAACTAAAATTTATTTGTGAAGGCTGAATGAAAATGTATTATCTTATAAATAACTAATAAGACGAATGTTACTTTTTGTACTCTTGATTTTTTAAAAGTCGACTTTAGATCCATATTTTAAAATACCGCACAGCTTCACTACTTGATTACTGTTTAAATGACGTATTATGAAATGAAAAGCCCAATTCTTATTACTACTGACGTCATTCTGAAAAACTAAACCTGAGGGTTATCACTAAAAGGCAGTAACTCATTTAAAATTCGAAAACCTATCTAAAAGCCGTACAAAAATGTCTCAACAATCCTTAGACAAATCAAATAGATATAACAGATAATGTGTTGTGATCTGTGACACGGCATTGGCTGTGTCAAACGCCATTCAATTACTAGCCGTCGCATTATCATCTAATGTGTGTAATATTGAATAATAACATCGATCTTGAATGGGACACACGTATAAATTAACATGTAATATGGCGGATATGGCGGGTCAATATGGCTTCTCTGAGAATGCTAAGGACTCGTTCGTTGGTATTGATTTGTAAGTAGGTATTAAAGTATTTATTATGTCTTATGTGGTATTTGATTAAAAGGCTCAAATTTAGATGAATGATCATGTACGTAATAGTAATAAAATTACAAACACGAAATTGAATTATTTTGAATTCAAAACTAAAAAGAAAATAATATCTCCAAATTCAAACGTGTCCGAAATACTAAACTTTCAAATCCATTCTATTTTAACTTGGAAGAATGCAATTTTATAGTCTATTAAACCAGCCAGTACTCTTATTCCAAATTCAGACCAATAAAAACTATTCCAAATTCGAATCCCAAAACTATTCCAAATTCGAATCCCTATTCTAGATTCTGATAGGAGACATTAAACGACAAATTACGAACAATAGTATCATATAAACTGCTATGCGAAATAAATATTCATTTGCGTTCAAGGAACGAGCTAGCGATTCGTCCCACTGATACTAAGCACATTTGAATGCTGCCTTCCGATAGTATTGTTAGTATTACTTACAAACCACAAGTAAGCCTTAACATTGATTAAAAAGCATATTTACATACAAAATTTGCATAGTCCGTGCCTCGAATTGCACTTATCGATTAGAACTTAGCAAGGACGTTTTGTTTTAATTTCATAGTTAATTTTACGATGTTTCTCTACTATTTTGCATATAAATATGCATTTTAAGCTGTGTTCGCGTGTTTGTGTAGTATGTCACTATATATTGCGGGAACTTCAGAGCGCCATTTCATTAATATGGATTTCTATAATGTTGGACTTGTAGAAATTGCAAGCTGCGTTTGAAAGTGAAGCACAGTATTATTTGTCAGCTGCTTGACTCACTGTAGGTGCATGTCTTTGGAGTCAGTGTGAGTTCATAGCACCTACAGTAGGCCTTTCAAGAAATATAAAAAGTTGACTATTCATTGATTAGTCAGAAACTAATAGTTTTAGGGGAATTCAACTAAGTATTTGACGCTGGAACTTGTTAAATAGATTACAGCAGATGCCAAACATGAAAGAAAATATTAAAATACTTAGTATCCATCATTATGCAAGAAAATGCCAAGTTAATACCGATAGCCAATAATTGCCGTAATGCAACATTAAAGTTAATCGTAAAACAGGGAAAGTAAATACGTTTCTAATTAAAATAGTTATTAATATGGCCATAACCGTTTTTCTTTTAATCGCTTTTATAACTTGTAGTCTTGTGTTGGAAAGTTAAATCTATATTTTTTGCACATTAGGTAAAATTAAAAATAAACTTTATTCATCCATAATACAGTGTAAATTGATGTAACGAAATTAATTTAGTATTTACGACTAAAATACTAAGACTCGTCTATTGACTTTACAGCAAGACAAGTAATGTTTCTACATCACTAATCAAATATAATACCACAAGTAATCAAGTGCACGAGTCAATTAAATTTTCAATTACGGTTTTCTATCGCATCACTAGCCAATCGTCTGCAATCCGTCGTCATTTGCAGTAATAAAACTTGTACAATCGCTATCAAAACCAATAGCTATAAATGGGTGATTAGCCACCCGTCTTAGGCGAGCGAATGAACTAACGAAGAGACTAGCTGCATGAAACTCACTCAATATGTCATTCAAATTTGCTTTTAAATTGACATTTCTCGCGTTAGCCGCTTTCGCTTCTCCATGACCGCCAGGTACTCAAAGGCTGTTAATAAAACTAACAATTAACATCAATAAAATCCTTGCGGCCTATAGGTTCTCTTCACTTTATTGTCACTATAATTGAATAAGGTCGAGCGAACTTCGATTCATTCGTTTTTATATCGTTTAGCGGCGTGAGTGGCAAAAAATAAGGATGTTGAGGACACTGAGCATAAAAAGCCTTCTAGACTGTATTGTCTGATGAGACTTTAGGTTATTTGTGGCAAAAAGTTGTATTGACAGACTAAACTTTGTTGATCCTCAATAGGTATTAAATGACTGTTGAATTTTGGCACGATGATCATTAGTATAAATCGTCAAAATTAAGTGTTAATTATAATTATTTGCATTGCTGTCTTTGTTTGATTTATTTTTTGTGCCAATCTCTGATTAATAAATTCTTAGGAACTCATTAGTAGTTACAATAACGCAAAAACTATTCACGGTAGCGAAACATGACCGCAGTTTCCAAAATAACTTTAAAAATTAAACTTTGAACGTCGCGTCCCGAACGTTAATTAGTGCTGGCCGAGGAACGTCACCGCAAACATTCGAATTTCGTCGCCGTAATTAATCGACTCGATTCATCGGCCGATCGTATCGGTTTGGATCGTAAAAAGAGCATTTCCCTACGAGTCGCAAGCGGAATGCAATCGGTTCCCACAGCCTTGATGCCCCAAAGAATTTGTCCTGTGTCCCGTTTAGAGCAAAAAATCGCGTGCTTTCCCATGCCTACGTCAGTTCTGGGTCGAATAGTGACGCCAGCAAGGACGTAGACACTATAAAAATAAAACGGACCGCTGCCTTCGTTTCTTTTAAGCAAATGAGCACTAAGTGTCCAAAGTTTATTTTTAGAAACTTTTTTACTCCAATTATCTTATTATCGTGCAAAAACCAAAGGCTTCAGTCTCCAAAAACGTGGAATCTTGTGGCGCGAATGTGGCCCGAACAAAAACTGTAACCTGTATTTAAAAATCGATTGCAACCAAAAAATTGTCACTGACAAATGATTCGAACGCCTTGCGGTTGAAATTACGAATTCAAATCTTCGAATTTTAAACAAAAACCGCCATTAACCGACGGTTGTTACCTTTTTTCGGCTGTCAATGATTTTCGGGGCTAATCGTATTTTTTGCCGATACGTTCGAGACTAATCGATGCATCGGACTCACTAATTCGATTTGTGCCCCTCCCCCTGCATCTATAAGTAGGCGTGACCTATCGATCCTCTAGCTCGATGATTACCATAGACTAATCAACTTCTTGTAAAAGCAATCCCATGATTTCAAGCTTGATATATTTTCATATAATATTGGAATATCGTTGTTAATGTTGGATATCATTTTCGGTGGCGCAAAATCGAACGTTAAAATCCGCGAACCATAAACGAACCGGCCTTACGACGTATCCCGATAATTTAATAAAAATACTAAGAAAAAATAAGAATCGATTGTGGTTGATGGCCGGCCGCACGAATCATCTGTGGAACATTCAAATCATCAAGCGCTGATGGTTTTTTAATGATATTTTTCACAATCGGTCCGATCATTGATGGTTATTAGGTATAGGCGAGTGCCCCGAGATATGAATGTTAAGACTTCGACACAGTTAACACCGCCTTACTAATGTTACTTACGCTAATCTGATCTTTAACACGACTAGCTAAAGGGCAAAATCCTGTAAGATGATCAGTTATTAGTGGTATTTCCATGTGGTCGTGTAGTTCAGCTGTGGTGGGAACGTCTCCAAAGGCATGATGCGTCATACAAAAATTATAAGAATTGTAAATGTCGTACAAAATAGAAAACGTATAGCGTGCTATTCCGTCGACAGTTATTAGTCTTTCGTTTTTTCATTGTATTGAAATAAAAATCAACACTTTAATGCAGCTAGACGACTGTACTATTTAAAGTTTGTATAATATCAGCACTGTATTCTGTTATTTATGTCAATAATTACTTGACTTAATACTTATAATACCAATTACAAAAAATATTTTTTTGCAACTTTTGTACCGAATAAAGTTTTCAGAAAATCAAGAAAAAGAAAATCAATACACCGTTTAAAATCGACTAAACTAACTAACAATAGCGAACACGGGTAGCATCCCAACGGGGCGGCGGGAGTCGAGTGCTCATTATCATAATCTTAACCGCTTTCAACTGGTTTCGACTAATTTCCCGCTCGCCGCTCGCGTGCTTAGTCGAGTCGCTAATGCACCTCACTAATGTTTGTAAACATAGCTTTATGAATGAATGTATCGACGTTTGATTGAGGATGCATATCACTATTGACAGAGATGTGAATTCATGAATGAAGTCGTTTAAAGATTTGATCTAAGTTATCTAAGTTTGGTTGGTATTTAGTTGGATCGTCAAAATTACAGTAAGAAATAGGATTTGAAAACGTTGCGATATTTTAATGCAGTATGATTTAAATAATTGTCCATTACGTAAACAGACAAATGTTTAATTACATAACTTCTATTGACAACTTTTGATTTATACAAATGTCATTACACTCAACAAAAAGCGACACAACTTTCTTTTCAAATTAAAAAAGCTGTTATTAGAGCAGCTGTTTTGTTTCGAATAGAATTCAATGATGCCATGCCACCTGTAACGCATATAAAGCAAGACATATGATTTAATCGCTTCGGTATAATAAACAGGAATACAAAATTCAAATTAGGGATTCATAAACGGTTATTATTTGAAGTACAACTAACTGTCAACGGTGTTAGCTCGGATTCTGCAACCATTACTGCTTTGGGCACCGAAAGAACTATGACAGTAGTTTTAAATACACTTTTATATATAACCATAACTATATAATTTTTGGAATCGTGAATTTGTATGAGTCTAAAAGACTTGGATTCGCTCAAAACTCAGATAGTGGGCGCTCTATTTAAAATACTGATGAACTATAAACTGAAAATGATTTATGTCTGATGATGGTGACAGAAGAGAGATGTAATGATTCAAAAGTGATTGAATCAACAAACTTAAGTTTAATGCAGCTCATAAAGCAGTTAACAGTCGATGATAGCTTTAATACGAGTATCCGTTTATGGCGGTGGCAGTGCTAACACAGCTGGTAATGAGCACGGCCTATTGAACGCAGTAATAACTGACGTTGAAACCTTGAACCAGTGCCCGGCGCTTTTGTAAGGCTTTGAACAAAAATAGATGGTTTTCCCTATTAGTATTGGAATATTAACGAAAACTTGTAAAAAGAGTTAAATATCGAAAGTTAAATGATCAGGTAAGCTTTACGGTTTACCTTGAGACAAGGCAACCTTTTGGTAATTGATTATTTTTATTTGTAAGTAATTAAAATTAATACCGTCTATACAATATAACAATAAAAACAAAGAATAATGAATCGTCTATGACAACAAACTTTAATAACATCATTACCACATTCAAACGTGGAACACAAAAATTTGAATATAGAATGGGTCTGCATTCCAAATTCAAAACAAACACGACACGAATCAAAGATGAATTTTGACGAACACATTTAGATTTAGAATTCTTAACTAACGTTTGGGTGTTGTATCGGCACGTAATTAATCGATAATGTTAAATCGATGGTTTTACCGATTAATTACTTATCGATAACACTTTCTGGAACGGATACAAATAGGTGGTGGCAGTGATTTACGATACCATTATAGTAAGCGACAGCTAAGCGATGTCGCACAAACTTAAAAGGTTAATTGGGTACTCTTTACGCCTAAAATAACTAATCGTAAAGTTTTATGTAGAGTGCTCAGATATCGAGCGGTGATAAATATGAAGCTAATGCACGATAATTTAAAAGTTTTCATTAGAAATCGTATTAATGTCCGAGCATATATCACGAAAAGGAAATGATGACTATAGTTCCAGTTTTAGGAGCGATGTTATAGGAAGATTTGAACGTCGAAATTCCAATTTTGAAATGAGAAATTCAATGAACCAGATTTGAAATGATGATAGACTTTTACATACAAAATGTATATACCTAAACCTTTCCATTAGAAATCCTTGCATTTAGCAAATACCGCCTAGTTACCTAAGCGAGAACAATTTATACTTCGTTGTGTAAAACATGCCAACTAATAATCACATTTCCTCAACAACCTGCCAAGCTATTTTAAACTTAAAATCATTACCATATGAAGGTAAAGTATGTTTTCTGGGTATAAAAGAAAAATTGTAAAAGTCCAACTGAAATGTCATTCATGTTTGACTGATTGCTATCGAACTGCAAAATGTTGCCGTGTACGGATAGCAAAAAATTCGCATGACTGCAACAAAGGTTTATTGTTTGCGAAGAGATCCAACCAGAAGATACCCTAACGTTTCTTGTAATACAGTTTATTGCACAATATTGTCAATAAACAGAGGCAAGCATTGCATCGTGGAACACTGTCTGTACATTCAATTTGAGTCAGCTCTGTTTGAATTTTGATTATTTGCTACAATTTTATTTACTAATTTACCTTGAAAGATATAAATGATTCAACTGTGACTTCAGTATCAAACCTGTGGTCAGCTTCATTTCAAATGGTGGTGCTGCCCATTCCTAAAACAAGGAAACGGCACATCTCTCTATATATACAGTTTTGTTGACAGTACCCACTAATTAATCGCAGCATCGCTAGAGGCAATAAAAACAAAGTTACTCGTAAGGCCTATAAGAACTGACTTCACAATCAAACCAAATCGATACACATCAGACGTCACTCCTTCAACCTGTCAAATGCGCAGTTTTTGCAGAACTTTATTTTGCTGACGGTACCAGAAAGCTGCCCATTGTTCGCGGCGATACGCATCGTAGTTAGAATTGCTCGCGCGCTGGCTGTGAGAAATGACTTCATAACGCTGGACCTGAGGTAGACAGTATAATATATCTTTAAGACCAGACCTTTAAGTAAGTTAGAAAATTTAGACATGTGAAACAATCTACTGATTAGATCGATTATAAAAAAATAGAAGATAACAGATCGGATAGTTCTTTATGTCTCTAAGAAAAACGAATACATTATAGAATCGTCAACGAAAAGGCCTAACGACCTACATTAAAGTTATAATTTTATGAGGACCATGCAAGAAATCTTCTAAAAGAGGAAACTATCGATAATTTGACTAGTTTCATACCTAATTCATCCAATGGAATAAGAAAATAGGACTTATCAATGAGCGCTCAATCGTACCTTCAAGTAAAGCGGAACTTGGCAGTAGGCCGGAAAAAAAGCTAGGATGAAGAAAACTATTTACGTATATCATGTATGTAATGTTTACAATCAAAAGATAAGCAGATAGTCGTATTATTAGGACTGATGACGTCACGAATTTTCCCGTCCCATTGCCTAAAGCGCCTTTTATTCTAGACACGTAACTAACAATTGTTTTATTTAACAATATGAGGTTTATGTCATCGGGATTTCCCGGATTACGTATTATACTCAATTCTGATGATTAATTAAATTCCAAAAATGATATTGTTTAAAGATAAAGACGTGTTTGAAAAACACAGATGTGTAAACGTTTCACACTTCATCGTTAAGGTGCGATTTCCATTCATTTTTATTTTCCTCCAAGCTTACGAAAGTTTGTCATTATTTACATGACACGTGCCCTACTTCATTGTAACAAAAACATGCGCCTGAAACGAAAAATTAAGAAAATCAAGTGTCACGTCACCACAGACAATAAAAAAAGAAACAAACGAATTTCATAACTCCCGCGCAATTTTTCACGGCACAGCCATTGACGCGTCCCGGCAGCCGTTCGAAAATCGAAAACATTTCAAATTTAGAACACCCTGCCCGTGTTCGAACTCTTTCAAAATACGCGCGGGAATCGAAAACAGCGATTAGTTTTAAATGTCGCCGTTCGAACTTTTAAAAATATGTCGTATTCTTAATTTTAAATATAAACCGACGAACGCGTTCTATTTCGTCGCCACTTTACGATGTTTGTCAGTTTAATGATTTTCGTTACGAAACATTTCGAGATTGGTAATATTAAATTTATTTGCGCTTTTAACAATTTTTCTTTTTGTTTTTATGTGCGTGGGCCGGGATTATTTTTATATATTCGACGTTAGTGATGGGTGATAATCGTAACTAAGATGATCTGTCATAATACTAAAGCTTTTAATGATCAAGCTTACCAAAATCCATAAATTAAAACTGAAACATGAGTAAATATCTCCAGTTACATGAGCGTCATATTATCAAGAAACTCTTTAAGTCTCTGCCGCAAAAGTTACGAGAGATGGAAGCATCTCTCTCAATTTCCATCTGCAATACGCCAAAACACCGCAACAGTCTAATCAATAAGTCCGTCATAAATCCAAGTCCGTCTTCAAATACATCTGTCAGCCGTAGCGGACATCACTTTGACATCTCGGACGCGAGGATTTGGGCCGTCTGTGATCGCCAAGCCTCGGGGACGATCGGCGGAGATTGAGAAGAGGAATTATCATAATAAGAATATTAATAATTTCTATGAAATTCTATGTTTGTAGGCACTGACTTAAGCAGTTGCTTACCGGTGCGTCACAATCGCCTTCTCCTTCTCCATTGTAGAGGTTTGTTTACTGCAAACCCATGTTTAGTGGTGCACGTTAATCGCCTGTTATGTTGATGATATATATATTCACTTTACCTCAAGCATCCCAATGAGCTTTAGGCTATGCATTGGTTCATATAGTAAATTACATACTACCACAAGTGGTTGTATATAAGCTTAATTGACATTTCGGCCCACCCAGATTTACCGGAACGTAAGCAAATATTTTACGAATATCAGTTATTATTTAGATTTTCGTTTAGCTGTATGAAAGTTTGTGATAAAAGCTTTATAAAGTGTGACATCGTATAAAAGTCAATCTAAACTGCTTATACTTCAATCAAAATATCGTCATAAGCGGTAAAAATAGTCAATAACAGTATGTTTAGATGTTTTAGTGCCACATTTTTTTTATATACCTAGGTGTATTTGAAAATATCTCATTAATATTCCACGGATAAATATATAATATTCCAATAATAGATATAAAATAGGCTTAAATATTTTCGTTTAATTACTTCATATATTATATTTTATTCAAATATAGTCATAAAAATCGATAAACTATATTTTATTAATCATGTTTAAATCCAGTTTTATTACTGATTATGGTAAAATCATATTTTTATAGCTGTATTAAGTAATTAGTATTCAAAAAATATAATTTAATAGCCTTGCGTAAGACTAATCTTACATGACGACTTGGTTCAAATTCAAGTGATAAAAACTACATCACTCTTCAAAACTAAATCTTATCAGTGTAATAATTATAAATTAAAAGGGTTAAAAATTATAGAAAAAAAACTCAAATAAATTCAAATTTACAAATTCCGAACAGCGAATCGAATTCCACTTGTCAACTGACCCACCGCCATTCATCTAGAAATACTAAGAAATTCAAACAGAGAACTCCGTTTCACTCATCTTTAATCGCGACAACAATGTCTCGGAGATAGTGTGAACACATGTAACGCTATAAAAAATAATCTTCATTCCGTAAAATGGAGCGATGTTGTAACCGATTTTGTAACGGTAACAAAAATAAATTTAGTTTTTATGACATTAACTTCTCGTACAAAGTATTATTTAAATAAAATAGTCTAAAAATAAGGTACATTGTGTTTTGTTTCATTGACACTCACCCACTTGGCACGTGTTTTTGGGATAATGACGCTTTTACTTACGAAAACATGCGAGTTTTTCATATTTTCGTTGATGTATTTATTTACTAATGATATATTACAAAGCTTGTCGTTTAAATACACAATGCAGTTTTAGTGGGTACAACAAAAACTTATAATTAACGAAAATGTCCTTATAGTAAATAAGTTGCAAATTATATGAAGCTAATAACTGATTTCTTTCTAAATTTTTGATGACGTAAATTGATGATGATGATGAAGGTAAGTTACACCGTAACATTATAAATACACCAAACCCTCTGTATTTCTGTTACCGCATTTTACTATTTACCATCTGAGCAAGTTCTTATTAATTGGCATAATATTGACTCAACTAATAAACATTAAAATAATTAGATACCAATGATTTATTAAAATAATTCAGTACTTAAGCAAACAGTAATGTTTCGAGCCAATATCGGTCTTTATTGCTTTCCTGAATGTGAAAACCATGTCAAATGACGTCAGACAAACACTTTGCTCA
Organism: Shargacucullia verbasci; assembly: GCA_947562105.1. Lineage (NCBI taxonomy): Eukaryota > Metazoa > Arthropoda > Insecta > Lepidoptera > Noctuidae > Shargacucullia > Shargacucullia verbasci. Next base: position 11,564,529 of record OX387301.1, read on the forward strand.
ATACGAACAGGACATAAGCAATAACATGAAATGAAAACGTTAAAAGAAATAAAAGAACGTTCTAATTTTAAAATCGTAACGATATCCCCCTCGTGGTTCGATGGAGTTCGATTTTTGAATGCCGTTTCGTTCGGAAATAGCGCGCGACAGCTGAGAGACGACATCGGACTGTTTTTTATTACCTCCTTCGTGTTTATGAGCACTTTATGAGTTTTTATAGATTTTATTTTTCTAATCCAATGAAAGTCACACCGGGTTCGTGATCGGATACATTCTGAACGTTAGTAAATTTACGACAGGGACCTGTTCGCACGTTATTTATTGAAGAGTTTAACGAATGACACTTTTTCTGAGTATTCAATACGTTACTCGAAAAGCAATGTTAAGCTACTAACGAGAAATTATAGTTTTTACGCAGATAAAAGGCTAAACCAATTAAATTATTACACATTATTGCCAATAAATACAGTGTTTATATTCCAAACTCCCCCGACCACATGCTTCGTAATAAATACGCGAACATATCGACAGATCTAAGATAATTACAGGTTGATATGCTATCCCAACGGACTCTGGTTATTATGACATAAAACCTACCGCGACTCCGGTTTAAAATTAGTTTAAATTAAATAAAAAAGCCCTTTTAGATTAGATCATTCAATAGCCTGATCGATAAAATAAGCAATATCCTTTAAACGAGGTCACTTATCGAATGAATCTATAATCGAAATTCGAATCTCATTCGGTATTCAAATTACCGATTGAGTTCCGCACTCTATGCTCATTCAGAGTTCGAAAAGAAATAAAAACCTATTTAAAAGAAGCTTCTGTTTGAATTAAGAACGGAAATCAACCGTCGCGACCGCTTGTTCCAAGTGTGAAAGGATCGATTCGAAATTTCAAAAGGGGTTATTTTTTCCAGCCAGCTCTTATTGACATGTTGCGTGTTGTTTTTTCAAAAGAAGCTATTGTCTTAAGGTCTGACATTAGCGTTTCGAAAACGCGCATAAATTACTCGGGTTTCGACGCGTTTTGTTTTATATTGCACTAGATTTTTTTACTTGGTGTTAGTAAGATGTGAAAAATTGTTCTAGTAAAGGGAGATGTTAACACGGTTATAAAGTCATAACGAGGATTCACACATTTCACTTTATCATTGTAGCCATTATATTAGTTAACACCGATCAAATAGACATAATGCTATAAAAGTGAAACCAGAAAATAAGCTTTTTATATGTAAATATATCGATTCATTACACAGATTATATCCAGGGTAGATATTTTTCAACCTGTTAAATATAATTTTATTGTTTTCCGAGCACTTAATGAAGTCAAATTAGGCATTTTCGGCTTCCCATCGACTCATCGTAAAAATGGTAGTAAAATTGTTGGTATTGATCACGACCAAGTAAACTATTTTATGTTGTTTTTATTGTTATTTATAGTGGAATAAAATCGTTTTATGAATGTCATCGGTTCTGAGGGCGGTGGAACTATTAATGTATCGATAATTAAAGGTTTATTTGGTTACGAGCAGGTAGGTCCTCGGCCAAGGACGGTGCACTCTGCACCTGATTGGGTATAAAATATATTGGATTGTTGGTTCAGTAGTATTGAGACAGAACGGTAATCCTTGGAGCAATGTCTATCTTAAGTATTAGATAAATTATAAAATACTTACAAAGTAAAATAATTTTCAAATAGGTATAAAAATCTGCAGGATTTCTATACTCAGCAGTACCTACGAAAGATTTTTTTTCTGTGTTCTCTACATTTTGCTATCTCTACATCGTGTATACATGTTTTTTAATGTGACTAGCTCTTATATTAATATTAAACGGCTATATATATTAATGTTGCACGATAAAAGATAAGGCCATCAGCTAATAAAAGAGAAAAAGATACACGTTGCTTCTTTTTCTTTAAATTAAATAAAAAATTTTAGAACAATGCGAATTCCACAAACTTTTATTACGTTAAGTTCAATTTATTTCAGAAATAGATTATATCTGTCGAGTTTTTTTTTATATAATGTAAGTATAATATGTTTAAAAACTAGTGTAAGTAGTAAGGATTACTGAATCATTTTTTCATTGTATCACAATTCGATAATAAAATTCTTAATGATCGTCGTTCGGTCTAAAATGAAAAGAAGATAATGCCAATCTTATTATTATAATTCAATACGAGTTTTATGTTAGCTGTAAAATAATTCTAGGCTCGTAAAGAAAACTGATGTAATGTGTTAGTATTAATTTTATGACGACGCCCGCATGATCTACTTTATTCTAATAATCCTTTATTTAAAATAATACATTAACCCACACCCCCCTTTTGATGAAGCGTGATGGCATGATCCAATTTTAATAAAATATTATCCACATTACGAAACAAAATATATATTTTTTTTACACTATCATTGTCTATGTGTTTCTCTTTCCTTCGTTTTAATGTATTTTTTGTCTTTTATAGGTAATTTAAGTTCCCGTATGAGCAACTACAGTGAGTACCTACAAATATTTTTTATGTTTGCCGTTTAACATTATTAACAGAAAATCATTAATCCTCACACTATTCAACAAATACCAACGTCTAATAGTAACAGATCACAAAAAAATTAAATGACAGTATAAATTAGACGTTTGCAAGTAAAAATCAACCATCGATGAAATAAACATTTTCACACAAAGAATTGATGGAAAATGTGTTCCTTTTAATAAAAAAGGAACACATTTTCCAAATTTAGAACACAAATGAATTTTGTATTTGGAACAAAAAGAGCGCCCCTGCTGCAAATTAATTATTAATTTGTTACCATTGGCATGTTAGAACGTGTGCATTTTAGGGTACAGTAAAATATTTGATAGAGCTCTCGTCTGTTGGTACAATTTTGACATACACTGATAGATTACTATCTACTTTGACGTACGTCGTGCGCACAAATGCAGCATTGGACGTTGATATGTGGATATCATGCGTCATTGCGAACAAGAGCCTTAATAGGTATTATGTGTAGTGGCTGGTGTTAAAGCACTGTTTGTACACTGTAATGATTAGGCCGAGATCTATGTCTAAATGTGTTGTGATTTATAATACCACACAGCATACCGAACACGACAACTTGCATAATTATCATAGTTAACATTTTAATGATATTCTAGTGAATTTTCATTTATTACTATTTATTGTCACATTATATTTATACCTATACCAATCATACTCCTTAAACTAGAAAAGTTGTATATTTTAAGCAACCATTTTTAACACAACGTATTTGCTACAGAACCCTTCCTTGTTTTCAAAATTATATCGGCCATTTTACTCGTTTTTGTTTTTAACACTTCAATGGTGGCAATGGCAATTTCTGTCAAATGCAATTTCTTTATTTTATTTTTCAAAACAATTCAATGCACATTCGGTTAATACTGTATACTATCGTTTGGAGCAAGTGAAAATAATTGCTTGTGAAAAAAATACAAGACAAAATAAAAGAAATGCTTTCATTATCATAGAGAATAATTATTGTAAACAGAAATAGGAAATAATAGAATGACAATTTAAAACCAATGAAAGCTACAAATTAACGTCAATTGACAGTATATTAACTACTGTGAAGGATATATTGCAAATGTATGCAGCAATAGATCTTGAAGTGTAGCCAAGACTACAATAACTATGAATAAGCACAATAAAGAACAAAATTATAGAGACTTATATATATATTTATAATGAAACAAAAAGAAGAGACACCCTTGCAAGAAGAATACTATTATATAGAAGAGCTAATAAAAGGTGATATCAGAAACTTGGCAGGAGCAGATAAAACTGAAAGAATGTGTGATTGAAGTGTGACTTGAAGTTATTTGAATAAAAATATTATAAAGTGCCAGGACCAGTAACGAATTATGATAGTTTAGAGAATGAAGAGGGAATCGTATTTTCTTTCAGAAATATTGTTAAAGGCAGTTAATTTTGTAAAATAATTTAAGAACATTTTGATAAGGATTGAAGACTCAAAGGAGTACATGTTGTATTTAGATTTCAAAATTATTTATTTGTGTAACAAACGTTACTTTTTATAACCATAATTATCCTAACAAAAAAATGTATTTCTACTAGAACCCAAGTTTCAAGAAATAGTTCTACAGCGATTTATAGTCTTGTTCCAAAGTTAGACATGTATAAATCAAATAATATCAAAGTCAAATCTATCAAAATCACTTGTCTATCAATACAATCACTCACAAAACACATCCGAGGGTGGGTAGAGTTATAAAATTGATTAGCATTGACAGTTGGAACACGTCGATATCCCACCCTCACGCACGATGTCATAAAAGAATACACTATAGCACCGTTTTAGCACTTTTGAATTTTGGGGTGAACAAAAAATTTAAACAAAAAGTGAAAATTGAGTTACGATATCGTATCGATTTATTTTTATACCTATTGTTTTCCTTGATCTCCGAGAAGAGAGAAATTCGATAGATAGTTTTTTTTTTATCGCTCAAATGAATACGTTACAAGTGACCAAAGTAAAACTGCTTGCTATGAATTTAATAGATGATGACTTAGCAACCTGTCATTACATAGTTACAATTTTGACAAAGATGTGTATGTCAAATGAAGTTTTATGATGTTTATGATCATGAGCTTTAGACGTGCGAAGCAAAAAACCCATTAATTACATTATTAGAACTATGCACTTAATTAATTAACTTTCACGAACAAAAGAACATAAAAATTCATAGAAAACGTTAAACTCGTTTTTAATTCACACAAAAATTATTTATTACACATAAATTGTGTATTATGAAGGCTTTTTCAAAATGTATTATCCCTTACGCGGCGAAATTTTTAACATTTGCGCGTGAGCCGCTGCGAATTATAATTCAAAATGGCGGATAAAATTCTGCACATAACGCGACTTTTCTTTGTCCGTGACAAAATTCTGTAAATGCATTATACATTTATGATAATTTCGACCATGTATTGTTTAAAATAAGAGCTAAAAAGGCGTAAATTTTGTCCTTGCGTGTAAATATCGTAAGGAAACGTAATTTTGAAAATGATCCGCAAAAACGAGGATGCAATGATCTTGCTAAAAGTATGTCTCCACATATTATGAAATTAACGCATTACTTTTCCACCATAAAAGACACGAGGATTTCGCGAATTTAGGTATGTTTTTGGACACTCAAGTAAGTTGCCACTCAAATCTTTTAACCCGATTTTGGAGTTTATTATTTTGGAGAAAACAAACGATAAAAGTTGATACTTACCATGTAGAGTCTTGAGTACCTGACTTAAAACACTCAAATACCTTCTGACCAACTTCTCACAATTTTATTAAGCGGCCACTTTTTGACCTTGTTCTTTGTAAACTGTACGTTAGTGTAGTAGATTAAATCACAAGAATCACATCTCATTATTAAAGTAGTCATAAATTGTTATCCACTGCGATTTCTTGTACAAATTCATAATCAATAACCAAATGTTATTTGCGTCACAAGTCACATTTCACAACCCCAAGGACGAAAATTAAAAAGAAACAAAGAGCGTTCGATTTCTTTCAAACACCAAAAGTAACAAAGTGAAACAAATAAAGGCAATCGAAGTTTAACCGCAAAGATTTCCCGACATCTTTCAGCTGATGTTTACAAGTTCAAAAGAAAACTCCCGGCGTTCCCCTCGAAGGGTCCGGGACACAGGTAAAGAGGTACTTAAAGGTATTTTTTGCAAACAGATCACGTTCGATGTCCTTAAGTGAGACATCTTTGTTTCCCGCCCCTCTAAAGCGATTTGAACGTGCAGCTAAATCGAACGCGCTTTATTGATTCCCACGCGGTGCGTTCCAAATTTAAAGTTCTGTTTTATTTTTGTACTGGAATTTGGAAATTGGATTTTGTTATCACATTCTATAAAAAAATCACTTGTGTGATTTTAAGTTCAGTCACTTTTGCACAAAACTGTAAATTGAAAGGCAAAGTTATTTTTAAATAATCCTCAGGACATATATACCTACTTATGGAATACACCGAACTTTGCAAATAAAGATATTTATTCTAGTACCAATCGCCTGTCACTTTATAAAGGTAAAAATATTGGCCATTTGTCCACGTAGGTTTCTGCGCACGCTGTTATGTCGTGACACAGCCCCGACGCTGCACTCGGCCGACAATTGTCCGCCTATTATCCGATAATGCCGATCAATCTGTTTTGATTGAATAATCAATCGTTAGTCAATTGAACTCGATTTAGTTCGGACGACTTTGTTCGAGTTGTTGGCGATGTGAACGTGGCATAGATTCGCCAAGAGTTATGATTTGAAGGCAAGATATGTGTGTGTGTTTTTATCAAATTATGCTTGCTCAATGAGATGGTGAATTATAAGGGAGAAATGTCAGCTTACTTTAAAGCCCTCCTAGTACAATAATTATTTGCCTAACTGTTAACATAATCATTAGCCCAAAGATTAAATTCTGTCTGTTACGCCAGAAATTCATAACGAGGGAGGTAAAAATACTACTTCTTGTGTCTATAGTCCCAAAAACCACGAGTCGATATATTACATTCATATATTTTCATTAGAATGCCTATATAGTTCGATGAAACCACCAATCACATATTCATTATAAGCCCAAAATTAGTTTTTTGACAAATATTTTATGTGCTACGCTCTCCCAATTTACAATTTAAGAAGATTATAATCTTATAATTAAAAACATTTTTTTAGAACATAATCGTCCAATATCCGATACGTAAAATCGATCTGAAGAATAGAGTCACCTACCAGAGGTCCTAAATTTTTACGAGCAATAAAAACTTGACTTATTCGAGACCGCACTCGCCACGTAACTCTACAAAAAAAATTCTACACATAAAAAATTCGATATTACGACCGAAAGTTCTAATTTACGACGGTTTAAAACTAAACGATAGGGATTTTTCAACTAATATATAGATACACAACAAATTGATGATTTTTATTAGGTACCTATATACGATTTGATGAAAACACAGTCGTAAAAATTTACAGTATCGTTATGGGACGTTGATTGCGGCACGTAATTCAGAATCAGTGATCGTAAAATGACATTTTGTAATGTGAAATACTGACCGAAACGTGCTCTTCTCTTTTTAATTCAGATATAAAGACAGAGATGAGGATATTAAGACTTAAGTCACCGTGTTACGAATCTCATTTGTTGAGAAATTAAAACAAATATAAGGCTGTAAGTGCATTTACAAATGAGACCGGTTCCCTATTCCGTAAAAAGTGGGTTTTGCGTTGTGGATTCTTCGCAAGGACACGCGACTGCTGAGCGGGCGATGCGCGCGATGCGCAGCGTTTTAATTGTCAAAATTGCGCTCGCGTCGCTTTTGATGTTGCCGACAAGCTCCCGCTGTGAGACTTGTGGATTCCAAAACATACACATCCAATTATATTATTAAACAGAGTCATATTTGCTTATTTATTTTAGGTATATTTCAGTTCTAATTATTTAAATAAATATAAATTAAATTAACCAGTACGACACTCACTGTTTCTGTATTCTATTCTTACGGTAGACTATATATGGAAGTCCATAAAATATGGAATATCATATGATTGTCCTTTTAATTCCAAAGTCATGACACCTGTCAAATGTTACTTCCGGCCATCCATCATACCACCTCAAATTATTAATCACTACCAATAGAAATGTGTTCCTAGTCCGCGGGTGCAGATTTTATCACCAAGCAACAAAATGCTTACAAAATCACATCAATACAACCACACTTCACAACACTGCGCACGCGGCGCTCGGCCCTGACCTCTGTGTGCGCATCGCCGACGGGAACACGTCACCGAAGGGGATACGTGATGCGCACTTGTGCAGCGAGAACTGAGTTGCTGGTTGAATTGAAGATTTTACACAGTATCAATTCTAAAAATGCTTAGTAAAACAACCATTTTAAAGAGTTATAGCTACGCAAAGCTGTAAGTAAAAAATATTCTATACTTTTTAATTATTTAAAACATGCAATTTACTTGACCCGTTTTAGGAAACACTCACAATGGAATGCATTTCAAGGAGCCGGTTAGTAAATTGCACCTGAAACCTTCTTAATTATTACTACGAAGCTACTACGTTTCGCGTAAAAGTATTTGTGACCAAAACAGCCTTTATCTTAAGTTCAGTGCAATAACGACCTAAAACCGGTCAATCGCAGGAAAACAACACTTAAGATGTTGCTGTTTTAAATACACTATTATTAATATTGGAAGGATTTAAATGTGACGCTTCTCACGAGGGACGAAAGCTCAAAATTAACTGTCAATCAATTTAGACGGCCGCAATTATAAAAAGGTTGATCTCAAAACATCCACTGGCCACTTTTTGCGCGGATACCGATTATTCGACGTGACGTTCCCACAGAGCTCCCGAACGATCGCCGGAATAGGCCCCGCGGTGGAATTAAGACGAATTCTTTTTACGAATTAGCGAATCACCTGTCTAATTACGCACAAATCCAACTTTGAATTCGGAATACCAACTTCTTTTGCTTTCAACGACCGTTCAAAATTTAAATTTCCAATCCGATGACGAAAGTGGTGCAACCGCGAAAAAATAAAATCGGTGTAAGAAAACAATGATTAACATAACAAAAGTGACGGAGTGGAGCGTTTGTTGTGAATTGACAATCTGACAAATTTACAACCGATCGCTGAGCAAAACACACAAAAGTGCCCTTTTCGTATGCAAATTTGTCAGAGGGATTCTTTTCCGAATTTTTTCTCCCCGGTGCGAAACTTCCGCCTATTTTCCCGCTCAACGCACATCCGGCAGGGGGCGCCGCTTCCGCTATCGGTGCTCGTTCGGAAATCGGATGAGTTTCACCGACAAAGATATGTCTATTCTCAACCCTCGCCCCATTGATTCCGTGTAAAGTAGTCATATTTTCTATTTCATATTTTTTATTGACTTCAATGATTCTATTATGACGAAATTCGCAAGTTTCGCAAAGTAGGGACTAACATTTTATCACACCAATATATTTTTCGTATTATGCTTTTTATTTTTTCAATCAAAATCGAGACTGCCTGCTTAGAAAACAATCGTCCACCACTTAATTACTTAAAGCAAACCCTCAATTAAGTTTAACAGTCGCCGCCAATTGGCTTCCTATCGGCTATAAAGTGAAACGGCCGATGGTGTTCCGACCACATAACCGGAGATCCTTATCGCGTCCCCGTGGGCCGGGTATCGGTGACCGCAAATCGGCCGCCGATTGTCAGCTGCCATCGATGGCTGAGACTGTACCGCATACCGAATATACAGTAATAGAATTTAATAGCGGATCTATGCTATTGTGATTTCAGTTTATAGTAAAGGTACTGAAACTATAACAGTACCAATAAACCTATTTATTTGAACCGCAGACACAGAATTAGATTTCGTATCTTCCATTTATCTGTTCTACATTTATCAATACTTAGAAAATAAGACTTGTTTACAGGTAAAGATACAACTTATCAAATAATTAAAATACTGCAGTGAGATTAAACTCAATAGGTATATAACATGGGAAAAATATGGCGTAATTTGTCACATACATTAATGATAAAGGCATTATCTAATTTATTTTAAAAAAAAGTAGTTAATGCTTGTGTAAATACAATGGCATAGAAAGACGACTCTGTTGGCTAATACTATCAAACTTGGAATATTGCCTGGATGTTTAAATTACAATATACTGAGGTGTACTATAGTACATGTGTGTTCTATAGTACTTCTCCGATGATGTTAAAAGATTACGAGTCTATTTCCGGACACAATTCCAAACTCCGGATTAGTACTGAAAATTTTATAACTGTAAAATCCGCTACCCCTTGCCAAACACAGGGATTTAGGACCTAGAACTTCACGATTAGCAGCCGCGCACGACACCACTAAACGAATGAGACCGTGTAAAAATTTATTAACGTTATTTTTAATCGGCCAAGTAGGTAAACGATGGTCCTTACTCCTCCCAATTCGACATCCATTCACAAACATTTCCTGATAACATGTTGTATCTAGCATTTGCACTCTAGAGACAATTGATTTGGATTTACTTGTGTCTAACCACTTAATTCCACGTGTCAACGACCTTACTCAACTATTCAGAGTACTGAACATAAAACCCAATAGTATTAAATATCGAGCAAGCTTTGCTAATGGGTCGTAATCGAAGAGTTTGAAAACAACAGGTGTCCGGAATCAAACCGCCTGACAGTTACGACAAGCATCTGCTCAACTATCGGGCCTCCAGTGGGATTTGGCTAAATATAATTTTCTAATTTCTTTTTTAATATACTCTGAGGGAAAATGTTTAACATTTACTTTATTTACTGATCGTATATCTCACTTATCTTGCGACCTATTTTTGTGACAGAAAAATATAAGATGACGAGGTTATATAAATAATAAATGATATTTTATTATGCAGCTTTCTCATATAAGTGTGTGCTATAAACAACTTATAGCCATCCCAAAATATTCAGGTTATTAAACTCTTATTACATACGCTTTCGAATCTTCATTTACCCCTGCTTGCCTCAAAGGTTTGTTAGCAGGTGAATTTCACTCCGAACCCTAAACCCATAAACTAATCACCATAAGAAAATGTAACAGTAAACAAAAACTTACAACAACAATACGACGAATTAACACAAACTAACAAATGAAAACATTTCAAAGTCCAATTAATACAAATATAACACCTTGCAACTGACGACCTGACCCTTTCAATCACAACCGAAATAGTACTCTAATTTCCTAGTAACAGAGTTTAAAATGTTATGTGTACGAATCAAGACACAAAGGGTGCTGGGCAAAAGGGTATATCTCGACAATAAAATACTTTTGGTGAGCCGCAACTCAATAAATACTTCATAGTATCGGTTTGAGGGCGACTTGACCGGATGTCCGGCCTTCGATCTTTTGCCCTCCGGGAGGGTAAGAGGGTTTACATGCTTTGAATGTATTTTAGTTATTTGTAGTGGGAAATTTTATGTGAGAGAGTTATTTAATGCGGCTTTTGGTGTATAAATGATAGTTAATTTGAATATGTCTCGTGCAAAATGGTTTCTATTTTGCAGGTTAGTCTGCTTTATTTATTAAAAATTAATATCTCGTTCTTGAAGTTGAAAACTGAGGGAATTTCAGTATTTTAAAGCAAACATTCAGCAATCAAAACCCACTTACCAATTACATATTAACTTTGATTCTAATAACGCAAATTAAACAAGGACTTTTTTGCCAACTTTATTTGAATAAATTCCACATCAGATCCATTTGTTTAACAAAAGATTATTACAAAATTAATTTAAATTAACTTACGAAATCCAAAGTTAAAATATCACCATGTAACATCACATAATTTAGGACTAGAGGGCAAAGGTCGCTTTTAATAATAGAAGAGAAGGGGTTCCGTCGGCGAGAAAAGTCCGGTCCGATCCGACGCGAAGCAGTTTGATCCAGTTATTCGCCAGTATAACTTGAACTATGTTCAATTTTTTCTTTAATTTTCGGTTGAAAATATATGAGTAGATTTTAATTATTACAAAAAGTTAAATATTATGCAGCAAATAAAGCTTATTTTGCGAATTTTTATTTAGTTGTGATCTCACATTTTGGGCAGTAATTTTAATTTTATCTAAATTGACAGAGGTCTTTTTAATGAAGTTAACAGCAAAGATGTTAGTGGACTCGGTCAAGAGGTGTTTTATTGGGATAATCCCGGATTACCATTGTATCCTGTCACGGGCCATCGCCTTAATTAGGGTCAATAGTTCCGAGTTCAGTGTAAACTGTCGGTTACTTTAACTAACACCCCTATTGGGTTATTTGTTATCGAACAGTTTATTGAGTTAGGAGTAGACATAAACAACTCATTGATTGGACCAGTATTGAAAGTTTTATCTACACTATTACTGTTAAAAGCAATCCTACATACTTAGCTACCGGAGTGAAATAACAAAACAGATACGTCTTTTCGTTAATAGGATCTTAATAAAATCCCTTCAAAATAAATAAGACATAAGATTTAAAGTGCCCATATTGTGTTCACCAATAGACTAATGCAATAACTAATAAAGAAGATTATGTCATTACCATTCTGATCACCTTGACATCACCTGCTTAAGTCGGGGCAGACGAACAAAAAACTAATCCCTGTGACGAATTCCAACCATTGATCTCTTTCATCTATTGATCGATCGAGATACAAAGGCCCACCAATTGTAAAACGAAACACAACACAAGGAGAACACTCACAAGAAATAACTCTATTTTCAAAGATATAACGTTGATGTTTGTCTGTATGTTTCATAACACGTGCAATCTGTTTACGAAAGGTTAGCGGATATTGCTTATTAATGTTATGACTGAATCAGACTATTGGCAATAAAGATGATTGAGTCGGCTGAAGGTACGATAGCGTTGAAATTATTATTGTTATAATGTACTACGTAACGTACACAATACTGAGAAACAATGTTTGATAATCTTCACAGGAGATTTGATAATGTTGTTTCTACTGCAGTAGACGTAGTATGAACTTTTTTCGAACTTTTTCACTCACGTTGACTCTAAATATTCGTGAAGCAATCATATTTTTTTCCTTATTTTGACAGTTAATGTCAGTGAATAAGGCCGAAAAAGTTCATGCTAGGCTTGTAGGATTGAGTTTATAAGATTATGAGATTTAGTAATCAAGCAAATATTAAGATATTTTCTTAATAAGTCTAATCGAATTTTCAAACACACACTATTACTTACATTTATTCTCGCTTGATTAGATTTTTTACTAGTATGGGGTTTCAAAACAAATATGTACAAGTAATGTTAGGTTGTTGTCTAGAGCCATTAAACATAATTAAACGTACACAATTTTATGTGATTGAACTCAGAATTCGGATCCTCAAAATATACACAATGTCGTCATCCCAAAAAATCTATATTAAAATTTATGATCGTCATAAAATATGACAAAAAGATTAAAAACAATGTTTTTTAACGAAACCCAGATACAAAATAACTTTTAAATAAACAAAGCTCCATTAATAACGTTCTGACTAATTACCGACACCAGAAAACACCGGGATGATACATATAATCATAACACAAATAAATCTCTATGAAAAAATCAAACAAAACTTTACACGATTGAGACGCCACATGTATCATATTTATGTTTTGAAAAGTTATTTCTAGTTGAATCTAAATAACGCGTTAACTGGCTTATACAAATATCCTTACTAAACTAAGATAACATAATAAAAAATATTCTAAACATTTGACGTCTAATAGTATTTATGTATTTTGTGATTTCTGACTTAGGTGCATTTTAGTTTTTGGTTGACAGAAGGATTTGAATTAAATTTCGAGATAATTAAAATCTCATGTTTGGAACACAGGCTTTTATTCAAAACTTTTCTAGTAAACCTTGATAGGTCCTAAAACATAAATCATAATCAGAAATGATAATCTACCAAGCTTCAGGCTTTCCTTTCGAATTGAAGTTTTTTGGATATTTGTCTAGAGGAGACCTAATATGAGCCCTATTAAGTCAGTTTCTTGTCAGTTACACTATCTATCATCAATAACATAATTTTCTTTAGAATAAATAATAGTAGGTAGGTATTACGTCTATCATGTCAAAATGACACCATGGCAGTTGGTACTTATATTAAAGGTCTTCTAGGCTCCTCTAGGCTTCTGGCTACCTATGCACTTTAATAGTCATTATCTCCTATGACACTCATATTGAGATTTCTTGGCCCAAGATGGACACTACTCCATAAAACGTATATTATTAGAACAATCCAATATTGAACCAGGAGTTATAATAACAGAGTTACTCAACGTGTCCCGACCCAGGCGCCATCTATTTATAGAGACCGTGACATAAAGGATATTGTGTCACTCTGCCCGCTATAAATAGGAACAAAGCCTTCGAATTTGTTCCCGAGCTGTATTTCAGACTGACAGATATTGGACGATGCTCAGTCCTGCTAATCACAGTCTTCATTATAATCGAAGTTGTATCAGTAAAGCCGATTAATTTCTCAAAAATAAAGCTCTTTTATAATAAAAATTAGTTTGATTCTGTTAGATTTGTCCTCAAATACTCTAGAAACTTATAATCAGGCTTACACGCTAAATACCTTAATTTAAATAAAAATGTTGTACAAACAAGAATATTTCAATTACACAAAGTACCAGGCAACCATAAACGGTTAGCATTTTAATACATTTTATTTGCCCATTATTGCTTGCTTGATAAGAAAGAATGCGCAGAGAAAGAGCCGGTCCTCATCTCAGGACGACCTGCGCCGCTGAAAAGGACGCATATATGGAAAAAACTAGGGAGCGAAAGAGACAGCACCGCCTCCGATAACACGTCAATACATTCCTTACAGCACCCACACACGAGAAACGACCCTATCTCCTGCCAGTAAGGTAGAAAATCGCTTATTTACGTTAATGGAAAACCGATACGACATCAATATGTTTTACTGCGCCATTCTGCAACCGAATACATATTTTAGAGAGGGATGAATAAGGTTGAGTTTGGGTTTTTCGTGGTTTTCTTAGAAGGCGTACTCGATATCTTGTAAGATAGTCGGGGCGTTCGGAACCGATCGAACGCCGATAAAATGTTATTGGAAAAACACCTCTATAGAGCAAGCGTAAAGGTTTTAGTCGACAAGGCGTTCCCGTACTGGGACACGCCCAAGTCTTATATGGAAAAATGAGGAGTGACTTTTTTTATTTTCCCCGATCGTACCCGCAATATATCGAGATAAGACGTACTTATATTATTTTATTTCACTGTTGATAATGTTTTCTTTATCTTATTGTGCTTTGATTTTTCCAGGTACGTTACGATGCTGTGTCTCTATAAGGTAAATATAGATAACCTAAATGTACTGCGACAGTCGATAAGAAAAGAGTAAACCCTCTTTAACACTTATTTGAATAGAGTCGAGATTTTTATTGATGTTCGAGAATATGTTAAGGCTGTTTCTGGTCCAAATTAGTAAGATTGTTCAAATTAGAAAGATAACGGACTTAATTGGAACACAAACAAGGGTACCTACAAGTACTTTTAAATATGGAACTCCATTCGAATTGTAGTCACAAATCGCGCGTACCGTTAATACGTATTGAATTACACGCTAGTGTTCTAGAACAATTCCAATTTAAACAACAATTAGAGTTCCTATAGGTGAACAAATCGAATAAGGCTGAACGCGATCCGGCTGAAGTCACAATGCGATTAAAAAGCGATCGAAACAAATGAAGTGAAAGAGCTCGATTAACGATTTTAAAATACGAATGCGTTCATTATGCGTTAGGATTTTAAAACAATACGGCATTCAGCCATTGGCCCGTTTGAATATGGAACGTGATGGACAGTTCCACACGGGTTCCTTTTAACTGTTTATTTCGGGTGCGTTCAATTTCGCTACCTGTATCAAGAATTTCATTATTTTTTACGAATTGATTGACACGGATAGCTGGTAAAATGTCTATCAATATGACGTTTTAAGTGATACCGTTGCAATACTGACAGATTCTGCTTAATTCTAATTTTGGTTTTCATGTTTCGGTTATATTTACTTTTTTGACAGCAAAATCACAGGACCGGAGTAGCATTGACGTTATGTGATCTTATTTTTTTGGTATCTTAGTTCAACATCGTATGAAGTTCTAATTTCAGTTCTAATAGCTCATAAAAAATTCTAACAATCCATCAAAAATCATATCAAAAAGCTATTGGACAATACGCATTGTTCTAAATAATCCAAGCCATTTGTACAGAACAGACATCTGTTAGCCGACATCAGAGCAAACAAAAAGCTATAATCAAAGGTGGCCGGTTTCTTGTCGACCGTCGCTATCGGCCCATTTGTCGGCCGCGCCTACGATCCGATAGCCGACTCGCCACAAACAACAATTTAGCCCCAACAGTGATTGATACAACCGATACATCACTAAACGCGTTTTTCTATGAAAAATTGCTATAATCGACTTAAAAACTCATTAGGCCGAAGACAAAGAAATCTTCCGACCGCCATTCGTCTAATTTGAGTTTCTCGATCGAGACGAATTTCAGTCGTGATTACCGTTCCCCTTTTTTGTGTTATTAAATGCCATCAAAGAATTTTAATACCATCATCCCTAATATTTGATGTTTTAGTATCATTGTTTGATAATGTCCGCGTGTTAGATATCTCATGTTCTCGTAACGTATGTATATGTGTGTGTGTGTGTATGTGTACACATGTCCTACGTCACCGGCGTCACATTCATTAGTGTTGACAGCACAGGAAATAGTAATAAAGCGTGTACGCCGCACAAAAATCATAAACAAGAATAAATAATTTAAATAAAGCATCCATATTTGAATGCGACTCGACAGACTCCGTCAGAGGGGAGTCTTTCATAGTTCCGTAGAAAAAAATCGATCACAATGCACATGATATAAAAAAAAGTGTGTCACCGTCACCATTCAAATTAAACGACAAGATAATTTTTGAATATGTATCGTGGTATATTTGAATAAGTGTTACATTAATATTCTTTTGTGATAATTTCGAATTCGAAACGCCCACGCCGTCCCATTGTCTCGCAAGTTATTGGCTCATTAGGCAACGTGTCGCTTTGTCTCGAACGATTTGAATTTTTGATTTTCAAATCGAACGTAATTGATTTGTGACTCGTGTTCGAATAACGAAATCTATAGAATGTCCTTTGATACAATTTAATAACCATTGTTTAAGATATTATTGTTAAGGCCAACTAACATTATTAACAGTGGTTATTGTTGGTATAACGACTCATTATTTCATTTTCAACGACAAAACATTATCTAAATAAAAAATCTTAAAATGTCAAATTGACAGTTACAACTTCCGTATTACCCGCGCGCGTTATCTAAAATCAAAATGCGATTCGAACGTATACAAAGGAGCGAAATGATATATTTGAACAATAAGAAAGCGAGAGTCGCCCACGTGTGAGCTGCGGGACAGATGTGCTCACAAATTACGTATGCTAATGTATCTTGTAATCCTTCCGTCGGACCTCCCTGCACCGCGTCACCTTGTCTCGCGGTATAATCGATCGATTATGAATGCGGGCAATGATTCTCGATTACAGTTTTAAGATGTCGCGTCACTCAGGAACTTGACGCGGCTACAGTTTCAAACTTGGAACACAAAGCGTCTGTAAATATTTGAATATCGAAGGAGTCGTAAACAAAGTTTTTCTGTCAACAAATCAGGGGTATGTATCGTCGTTTATTAGGCGCCGGTTCGAATGGCATTTGGCAGCAATGTAACGGAACCCCCAAATATGAAAAGGAATAACGTCAAAAATGAACGAATCCGCGCGACATTACCGGTAATCATGTTTTATGAGTTTCCCCCGACGAAATAGACGCACAATATGCCGCCCCCATCGGTTGACACGTATACTTGTAAAAAGTTAAAATTGCGTAATATTACGCTCACGTACTTATTATTGACATTCATCGTAATAAACGCTCAAATTATCGACGTACCGAGGCAAAATAACATGTTTCTCTTTAACTGGAAACTGTATTGAACGCGTAGGTACATCCACCTACCGCATTTGCATAGAACGGCCTATTATAAGTCATTATCGTAAATTTCCGTTCAATATAATAACATGCGTTGTGTCGCGCAACAAAATTTTATCAATAGAAACGTTGCGATATTTCGTTTGAAATTAGAATCAGTACCGCTTCCGCTTCCGTTCGATATTTGAACTCGCGCGTATGAATTAAGACCGTCGTTCTAAATAAATGATAACTGTCGATATAATTCAAATGGAGAATGCGACGGTTTGAATCGGGAACGATTTAAAGAATTTAATTTTTGAAACACCTGAACCGTTCGTAATATTTTGTTCGTTCGGTAACAGATAGCAAGGGAAGAGGCAATAACCATTAAAAGCTTGCGGAGGGCCGTTCCGAAAGTTTTCTTTTCAATAACGCGTCTAATATTCAAATTAGAGGCACTAAGGCGAGGAATTCTCAGCGATATATCATCGAAGCTAATCAGATTTTTTCCTTGCTCCGTACATTTCGTAAAATGTTTCGGGGATTAAATAGGGTAGAGACGAGGATAATTTAGTAGTTTCGTTGCAAGATTTCATTTTTATGCGAATACTTATTGTGTTTTGTTCTATCCATCAATTATCTTTCCACATCCTCGGTATATTTGGATTTATTGGATGGTACCTATCCTTTCTAGGAATATGTTTCGTTAATCTTATAAGTAACAAACCTTCGCATCGATCTTAAAATGAAAGTATTAAAATATTCAAATAAGATGCTCATTCTCTTACACCACTAGGAATATCATTCGCATTACTTTTGTTTTTATATCCATACACAATTCTACAGACATGCATTAAATCTATCACACATACAATTTAAATTTGGAGCACGTCTCTATACCCACGAGTGAAGACAAAATCTATTCAGATGTGGCGGCTTCATATAAAATATCAAATGTGTCGGTTCATATAAAATTTACGAAGAACGGAGGCAATTCCTCGATCCCGTCAGTTGGCGAACTCTCAATACACTCGGGCGCCATAAAAAATAATTTAAATTGCTCTTACAGTGACTCGCTATCGCTCCGAACATTTGCATACTAAAATAATGCAAAAATCTATGCGCGGAACGCACTCGGGGCGCGTTCGCGATGTTATACGACATTTGAATTAACGTAACGTCTATTAACACTAAGAGTGCGAACGAACAGAAAATAGAATTTTATTAAAAAGGTGACATTTAAAAATTATTGGGTTTTATTAGTTTTGAACTTTATGCAGAGTTTTGATTTTTTGATAGTCGTAGTGGATTTTAAGCTCTATGTATGTATCGGGCATACCCACGTCCCACAAATTGATTATACGTTCTGTGTGGAGTCTCTGTCGTTTTGCCATACATTACTATCAAAACCTCCGTCACGAGAATATCCTTGTACATTGGAAATGCACACAAACATTAGACGCGTGGGGCAAAGAAATTTTTATGTGTTATTTTTTTCTTGTTTTGAAATATGTACGCCGTTAGGTTATTTATGGGCTCCATAGAGGTTATATTTCGGGAAGTAATGAGGTTTCGTTCGGAAAGGGCAATTTAAATGTGCGTAGATTGAGTCGTTAGGGGGTGCATCGGTCGCTTTCCCTACCCGTAAGTAACTCGCGAGCGATCACGCGTAGCCCCGATCAAATTGTGGCTTTAAAAGAAATGCGTAAAACGCGTAAATTGCCCGCGTGAAATTGAGAATATTGGCGTAAAAGATTAAGTGCAACGAATGAGGAAGTAAGGTTATACAAAAGCCTTGAATAATATGGATGCAATATTCAATGCGAATGAGTTGCGTTCTAAAGTCTAACGAGTAAAACGAGTAAAGCAATCTTTGCATCTCCAAAAACTCCGATTAATTGATAAAACGTATTAAACCAAACAGCACAATTCGAATGTTAACGTACGCCAAACGGAGCGTAATATAACATTCATGTGTTCAAATACAGTGGACACGGTAGATAAATTAAAAAATTCAGCAAGTGTACATCGACCACAACCGCTACGTTTCAAATCTGATAATGAGCGAGCGGTTATAAAAACTCTTTTATTCATAATTTTTATTTATATTAATTAAACATGGTGCTAAGTGTACTGTGACGGGGTCGACGCACGTTTTCGTTGCGGCCAATATCGGAATAGGTACCGTGGTAAATGTAAATAGTTAGGAATTAATTGGCCATTCAACATTTTTAATTTCTTTATTTCTAGACAAAGGAGGTTTATTTTATTTTTTCTTTCTTAATCAAATGATGGTTCCATTCTTTCCTGGAGATACCTACCACAAAATTTTGTTTTCCAAATTAGAAACTGTAATATTCATATTTTAAAAGTAATATTTTTAGTTTTCATAACTTATATCAACATTGGACTTCATCGATCGAATTGTATCGATCGATGAAGTCCAATATTGTTATGAATTGATCTAATTTAACTATTGCCTAAATACATACTTTAAATGTTAGTACCTGATATTTAATTCAAAAATTTTCTTTAATTATTCATAATTAAAGTTCATTAATTCCAATTTTAACAAAACCGGTAAACAACTAAACTCTAGCAACTAACAAACAAAGAGGTCAATTGCGGTACCCAAAAATAATAATTCGAACGAATTAATATGAATTATTGTTTACAGCGCACAATTACTAAATTCAAATTGCACTAATCCAACGCTCATTCATTGGACAAAACAATAATATTTTCTCATACAAAGTAGATCATAACTTCGAAACTTATGGACCTTACACTTGATACAATAAAGGTGATTTTTGTTTGACACGTTGTGCTTTTAATAGTGATAATTAATTAAAAAGATTATATATCCACTAAAACATTTCCAAATTCTTTCGGAGTCAACGAATCGTTGGACGTGAGACCGGCACTTAGAGCTATTGTTTAATTTTTATTATTTGGACCGTTACCACGATATACTTTTACAATTAGCTTTTTATTGATGACCGTTAAAGCTACTTAGGTTTCGGTTTTCGAATTTCATTTAAAATTTAGAATTACATAGTTATAATTCTCTTATCTTGAGATTCTTTATTCGTTTCGAATTTTAAGTTAATTTAATTACTTTGTGAATTCCGGGCCCTTTATTACTCATTTTTTTATATCAAAGCTTCCTCAAATTTGACGTAAACATTTATTCATTAAAACCAATAAAAAAACGCTATTTATCGAGTCTGAAAGTGCTAAGAATAAAACTAAAATTAATTTTAATCAGCAGTTGCACTCATACGAGTACCTATTTAAAATATGTTCGTCTATCCAGGCCACATTTATAGACACATATTTGCCAATAATATCTCGCGCTAACTGGGACGAGTTGTTTTAATTACAATGTCCTCCATTGAAACGTGTTAAAAGTTATTACAATTAGTGTGACTGAATCATCGACTAATTTGTTTTTAATTTTACTTTTTTCATAACGGAAATCGCTAATATGCGCTTCCTGTATGTACTTTTATTAGATATGCCGCTAATAGGGCCCGGTGATAATCCAAAAACACTACTGTTAAAGGACTATCAATACCTTTACCTAGATAGCTTTAGATATAAAGGTCGAGAGCTTAGAGTATTTTTATTGACAAAAATATTACCTATAAAAAAACCTGTTTTATTTTATAAAAAAATATTAGAATCCGTTAATATAGAACTGCATTTTAAAATAATAAAAATATATTCTCAGATTATTCAAATTAAGAATTAAAAAATACATCAAGAAATTCGATCATCCGTAAAAATAATAAATCAAGATCGAACCCACGGTATGAGTCAAAGATTCTCACAATGAGAAACCAGTCGAAGACATTCGGGGATTCTTAATATGCAAATAATTAACCAGAGTATCGCTCAACCCTTAACCCGACACATATAGGTCAATAAATTAAAAAAGTAAAATAAAAAATAATTCAGTAAACCGGTTCTTACCGATCGTAACCCCTCAATTGTTCTATGATTTATACCGATCGATCTGCATATGGTAATTCGAATAATTATTACGGAGGTCGAAGCTACTTAATATGCGAATAACAATTAGTGTTTCCTTATTTTTCTTGAGTCACTTTCTCACGAATGGGGTTGATTGATCGGATACTCGTATTTTGTTATCGGGGTGGCCGTTTTATTTAAATCTGTCCTGTTTGGAATAATTAATTTAGGTACCAACTTGAATTGGGGGAAACTCGACTATGATTTGACTTGATATAAACCTAAATATGTACGTATGTAATTTAACAGGTCACAATAAAAAATCACGAAAACGGATAGAACCAAATAATGTATGTTTGCAAGCTTCCCTGCATCTACAATCTCACGGCTTAACAGATCAAAAAAAGAAAGTTTGTATTCAAAACATCATTTTTCTCCACACTGATTATTGTCAACGACATAAATCGTCAATACTGAATGCTGAGACATTAATGCACACAAGCGATCGCATCGCATTATAAAAAACCCATTTCCGAATTTCTTCAGCCGAACAATGAACTAAATATCAATACTTCGAATGCGACACTGACATCTGGGCCGAAGGGTTAAAAAGTCTTAACCCTAATCCTATCTCAGGACGAACAAAGGCCCATCACATATATTTAAACCTGTTTTACCGATTGATAGCTCGATTTCGATATAAAATGTCGAACAACAATAGCATAAGATGCATGCACGCATCGATTTGCATACATCTTCTTTGTATATGCAAATGATTTGATACGATTTTTACAAGGAGCCGATAGTATGGGAAACTGGCGGTGTTCGGGTGCGTATGTAAATGAGACGATAACGCGGCGAGATGGGCGCGTTTATCTAACTTAGTCAGTTAGTTGCTCGCGCGCTTCTGATCTGTAAACGTCACGCGCGAGAATATAGACCGTGTTTAGAATTCGAGTGTAAACGGACGTTCGATGTTTGAATATTTTCGAACTTATAATTATTGTTCGATCGGAAAATTTATTCGTAATAATTCAATTTCTTTTTACCTAAACTTTTTCAAATTCTAATGTTTAAAGTGTTTCGAATAAATTTTCCATTCTTCATCGAACAATAATTATAAGTTGATTTCATTACGGATCGTCAATAATTTATTGTTGTTTTTAGGTTATTAAAATTAAGTGTTAATGACATTATTAATAAAAAGAACTTTTTAAATAAAATAAATAATAAAAACAGTACACATGAACGAAATTTACAGTGACAGGCTCAAGATCACATTTTTCGAAATTATGAAAATAAGGAATTATTATCATGAGGTAAGAGAAGTTTTTTTATTATTTTTTATTTTATCAAATTTCTTTCGGTATTGCAATCGGGTTTTACTTTAATTATATGTATTTTTTTAAATTTTATTTAGCTTTATAACAAAAAAAAACATCAAAATAGTCAGTTTAGTTCATAACCAAAACAGTACACTTACAAGCAACAATTATATTTTTTAACCCTTATCCACTGACTACTTAACACGACAAATAGCAGAGTAGAACCCGATCAGTAGTTAGTTGGCTTGTTCAAACTTGTACTGGTGCTAATGAAAAGAGAATCTATAATGGAGAAGGTTGTATTCACCAACGAAGATACGTGGATGCGGTGTTTACCTAAACTTTTAATTACTACGTTAATATATTTTTTGTGAATTTTACACTTGCATCCGTGTGTTCAATAGCTGCAGAAAAGATATTTAGCTCTAATTTAAAAAAATAAAAGTTTTTGTATACATATAACAGACAAATAGAATATCCGTAGTTTATGTAAATCTGGGGTCTTAATGTGCTACGGCGTAGCTGCTACGCAGTTATCGTAGCTATTACAAAATATACCCAAAATAAAATTACTTAGAACGAAATAATATCTGGTGGGTTTATTTGAAACGAAAACCTAAGGAAACATTTGTTCATATTTCAAGTAATTCAACGTGACAGAATAAAAGCGTCCAATTGTCTACAAAATTAGAATAGAGCGGTCTTTGTTTTCATTTTATTTTTCTGTAATATTCAATTAACAATCACCATTATATTATTTTGATATTTAAGAGGTATTATCTATAATTAGATTTCTTAATAAAAATTACGTACTCTTCCGCTCTATGTTATCACATTGTTTTCCATATGATGTCATGGTGATCTAGAATCCAAAGCATATAATTGATGTCGTATATACCTAAAGATCGTCTGCCGCCGAGATAATTTGAGTCATATCGTGGTACGATGTTATTCACATTCCCCGAAGATAATTATGATGAGTTTTATCAATTGAAGGCTAAGAATAGCCACGCTAACCAAATTATGTACTGAAAAGTAGTTTTGATTAGCTATTTCATATTTTAAAAAATAGACTCTATTTGAAGTGGTCACCAAATATTATCAAAATAATGTTATAAGGAAAACAATAAGAAATATACAAAATTCATGATGCAAAACCGAATATACAATTAGAAGAAGAGAAAAAAAAATATACATATATGTAAATAAAACAAAAAGTATTAATTTTCATAATTTAAATAAAATCTTACATCAACAGAAAAAGATAATAAATAAAATAAAAAACATATTTTATTTCGAATACCGCATCAAACAGTGTTTTCCACCTAGCGCCGCACGTCCCCACATCTCTGGTAATTAAGAGGCGCAAATTAGCAACACGAGCGAAAGACGACTGTTTTTCTTTTATCCGCCCGTATGCGGCCATCCTACGTGCCCTGAGGTTTCACAGCTTCACACACGACACGTTTGTAGCCTGCCTAACATTTGTTTGTCTCTTTTCGAATGGTTTTGGTGCAATAGGATTCTAATTATAGCTTTTTCAACCGACTTCAAAAAAAAGGAGGAGGTTCTCAATTCGGCTGTATTTTTTTTTTTTTTTTTTTTTTTTATGTTTGTTACTCGATTTCTCGAAGACGCCTGGACCGATTTCAAAAATTCTTTTTTTATTTGAAAGGGTATGCTTGTCATTTGGTCCCATTGTCATCAGGTCAGGACCTGATGGTGGAAACCCTGAGAAATCGAGGGCATCTCTTGAAAATTGTAGGCGAGCATGGGGTAAAAACTTGATATTTATATGTATATCTGATAAGACTACAATACTATGAAGGTTTAGGGCAGATCTGATGATGGAGACGACAGAGGATCGAGGGAACTCCTCAACGGTACATCTTAACTACCTCGTGTTTGGGCTTATTTTATTCGTGTTGACAAGATCTTTACACCGAGATGGGTAATGACTGCCACTGCAAGGTCCGTGATGCAGGTGCAGTACAGTTTAGGGAACTCCTTAATGGTTGATAGCAGCTACATAGTGTTTGGGCGATTATTCCGTCAATTAGGGACCGATTTTAAAAATTATTGTTTTGTTTGAAAGAGTATGCTTCCCATTTGGTCCCATTATCACCAAGTCAGGATCTGATGATGGGATCCTAGGGAAATCGAGGGATACCCTCAAATATTGTAAGATAAATAGCCCGTTTGAGCTTTTTTTCTTAATAAGTTAGGTATTGGCGTCTGAAAGTCATCGTTTAATGATGCTGAGCTGATGATGAATGTCATAGTACTCCTCAACGGTAAAGAGTTAGGGAATAAAACTTCCGAGTTTGGGATCACTCGATATATTTTGATGAGTCCCGTATAAAACATTTGGTATAGAGGGTCTGATGATGGAGCCAGGAGATAGATGGTAGAACTCTTCAGTAGCTACTAGTAAACCCCTCGAGTTTGGGCTCATTTTAAACCTCTAAAAGTCAAAACTATCACAGTATTAGTTACAATAGTCGTCTTAATCTTTTCATTTCTCGTAATGCGTTTTCATCATGTGGTCGGCTAAGTAATTTATTTGATTTTTAAATCACATAGTGCAATACCGTCTAAGGTTTTCACTCGACTTGGGGCAACATACATTTGACCTTTGTAAAGTTTTTCAAGAGAATCGTCTTTAATAGGTTTACCCATCACTCAAAATTGTAAAATAATTAAATTTTTTAACAAAAAATAAAAACCGACTCCAAAAAACTCAAAAACAAAACTAATAACTAAAAAGCAAAAAATAAATCTTTTATTATACAATGTAGTAGTTGAAGAATATTGAAGTCGGTGCCAAGTAAAACATGCAATGATAAACCGACACGATTGGCGAAATGCATTTGTCGTGTCCGACGCATAATTCGCTCCGCACTCGACAATTTCTACGTGAACTCTACTTTTATGTTTTACTTGGCACCGATTTCAATATTCTTCAACTACTACATTGTATAATAAAAGATTTATTTTTTGCTTTTTAGTTATTAGTTTTGTTTTTGAGTTTTTTGGAGTCGGTTTTTATTTTTTGTTAAAAAAATTAATTATTTTTTGGTCTTTTGATTAAATTAGTCTTTTACTGTGATAGTCGTTATTTTAATTGGATTTTGTTGATAAAACGCGCGGTTTCCTGTGAATCATTGATAGCGTCATGTTATGCTGTTAGGATTGTAATTATTATTAACGCTCGGTTTAAGTAAACTTTCGCACATTGTACAAATATGTTGAGTCTCTGAGCATTGTTTATGTTAGTAAGTGAATGCGTTTTAACTGTTGCATGTTTTGATTTAATTCTAGAATCGAGTCAAAACATGAAACTAATAGCTGCACCAAGATATCTTCTAGATAAATAGTAAATATTGAAGTCTATAGCATCGCCAAGCACTAAACTTACTCAATTGTTGTTTTGTCAACTACTAGTTTACAAATAGCGGTCTAACACAGTGCTGCCTCTACAAAATGTATGCTTTTTTTTTACCCAAAAAACATCCATCTTATTCTACCTACGCTGACGCTACACGCATTAAAATTGATCAACACATAACGACGTTATCCATATAATGCGACCCGACTCAGCGGTCACTTCGACAGCGGCCAACCTTACCCAAATATCCCCCTCCCCTTTCAACCCACTTTTTACGTCAATGTTTTTCTATAGAAACACGAGGAGGGACTATATAAGTATACGAATAAGTGAATGATGGGGGCTATCAAAACATCTCCCTTATCAGCCGGACCAAGGGTCCACGTTTTTAGGGAAAAGGATTAGGTAATACATGACGAGGAGGTTTTAATCGTGATGTCGGGATCAATTTTGCGTGACTTGACGTTTTGGAACGATTGTGCTGGTGCCAAGAGGAGCGTATTCATTTAGAATTAAAGGACACTGTATAATATCTACACAGAACATACCTATAAGTAGATTTAAAGTAAAAACAAAATCATAGTGAACTTTTCTTTAATGCTAGTTACTTGGTTACATTATTAGATCGCAATCAAACTAGGCATCGTTTAATCACTATATTTCAATAAAGCACTTAAACTGAAACCTACAAAATATTATTCGTCACAAAACGTTTTCAAAATAACATCATACATCATTTATTTGCACAACCCTCCACATTACTTCCCAAAAAGTATTAAAAACTCGTATACCTAAAACAAATACGCTATTTCATAAACATAAACTGAAAACGACCCCACCATCGTCACTAAACTAAGCCGAAGTTATCATACCCATCGGACACTCAGGCCTTTATAATTTTTGCACTCATATTAATTCCTTAATATCGACGCAAGGGAGGGCAAACGGGGAGGCAGGGCCACAGAGGAGACAGAAAGCGTAGGAGATCGCTAATTCATCATAAGTTAAAGGGGTTTTTATGTACGGAACCTCTCCTCTTTGTACGGTCGGCAAAAAGCCCGATGTCTGGCGATACAGTTTAAAAAATTAGCGTCAAAGGATGCGATATTAATTAACTTTTTAAAAGGTGATTTTGTGAATAGAATCATGTTGGAGATGATAGATAGAGATTCGTGTTCGTTTTTTTAAATTTGTTACCTACACATTTTGCTACACAAAAGAGACACAGGCATGAAAATTATACAGCCCGTTTCTAATTAGAATCTAGAGTTGTTTCCTATAGGTGTTTTGATATCGAAACTGTAATATACGAATATATGTACATAACTTAGGAAACCTTTATGCAGCAGTGGCTAAAAGAGGACTCTTAATGATAATGATGTTAAGAATACCTAGACTTATTCCAGAACGAATAGAATAAATAATATTATTTAAGGCCGAGCAAATACAAAAAAAAATCGTAACGTCACTTAGAATTGTTCTCTGCGCGTGTATTCGAGATATTTGTCTTAGTAAAGTCAGCACCACATACACGTGTTTAACATGATTACAGTATCTATTTACAAAATACATTTAAACTTTTAAACCATTTAAAAGTTGGGCAACGTTGGCATATCGACAGACGTCGGCGCCATGAAATCCATTCTCAAATTAATTGTATTCTGTTAAAACTTTACTTTTAATCCTATCGATCCCTTTGAGCTCCGCCGTGAGGGTGTAAACAAAATAATAATTCAGTTATAATGTATTGATCTAGTTATAAAGGATTGGGTTCTCAACAATTTTATTATTCATTATAATTTGTCGTTGAGTCGTGGATTTTGGCTACATCTGTTGAGCAAGGCCTTGGGTTCGATCCCCGGGTTAGAAAAATTGTTGTTGGGTTTTTGGGTATGGAAATCTTCAGTAGTAGTAGTTTGGATTTCTGCCCGGTAGGTGGGAATAGGGTCACATCCTACAACCCAGACTTCATAACAGCATTGGTGTAACGTGGATGTACTCTGCCTAACCGTTCGAGGAAAACAGGCGTGATGCTATGCTATTTATGTTATGTCGTGGATTTTTATTGAGTTGTGGAACCTAAACAAAAATGTATAAAATTTGAAAATTTATATTGTGCTCCTGTGTGTTACATTAAAATACATGCTGTGATCACCATTCAGTGACCGAAGTGTACTGATTAATACCTTACAATCGGTGATTGTGGCTGTCTTAAGAGATCAAGTTCATAATTTAACGTCTATGGCATGATACGATATATATTCTTGTATTTCTTAGAAATAATTTAATGTTTTATACAAACAAAATCATAATTCATGGTATTCCTATAAGATGAACAATAACTGCACTCTAAATTTTATTAGAAAGTTAACGTAATATTGGCAATCTTGAAGAAACAAAATGTATACGAATGAATATATAAACGCATTATATTTTTATTCCAGTTGAACCACAACAAATTCACGTGACGCAACTGTTACAAAAAAACTCAAGTGTTGTTGAAAATTTTCTGTTTTCGGCAACGGGCAAAGTGAAAGTTACATACTCTTCTCTTCATCCCTTCGAGTTAAATCAATTAAGGCTGTATTTAAAATCGTGTGAGGGCCAGAGGGCTTAGAAAAACTTCTAACGAATGCCCTCCAACCCTTTTTAATCAATTAATTACTCAATAGGAACACATTGCCTCGATTCGGGGGTCTTGTGATTTGAGAAAGGTTATAGGAATATCTACAATATTATAGTAATAGATTTTTTCAACATAGTATGTAATATTGGTAAAAAAAGTGTCTCTCATATTCTTCCACACAACTCCCATTGATTCCGTTCAGAAAAGCGTCCAGATCGGTCTGCGCTTTGTCAGCTTTCCTTTGCCTTTTTTTTTCCTTTCCTAAGATAATTATCGTCTAATCATATATATTTTTCTAGAAAAACGTTTAGCATAATACTGAGAAAACAGTAACCCATATCTTTTAGAAATATGTCTATAATTTACTTTTGAAGTTATGAAAATACAATCCAAATTAATCGGTAGATGTTATTCGTTTCTAAAAAGGATAACACATTCCAATATTAATTCGATCGGACCGACGCATCTTATTGGAACCGATTCTAAATGGAGTGCGAATCGATTGTGTTGCTCCGTAGTTAAACGATGCAACTAATTTGTTCTGATCGAATGATAGATGAAGCAATCATTCTAATAGGAATCAATTTGAAGATTCGTCTCTGATTGATCGTGAGTTTAACTTCGGGATGAAGTCGTTCAATTAGAACACTAATAGACTGATCCTAATTTGCTGTATTTCATTCTTTGGCATGAGCTCTCGCTTTAAAATTGCTCATGTTGTACTAGAAAGATTATCCTATCGGCCAGGTTGGTAATACGCACTAATTGCCTTGGACGCGCAGAATGTACTTCGGTGTCATCATATTATCTTTATCTGATTAATTTCGATTGATTCGTATTAATTAAATCCTGAATAAAGTCTAGTATCCATAAGCTTTCATTTTTCACATTCCAAGCCATAACATCACATAATTATACCCATATTAGTAATCCGCTACTCAATTTCAATCCAAAAACATTAAAAAAATATGCCTCCTCGTTATCGCTTCAAACATCTGCATATACAGCACACATAATAACCAATTACCAGTAATTATAAATTAACGTAACGAGAACCATAAAAGTCGTGGATTGCAAATACTAGAGCGACAGACAGGCCGGGGCGTCGCGTCGCTAACTTGGCACAACTTGGCACAACTTGGCAAACTTGGCGAACTTGGTCCGAACTCGATGAGCTACAAATAGGCATCGGAATTAAGTTTCTGTCGGTTTTCTGTACGCCTTTTAATTATTTCTTCGTGCCCCTTCAGGTACTTTGATCGGCCCCTTCCAGTCGCCTTTTGATTCAGAATTGACTGATAGGCACTTATAAATTGTAATTACGTTTGCAGTTCGACTCTCGTCCCTTGAATTTGTTTTAAAAATGACGTTTTTAAATAAACCTCAGAAAAAGGGTTGGAGTTTTGATTTAAAGGGGGAACGAGGTATCAGTGATTGCGTTATAATGGTATTAATTAGTAATATCTCACTGGTCGAATGATCTTTAAAAAAAGTTACAAAGATATAAAATATACGTAATCAACTAAATATACAACAATACCAACTTAGACATAAATCTTAATTACTCAAATTAAAATACTTATCACTCCAATCAAAAATCCAACCTCAAATTTCATGGCATCGTGCCAAAAGATGCGCCCGCGACGATTCAATGGATCCCCCCCATTCACACGTCAGCAATCAATCAGCGCGCATGGATCATTACGTGGATCTCTCGTCCTGATCTATAGATCTTCGCCATCCTCACCCAACTGCGCATAAATCAAGTTAGTATGATGTCTTATTTTATGTCTGCACTTAATACAGTCGTTTGATCGCGGAAGTGTCATGTTTCTAGCTTTTTTTGTAATTAATGTTGGAAATAGATCAGAAAATGTGGATTAACTTTAATTTGTAATATAGTTAATGTATAATTGAGTTAAAAAGGATGTAAGTTATGGTTCTTATTTCATTAATATGAATTGCTTTTGAAAGTGCACACAATTGTGACAAATGAGAACACTTAGGTCGAATAACCGCTTCAGAATTACTAACACCGGCCTATCAGACTGCCTAAAGGACAACAATACTTACCAGAAGACAAGACAAATCTTACAATTTTCGCCCGTCCGCGTTTCGTATATCGTCCGCGTGTAAATATATTTTCTCCCTTTCATTCTTTCAAATGGCCAAATTTTCTAAAATCGTAGACCATCACAATCGGAACCGTCCCCTCTCTCCCTCCCTTATATTTACTGTAGCCAAAACAGTTATTAATTGACATCTCCAATTTTCCATTCTTCCACAATATCTTCGGGAAACTCGCTAGAAAATTCTCAATAACATGCTCCAATCTTTAACTTTTCAAAAGATTTCCCCGTAACACGATGTTTATTATGAGTTGTAATATTGTATGTCAGTATGTCTCGCGCGAACATCGGTAGTAGCCAATAAACGCCTCCCTTTGTACTCTTTGCAGAGATTAAGTTCGATTTTTTGCAGAGTAGACAGTTTAGCTTACAAATGATTCATATCTGAAAATTAGTATTTAAGTTAGCGTACGTAGTCAATTAATTGACGTATTAAGTTATAAATAGTCTATGTTTTACGTCATTTTAGAACTTAAATTTGGACAATTATTTGACTATTAAATTTTCGACCGTCTGACTAAATTACACTTTAATAATTTCATTGTTTCCCTACAATAATGTATACACATTTTAAATATTAATTTTGATACCTATAAGTTTATATATATAAGATATATACCATTTAAATCTTCTTTTCGCGAAGATCCAATAATATAGCTATTACCTAAAACAGCTAAACAGCTTAGCAATGTGTCGCGTCTGCGATACTCATAATATATGCCACATCTCTAGCTAGTACCTCATTGTGAACACGATTGAAGATAAAAGCCTAGCTAATAACGTGCCAATAAAGGCTTTATTGAGCCGAACCGAATTAAGAGGCGACGGAAATTACCGATGTTAGCCGTACGTCGCCGAATTTAATAACGCACCTTCAGTTTTTAATGTACTTTCGTGGGGGGAGCACGTGTAGGCCGTAATTAATTGAAACATTTTATTAGACGATATTACCTACTGATTTATTGGATGCTTTGTGATGAACGTGCAAATTTGCATGCATATACCTTACATAACAAATAAAATGTATGTTTTTCAAAGTGTTACCTCTAATCATAACTTATGTTGCTTAAAAATAACTAGGCTAAAGAAACCTTTCTTTTCTACATCACTTTTGCCTAATCACAGTAAATCGATCCAAAATCGCATCTCTCTGTACATTTAACAAGCTCCCACCTGTTACAGTTAATTCCGTCATTAACACCATTCCCAGTTGACCGGACCAATAACAAGACAATGTAAATCATTGCAGTGCACGATCTCGCCCGAACAGTTCCGAATGACTGCGAACAATGCGCGCGATACAGATCTAAATGAGTCGAGTTAAATATTGTTTAAATGCGCTCTTTTGGCTTAATCATAGGCTCGAGTGGGTACCAGCCTACCAGGTGATCATAGATAGGTGAGAACGTTGGCTTTGTAGTCTAGGAGCTTCCTTGATCACTCTAATTGTCTGTTACGTACAGGTTAGGAATGAAAGCGTGACAGATTTTTGCGATATCTTTAAATAGGGTTGTGTTTCCTGTTAAGTTTATTTTTTGTTAGCAATGTATCTTATATCGGTCGTATTAGGAATAAAACAATGATATGTATAGAATAAATTATATTCCACTACGTTCAGCCGCATCTTGGAATAGTCCCAAGATTTAGTAACGCGACGATGATGATTTAATATAAAACTTGTCATCACACATGTGTTCCGATGGATTACGAAGAGTTCGTTACATTTCGCAAATTTGTAAAAGGGAGCGAGCCCAACTTAAAATCTTCAAAAAAACAAAGTAACACACGCCGTCTAGCAAAATAAATTATAATTCGTGTTAGAATTTGCGTGTAACCGAACAAACAGTCAATAAGCGAACAATGCGCTACACAAGTGCGTCTGCACGTAAAGTTGGCACAACAAGCGAATAAATGTTCCGCAACGGCACAACTTGCGCGCACCTCTGTACCCCTATACTTGATTTGTGAACTTCGAACATCGGACACAGACTATAGGGGCAGATAGGGTGAGGGTATTATACCTACAGATATTAACAAAACTTTTTAGACTGGTAGAATGTTACTAAACACTTCTGATTAGAAAATTCTAACCATAGATAAAATATGTTAAAGAGAACCAACTTCTGTTGTGTAAGTTGATTGATTATAATGACGGATATAGACTCCATCAAAACGAACACACATGCGAACTAGTACACCTATAACATGTAGTAACCGAACTTACAGAAGAACAACAACAATAGGCACGATACTAAACAAACCTGTCACTTCTATACTGTATAACTTCTCCCCAGCGGTAGTGCAGGTGCGAAATTGCGAATATTGAGTTTTATCGGTGCTCCCTTCCCGACCCGAAGCACAAGTTTTTGATTTAGTTTACCAACAACTACACCAAAAACCGAATGTATTTCCAATAGGTAGGATTTGTAAGCAGTATAGAGTACATTATTTTTGAATTTCTGCGTTTTCGTGCGCTATCCGTTTTTATCTTTAAAGGAATTGTCAAACTAATAAGAATATATAATAATATTTCCTGTAGTCTATCTATTGACCCCAAAAGCTTAGAAGTATAGAATCATTTGGGCATTAACAGAGAGATTGAAGTGATGTACCTATATAGGTAAATCAGAATTAGGTGTTAGGTAATTGGCAGTTTATAGGGAAATGCAAAAAATTATAAAAGTGATTTTGACCGATGATGATGATAAATTTGAAGAAGCGCCAACTTCTTAACA
This sequence comes from Shargacucullia verbasci, assembly GCA_947562105.1. Lineage (NCBI taxonomy): Eukaryota > Metazoa > Arthropoda > Insecta > Lepidoptera > Noctuidae > Shargacucullia > Shargacucullia verbasci. The sequence continues at coordinate 11,598,329 of OX387301.1, forward strand.
CATTTGTTCATGTTCCTCTTTTAGTTCTTAATGCATTCCTGACTTCAAGAATGATGACCTGAGTACGTTCTAAATCAAAAAGTAATCAGTCCTCCACAAAAAATAGGTTAATTCATGATATTTCGTACTGGCAGATATAGTGCCAAGTTGTCACTTTCAATCTAGTAATATGATTGTCCGAATAACATAGTGGATGTGTGTCCGACATCTTAGAAATATGTATTTTGAGTTTTCATAAAAATATTTTATTAAGAATAGATAGTTTCATTTTAACTGGTGTATTCGTTGTACACCAACTATAATTGAATATCGGTATATTTTTGTGTATGGCTTTCCACGTGTCTACCACGTCTAATTTACACGACTAGACGAACACATTATTGAGTTGCCCATCAATGTAAGAAGTATATAAAGCAGTCGTTACAAAAGGTACTTATTACCAAAACAACAAGATACTACCCAAATTCTAATCGCGTTCCTGAATTAACGGGAACACACGAAAATTCAAATGTGGAACGCCGGAATCACCAATCGGATTATCGTTCTACATGTATAAAAGACGAAAATTCCCGTTCTTACCCCTTTGCCCGACACCCCACGAGGACGCAAGCGGGGGAGGCATGGAGAAGGAGGAGAGGGGGCGGTGTAGCTAATGGCAGTACCACTCGGATTCATTAGTAAATTAGAAAGCGGATGAGTCCAAAGTTAGGAAAATTCAATATCTAATAATGATCAACTCTTACCTGCCTATAGTCGATAGAAGGGTGTTTGAACGAAAATTTCGCCTTTCGAACGTTTCTATTTGAATTTGTCAATCCGACTTTGTTCCGAATTGAATTATTTAGTTTTCGATTCGACTCTGTTTGGGTTTTGTGTTTGTCTATCTGAGGTGTTCATGCTTGGAGGGTTTTGTTTTGTCGAACGAAATCATCAATATACCCTTTTGGGATGTGGAAAAATATGGGTCGTGTATGTACATTTGGTTGAATTACTTAATTAAACACCTGAAAATCTTTCATTTTTTAAAGATAATTTAGCTTTAGAAGCAATGGAATAGATAAAGTTATCTACTTATCACTATGACAGATGAGAGGTAGTATGACGTTTAATTTAAACTAACCCTCCCCCGCTACATCTGATTACCAACTACCAAATTACGAGCTCAGGTACATCAGACCCTTAAATATTTGAAAACAAAATTGGAAATCTTAGAACCTAATCAAATTACTATGTAGACGTTATTAAAAATCCCGTTTTTGTTCCTCTATTGAACAACGCTTAATATCTCAATGTCGGTTTTAATTTGGAAGCATCGCGTTACCTCTCTACAGTTTTATTTTGGGAGTAAGACAAGGAAATTATTTTCGACAGCCTACGTGGAAAATAAATAATATGTTGATCTCGCGATAAAATGAAAAATGTAACATATTTTATTAGTTTTTCTTTTTTTTTGACATTTTATGTGGATTTAATTCTGTCAGTATTTGTTGTTGATACTCTTATATAATTCCATTGTGCTTTAACAATGCTAATTCTATAATAAAAAGTACTTTTTATTTTACTTTGCAACAGTAACAACAATATCAATACATCATTATTTCAATACGTTTACCAAATATATAGTATCAAAAAATTCAGAATACAATGGTTAACAAGTCCAAATTAATAGGCAAATTATCAGACAATGGTCAGACGGGCCGACAAGACGAAGGGTTGAGGGGGACGCGTGGGGTAAATAAAGTCCACGAAAAATATCACAGACCACATACATTTGTAGAACTGACTTTACTTGATATATTTGTAGAGTACGAATAATTGTATTAGATCAACATTTATTTATTTTGGGAAATTTCTTAATATAAAATTTAACTTCTGATTTTCATATTAATAATCAAATTCAATAGGTATTCAGAATTTAAATCAGAGTCGATAAGGTTGTCTTTTCAAAATACATATATTATATAATTATCCAAATTATATGTATATTTAACACTGTAACGCATTATCGGTCCTTCAGACCGCCCACACAATTTTGGCTCAACTCTAAACGTTAAGTAACGCGCATTGTTCAGCAGACCGACGAACAATCCTGTAACCCTCTAACCGATTCTTTAATACCTTTAATTTTGTACTTGTACATATTTATATCCACGTCATAAAATGTTTAAGTATCCATTATTAATACCTATCCAGTCGAATCCAATTATGGAATACTATTCGCTTCACTTGTCTAACAAGACACTATATCATGTAAGATAGCTATTTTTTTGTCTACATTACACACATATCAATCAAACTGGAGTTTTTCTTATAATTGAGTTCTCTATTCTCTTACTGAAGGCATTACACATTATAATTGGAAAAATTGATCGATACGAACCAAAATAAACAACCTATGTCGTATTGACTGTTTAATCCTTCGGCTCTGGGTACCCGAAAAAAAAAAACAAAACCGAAGCCCTCCAGCCGAGGCAAGAAGGGCGTCCTTTATCATATTTATTTTATTTCAATTCGGTACGAATTTAATCCTTTTCCATTAATTAGTGACCGCTCCCCGTATAATGTGGGGTCTGAGCGACCCCTCGCGAGTATGCGTTAATTTTTCTTGGCGGCCGCCGCAGGGTTGAGTGTGTTGTAAGTCATAGGCGATCGACATTTTCATGTTAGGTTCTGAAAATTATGTGAATATCTTGAGCAAAGGGCACTCGTAACGTCCATTTGAAATTACGATGAACATACATATCATCACGCCTGTATTCTCCTCTCAAGATTTAGGCAGATTTGTACTATTGCTCACCCGAATTAATAGTCTATGATCAATCTGTGAACACACCACATACGAATTCAACTGAACAGTAATAATTTTGCCTACTTAGTTGCATAGGTTCTCGTACTTTCAAAACATAAAAATTCATAAGCATTTTAATGCGACCGCTCGTCTGTAACGGCTCTCACCGAAACACATATATGTTTTCCTTCATTATCTTCACAATTTTATTATGTTCTAGAAACGGATGCGTTACTCATTGAGATTCACCTTTCTGTTATCAGATCTAACGTACCATGTATCATATTAATTGGTCGTTTCATGTTAATTATAATTAAATCTTAATTTTTTGGCTCCATGTTTTTTTGTTAATACGTTTTTACTGTTACATTTAAGCATTTTATTGTTTAAGCTGGTTCGGTGTTACACGTGGATTTAATTTGTGCCAACGTACTTAGTTATCTCTGGGTTATTAGCGTCTTACCGAAAAACGGACGTACATATATAGATAAAAACTTGGACAGTTTCAGTGTCGCACACCCTATGACTGTGGTTGATCGCTTTTGCATGTATTTTTACATAATTATCAATCGCTGATACATCATTACACATGTTTTTAACAGTGTCTGGTAGCATTTTGTCACTCCGATGTACCTTCTCGTCTACGCTAACTCTCCCCACATTTCCTACAAGCATCATACACAACACGATCTGATGACATATCTATACGACACACAGTCATAAAAGTCAGTTTAACAATTTAGTCATCGTAAACACACGAATTGTCATATTTTTTATGATTTACCTTTCTTTTGTAGTCATTATCAGTCATTAGAACACACAAAATGCCGATGTGGTTACAAACAGACAGACTTATTTGTTTTGACTCATAGTTACAAGAATGCCAATTTGGAACGAGTACCCATGTATTTTTTATTTATATTATTGCACAAAAATTCTTTCTAAATCATAAATATGACACTGATAATCTCGTTGAATAGTAAATTGTGTTTTTTTTTTTTTTTTTATGTTGTTATTTATTTTCATGAAGCGTGGTGTTAGTCCAGTATATTTACGCATAATAATTTAGATGAGTGAAATAGCGTACGTGACATCAGAGGGTCTTCCAACATGATCAGCTGCCTATTGCCACAGAATTGACGTTACACTGATGATTGCTTTCTATAAATATTGGATTTTTCATTGAAGTGCTAATATCTTTAACACAGTCATCATCATCATGAAACATGTTTAGTTTTTTAAGTATCTAAATGTATATTAATAATAAACTTGGTGACGTCTCCCATTAGCTCCCATAATGTTATTAAAACTTCATTGGTTAGCAACAATATATTTGAAAAAGTTTTATCAATAACAAAAATGATAAAGTCTAAAGTTCTTGTGTTCCTATAATTTTTAGAGGTTATTCATCGTAAATGTTATTACTATTGGATTTCTGTGGTCACATCAATACATAAATCCTTGGTCCAAACATTGCAAAATACAAAATAAAGAAACTCGAACTCTTAAATTATATAACAATAACAACAGCCGTAACGGCTAAGAAATCAAAGCCGTAAACAAATTGCATTCGATTTGTTTAAAACAAAAGAAGCCGAAGACAATGGGTCGTCAATACAATCCGCTGATTTCTGGCCTCGCAATGAATTCGATCGGTTCCACCCTCTTTGATTGAATAACTTTGATTGATTTAATTGTTTTCTTAGCTATTGAAAACAGTTTGTTGTTCCTAAAAGAAGTTACACAATTTTTGAGAAACAAAATGTCAAGAGAAGGTGAACCAGAACTGAATAGATGTTGACAATACACAAAGACCTGAAATGTTTTAAAAAAAGTAAAATATACAGTGGTGAATAAACAGAAACACGTGAGTAACTCATAGCCAACATTACCAACCATTACATTCACTGATTAACAAGATCTGATTGAACCACGTTATTTCCTAAAGCCAACAGCACAATAATTCATTGAATCATTAAGTAAGTAACCGTAACTGTAATTGTTAGCCGTGAGAGTTCAATTACTAAAATTACACCGACTTAATCTATTGCACAAACATACTAAAATTTAGAATCAGATGACTTGAATAGATAAGTATTCTTTGTTGGTTAGTCGCCATTGCTTTAATTGTTGGTTTAGAACCGTGCACTTCGGTTAGATTCTTTTTGAATAACGGATCGTCATTGATTGCTATCTCTGGTAATATAACTTCAAGTTTAGACTTATTTACGATAGGATTAAATCTTGGAAATAAATTGTGCTTTGTTGCAAACCAATATGAAAATTTCTGGCTTAAAATTTTCTTCATATCATTAAAAATACAATGTCACTATAATTAATTTACCGAAAAACCTTGCAACGAACATTCGTAAAGATTATCAACAGCTTTTACATTTTCGCACAAAATATTTTTAAGAACAATGATAATATACTATAATTCGTCGCGTCAATCCGCCCCAGTTTCTCAGTCATCAAAGTTCCCATCTCTTTCATGTTCAAAACTATAATTCATCAATGTCGAGTGCGACTCACCTTTCTTGTCTGCACAATCGAAAAAAACTACTTTCTCACATTAAACGCATCCCAAATGTCTCTTGAGCTATTATAAAAACATTTTTGACGACATCGACCGTGTTTAATTATTCAAAATTATTACATTCTCATTACTCTTCACACAATGTTGATAATTTTTCTTCTATTTTAATTGAATGCGCTACTTCCTAATTCTTAATGACCGCTTCCATACTTTCATACTTTCAAGTATTTCTCAACTTTCTAGTTGTAAACATAAAATTATTCGGTAGAAGTACATCGTTTATGTTTGAAGTTTAATTTGAGTTACGCACTTTACGATGGCGGTTTTCTAATATTTCTATAGTCTGAATAGATAACTTGTAATGCTCGGCTTCATGGCTCGCTGCACGTAGATGACACGATAAATGAACATATTGTGGCTGCAACTATGTTTTGGGTCCGATATGTTCCAGTAAAAATAGATACATACTCAAGATAATATCGTACATGATTTATTATTAGAATTTCATCGTAAATAAAAGTTAGCTTTCATTATATTAACTTTTATTAATCTAGATTCTTTCACACTAAAGTAACACAAATAACAGATAACCATTGTAGCTAAAACCTTTAAGACACGTTTCTCAATCAAATTTTAGAACACCCACCTTTAGAACTTTTTCTACTTTCACGGTATATAACTCTACCTATTTCTTCTTCCTTATCAACTGAAGTTCCATCCTTCACCTCCAACCCACAATGTCATCAGACTAAGGTCTCGATGACGACAGTCTCCAAGGGCGTTTATTCTTAAAACACTGCACTGACTCAGGCAACGAGGTTGAGTGATCAATCTTGTTCAATTGAGCGTACGTTACGTAATCGGGACACCGTCAATTTGGTACTAGGTGATAGGAATTATCGATTATTTGGGTAGAACCAAATCTGTAACTATTTCAACTGAGAATATAATAGTTTAAGCAAAGTGTCAAAACTATTTCTAAATCATAATTTACAAAAAAGTTAAGTTTTTAAAAGTAACTAACTAACTAACTAAAGATTAATACTTAAAATTGTATTCTACAGTGAGAGTAGTTATCATTAAAGAGATATATTATAATCTCCTAAAACCAGAGTACTCACTGAAATCCTCCATCAATTTTCATAATATCAGTAACATTAAACATAATATTAGAAGCAATAACTAATGCTGTAGCAAAACATTAAGACTCGGCAAGCACAAATATTTACCTATTGCCGTATTGGAAGACTTTCCTGGAACCCTGATCGTTTGGAGATGTCGTGGCATGTTCCAGTTACTACGCCATTAGTCTCTACTGTTTATGTTTCATACGTACATATCTAACAACGTGTTGTACCTGGTTAAGAAAATACTACCATACATCTTTTTATGGAGCCATGGGAGCTAATAATAACACACTGTGACCACAAAGTAATTTGTTTTTTAAACGATTGATAAAATATTAGAACATTACTACACTCCATACTTCTAGGTAGTAAAGAAATTGTCAAATTGTAGCATTATTTTAAGTTACCATTGGAATTCTCGCCGTATTCTGTCACACGTATCTAGCGAGATATGTATTTTGGGTCTATATTACAAATTAAAGAACTTAAAATTAAATTTATTGGGTAAGACAACGAGACTCGATGACTTTCAAGTGCTACAAATTAAAGCTAAACTAATACAGAAGAAAGTCGGCTGACGAATATAATTAGTAATTAGACAAGTATGGAGTATAATCCAGTGATCTTCGGTTTCATCAGACATACTGGTTGGTGCGTAAATGCCGTGCGTGCTTGTAAAAGATATTTCAGACAAGATGTGCGATACGCTACGTTAACGATATTTTCATTGTAAGAAGCGCTTGATGAAAATAATCTTTTTGTCAATGATCACTTCATATTTTGGACTCCTTGAAGTATTTACAGGTACTTAAATAAACCCTTTACGACTGTTAATTGCAATGAAAAGATTCAAAACATAATAAAATAAAATTGCCAGTATGACAACATGACAGCCTTCGGTAATGACACACAGATGGCCAACATACGAAAATAGCATAGGTACGAAGTAATATTTTCACGAGTCATCGTATGTAGGAGTGGCCGAGTTACTAAAAACCGCAGCGAAACAACCGCTGGTCTGGCAGCACCCTTCTAATCTGCGTCCATATCATCACGCTGATAGCATCTGTGCAGGGGCCGTGCAGTCACGCGTGTGTTCACTCCGCTTTATACTTTAGCTTTCTTTAACTAATGACTCATTATTTTAGTTCGTTTTTGTAGTTTCGAAAATACGAGATATTTTGGTAGGTACATTTTAGAAAGGTATTATTATTAATTTTGGTTTAAAAATTTCTGGTTGAAGGCAAACTTTCTTTTAATATTATGACAGTTATTATCTAAGTTATTTTTTTTACTGAAAATTTCATCATTTAAATGGATACCTAATCAAATCACTCGGTACTTGTATGCGTATAACCTTTAACATAAAAACAATACATGAAAACAACACCTTTGAAATTAATTTACCTATCTACACCAGCCAATAGCTACGAACTTCCGGCGATCACTGATAGGCCATGATGTTACCGGAAGTACGTCAGTATGGGAACTTGTAATTAGATTACATTAATTCATTTGAGCTTGCGCTTGTGAAAAATTCGCTTCCTCTGTGTGTGGTATGTTTTTGTTGTGGTTTTAATTGAGGATATTGATAGGCGTCAATTTGTTTTGTTTGTCTGAATATATGTTGTGGCATTCATGAAGCATTCACTATGTGAAGATAAGCATCTAATTATTCGACAGCATCCTCTTGTCTAAAAATATTTAGTAAACAAAGGTTAGGATGCTACCAAAACTTGCAACTCAACTTTAACCCAAAACATAAAGTCTAACTTTTTAGCCAACTTAGTTCAGCCTACAATCACGAACTAATGTGTTGTTCACTTTTACAAGTTTTTTTTTATCAATAAAACTCTACATTTCCTAACAACTTCACAAAATAATACCTAAGTACTCCAATCCTCAAAGACCTTTCTCTTTTGTTCCAGCGAGCCACACTGGCCGAAAAAGAAGTGACCACGTTGAAAGAGCAACTGGCCACAACTAGCCCGACTCCTCTCCAGGCGACAGTCCCTAAAACCAATGGCTCCCACATAGAACCGACCAGGGACCAGGCCACGGAGACGAGGATCGACAGGTTCAGCCCTGACATCAAAGAAGAGAAACACGACGTTGATGACGACGTAGAACAGAAGATGGAGATGGCAGCCACCGGGAGAAGTAACAGCAACTCCTCGAGGAGTAGTCCTGTGGTGCACCAGCCGGGAAATCTGGAGAACGAGCTTGCTGCTAAAGAGAAAGAGGTATGTCGATTTAATTTCTTGTTTTAATTTCTTAATTTTCTTATCTACTTTAAATAATAGTGGGAGTAACTACATTATTGACTCATTTCTAAAATTTGACAGTATAATTAAGAACTGTTCTTCAAAATAAGGAGTCTTATATTGATATGTTGAAGAAAATCAGCAAAGCACTTCTCAATCTAATTAAAGAATTACACTGATTGATAACGTACAAATATATTTCGAGTTAGTTAGTTCACGTGGTTGGCGCGGTGATTGGAGTCCATAACAGACTCAACACGACCATCTGTCAATATAAATTGTAAGCAAATCTAGAAGTCACGTAACAAGATGTCATATAGATAAACCCATGTATTACATGACCTCTTATACATTAATCTTTTCATATATCACTGCCATTATCCGTGATCATAGGACCATGTGGGCGGCCATCCACCAGTTATGACAACACAAGCTATTGACTCAAACGCTGCATCACCGCTCTATTGCTCTCAATTAGAGTTGCGCCCAGCCGAGTTGCGTTAATTGACTGTATCGATAATATTGATTGATCGATTGGTGGGCGGCCAACATTTGTTATCGACGCTTAAATTAATAGGAGATTGTGTCGGCTTGGGAATTACATGACTCAGAAATATGAGAAAAATACGGGCTCGTATAGTTTTGAATGTTATTAATACAATTTAATGAACAATAAGTAACGAACGTAAGAGTTTAGTCAAGAAACGTTTCGTCGAAACTACAGAGGCATAAACAATTCTCAAAGACAAACTTTCTTAACAAAAGCTTTTAAAAAGCTTGTTTCACGTAACACAAAACAACCAGGCCACAGTGAAAATTTCAAAACAGAATCGATTTCACTAAAAATTGCCAAAACATTCACGCGTCAAACATGGAAACTCAATTTAGAAGTCGCATCACGTAAAACAGGTCTTCACTTTTAAGAGGTGCGGAAAAAACTTATCATGTCTTGTCGACATTTCGACATCAGTGTTGGCACAACACTAATTGAAATTAGCAGCGCGCTCTGATCGCTTGCCAATGCCAATTAAGACAGAAAGAGAGATAATGTTGAATTAGATAACTATAGCTTTTGGTGGCATATGTTCAATGGTAGATGTAGATCTAATTCTAGGGCTTCCGGTGTATTCTAAAAAACCGTATCAGCTGATAGTCTTTCTTTTAAATGAAAAATAGGCTAATGAGTACGGTTTGTGAGCGATATTGAAAATACCACAAGAATTGAGGTTATGATAAATCCCCGACTAAGAAATACCTTCATGTGAATGTCAAAAGCAAACAAATTAAAACCAACTGATAGACATATTGATAAAACTAATAAAACTCGATTGATGCACTAAAGACTATGGAAATCCAGTAGAAGGATGCGTAAAATCAGAAAACCACGATAACATAATAAATGAATGAGCAATGGGAAGACTTTGAAACAGAGCGAATTCGATTGAGTATGAGAAACTTCAGTCTTCCATTTAGTCGTTTTGCAAGAAAAGAATCTCCCTTACACACGATAGCTAAGTACGGCCGGCGAACCTCGATAACTAACTAATATTACCATCACGGCAAGAGTAATAGGTACCAGTATCGAAACCGACAGAAAAAGGAGAATAACTATAGATTTTCCAAATTCCAAAATCCTCGATGTTCCCCAATTAGCCGCTGAACTATAAATAACGTTTGTGTCGCGTGTCTTAGAGCGAGCTTCATAAACGGTGATATTTATTTAGTGCAAGGATTACGTTCCTTCGGTGCCGATCAATCATCCCATTGAACGTATCCTGTTTCCTTTCGCTAGGGATGGGATACGCTGATCAGGTATCGATAGTCGTTATCGATAAAATATTAGATTACCTATTACACTACTGTTCTCGAGTAAATTTCAATGTCCTGATTAAATTAACTTTGTTAATAACTGAGCTTCACTAAGTATTTTATTTTAATTCAAGTTGTCATATCCTCCCCGACTGTAACCATGAATTGTCTACATAAAGACGTTCCTAATGGTCAGTTAGAGACTTCCTGTTATAGTTAATAGAATAACTTCCTCATTGCTGTTATACTAAGCAACCGCGGTTACTTCTACACTATTTAGCCTCACTCTAAATGGCTTCCGCTAGCATGGCGACTGTAACCGAAACCAGAATCATTTCATCACTTCCAATCTTTGTTACAGATTCGAAATTCAAAATAATAGTTCATATACCATAAATTCATTCATATATAATCGACTACAATAATATTCTATCGATAAAATCCCACCCACAGTTTGCAAATGCCATCCCTAGATCTAACTAACTGTCAAACCCAATTCAGCTTTGCCCCCGCGCACGTAATTGATTTATTGATCGTACGTTACATTCGATACGAGATGAGCTGCGCTTGCGTTGCATCCTTTACTTACAATTTCTAACCAGTTGACCGGCTGACCTCGATCGTATATGTCATTTGGCAGCTAGGGGACGGTCCCGATTGAGTATTGAGTTTGTATGCCATTAAGATAGAAGTGAGCTTTTATGGACATATTTTTTTTCTATTGTTCGAGGTTTGCTAAGGAATTCCTTCAAATGGATAAGAAGGATTATTCACCTATATATTTTTAACATCTAATCATTATACTGCTAAATATTTATCATAATATCGCTTCAAGATCGTAAATTGATAACTAGCAATTTTTAAAAAGGCCCTAGATATCCAATCATTGTCTCATAGTCTATGGGGTTAACTAGATAGGACAAATAATGTGCACTGTTGTTAGGATAGAAAATATGTGTAAGAGTGGATGTGCGAAGGGAGTTAATAGTCACGCATCTTCACGTGCTGAGAAACCGATTACAATGTCTGCTGATGACATGATAGAGAGCTGTCGTTACTTTGTGGATAGAAAGTATTATGTCTCATTTATAATTGATGTCGACTCATTATAATGGGAGCGGACAAAGTTCATACACCTAGGTTTCATTCTGTGGAAAGACAAAAAATATCGGCAGTGAGTGAAACGCAAATTTATAAAGAATTCTTGTTGTGATAATATAACTAGCACAGAAAATATATAAAATTTTTGCCTCAAACCATCAGTTTCTGAGCAAAGTAAAGATTGTTCTATACACACAGTATCAACACACAAACATTAACATGAAAGAAACTACATAAACAATTCATGAGTCAAAAACAGACCCCCATCCATTTGGAGTGGTGCTCATCGCCAATGCGGCCGAATTTCAAAGAAGCCTAGTTGCAAGCGGGCCTTTCAGAATGCACCCATTCATGCTTCAGAATCATTAGTCCATTGAATCACCGAATTTAAAGCAAGCGAAAACGTGGATTTGAAACGAATTTTCAGCTCTTTGTTAGGGATTCAATAGCTCTATGTAATTACAAGTATGTTTGGTTTATTGGTAAAAATATACGTTGCTTTTGTTAAGTCTAAATTTGATGTACCGAATGAAAGGGTGAGATTTAGGGGGAAACTGGAAAATATTCGAAGATACCTTGTGATGAAAATGCATCACATGATTAATTCAATGAATAAGGAATCCATAACAGTTAATACCCCAACAGCAATGTATGAACACAAAAATGCAGAACACAAACACATCAGTAGTGTTGAACGCGGCTCTCCAGAATACTTCCACAGTGTCGAAACTCAATGAGTTCGCGATATAAAAGCTGTTATTTGCCGTAACGAACGCCTTTGTGCCGAGGAATGCCTTTACAAGCACTATCTTAAAGACGAATTACCGTACAACGCTGCGCGAACTCCCGCCGGTGCAGCCACAAAGCATGATGACGCCGCAATGCAAACAATCCACGGCGATAGTTGCGCGTATAAACTAGCCATAAACAATCCGATAAAGGCACCGAACGAAGAACTTTTGATAGTACGCCGCTTTTTATGCAAATTTGTACGGCGTTCCGAAATATCGATGTTTAGCAAGCCTCACCGTTGTCTTTCGGATTTATTTCTGTTGTTCAGTTTTCAATTATAATACTTCTATTGTAGTTTTGAGTTAAGGGTAGTTGGAGGAAACTTTATTGTCTTTGTAAGTTGTACTTGTTGGAAAAATATTCAATAATTCCGAACATAAATCACTCACCCAAACATACATTTTCTTTCAATAATAATGTTCCTTTAGTTCACCACAGATCGATCAATAACACTTCTTAATTTCCTGAAATCGAAAAACTCCAGCATTCAAATTCAAAAGAAAGTTATCAACAAAAAAGAAGACCTATTATCGGAATGTCATCAAAAAGAAATAACATAACATCACCCTTTCGCCAACTTAATTAAAATCTTTGGAAAAAAATCCCGAAGGAAAACTTGGTCCCTTTCGATAAGGCTAACAAGTTTCTAACCGCGGCTGTAGACTGAAAAATTGTTTCCTTTGCCGAAATTTGTCGAACAATCAAAGAGTATAAAAGAATACATACTTCCGGGGTTCATTGTCGCGATTTCTCGACTTATAAACCCTTTTGTTGGTGTTTTGGGTATTTTTCCTACGATTGTTTTGGCTTCTTTATTGTCAACTTTTCTTTTATAAAAGAATTGATTTCAATGCGTAGTTGAATGAGTTAACTCGTACGTAGGTCAGGATAAAGGGAAGACTGTTATGGAAACAGTTGTGTAAAGATTAAATGAAACTTTCACGAACGTACGTATCATGATTACAAGCGCTTACTGTTGTTTATAAACGATTGTCAATCCTGGAGTCATCTTTACTAGCCCACCTATAACAATGATTTTATACAGTGTCTTATGAAGATCTAGAAGATATATGAAGACCTTGAGGCAGTGTTATAGACTAGGTACTTACCCTTTTTTGGAAAATAATCGTTATAAATTCAACTACTCTGCTCTATACGGTGACTGTTCCTATCATTTGGGTTATTAGAATTAACGAAATAGGATTTAACGTGTGTCACCGTTATATTATGATAGATGGAGTACCATGATGTTTCTTTTTTATAAATTGCCTATTTATTACGATAACCGATGCTTCCGTCTCATTCAATGGGTTGTCACATCTTGTGATAGGATGTGTGATTATGAGTATAGGTCATTTTAACATGATAACTTTGGTTATATTGGATTCAGATAATTATCGATAACCAACGTCACACAAAAGTGCAAATAAGTGATGGATGCATAAAGATTGCTTGGTCAAAGTGTTGCAAAAATATTGTATTAAAACCTTGTAGGATGTGCTAAATCCATTAGTCATAGACAACATAAGACTCGAGGCTTTCGCTGTTGACTCTCATATTGCGACAAAAGATAAAGATATCACAGCAATGTTTTTCTTTCTCAATTAAACTTGCTCTATTTATATTTTATTCATCATAAACTTGTTGTATCATATACAAGCAGTTAGTATGATTACAATTACGCCGCCAGATAGCGCCCTTTTGTAATTAAATTTAATTTTAGAAACTTGATATTTTAAATCGTATGCGTACAGGCACCTGCCATTAAATCTATACAGCCAGACACCTGACATCACTAGGTAAACATCACAATACATACACGAATCAACATGCTACTATTTAATTTCAAAAAGCAATAATAGACATACATAAATCATAAACACCTTTCTTTTTAGGCCGTAAAAACGTTACTTTCATCTCCGTGCGCATAGATGGCGCTGTACTAAAATCCAACTGTAAATTATAGTTTAATGTCACTTCACGGCGAGACATGAAAGAGTGACGATGCTATTTTTGTACACACCAAAACGAAAACACTCGAAATTAGTTTATGACGTTTGTCTGTAGTTCGATTTATTTTAATTTTGTTATTTTCGGGGGCGTCCGTGCTCTTATTATGTGTTGGTCGTCGTAAACTGGTGGAGTTCGACACTGAATTATCTCTCGGCCGACTTGACTAATGATGTCGGCCGTATATACTAATTTAAACTTTATTGACATTTATCGATGATGAACAAGCCGAGCGCCGGATACGCGACAATCTCTTCAACTACAATTTCGATTTCACACATTACTATATTCCAAAGTACTAACAATTTTTTATTTTCTTATTTCAATTTATTTGCCAGCATCATTTGCGGTTCCTTTATATTTATTGCAGAGTCATTTAGTTGATAAATCATGCTTTCCTTCATTTCTAACACGTGTTAAAATTATTTCATTGGAATAAGACTCATTAAAATCTAGTACATCAAGCACGACGTAATCCAAAGCTTTGGACTATTCTTCACTGAGCAAGACTGCAGACTCATCATTTCCTGACTTACACCCTGTTTCTCTCTTGAAGAATTCATAGTTATCCATCGCACTATAAAAGCTAATGATAAATTTGGTTAACAACTGGAGCGATCTATAGACATTAATGTGCATTGGTCTATTCACTGATAATTTATGTCGCAAAGACGATGCCAAAACGCGACTGTCTGACACCATGAAGAATAGCGATTTATCGACCAATAGACTTGTATCAATAGATATACGAGTATCTTTAAACATGACGAGGCCCAAGCTGGTTGAAATAACAGAAATTACACACGCAATTTACTTTCAAAAGATCATCAGCATAAACAATCCTTTATTTGACATTCGACATTAAGTTCTCAAATCCAACTGAATCTACTCTAAGACTAAAAATAATAATAATGTGTTCGCCGATGTAAATCCATGTTTGATTATAGATACGCGACTACATACAAACACACGTTATGACCTTTACGTTCTGATTTCCAAGCAAATCAAAGAGAAAGCATTGAGGGATGTCGACAAGAGAAGCAATCAGATGCCCCATCAAACGCAACCTATCATCTTGTCAGAAATCGGCACGCACGTTAATTTAATAACAAAAAAAAAGCCTAGAGTTACATTAGAAAAAAGGACAAAAATAAATTGTAAGTAGTGTGCGCGTGGGTTCGCTCTCGCCCGGCGACGCCCGTAATTACGCTCCAAACACGCGAGCGCAACTTGAAAGCAAATGTCAAACTCACATATTTATTTCTTAGTATTGAATGCTGCGCTCGCTTCTCGGAAGATCCGATGTAAACATCATCGTGTCGATGATGAAAGCGATCTGCGTCTTTGTACTCGATGCTGATTAGTCTAATTTTATCCGACAAAAAAACACCACAAATATGTAATTTGTGTGTACCGTGACAACGCTTGGCGTGACTCGGAGGCTCAATAATGACCGGAAAGTGTTCGGCACATCTCAACCGAGTGGAAACTTTGTTAGTCAGCCAGCTATGTTACTTTAATAACCTCGTAATTAACTAAAACGAAGACGGCTCGTCGAATTCGTCCCGGTTTATTTATACACGGTCCCGCGTCGATATTCAGAAGCCAACTTGATAGATTCATAGCAGCGAACATCAAAGACCGTACATTAATCATAACTCACATCAATCGCCGGTGAAACATTTCTGTTTTTATTGTAAATCAGTATTAAAAAGCGACAACGTAAGCATATGAATCAAACGTGCGCCTCGAGACGTCGACTATGTGCAATAAATTCGGGAAAACGTAAATAAAAAAATGTACCGGGCCGATCGGACCACCCTGCGGTACACCTGTTGAATCTATTAACGTGTGCGCGCCGCCCAGCCAGATACTATCGAATATGTTGGCGGTTTGAGAACTGATGTGTCATACATCATAATACGCGATGCGTTGAGAAAAATCAGCGCCGGTCACATCTGTGGGCGCCGACGTCGATGGAACCGTGCTATGATTTCCAAGCAAATAGTGCGCATCGTTTCATTTTTAAATTACAGGCGGTGTAAGTGCGCCTCGATCGCGCCTAACTAATAAAAGTTATACTTCCTACGAAGTGATATTTATGTATGTATTACGTCTGGCTTCCATCGTTTACGATCGTCAACAGTTACATATTTAATGTTCGATGTTTATCAACATTTCTTTCTTATGTAGGTTTTAGTGGAGCGATAAATTATTTATCATCAAAGACTTGCTTATTTTGAAACTTTTGTTTCTTCGACGCTGTAATTCCTGGCTTTACTACAGACGTCACTGGCATTATTAAGTAAACTTTTGTATTCTTTTACACACGATTTGATGTATTAAGATCATAAATTCAACGATAGCATAATATAGTATGATAACAGTTTCGGCAGGGCTCGAAGAGGATTGTGTTCATGATGTCACTGTGTACATAGATGCTAACTGTCTGCCTACACGTATTAGTCAGTAGTTTACTAATTGACTCATTCTGAAAATCTCTGAACGAGTGACGCACTGTCGTAAATTCCTAGCAATGATTTTCAGTTAATATGTTTGATGACTCTAGTTTCATTATGACCTGGTTTAATGGGGATGGTTCAAAGAATAAAAGCTATTAACTATCTTAACGATTGTCAGATATTACCTCTTCAAAACACCTGAACTCCAATTACTTGTCAGGTCTTGCGATTGTCGTGACCAAAGTGAGAAGCTAGTTAATCATTTACCTTTTGTTCAGCTATATGATTCACTCCTCGATATCCAACAAGGTTGTGGAATCTGTTTGCCATACAACTCTACGTTGACGTTTTTTTATTTAAAAGCTCTCTTTGTCTCACCAAAGTGGCTCACGTTTAATAAGATACATCTGTTACTACTATATTTTGGGGACATCGTCTTCGAACGTCATATAGAGAACAGCGTAGATATTCGGTTACGGGAGATATTTCCGCAAATTTTAAACCTTATATCCTTGTAATAAGGATTGTGATTTTGAGAAATATTTACACCTTTGATGTATTTAGATTTCTTTTTGTGGGAGCTAAGAATTTTCGATGGTTCATCGAAACACTGCCAGATGAGTAAATCAAACGGAATAAATATCAATATTTTTAACGGCTTATTCATATCGTGTCTCATGTCCCTCGTTTTGTCGAACTAATTTTGTATCGAAGTGAGAGCTTTGACTCCGCACTCGCTGTTTGTGACAAAGTTTGTTATATATATATATAATATTTTCACTATCACTGACTCAATACTAACTTACAAAAGAAATATTTGCACCACGAACAAATAGAGGAACAACACCTAGATTATCTTGTTTACAAGACGTTTCCAGTATCTTCCATATTTCCCGCCATTGTCCTCAAAGCCTTGGAAACCTTTTATTAATGTTGCTATAAATGACCCAAATCTCTAAACTCTTGTTATAAATAAATTGTATTAATCCATATAGATAATATACTATCATGAATTAATATCAGATTGCCAAGAAATCCCAACTATTCCTCGACATTACACATCACTTCATTATTCGTTTGATCATCTAATGTTTTATGTATGTCCTCGTAATTAGTTCGATCTTCTGATCATCAATATTAATTAGCAATTACAATATCACGCCTCCGTACATGATTAGGTTCATTCCAGGTTGATTAAACTTTAATACGTTTTGTTTATTCATGATTTACTATCAATGTTTTTGTTCAATATTGAGTGTTTACTCGTTCAAGTTTTTATACGGCTATTTTTATGGAAGATAAAACTTTTGCTCTTGTTAATAAATAATGGTTTATGGGTGATAATTAATCATAATTAATTTATTAAGCTACGGATATGTCAGCCATTTCTGGTCCAGTTGAGCTAAAATATATCACATGCATGTTAGTAACCAATACATCTACACTTCAATGGATAAAGAACAAAATGTTGATGACCACGCCACACATGATATTACCAAACATGAAAGAAACAGAAAAAGAGATAATCGCGCGTTACATTAATCCGCGATACCAATAAAAAACCAATCTTCTAAACTCAATTGCGTTTAATAAAAACCAGTAATTATAAATGAAAATGGCTCCAATACTAATATATAAGCAATTATCGTCGCAACTAACGATCATAGTATTACACTTATCGGAACTACCGCCATATTACCTTAACTAAAACCTTATTGGGTTTCAATAAGAACCAATTTGTTCCACGGCTACGTTACCTAAATGTATGTATCCCCGTCTGAACTTGGTCCTAAAATAGATCCTTGTAGAGTCCAATTTTGTTTGCTTGCACATGTTTTCATATGTAGGGACGTGTTAGTTTGAAATGAACACGTGTGCGGAATATGTCAATTCATTATAAACTTTGTGTCGTATAGAAGATGATTTGTGACATATTATAGAATAATGCCGTATCTGTTGGTACATGCATCCATTAAGGACTTATTGTTTCGTACGTAGATACCGCCGAATTCTGAGTAATTGACGAAAGTGTCGTCGGTGTGTGCCTGTCATTATGTGTTTAATTAGTTTCTGTCTGTTTATTGTTCGTATTTATCGATTCTAGTTACGTTATCGTCGAGAAAGTTGGACTGTTTTAGGATGAATGGAAAGATTTGTGTTTCTTTCAATGTTTAGAAGTCAGAGGAGCCATTTTAAGTGTATTTATGTAAGAAAGTGGTACCTACTATTCGGATTACATGTTGAAAAATATTTTGAAATAGAATATTAACTTTCATATTCCGATGAATTTGGACTCATTAGAATTCATAAAACTTTTTCTTCCATAAAGACCGTGTACCTGAAACTTTTTCTAAATGCAATTACAGCCCGTCGAAAACATTCTACTATTGTTTTTATTAAAATTAATTGTGAAAATCAATCAATCCCAAACTTTCTTGTCGTCCCTTGTTGTTCTGAACATTTTTCTCGGCGCCCCCTCATACAGACAATAGAAAATGGTTTTTAATATTCCTTATAAAAAAACACGGCTGCTAAACAATAGGTGTTGTTAATTTACTCATTAAGGATTCATGGGGTGTGCCCACCCCCGTTGAGAGAGGGTGGCAGATTCCAAATGATATTGGCTTCCTTTGATACATTCGGTTTTGGTACAAATTGAAATTTAATTTTATATCAGTTTGTATGTGTCGAATTACGAGTACTGAAAATAATAAGTTCTGATTAAAATTAAAGACACTAAAAACTTAAGTTAAAAAAGTAAGTAAAAACAATAGCATTACACCATGCGATTGCGACATATGACTAGAAAAAATAAGCCGTCTGTACAAGAATTATTAACAATCATAAATTTTGGCTATAAATCACAGATTTTAACTAAACACAATGGAGCACAAAACAACCGATAATTTTAATAATACTTTGAATGACAAAACGCTGTGACCACGTGGCGGGGGTCAAAACCGGTCCCAACCGGTTCTTAATAAAACATCATTCAATCGAATTTCGTACAATCCACCACAAATATAAAGAAACTCCACAATAGCATCATGCTATTCTCACCTTTAATTTAATGTAACAAGGGCTATTATTTGTTGAAAAAATCATGGTACACCAGGGTAGTGATTCGTACATTTTGATCGTCCATTCATTCGCCAGATTTGAATCTACGCAGATGTCCAGCTGGTCACATTAAATCGAACGAGATCTATTGATGCGATTTTTTATTGTTATATTAATGGTCAAGCATGAATAGAATATCGCGTGACGACGTCTATGTTAACGGAGCTCTGAGCGTTTGGCGTGGAGGATTCCATTACTGTGTTTATCAGACTGGGTAAACCTTATTTAGGTTTCTAAAATGTCAGAGTAATTGCTTTCGCATTTGCTCATTGATTGTTTCTATGCAATTGGCTTCGTGTGATTTTTCCTATATGCTCTGAAAGACTACTTTATATTTAGACCTCAAGCACATTTTTTCTGCTTTACAAAACACTAAAAATGATTAGCATGTCATCCCTATCTTACTGGGGACACTTTAATTGAACGTTTTCTGCGGGTCCCATCGAAACAAAGGCGTCAAAAGGAATATTTCGCATAAATTATTTTTCTCTTTTTTTCCAACACTTCATTGTGAAGATATCGTTAATATTAATTTTTTGACACGGAAACACCGGGGCTTTAATATTCGTGATACAGCCTTTGTTATTGTAATGGCTGCCGATATTCTCTTTGGTATATCTATTATTTTCTATAGCTTAGTTAAAGAAGTTTTCTATTTGCTTTCATTGCGATTCATCGGGTGATTTGGGAAAGGGATTGCTTTTGTCTGAATAAATAATTGAAATAAATGAGTTGACATTGGTTATGGTTGGCGAAGTTACAAAAGATGGTGGATATATTTGCTTTGGGCGTTGTAGTGTACCACACTACTTACCATATTTATTCGTTTCCAAAGGATTTCATATACATTCTCATACGTTCGCTATGAATATCATACCAAAAACATGCCATGTGCGATCACAGATTTAACCTTTAAACCAGTATTTGTAAGCCAACTTATTTGCACACAGATGATACAAATTTAAACACCATGGCACTGATATTGATGGAATCGGCATATTACATTCCATATTGTTTGAAACACTTCTTCTAATACCATTTATAAACTAGATCATTACAACTTATCTCTATATTTAGAGAATGAATGAATGATAGCATTCTATCCATTATAATTTGACGACACGGTTGGCGCAGTGGTTAAGCGATTAGCTTTCTGCGCTATGTGTCGCGGGTTCGATCCCCGCACGTATAAATATTTGTATGATCTACAGATAGTTGTTTCGGGTCTGGTTGTGTGTGTATGTGACATGTATGTTTGTAAACTGTACCCAAGACACAGGTGAAAAAAAACAAATGCTATAAACTTAATACAAGAACACCCTTGTGATAAATTAAGAATAAAAGAAATACCTTCCAAACTGGATAAGAGTTCATGACGCAATCTGGAGCACGTGTAACCAGAAATTGATTGATAAACAATCGATAGTAACGAGTATTTAGACGGTAAGTCAACGGCCTGCTTATCAGCGGGTCAATTATTCAGTATAGTTTTAGTTGAGCGAACTCACGATTATCTGAACTCTCGCGCAGTCAGAAGAGTCTCAAAGTTTTGAAATTACTCATTTGGTTTTAAAGTGTTTTTGCTGGTAATTCATGTCTGCACAGTGTAAGGAAACAAACGGGCAAATATAATTCGGTCTGTATAGCAGTTTCAATTCAAGTCTCCTTTCCGCCATTAAATTCACTTCTTTATAATGTCCTTATATCCCAATTTTAGCTACCGTGTAGTTACTGAGACTTATAAGAGTACACTAAAAACTCCTCAGAATTAAAAAAGTATATTCTTACAGGTAAAATAAAGGTAACAAAGAAGAATTAATAGAGATTTTATCATTTCGGAAAACAAATTATTATAAAAGAGTATCAAAAACCATTGTAACCTAAAAAAGGATAAGCAACTAAAAGGAAGCTTCTCAAAAACGCAAAGTATTTTACAAAGTTTGAGATCCACTCCCCTATGATCAATACACGCATTTTGACAAAAACAAAGTTCTCGATTCTGTTGTCGATAAAGCGGACTTTTATATAATATATTTTTTAATACCACTACATATGTTAGCCGACGGTGGCCTGATAAAGTTCTGCATCCGTTCGCGAGTGATTGTAACTGGACTACTGGAGCGATTCGAGAATATCGGGAATTTTCGGTGATGAGGTCGGTTACAATGTTAAACTATCTATTAAATTAAGTAGTTGACGACACGGTTGGCGTAGTGGCTAAGCGATTAGCTTTCTGCGTTAAGTGTCGCGGGTTCGATCCCCGCACGGAACAAATATTTGTATGATCTACAGATAATTGTTTCGGGTCTGGGTGTTTGTGTATGTGAATATATGTGTTTGTAAACGCACCCACGATACAGGAATTATTCCTGTGGGGGCAACGTTTTAAAAATGAAAAAAAAAAAAAAAAAAAAGTTATATGAAGACTGCATCTATTATAGATAATTAAAAAAAACGCTATAAAAAATTGTATGAATTGTAACTATTTCTTTTCAGAGGTTTTATTTTTACGAATTATTCCTGCACATATAATGATTATAAATAAGGATATTAACTTAATTCTGACTCCTTTGAAACAATTAGAAAGCACGTAGGTATCAAATAAAAACCTTCTTAATCTTTCAAAAGACTTACAAAGAAATAAATATTTGGGGAAATACTGGAGAAGCTTACAGATACGAATAATGTTTCCATCACTGCCTCCATAGACTCCTTAATAATATACAAACACAAAGAACAACAAACAAGAGAATAGTAACGTAGAAACAAAACGTTTCCACCATCCGTTTAGAACACATTAAGCGATTTGCTTAATGTCTTATCGCCACCAACGACCAATAACAAACTTAAAACACCAATCAATAAGATTGACATTCGATTGGGGATCCAGCCGTCCTTGAAAACATCCGATCTAAACACGCTCCACCAAGGATACTATTCTCAAAGTACAATCAACTCTATATCGAGACGCCTCGGTCGACAGTGAGTCGATTCCGTCTTCACAGTTACGTCACTCCGAAGAGGATTGTTACCAATCTATCGGAATAGTTCTCTTAGGATGGAGGTCTAATGCATTGTCGTTAAATTAATGCCACGATTTATGACAGTCGGAATTAGCCCCAAACGAGGGCCAGCAATGGATCACTGTTTAGTTTTATTGATGAATGTATTTGAATACAAATAACTGTGACATTATCCGCGGTGGATGATGTACGACCGATTTTGGTGTTTACTGATTTGAGAATAGTGTGCATTTTGGCTGAAATAGACGATAGTATGATAGTTATTTATAAGTTTGATGGACTTGCGAATAATTTTATAATCTATCAGTATAAGGAGCTAACGACTTATCCGAACATTGTCTTCGATCCGTCTATAAACCAAGAAATCATTTTGTCACAAACAGATGAACATATTGCCGTAATCAGTATCAACTAGACTCCCATGACCATTGCTTGTCGCCGCACCAATCCATCACAGACTAATATAAAAATGTCAACGATTCGTGTTACTCAATTTGCAATAATTTTCAGTACCGCGGCATGGTTGAGCAAATCCACCATGCAGTAACCGCCTGCCGTGGATAATGAGGTTCGATTCCGCGGGAAGCAATTTTCTTCTATAATACACCGATTTTTATTTTTACGATCGTCTCGGAACAATGACTCGGCATTGGCTTTGACTATTGTTGACAATTTTCATGCGAAGCGATCATATGTTTGACACAAACGGTGAATGGCAATCATTTGATCAAATTAAACAAATATGGGATGTTAGCTAATTGATTCGAAAAATGAAATGGTTTTCATCATTAACATGTTGTTGATACAAGACATTGGCAAGTTTTATACAATTGTTTGATCAGCTTCTACAAAATTTCACAGTTGGTTGTTAACTTTTATAAACCATTTGATAAAGGCCGTTCCTGTTTCAAATTAAATAAATGTTCTAACTTGTATCTATTGTCATAAAGTAATTAGTGACATAGTTAACGTTGGCATTTCCCATTTTTTTTTTTAACTTTTGCTTTCGACTTTGTTTATAATTATTTATCACCACAATTTGAACTTGATACTACTCGAATTAACGGATTTGTTGATAGTATTTTCAAACATGAACTCCTTATATAACAAGCCTTACGAAACCAACAAACTTTAGCGACGCTTCTCAGAGTTCAATTTTATTATTGTCAAAAATTGCTTCTGATATTCCAAAAGTTCGACCAAAACCATCGACAAATTGTTTAGCACGAGACTCTGTTTATTTATTTTACAAAAGAGGGTATTTGTCTCCAAAGACAATAGGTATCGGTACGAGAGGGGGCTCTCGATAATTGAGAGGGGCTCTTTAATAACCTTCGATTATTTATTTAAGAGTTTCGCCACCTGAGGCTTTGGAGACTGACAAAAAAAGTCCCACTAATTATTTTATATTTCCCTTTACTTTGAATCAATTTTGAACCGTAATTATATTGCTGTTAGGCATACAATTGCATATCAAATAGTATTGTTTCTTGTAAAAAAAATGTATAGAGAAGTAAGCTGTGGTTGGTTGACATAATTCTTTCCTATGAGTTCGTGGATTTAGTTCTGTAATAGACTTCTCTATCTATCCATCGTAAAATATCTTTGTAGTACTACGTTATTTATAAAAACTACTAATCAATAATGATTATTTTGGAATTTTTGAGACTACTTTCGTAGGAAAAAAGCCTATTCTTAAGTTATTCATTTTATTTATTGTATCCTTACCAATATCTACTTATCAAAGACATTGCCACAATTCTAATCTCATTTCAAAAGACACCCACACATACATCAAAACATACATGTTATGTACAAAGAGGAGGCGGTCGGGGCAAACCGATACACAATTAAAGAGGAAAACAAGAATACTTGTAAGTACTAATGCTAAGACGAATGTTGCGTAAAATCGACGCGTCTCCCCTTACCCCAACCTCCCCACGGCCGTAGGGACGCCTGATTTACGATATCTAAAGGAGAATGGGGTTTTTTTTTAAATTTTTAAATATGCAAGATTATGTCGCTCGCTTTAACCATTGCCTGCCGAATATGATTATGTAGGTAATAATTATTTACAAACTTTAATTTTAATCTATAAAACAACTCAATTAATAAGTTAAGTGTAAAATGTAATCATAATTATTATTTTGTAATCTACCTCAATAAAATTCTATATTTGTTTATTTCAGTTCAAGCTACATCGACTTAACAATAAGGTAAAATACATTTATTTTTAACAATAGTACTTGCACCTTATTTTTTTTTTTACATTATCGATTCTCATTGTCAAAATTAAACAAAATTGTAATCATCGTATATCGATGTTTTTATAAAAATCATTTTCTTATAAAGCACAACCCTACGTCCCCCGCAGAATTCGGCGTTTTCTTTCTCTAATTGATAATTCTTGCGCGATCCCTCATCGGAGAGCTCCTACAATAATACAATTAATTCCCTTATGCCGAGGCCTACTTATAAATTTCTTACGCGCAACCCTTATTGGGGACCCTTTACATCGCATGAGCTTTTGGTTTATCATGTGGCATTTTTCAGGTTTTAGTATCATGTTTATTAATGGAATCAATTTAAATAAAATCAGTGTAGTATTATTAAATATATCATACGACGTTTACAAAATAAAATGTATTTTTATAAATCTTTATAATAATATAAAAATCATCACGATTAATATTTTTTCTCATTCTTTTTATCTTACATAACAATTATTTTTTAATTTAAAGTAAGTTTATGTGGTTATTAAGCCGAACTAATAAAATTACAGAATATTTAAAAAGAACGCATGATCATTTTAATTTACATTATTTTTAAATATCATCTAGATTTCTTTATAACTCTTTGTATTGTCTTTCCTGACGATATAAGTCGTTTTCCAATTCACCAGGCTTACGTTACCAGCCAGTGTATCATCTCCTCAACCTACTCCTGTATGTGTCGTGTTCACCCTTCAGACACCGGAGACTTGGCAGTAATTGCTTCCCCGATCCGAAGAGCGCATCTTTTGTTATCCGTTACGCAACACAAAAACATATTTAATACCGCGATACATTCGTGACTGTACTCTTATCTGAGCCGTCATATTACTGTATGTATTGGTTTTACCCCTTTCTAGGGTGATTCTAACTTGAGCGCGAAACAGGAGGAGAAGATTTTGAAAGCCGATGAAGTCTTAATTTTGTTTTCGTTTTTCTGTTGGTATTTTATCAGTGTAGAAAGGTCTTGGTGATATCTATTAGTTCATTTGAATTTCTAGTCACGATGATTTTTCTAATAACATTTACCAATAAACCGAACCACCGACCTTTATTGACCTTATTAATCACAAATATTATCGAACTCTATACAAATAACAATTGACTCATAATGATAAAAATGTATGTAGGTATAATTGTATCATTTTCATTGATTTGAAAAACGTAATTTATATTGCATATCAAAATGTCCATACAATAAGCTATACAAATATGAATTTATGATTAATTCTAAGTACATACTTTGAAAGAAAACACAAACTGAACTTATTCGTTTTAATTTATAACCTTTCAACTACCATCGATAATTTAGTAACAAATTGTGCTATTCTCCCGCTCTCCCCGTTTCCAGATGGTTTGCCGATTTGGTCGGCGCGACTCCTTGTACATTTAAATATGGCCGACTAATGTTCAGATAGAGATATATACATAGATGACATCTTATGCTTCTGTTGTTACTTTGTTTTCTTGATAATGAGATAAACAGAGCGAATTGATTCTGCGAATAGCAAAAAATGATTAGAGAAACATAGAAATTTACTTGTATAAATACAAATAATCCTAACCTTCTTTCAATTAAATTTAAATTTATTTAATTTTCTGTGCTTCAATATAATATGGTCGCTAAAGCCACAATGAAATTTGATTTACCAACAAGGTTTTGAAACTCGTAAAATAACAATCCCCTTTTTTTGTTTCAGGTAAGACTAACACAGCCAATCAGTCTAGACGCAAACTTAAATCTAGACAAATCCCGCTTATTGTTCGAAGTTATTTGTTCAAGTAAACTGGGTAAGGCAAAGCAGAACTACAAACAGACTTTAAACTAAACCGTAATTTTAAAAAATCTTTGCCTATTGACATTTAAAAATACTATGTCATCCGTTGGCGCCAACTGTCAGTAGCACATCAAAGTAAAACTATTCAACTGATAATAAAACAATTGCCATTAAACCCACTCGATTACCAGTAGAAATTTGTCAATATTCGAACCGAGCGACCATTAATAGCGTTAATCTTTGAACGTCAAGCGATTAAAAACAGTCGCGTGACTATAAAAAGGAACCATTTTTAAACGCGACTTATCGACTGTCACTTGTTAACGATAACGTTTGAGTAGCCGTTGGTAAAGAGCTTTTCACATTGAAGTGAGGCAAGGCGAGCCGTATCGCGCCGCGTTAAGTCTGATACACAGTTTTACAACCTAATCGCGTAGTCCTCTTATTGTGACAGACCTTTATTAACTGTATAGACTGTCTAGGAACGCTTATCGTTTGATTCAAAATTCGAACAAATTCAGCCGAAATTTCGAGAATATTTAAACGAATTAAACGTTACTTTATTTTCACGTAGTTCTTAATTCAAATTTCCTCGAACTACTATTAATTTTATTAACTAAATCATACCTCGTAAAGGATTTGAAGTGAAAATGTGTAAAGTCGCATCTAATGTCAAGCTGGATTACAGTAGCTTTAATAAACAAACAGAAAAAAACGAAACGTTTAGAAATGTAGGTGTGTATAACACCAATTTACGATCCGGTAAAATTGTATAAAAAACCGTTGCCCTTTTTAACGTAATTGCGTAATAAAACTACAGACGGGTAATAAAGTCACAAAATAAAGTAAAATCGATAATCTCAAGTGGAACAAACGGAACAAATATAAATAGCATTGAACGGGTTATTAATTTTTCTTTCGTATTTAATTTTTTTACTGCGCAAATATTCAAATGGATGTTTTAACGATTATTTTTATTGACACTTTATGGTTCGGAAACTGAAAATGACTTAGATATGATCCGATGCTCAGACGTTTAACGACTGCACGCGAAACGCCATTTTGGAAAATGGAGCGTCTGAAAATCAGTTAAAACCTCTTTGTAGATTGAATCGTGATTTCAAATTTTAATACATTGAACGACCTCTGTACGTATTATTACCAGCCATTGTCAAAAATCGGTAAATTAAATTCTCGTACGTGCAAATTTAACCCGTCACCGGTTAAGAATATACAAAGTCATCAAAAATCAATGAGCCGTCTTCTCGCCAAAAGATGAGCGCATTAATCATCTCGCACGATGTTACGACAATGGACAGAATCTATAAACACATCCCCCATCCACCCTTCACCCACCCACACACACGTAATTAATTAAAATTATTAATGACAGCGCATAATAATGGATAATCAATATTCTCGAGTTACAATTATGAGGGAATTAAGTAGGCGTTGCGGTGAACGGGTTAAGTGTTCCCGTAAATTGTTCCAAGGAATAATAAAAAAAGCTAAGTAGCTTGTCATAGACGCGCTAAATAGGTGACGTAAGTAGCAAGTATAGATGGTCTGAGAGAAAGAGAAACGAAAGACAGTTACCGTTATCTCTGTTATTAAAATTTTCTAGTAATACTTTTAGGAGGATGTGGCTGGACATCCTCATAGCATAGACCACAAACTTTAAAAGCATTTAAATTACATTATATGTACTGATTCAAAAATTATTACTGTTACTACTTATTATTTTTAATCTTCTGTTCGATCCACATTTTTACAACACACACCAGCCCATATTTATATGATTAATTATACACATTTATTAGCAAAACAGGGGGTATGAGGGGTGAAGGGTGTAAGAAAGGGTTGTGTGCTATTAATATTTATTTCGTATGCATAAGTTAGAAGGATTGATTGCCAAGCCCCGAGAATTCGCCATTTTGATTGATTCACTTAGTAAAATGATTCATACTTTTTGTTTATATGCTTTTTATTATTAATGGCTAGCTTAGAATTTTTTACTCATTACATTAGATTCAGTAAAACTAGTTGTAGATTAAAAGTAACATTTAGGTAGAAAATTTAATTCAAACACGAATTTACTTTCGTACATATCGTGTTCGCTTCAAATTGTTAATACCCTCAAATAATACAGCTTACACAAATTGTTTTACCAGAAATCGACTCACACTTAAGACAGACACCTAAATCGCACTTATCTTCTTATAAACCACAATTACTGGCGCAATATATTTAAAAATTGCCACTTAAAAAGCCGGTGCCTAGTTACGAACAAAAGTAACAATACAAAACAAGATAACAATCACTAATTGCACACCGAAAAGCAAGTCTTTAAACGCGAAAATTTGAGTGTGAAAAGTACGGGCGATGCCGTGTCAAATAGTATAGGGGCGGTCACGCGACGATTGCTAGCCGTATTCCAGCTAGACAACACTGTGTTACATTGCCCTACTACGATCCACGAGGTTGGAACACGGTGTCATTTCCGTGTGTAACTCGGGTGAGCTCAAAATGTTATCATAGTTCGCCTGGATCCTAAGTATCGCATGTCTCCGCACAATAAAAGTGCATTTGGTAAAGTATTATAAAAGTTTTTGCACAAATACGCCTAACTACCTAATAATGTAAAATCAGCAGTCAATTTAATTGTACATAGACCTTTGAGCTTTCTCACATCCAGATAAAAAGATATAGAGCCGTAATCATAATCGAGTTTGTAGGAAAACAACGAGTGTCTCGTGACTGAGTGAGTTGACTGTTATGAATCGTAGTAGGTATAAGACTAGAGGAAACAGGTACCTACTCTTAGTCTTAGGCTCTCTTTCTCCAGACAAACTCTATTTAAACTTTTCAACCATAATAAATACGATGCTTAATTTCGTACTCTAAATCTCAACACGAATACGTACGAACAAACAGACATTTTACATATACATGAGACAGTATCATTGGAGCCCCTAGCAATATTTTAGACTAACCCCTTCGTTTTAACCCCTTGATAACTTCGCGATCAATCGATTGGGCCCTGACCACCCTTATTATTTACCGATAGCTGTAATATATAGAAAAGTTACTATATGTATGTCCATAATTAGGCTCAATATAAATATTGCGTTTAGTTTCGCCATGAAGGTACAAAAATTGCGAAAATTTGATCTCAGAAATTAATTTGATCAATTTGGATAATATCTGCGCTCTGTATGTATGATGTATGTCAAGAGAGAGAGGTCAAATGGAACAAGCACTTAGCTAACCCGTCAAGCGACGCAAAGGAGACGTAAAAATTCCGGGCGCCGACAACCGATCGCAGGTTAATTCATTAAATTCAATAATGAGATGAAATCTGAAGATGGTGACTCACGGCCGCTCTTACTACAATAATCAAAACGAAGATCTTCAAACAAATTTCTGGACACCAAACCCTAAAACATTAAAAAAAATCTCCAGAAACATTACATACGATAACCGATAAAAACCCAATACCATCATCACGATGTCCAAAAAAACCACCCCCTAATCTGTCACCCCTTACTCACACATACACACTAAGACACGTAAGTTTTCGATAGGGCTCGATCACGCTGATTTTTGATCCCCATCTCAAATTTGTGTCCCGAGAGAACCCACCCTTTTCGGGTTCGCTATGTACAAGAATTGTACATTATAGTTGCATACATACGAATTAAAACTGCGCCCTTGGGTGTTAGTTTTAGGGCCGTTCCATTCGGCTATAAGTTGCGATATGGTCTGCAGAAATTACAGTTGTCATTTTCTGGGACTTCATCTCAAATAAGGTATGAGTAACAACCGCCACATTTTATGTCACTATTAATACAATATAAGTACCTAGTACAACTAAGGTATTTCAATCGCTTGTCTGGTGAGAACTACTTAAAAAAACGATAAAGCTACTAACACCATCCTCATCCCCAGAGATGAGCCCAACTAATCATTTTCCAACGATCTCACTACCCCAGTTACCACACAAACGATCACAAAATATCCCCAAAATGATTCATAATAACGCAAATAAAAACAAAAGCAGACGACAGTAGCAGCCAACCCTCAAAAACAATAAAAAACATAAAGCACGCACCTCAGACGGACATGCAGAACCCTCTCGCATAGAATTAACCCTTTCGATACAGAAAGGTGAACAACCCAGTTAAAAACGGGACTTTCTTACCCCATGTTAAGTGATGAGCGTTAGGCGATTTTTGGCAACTATAGTCGAATGTATCGACGTATCGTCGTTTTTGAGTAGCTTAAGTTATGAAATTTTAAAGATTTTTCTTGATGTTTTATTTTGATAATCATTTAATAATACCATTTCAAAATATTAATCATTATTTAAACATAAGACCTCATAGTGTTCAAAATGGTTTCGAATAATAATTTCCAATCAAACAATCATTCTCGTCGTTCACTCATCTATCAATTAAGAACGCGATCTCTAATAACTTGTCCTACGAATTCGTATTTTATCCGCAGGGCGACACGCATGGTAACGAATATTCATATCGAACTTAAAAAAAGGATCGTTCATTTAGAAATAATCTGGAACGCGTCCAAAATGTCCGCCTCGTTATAATTTTTAGATCAAAAGCTTTTATTTTAATTGTTATAATATTGATGGATTCCCTATGTTATATATTTTATTATTTTAGAAATAAAACACTGCATGTCTGATGGGTTCTTTAATTTTGTACCGTTCGTTTTCAAATAGTGTCCGACTCCAATCGATAAAAACTACTAAACTATCGACTATTTAGTAGATATAGAGAAGCAAATCATCTTAAGATTAGAACATTTTAGTTCCACCAAACTAAAAATACGCCACCCTAAGTCGATGCATCACCAAGAATTAATATAATTCTAGTCGTCAGACATCCAACGTCCAATCGCAGCGTCTTCGTCGTTCCAACTGACAGTTGACATTGACAGCTCGTTAATGATGGCTGACAAGTGGCGCCCTCTGTAGGCCCTCTTGCCAATTTCGTTGTAAGATGTTCTTGAACACGTCACGATGTCAACTTGGTATATTAAAATATGTTTAATTATCTTCACACCAGTTGTCAGGGAAGCAAAAATGCTAAATTGCAATTCGACATAATTATTTACACTAAAAAAGCGTATCTTCAAAAATGTGAGATAATGAGAAAAAATAAATATTCTATACCGATCCTCAAGTTTCTTCGAGGAAATAATAATTATGATAATATCATCACCATCCGATCACTAAGAAAATCTCAAACCCGTATTCACCAAAACCTTACAAACTCCGTGTAATCAAAACAAAACGTACATCATTAAATATCTGCGTACGATCGCTGGCAACTGAAAAGTAAATTAATTCTGGAAGTGGAACAAAAAAACTGCAAAACAATAAGACTTCGGAGGAAACCGCACAATTCGACCGACCATTAATTATTCAGTGTCATCATCCAACGACGGATATCAACGCTCATAATAAACTCGTATTTTGTATTATACATAATGTATGTAAGCAAGCTTCGAGAATATTCGAGAATTGTGGAAGTCTTCCATTTATAGCAGTCAACTTACTAAAGTGTGTTTAATGGAATAAAAAGTGACAACCCTAATTAAAAAGGAACCTTTATTTTAATACAGCCTACAGTTTCTAAAATGTATCGCAATTTCGATTTCCTTAAAAAAAATACGAACCATCAAAAGCTTAGTATTCATACAATGAGCACAATTATTACAATCAATACACACATAGACAATTATAAATTCGGCGCACACACACAAGTTTTAACGAAACTCATGCATATTTATAAACTTAATGTGTATATTATTTTATATCTGCGCCTGTGTGAGTAGGGAGGGTCTTAATAACAGATATTCAATCAAAATCAACCCCTTTTCCTGTCCGATATCTTTGCACTGTGCATCTCCCCTTGTGTCGGTTTTGTTTTGGTACTATAAGGTATGGTTATGTTGACAATCAGAAATATTGAACATCGTATTTAATGTTGTAAGGAAAGTGTACGACTAAAATCTATTACGAGCCGTACATTTTTACATACTAAGGAGACTAAAATCTCTCTTATGTCATAGTGGCACAGTGACTTATAACACAAAACAGTAACCCATTAAACTCTTAACTATGGGCCGTGTAATTTTAAAACTTCCCTATCATTAAACTTCTAACGATTTCTGTCGATGTAACATTGTTCCTTCTATTGAAATCTTTGATTTGCATATGAATAACTTTACCTTTTGTTATTCAACTATTACTTCGAAAAAAATACTGCGTTAACTAATCAAGAATCGCAAAAGTCCCCTAGTTCATAATTTCAAGGCAAGAAGCTTTTAGAAACATATGTATGCTTAACATATTAGTATCAAGGAACAAATTATATTACTTGGATGATTTTCTCATTTTTCTCGAACACCTCTTTCGAGCTTCAAAGCAAAAAGTCCCCCTACCTTAAAAGTAATGTCCATTTCAATGCAACAGAAACAAAACTCCGTCGTTTCACGCAAGAAAAATTCGCCATTCCAATAAGATATTAAAAACACCAATTGCGTATCAGAAATATACAATTAATAACGAGTCGGCCAAAACAAAGGCGTGGGTAGACGCCAAAAAAAACGGGAAAACATATAATGCATCAGTGAATAGTAGAATTTGAACAGTATCGTGGAACGGGGTGTATAAAATGTATAAATCTTTCGGGGTGGCCGTCTGGCAGACCTAGCCATGCTTGTGTGGAGATATTTAAAATTATTCCCTTTGATACGAACGATAATTTCATTCGCAGACTAGCAGCGTCAACAAAAACATGAATTAGAATGTTCTTATTTTAAAATTGTTCAACCAAATCGTAGTTAGCAATAGTCGATCGATATCTAATTTAGATCAAGTAACAAAAAAAATGTTTGCGAAGTCGTCTGGAAAAGTTTGAAGAGGTTGCGTTTTATATTGTTCTGCGAATAGACTTCAGGGAAATCATCAAGTTTATTTCACAGAAATAGGAAGCAAAATTACGGTTTTAGTAAAATTAAAATTTTTGCGTCTTCATCTTCCAGTAAATTCATCCAATCTATTTCTACACATAGCCTTCTTATAAACTAATTATTATTTAAAGACGTAGTAGGTAGTAGTAGGAGGTAGGTATTAAATCGCACTCCCGATTATAAGTTGAAATAATCGAGTCTAAAAAGTAATAGGTGGCCAT
Source organism: Shargacucullia verbasci (assembly GCA_947562105.1). Classification (NCBI taxonomy): domain Eukaryota; kingdom Metazoa; phylum Arthropoda; class Insecta; order Lepidoptera; family Noctuidae; genus Shargacucullia; species Shargacucullia verbasci. The sequence goes on from OX387301.1 coordinate 11,632,629, forward strand.
CATTAGGGATTTGAATTTGGAAACAAACATTCGAAAATCAAATGTTCGATGTTACGGCCAGCACGTGACACACGGCGTAGTCGGCAAACTTTTTCCCGACGCAACGAGTTCGCTCTGAAAGTTGTGCGGGGCTTTGTTTCGCGCAATCATACGCTACGTTGTAAGGATGCGTTGCGAACCACGATCTCCACTCATCCTTTTGCCAACAGTACTTTGATTTCCGAACCGCTTTGATTCAAACTTTTAAGCATCCCGTGTTTTGACGTCGAATATTGCATTTCCGTGTATGTTTAATTTGATATTTGTTTGGAACTACACCGCCCGTATATCATGTATATTTGAAATTCAAAACTTCAAACGGCGATTCCGATTAACGTTATTTAAAATGTTCCGACGCGGCGCGATCGGGCCAATAACACTCAGTTTCTAGTTATTCTCATTGTATACAATCTCACCCCACGTACAGACCGCGACCCTCCGAGAAAAAATAATAAATTATTTTAGTTAGTATGCAAATAAGCGCGGACCGATATTTTAACCTACACCCCATTGAAATAGCGCAGTTTTTTTAAATATCTGTTCTTTATGGTACGGAAGAATGTGTGCTTGTTTTTAACATTAGAATCGAATCATAAATAGTTCTAGAATAACAATCAACCCGCTTGTTAGATTTAGAATTGCAAAGTGATTTTGAATTGGGCATAGTGATTCTAAATGCGAATTCAACTATGGTTTTAAATGATGGCGCTTCACATGGCCCCTTCAACATTAATCTAGATCTTAATGCGTGCGAGTGCGGGTGTGTGTGTGAGACAGGGCAATGATATTTAATTCGAAGGGTAGAATTTCTCATCGATTTTAATTTTATGCGCGCATCCCGTCTCGGTGTGTATTATTTGTTTTTTATGTAAATATTCTCGATCTCTTATTCAGACGAGTGGCGTCCATTTTGCGATTTTTTTCCCTTTTCAGATATTTAGACGTTGGAATATTTAAATAATGGGTTTTGTGTTTGCATATTGGCATAACTTATTTGGAAAATTCTATTTCGTTCTATCTATTATTGTGTTGTTACGCACTTTTCCATCATCATCAGCGTCGTTTCAAACTCACTTTACAAATCGGAAATACACATATCTCGGTTAAAACATGCTTATTCATTAATAGTTTTATTAGTATCTAATATCAAAGTACTTAAATATGAACCTATCCCAGCTATCCCTATGCAAATATAACAGATACATGATAGACACAGTATCTTATATTCTAATGAAGAGGTCAATGACGTAATTAAGGCACCCCCACACACACACACAAATACCTGTCGATATATCAGACCCACCCTTATAAACCCACAAAATTAATATAGCCGAGAGCTACGTCAAAAATCATTATATTTTATGGCCGGCCAAAATAAATGACGCTTATACGGTACTGGCGGAAAGTTTATATTCAAATTTCACTCAGTCCGTCGGTCCGGCATCTCCAAGGATCAATTTACATATTTTCACAGGTTTCCACGATTACATTTAATGTTAGATATGTATGCGGAACCGTGAGCTTTAAAGATACTTTCCTGTTTTCGAGCTCTCATGCTGTTAGTTTGCCAGGCTGGAGGAATTGTTTCCTTCGCCTAGTTTATATTACGATGGCCGAAATTAAAACAACAATTGACAGCAGTCAAATAAATGGATAATATTTAGAACGCGCCCATTTTCATAAAAACCGTTAACAAAAAAAACATTGACACATGTTCCGTTTCGCGAAGAATTTTCTTTGACAACCTTAACTTGTTTTCTAATTACACGTGTGTTTTATACAATGTAAATTCCAATTAATTCTCGCGAATACTAAATAATGAAAATAAAGGTTTAAACGTATGACGTCTGTACGGAGGACTATAGAACACGCAAATTAATTCCGAAGAAGGAGAATGTCAAAAATAAGTTAATGTCAAAGCGTATTCAATTAAAATAATGATAGGGATGTGTTTGTTTCATAAATAATGATGTCGGTTTGTGTGTTGGTTTGCTTATTTTTGGGGGAAAAGGAAACGCCTTGTGAGAAGAATACCTATACCAAAGCCAAGTATTTTATTCGCGTGTTATTCTTAGGTTATACGATGTTTGAGGAAGCTCGAACTTTGCTTAACTTACATGTGAAATTTAACTAACTACAACGTGTACATTGCATAAAATGTTCTGCCTATATGAAAATTACGCTTATTTTATGTTCGGTACTGGTAAAAAATAAAAGTCCGAAAATTTCAAGAGACGGTAGCGTCAGTTGAAGAGTCTTCAAACTGAAGTACGAGTGCGCACTTCATTCGATGCATCTATGGAGCACCCAAAATTCATAATAAAAATTTTCCTTAGATTTTCAATTCAAAATGAAACCAATATATCAAACAACACAGCCACAGAAACTAAAACGGTAGAATCAATTCACAGACGAGAATTAAAAGCATTAATAATACAAAATTTGATTATCCCATAAAAGATTCGGCCCATAAAACTCATAGTTGCTATAGTGTGCACCGTTGCCGAATGTACGAATTAGGAACCCTTTTGATCGTATCCCACCCTCCACCACGAACGCCCGTCGCCCCGTACTCGCCTGCCATTCATTTTCATAATAAAATCGTAACAAACGGCGCAGGTAACAAAATATGGAGAGAGATCCAAAATTTATGTGAACGCAATGTGATTATTTATGTCGAAACTTGAGATTTTGCTAGAGATATTGTCGGCAAGTTGAATGTATGGCCGCTTGTCTGACGGACTCAAGATTTCGATGATATATATTGTCATAATTTTATGTTGTTACTTCGTACTATCGCGAAATTGGACGATAGACATAAATAAATAATTGCAAGTTGCTGAGATCGGTAACTCTAATAGTAGACAGACAAACACAATCTATTACCACCCCTTCTTAAAACATAGTTCGAGACACAGACAATAACAACGAGCAAAAACTAAGTATTTTATACATCATAAAACAATAGTCTAACCATATCCTCACCTCCGCATCTGTAGGAAGGGCCCAATCAATCTGTCTGTACGAGATACAGCCTCCAAATCTAACTATTGTTCACGAATAGGGAAATTTCCATTTGGATTTATTCATTTGTCTAACTATTGTCGGGCCTTCCTATTTTGTATATTAAAATAATTGTTTTGCCGCCAACATTTCGATGTTCTAAATTCAAACTTGTGAGTTTCGTATGTATATTGTGCCAGTGTTGGAATAACCATAAACTAGACATTTCAAGTGTAGATTAGTAAGTAATATAATCATAAAATGTGTAAGTCCTTTGCTATTCACTTAAAATATCCTTGTAATTAATTTCTCAGCCGTAAAATCGACGTCTTATTAATACTTAAATCCGAAGCCTCAATAAACGTTCCATTTCACATCGAAAACCGAAAAGCCGTTGTATAATAAATTTAACGACAAATTCCGATAAGAATCGGCGACGCACAGACGCAATTTTCATAGATATAGCTCAATTAACAATTGGTTTCAATCGCGAAGACATTTCGTATAATAAAGTACTCCCCCCACGCGGGGGTGCCTTCAGGCAATCTTATTTCTGTTTGTAATATTGCGGTGTCAATTTCGCATATTGAAGTGTGAGCACGAATATGGAACGCCATTGTTTGAATCTATATTGTCTATGAGCTTGCTTGTCTCCGATCTAGTAAATTGGATCCCGAGGCTCCGTTAAAATTGGAACTGCCGGAAAAGAGTTTTTAAATACACGAAATTTTCTTGTAATGATATAAAATGGATAGTACAAAAGCAGCTAAAAAATAACTTTTTAAAAGTCGAATACAATCTGACCCAATTAGATCACTCACCACACAAGGTCTGTACAAACAAAATATCCGCTCGTTATAAACGTTCATAAACAAACAATCAATGAAAAAAAAATACAAACATGTAAATAAAAACGCCAATAATCAACCGTCACAAAACGATGAAAAAATAAAACCATTGTGTGCGAAAGAATTACACACAATATCCAATTGTGGTTCCGTCAACGAGATTTGTTATAAAAAACCGCCACCCCACGGAACCAGGCATTAATATCAATCTATCAATAGCTCTCAATACAGAGGCGTGAGTGATCAATAAGCGATAATAAAAAATACCCTATTCTTTCTTCCCCCTCTATTACTATTTTATCGATGATTCGTATCGTCTGTTTTGATTGGACCCTCTACAGTGTTGTCTATTGAATTATCGAGTATCGCATTTTAATTCCTCAATGTGATTTATTCTGATTCGGTTTAATTTATTCCGATTGAATAATTCGATTTCGGTAATTGTTTACGGTTATGGCTTAATTTTTGATAATCGAATGTGACTGGTGACTCTACAATTGTCAATAGCTTGTCACTTAACTTTTAATCAATTGAAATTAGGTGTGGCGAATCGTTTGAATCTATTAGGTTTTATTTTATACCGTTCGTGACAAAGTATTTGCCAGTTCCCAATAATTATTTATTTAATTAGAAATATTTTGTGTGATCAAATAGATTAACAAATTTTATTGCATTTTGTAAGAGCGTCAACACAATGGGCCCACAAGTATTCGGTCTGTAATCTTGTTTTATCAGTAGAAACCTCGCACATGACACAGACATTTCAAAGGGATGAAAACAGTCGTAACTTCAAAATCTCCAATAAATACACATCGCGCTAAAACTTGGTACATTTTAAACTCCATTACTTATCACTCGCGTCTCAATCCACATGTACTTAATTACTCTTGGCAAATACAATGACGTCATATCGATACCTACAATAGATAGGTATAAGACGGGGGGAGGTTGGGGAAGATAGGAATCGTATGTTTTCGGATTAATTCGTTCGTAAAATCGTCTCGTCCCGATAAGAATGGTAACTGCTCTGTACTAATTGAATCTACAATTGCGTTGGCATGTCTGATTTCATTAGACGCTTGTGTGTGTAAGGGGGGTAAGTATCCGAATTGATGGATGCTCTTGAAAGTTTTGCTGCGGAATTTTTTGGCAATATTGGTTTTAGTTTAGAGGGCTTCTGCTTTGCTTTTTCTGCTCTCCTTTTTTTAAAGACTTGATTTGTGTAGCGATTAAATACTTTTGTTCGTTGTACTTGTTTTAATTAAAATATGTAGATCACAGATAAATAAATACAGACTCCAGTCATGCTAAAGGGATATTTCAGACATCAAACGTAATATAATGTACCACCGACATTATGGCAGAATCGAAACCCTTTCCCAACTTTATGAATACATCACCTACATAACTTAGTTTTACTTCAAAATATATGAAATCTCAAAAGTTGTCTGTACACAAACGTCGTATTCAATACCCTTATTCAATTCAAAACAACAGAACGGGTCCAAAAGCGTGAATTGTTTCAGAATAATGGTATTTATATGCTACATTGGTTTCAAGGGAAATCACTCTTTGGAATAGTCCATAACGTCTGGTTCTGTTGGCGTATCGCTGCGAAGAATGGCGTTACACGAGGAGCCTCCCTTTACTGCGTTGTACGTGAAAATGCGATCCCAGAATTCGATATTACTTAAACTCGTATTGAAATCGGGAGGCGGGTGGGGGGGAAGATTCGGAATATTAAACATTCACGTTTATTAGTTTGTCCTCAACGTATTTGGTAGTCTAAACGGGGGTAGTTTTCGATGGGAAACTTGGAAAGTGTGTTAACGAGTTCACCCTTAGCGAGTGTAGTCGATTTTCCTAATGGGTATTACATTTTAGTCGATTGTGTCAGTTTTGAACTAACTTTTGATGTAAGTTAAGTAAGTAGTGGTGACGGCTCACTGCACTAATGGCTTGATTCGGGTATCGAAAGGAGCGTGTTCATATTTGTCAATTCGGATTGATTACACTCGCTAGCGTGTTCGGTGGAGTTCAACCCATTTGTAATTTATGAATGGGGTGTTAACAGTTTCAGTAAGTATTATTTTTACATTCATATTTGAGCCACTATTTAACTAAAAATGACTTTTTAGAAATATAATATGTAAACCTTACCAAAGGACACAACCGCTTAACATATCACAAGGTAAATTCCACTCTTACAAGGATTGTATTGTCCCCATAAAAACCTCCAATCTTTTCAATCTCAAAACCTTAGCATCCATTAAAATAAATCAAAAATTCAATATCACAAACTCAAAGTCTCTATGGAAAAATGCGCTCTTAATCGATGGTTCTCGAAAAAAAAACGTCAAAAGAAAATTGGTATCGTATGATCTCGGCTGCACAGATAGCTAAAGGGCCCCACAAAGGCAGCTATCGGAAGGAAAACGAAAGGGTAATGCGGGCATAAGATGCGCATCGACACACACGGCCTAATCACGACACTCCCCCGACACCCACCGCCCAACTTTTGCATATTGCCCAAATTGCCCCAACCTCCCTTAGCTTCGCCGCTAAGCGTACATTTTTGCTGGCCGGATAACTCTTCAGTTTACCGTTTTTATATCATTTCCTATTGAATTTTCATCCTTAAAATTTGTGTAATAAGGGTGTTTTGTTATTTCTGCGTGTGTGCCAATATGTTTTGTTGTAGTGTAAGGGTGTCATGACGTTTGAGGGATGTTTCGACTCAGAGGACTTCTTAATTGTGAGCGTGCAGTTTTGCTATTGATTTTTTAATGTGTCTCTATGTATGGGATGGGATGGGGGTTCTCAACTCTATGTTGTATTTTAAGTACGTTTGCATATATTCATTTAGTTATAATAGACCGTGGGTGTATTATTAAGGCAAAGAGAATATTTTAGTGATATTTGGACTTTGTCATTTTTTAATGAGAAGTCAACATTCGTACCTCTTTGCATAAAAGCAATATCTCTTTAAATTTCTCATACTTAGGATAGTGTCTACATGTTCTTAGTCTAAAAATCCTTCGAGTACTTATTTTCTCCACTAAAGACTAGCAATTAGTACAAAAAAGTGTAATTCATATAAACAGACATGAACAAAACACTGTTCATTGGTAGTTCGTTAAAGTGCTCAAAGTATATAATTATGGCACAAAATAATACCAAAGACGCCGCTCTTTAGCAAACCTGTCTATAATTCCACTCACCATAGAGTAAGATGGAGACTGGTAATTACATGAAGATTAAAAATATTACGTGCAAAATTAGATTTGTGATATTCCAAAGAACAAAACAAAAGAAAATTTATATAACGACATTTTTTTTAGAAAACATATTTATCCTAAAATAAGTTTCATAGTTTTTTTATAGAATTTCGTCAAAAGGTTTCATCAAATGCAGGTTGCTAAGAAGCAAATCATTTAACGGCAGGTAAATAGTGACGTTAGTTCAAAACAAAAAAACTGTGTCGTCTTCATTATGCGTGTATAAATGTTCACAGTGTCTCCACTGCATACCTCGTTACTCTACGACATTAATCTCTATCTTGTTAAATTATAATAATTGCATCAACATTTAATAACCGCGTTTCATTACACGCATTTACCTTTTCTCGTATTAAAAGGAATTATTTTCTAGAAATTGCTAACCCACTTTAAAAAAACATGGAGCCACGTAATTAATGTCAATTTTATTTATAATTACGCGTCGACCGCCGCCAGATGGCGGTATTTGCGTAAAAACGAGACCGGCCCATGAGCTATGCGATAATATAAATATTTCTTACAATATTAGACTTTAGTATCTGTGCTACAATTTTATTATTTTAATCTATGACCGCATTCCTTTTTATGCGTACTTTTGTACTAATATGGAGTAATTTTACTTGAACGTCCTTAATTATAATTATTTATAGGAATGCAAACTTTATATTGGCGTCGTTAAATATAGTAATTATTTACGCGACATTTTTTCTAGATTCTTCCAATATTTTCTTGGTGGTCTTTGACTGAAAACTGCATGACATCCCACGCCTGACGCGACATCAATGCATCAAAAGGTCGTATCTGTCTCCACTTTACAATCAATAAGACCTTTTACAACCGTAATTTCTTGCCATCAGCGTCTATCTGTCCTACGAAGTGATATGAGCGACAATGCAGTACAATTAGGCGCATTATTATAACAATGGTAATGATCCAATGCATTGTGGTCCGTCCTTGCAAACACAATGGTATAGGTGACGATCTTACAGAATTAATAGGCTGATTCTAACTTCCTTGATTACTGTAATGGCTACAGGTTGTATGACTGGCAAGGTTTATAGTGTCTTGTATCAGCTATACACCATAATTATAGGCTTTGTTGAATGCTCCTCTGTTTTCGATGACACTACATCTGTTAATAGATTTATTTATCACTCTATTTAGATACCAAAACTGATTTTTAAATTATATTTCCGTAAATACATAACATTAGTTATAAATAATTTTTATTGAAAACCTATCGCATTTCATTTACTGTTAAAATAAATTATAACTCACTGATCAGTATCAAGCGAACATATACATTTTCTCTTCTATCACATGTTTACTTGCTTCTATCTCTCGTTGCGTTATTCTCTTTTTATGAACTACTAATTCAGTGTATTCACATAGAGTCTACCCCTAATAGACAAGAGAATTAATGATATTTGTCGAGTACAAAACAAAATATCGTTTTCCATTCTCTTTATCTTGTCATATTATTTGCTTACGAAGCCTGCATACGGGCTGACAAGGATCTATGGCGGTACTAGATGTTCGCTACCGATTGTGAGCGTATTTAAAAAGTGGTGTTAAGAGCGCAGTTTTAATATAAAACCAGTTCGATGTTACAAAATTGTGCTGTTGAATGATGTTTCATTAGTTTAACTGATAATGTCAAAATGATCTAATGTAGTAATGGTACCTTCTTCATTTAATTAATTCACTGATGGCTATGACATTTCTAAACGGTTGACAAAATTAAACACTTAATAACTCTTTTGTCTTAAACTATAAACGTCAGTTTCGCGATTTGAACACTGAGTTTTCGCATACAGTAATCGTTTCCAGTAGCATTACATCCAAACTCATTCCCCCTTCTTCCATTCTATTTGCACAACTCCTTAATGCTTTATTTCGTTTGTGTGCTTAGTCTAATTAGAAAACTCCGAATTTACTAATGGCTAATATCGAATTTTACCTCTTTTTGTTTTTCTATGTCTTCTTATTATCAAATTATGTTCATTAGACAGATCATACGAATATGAAGCTTGTGAAATTGGTTGGGAGATGCAATGTTCTAATAAAAATTTGGAAATTTTGAATTAGCGACTTTTAATTGTCTTCAATACAGCAACTGCGGTTTTATATATTTTTAAGGAGAAGAATTTATGTTGGATTCCTTAAAAAATATGATGTAATTATATAGCGTTAATAAGACAACTATTAAACCTTCTAAAAATAACCAAAATTTTTTTTTTCATTATTTATTTAGAAGCTTAGTTTAATGAATGATATATAGCAGTATCGTAGAATCATTGTGACAGGCACAATTTCGTCAATCTCCGGCACCATCCGGAAAATCGGAACGTGTTCCGAATAACTGAGACGTGTTCCAAAGACGAAACATTTCAGTTTCAGGAAGACATTGGATCATGCTTGAATTGGTAGAACGATCTTCAGACTACGTTCGATTTAGAAAAGACATTTAGGAAATGTCGTAACTTGTCAAACTTAATGTGAGTTGTATAAAGTGTGGTGTTCTTATTAATTTTAGGACCTTAAAATTGATAACAACACTGTATATCAGCTTTAAGTTAAAAGTCCATAACAGGGTTAAAATTATTCGACTGCGATGAGCTAGTATTTCTACTTCTTTATACCTAGATTTAAATCCAACACCTTATCGCACGAAACAGAATAACTCTAGGTGAAATTCTTGAAAAATAAATGTGATAGAAGCGAGCGATACGTAACTATAAATTAAAATAATTATCGCGCTTTTTGGGGGTAGAATGCAAGGCCTCCCCGATCAGCTGTTCGCTACGGAGCACGAAAGTGCTAAATTGTGTTCTATACTGGTTGTACCTAGTGATTTATTCCAAGTTTGCCAAAAGAAAAACTTGTTTAGTTTGCCTTATACTTCTGTATTCACCATCTTAGATTTAGTTCCTGAGTTGGCTTCCAGGAAAGCTCATAAGATTATAAAAGATTCGAATGGTACTTTCGAATGGTACAAAAAAGATAATATTTTTTTAATTACAAAACGCTGACTATAAAAAAATAAAAAAAAACAGCAACCAATTCCTTACCGTTCTAGAAACAAACCATTTTAATTGCAACACGAAACAATATTTTATCCATGGTATGCATTTTTTCCAACCCCCCTACGGCGGGCCGTTACTCAAAATAATCTAGGCTAGATATCGCACACCCCACGTGATCTACTGCCTCTGCCACGGAAGAAACACGTTTCACTTGATATTTTTCTTTTAATCCCGAATGACGTCTGTACGTAATTGGCGGGTTATTTTCGCGTCGCGTGAGGTTGGTAGCATGCGATGTTATGTTAGTATTGGTGGTTCCGTTCATAATTTGAAAATGGGTGATTAATAATTTATTTTATGTCTATCTTGTGGTTAAGAAATATTTTTTTATTATATTTATTGCAACTACAATATATAAATAACAATTCTTAGACAAATAGACACCTAAATAAATAATATCATAAAGTTCTACTAAACTACGCAATACAAACAAAACTTCACAATAATCAAACCTTCTGCTTCAATAAACACCTTGACCTTGCACATGAAATCCACAAGCAAAACCAACGCGATCATACAACAACAATCAGTTTCCAATAACTTCCACACGTACGAATCCCAACTTATCATCGAAATCAAAACAGCGACACCCCAATAACGCGAAGTCGCAACCACAACAGGCAAAACTTAGTTTTCATTCGGTTTTATAACGGCGAACGATAGACAAGCAATAAATGAGCTCCCACAACTTATAATTGCTTCATTTCGTTGTCGACTCAAACCGAGAACCATGCAGTTTGCATTCGGCTTGTCTGTGCCGTGTTTCGAAACGATAATTGGATTTGTCAATAAAAAGTATCGCTGAAATCGCCTGACAGACATCTAATTATCAATAATTTGTATGAAAATTTAAGACTGAAATACTTTTATGTGTATCAAAACACTGCTCTTAGAATTGGGACTGACAGTTGACATTGATATGAAGACCTAATTAGCAGCGTATCTGGAAAAGAAAAATCTCAAATCTTTTCATTAGACCGTAGTCCCGAGATTAAAGTTGAACAAAAAAACTGATAGCACCGTCAATCCCGAGTCTTAAATTCGCTCGGCGCTCGCCAGAAATATCCTTCATTCAACGTTAATCACGTCTGTTATACGGTTCATTAAAAACTATCCTGTATTTAATACTGACAGAATCTCCGCGCGTAAAGTTCCCAAACATGAACTGACAGCATCGAAAAAGTAATAATCGAAATGATCACGATTCATCGCTATGTTTATCCGTACGCCACCGACGTATCATGTCAAAAGTGCATGGACAAGTTTCATGTCAGTATTTGCCGGTAAAATATACTCCAAATACAAATTACCAAGCCATTTTCAACTCTACCGCCTACAAAATAATAGAAAAAGTACTTTTGTACAATTCGAGTTTGTCTGTGCTTATTAATTTTTACCATTTTCACGCTGCACGTTCGATATGACACGTGATTGATGATCGCGACGTTCATTGTCAATCAAACTGTTACAGTAAAAGCATTTGCCGAAATGTGAATATTTATGAATAACAAACGTTCGTCCTGTGCGATATGTTAAAATAATAATTTTCATTCGGCCGTTTTAATTCCGATAGATGCCATGACAGCTGAAGAGCACGTAATAAACGGATAGTACGAATCTTTTTAAAACTCGCGTCCAACTGTTCAATCATTCGGTTCGTTTATCATTTTTTTTCCAAACGAAACGAAACTCGTCGCATCAAACTAGACAGACTATAGATGACGTAAAAAGAAAAACTGCCGTCCCGCCGCCGTAGAAGCTTTCCGAACGTCTTTTTGTTCATTCAGTTGGTATTGCTCGCGCGTTCGAATTCGAAATTTGAATTTGCCCGCTTAAACGTCGGCCTAATAAATGTTTCCCGACAATTCGCGACTTTTGTATGGACACCATCTACTTTCAGAGACTTGGGACAACATTTTTACCAAATTCTTCGAATAGATTAGTTTTATTTTGCAGTTGTAACTCTGACACTCTGTTGCGGATTTTCAGTGCGGTGTACTTAAATAAAATGACTGACATTGAGAGACACTGCAGGTGAATATAAAAGAAAAACTGATGGCTAGGCGGCATAATTGGTAAAACTGTTTCCTCAAAAAGAGTTAGTCTAATTTCACTGTTATATTTTCGGCAGAATAGGAAACAATTTTCGTTCAGCCCTAGCCCTTCATACATTTGACTATCACAACGTAATTATTTAACTAATAACAAATGTATCCCGTTTGCGATCAAATCGGGACAAATCCCGCGAAACTGATGGACAGATACCTCCTCTAAACTGTTTGACCACTTTGACAGATCGCCAACATGAACTCTTTCTGACGTCAAAATGGCGTATTAGGTTTTTTTAGTCAGTTGTCTGTCGTCACTTCCTTTGTGATTGAGCACTGCATTGACGCATTGTGCTCCGAATTGATTTGGTTTTGTTATTTTATTGAGTTTTAGACAATCGACGTAGCCGATGTATTTGTTGCTTTTTCATCGATCTTTGACAAATAATAGGGGTTACGGTTTTTAAGAAAAAGAATAAAAAGTAAATCCCTTTGTGACTCAATTTTCTGGAGACAGTGTCTAACCTCACCCTTATTTGGGTTATACCGTTTGTATTGCAATGGACATTGTACGTTGATGATAATAAAAGTTGAACCCATTACATACACATCAAAGCTATATAGGTATTTAATTCAATTATAATAATATGTCCTCGCACTAAGAAGTATTACTTTTTACACTTTCAAAGTATCATCAGGCCCATAAATATGTGTAAGAATATTATCACTAGTACAAAAGTAGGTGTAAGGTACAATCGAGCACGTCTGATAAACCGCCGGCGTCGGTGCGGTGGCGGATTTATGGCCAGCGACTCGACCATTTGCATCGGAAGGAACACGGCTAAGAATGCGAAGCGACGCACGCAGTCGGCTGCGTCACTGTGTGTGGCTTGACAATACTAGACTGAAAAATGTATTGCTTCAACGATCTTTTTTAAAAGTAGAAATGAAACTCGCAATTGCGAAGGCACGTTACACGTGTTACTGTTACTTCAATTTAAAAGAGAACATCAGCAGTGAGCCTCAATTTAGTATTAAAATACATTGTACTAGTTCCCCGTCATCAAAAAGTACAGTCATCCAAATTAACAACTTACTACGTAACACTGAATAAACTAGCAACAACTGCGAATGAAGTCCCAAAAAATCCTATCTGGAACTCAAAACAAAGTTGCTAACACATGTAAATCTCACCAAATTGTGCAAAAGGTCTTTTTTAAACGATCCACACGAGAGAGGTATTTGAGTTAATCGGCGTCACAGTGGGGTGATCACAGACCCTGTGGGCCACGCTGTAATTATACTAAAAATGTGGTAGACTTCAATAAAAAGCTGAAACTGTGACGGGCGGCGGTCGAAAACATAATTGTCCATAGTAATGATTGTAGGTAATTGTGCGAGGGTTACCCTTAACCCTTCGCCGAAGGAACAACCCTTGGATGCTGGGCAAGTTTAAGGCGAGAGCGTTCTCTGAGATAAAAATTAATTCGCAAACAAAATAAGGTATGGAAAACAGAGTGAACGATACAAAATATACGCAGGTCTAACATAATCGTTACGGCATTGCGCTCAAAATGTTTTTGATGTCCTAAATGCATAAATATTTTTATATAAGATTAAAGATGTTTTTTAGAGTTTTTCATCTTTTTATATATATATATAGTCTTAACCCTCAATCCTTAATCCAAGTTTTTCCCTTCCCCGCTCGCGCTTATAACACACAGCTAAGTTAATAGCGGTCAGTGCAGGTTCGAATTAAGACAATAATTACTCGCGGTGCTGTCCGCTCAAATTTTCGTTTCGGCTAATACTTTTTATGGTGACTGTACTATTCCGAATGGCAGGATGCGTGTTTACATACCCTTTATGGGAACCTGAAGGATTACTATGAATTGACAGTGAAAAATATCATGAAAATTTCGTACGGAGTTACAGAAATCGAGTGGAAAAGTTTATCTAGTACCTGTTTTTTCTTAATACGTAATGAATTATAATATTTAATATTTTTACTAACCCGTCCAAGGGTACATCACCGGTATGATTCTATAAAAAAAATATCAAAAATTGTTAAAAAAAAAATATGTACGTCAACATTTTTTTTTTCTTTTATCAATTTTACACAAAATTTTAAACAATTTTTGAGTGTCAAATTCTTCATTTACCATTAATATATTAAATTATTATAAGTATTACTAACGTAATGAAGTCTGAAGGTTATTTTACAGTTTTTACAACGATGTATAAAGAGGCCGAGTGTAATGAAAGATTATTTACGACGGATTTTCAAGGTTCAGTCAAAACTGACAATATTTACTGAAGTATTATTTTACTGGTATGTGTTAAGATATGTCAAGGTGTGCTAATCAAGTGATTTTAAACCATATTTAATGAGGTATAAGATATAAATTGAAATCTAACGCATTACAAAAATTAAACAAAAATTTAAAAATTAATTATGTGTAATTAAGTTATGATCGTTCATTGTATCCGCCGAGTAAATACATTCATCACCAATGATAAATAAAATCCTTTTTTTTGTTCAACGAACAACGAAGAAGTCGTTTTTTTGCTTGGTAATACCAGTTATAATTTAATCTAGACATAAAATGTGAGTTTTCAGGTACCTATTTCAACTAAATAATGAATATATTTTCATTTTGTTTATTAATTTGCATTGTATATAAGTAGTGTACTATCAGTCCGAGTACGAGATTTAAAATATTATCTTTATATCACTTACGCATAATGCTGCATATTAATTTACAAACTTAATATTTTTTTCTTTAAAGTATAATAATTTCAACTAAACATAATAATTTCCCCCGTAATCGTAGTAAGGACATTAATGTATTGACAGTAAGGCTTCACCCTAACAGATATGTAGCTATTTTAAACTCGTATATTACAAACATCGAAATATTATTCATTTACAATCAGAAAATGTGTTCATAAAACTTGGATTGGAAAAATACCGGCTCAAGACATATCCAGGGTCACGTGGTGTCCGTGATTTCCGTCGCATCTATCTCGACGATACGCATCTTCACGCTCGAGCGCCGGCGACACCCCACCTGACGGCTGCGCTAACAATTGATATCTTCCGAAGGTCGGGTAATAACATGCTGAGAGTTATCCGACCAACACACTCGAACGATCCAACAAAACTTACATAACGCTTACGTTTGCGCAATAAGGTTGGATTTTCTTTGTTTATCAAGTGGGGTGCGGCAAAGATAGCCTTGCGTTGTCAGGTGCTGATTTTATGAATAGATCGTCAATTGTCGAACGGAAACGCGAACTAAAATTAGTTTTTAGGAGTTCTGTTTCTAAATAATACGATTGGAAGTTTTGATTTTCACAATTATTATGGAGTTTAATTGAAGTTTCTTTGGTACGTAGTAATTAACGACGAAAAAATCCGACATAATTGTAAAGCTATAAAATGTTATACGTAATCAATTCTATCTTAATAAGCGGACGTTATGATATAAAGCTTAAAAATTAAAACAAAGCATTCGCAGCACTCGTTGATGTTACACCTCAATAAAAAAATGTCAATCCATTTTATAGATTATATCCGCGGCAATCTTGACAATCACTAGATTGTTTGTTACAAAAAAATATATAATCAGAAAGTGCATAAATTATTGTAACCGAATCGTCATATATTTTTAATACCAGTTCCAGAAAACAGTTGGAATCACTAAACAAAAAGTCTTCTTCAGCAAAGTACAGCATAACTCCATGGCACAGTTTTAAATATTTATTTTACTATTAAAAATGTCTGATATCGTCACCTACCATCTTTATCATTAAAGATTGATCTACATAATTACAGAGTTAGATGCTTTTATTGTGTCCACAGATAACATAAGATAATTATATGGCAATTAAATTCTTTAGAAAATATTTTACTGGCGACATTTTTAATGTCGTAATGTTATTATTTTAATGTTGGTAGTTCTGTTTCAGCGAATACAGGAATGTAAAGTTACGTTAGGCTTGATTATGATTATCACAAAAGATACATAGAATGCACCAGAGACTTTTAACTGGGTACCTAATTATACTGATATTTGCATAATCGCAAAGTCAATTGAAAACATTTCTTATCTTCAATTCTCAACAAAAATACACACATACAAATAATTTCACAAGCTTCATTTTTCCTCCTCAGATCGCTCAACTAGTAGAAGACGTCCGCCGCCTCCAGGCTTCCCTGACGGCGCTACAAGAGGCGCATGCGCAGCAGCTGCAGAGGCTCGAAGAAAGGCTGGATGAGAAGAAGCAACACATCGCCAGGCTAGAAGCGAGACTCGACACGCAGAGAGACTATGATGATATTAAAAGGGAAATAAGGTGAGTATTTGAAATTAGCTAATTTGTAGGGAAAAGGTAAAGAGGCGGTAGTAATTTGTCAAGTCCAAGACCAGGCTGATCCAAAATTTCAAGTCTGATAAGTAAGTCTGTGTGCTTGAAATCGTTTAGTAACTAGTACTTAGTAACTATTTATCTACTTGGCAATGACAAAAAGACAAAACAAATGATTTTTAAAACTATTGGTAACATCCCTATAAGTACTGACTGCATAAAAACTAAAAAAGAAACAATAGCGCACGTGTTTATAAAGATGATAAGGCGCGTATCTCGGTCGTTCACCTGTTCTCAGATTATATCTGTTTGTTGAACAAGCCTTGAATGTGGCCGAGGTACTGCGCCAAGTGATCTTGGTGCGTCGCTCTTAAGAAACATGGCATCGCTTGCATTTCCGCGTTGGTTTTAATTCAGAACAAAAAAACATGCAGTAGAAATAAAACAATACGTAATACAATTGCACACACGGTGTAAACATGATGTAAACATAATATTATGATAAAGTAGTATCGTACCAAGATATCGCTCAAGTTAAATATTTAATTGCACAATGTTGGGTCAGGTATCCTGTCCACAATACATATAATTACTAGTAAAACTATATAAAGTATAATTTTATAAATAATTTGTGTTCTTGAAAGATCAAGTCCAACAATTCAAATAGTCATTAATTCTCAATTGTTCAGTCTTCTCCATAATCAAATAGAAGTAGTTAATAAACGTCAACATCCATCGCAGCTAAATCTAAACATAATACTGAATTATTTGTAACATTTATATTTGACTCCAGACATTTTATAGGCTTCATTATGAAAGTTCCTCCTTATCAGACGTCAGAAAGGATTAACTCTTTCACCACAGAGCACACAGTAAAGCGAGAAACAGTGATAATCTGAGCCAACTAATGTCACCAATGTATATACATTCAATGTATCATTGTGTACTCTGAGCGCATTTGTTTGCTGACCCTACCTTTGACTGATAAGGAGGCGCCTTGCAGTTACGCCCTGTTGGCTTTGTTTAGTTGCTGACTTAGTCGAATACTTAAGATATTATGTAGATTGTATGTGGAAGTAATAGCTTTTTGCCCTTAAGTTAAATATCAGAGAATCCACGATAAATTCACGAATTTCAATGTAACCAAATATCATTTTATTTTCCTTTTACTACTTCTTCTGCTAATTTGGTACCATAATGCTACTTGTAACTTGAAAATTAAAGTTCACCAACGTCCTCCAGAAAGAAGCTATAGTGGAAAGACTTGGTACGCAAGTTTTGACAAAAGTCTAAACAAGGAAATGTATCAAATGTCAAACGCACCACGACCGTCAGATCTCAAAGTGACGACTCAATCGTTGTTTGAAAAACAACATAAATACTCGGAACTCCATAAAAGATCCTTTAAGATGTGGCCCTCGGTAATTAACTGGTACTTGACGGTGCAAGCTGTCTAAACATTGGAGGACAGCAGTTTACACGATACGCAACGGCTTGTGTGGGGTGGACACGAATTACATGAATTACGAAGAAACTTCGAGAATAAAAATATGAATTATTGTCATTGCTAATAGATTTATTACATTACTCAAAAAATCGTTATTTAAAATCACCGATTAGTCGAATACGGAGTTTTTTATATCCATAAACTCACATGTCCCCATATGGCTGGCTAAAGCATTTTACCTACAGTTAAAAGAAAATACTTAAACTAAACGTAAAGCAAACAAACTTCCTAATACTCCAAGAAATATATTAGTAAACGTTTGACAGTAAACAGAATACACCCATCGGCTCCCAAAAAGTCACAGAGGAGGTCCGAACACTTCTTTTTTTTAAATCGAAAACCACTTGTGAGTGTCCCATGCATCTCACACACCCACGCTAAACGTTCAAGATAAGGAATTTAGCAGCCTCCCCGGAGTTTACACTATGTATTGATACAAAAATCGCTCCCTGAGAACTTTAAAAGGTACCTTTTTTATTTTTCCTGTCCCATCAGTGGGAAATATAAATAGAATTATCGAAGGATGTTAATATTTTGACGCGATAGTGGAATGAATGGGAAATTATTTTGGTTTTAGAACAATCGTTAGTCGGTAGTTTTTATGTTGTTGATATCATAGTGATTTCGATGATTTTGATTACACAGAATTCGTTACTACGTGACGGCACTAAAACGTCATACTGAGAAAACTGTTTCGCTTACAAAGCGTTATTATGTTAGCAATCCTTGCAAAAACTTTTATTGCAACGATGTTCGGCACTGACCTTTTATGGGAACACACATTCTTCTTTTAAAAATTGACACAATAATTTCATCTGACACAATAATTCCATCTAATAATGTCATATTAAGAACGAACATTTAGCTGAGTTTAATTTTGTATCTATTCCATGTCATAAGTCTTCAAATTGTCGGGGAAAGTTTTGCTTCATCGTAAGATCAGTGGTGACAATTAGTGATTAAATATTTATTCAGTATTTTCTTCTAATATCAATATCTAAATACATATGTTGTGACAAAGCTTGATGTTGAATGTCCTTCACCATCAATACATAAAAGCTGTTCCATCGATGGCAAGCTTTCCCACGAACTAATGGCGTAATCACGCGATCAGTCAACATCCTCGTACAGATCTATCACCTGAGACGCTGATAACACCAATTAGCGTTTACAACAAACTTTCTCATCAGGAGATGCTTCTAATCCTATAGAGGAACCACCGGATGTGGGGAGATTGATAGACGATGGATGGAAGTAATGTAATGATGTTTAATATAACTTGGAACAATTTAACATCCATAATTATAGTCATGAAAAAAAAACATATTTGTTGAGTAGCTAATGATTCTAAGAATGAGAGAAAAGAGATGTATTGTAGAACCTAGAGGAGGACCTTTTCTCAACAGCGTGGGCGAAGTGTAAAAACTGAATGATTTAAGAAAAAAAATACTTTTAGCAGTTGATCATTAGGAGTCTAATGGTATATCGATTACAAATGCAGAAATTGGAACTGATTTGTATCAGAATAATACATTAATTGCAAAACGAATGACATTATAATACGGTTTAAAGACAGCCGTATAACTAAACATTGATGCGTCTACACAATGAAATCGACTTCACAAAGCGCGAGCCACTCCATCTATTAATATCATCGCAACAACATCCCAAAACCGATGTTTTGAACAGTTTAATGTGTTGTCTCTACCAATACGGTGTCATACGGCGGCGCCTTTGATCCACCGTCACAGATCACATCACACGGGCCGACATTGCGACATAAAATCAAGACTGTGCAAACACGATAAAAAGCGTTTTTAACTTTAATAAAATGTCGATCGATTTAAGTTTATGACGGGAAATCGGAAATTGGGACGCGGAATGTTGTAAAATTTTTGTAACATCAGCTGACTGTACCTCGAAATAGGTTTTGTTTGTAAATTTTGTGACTGTATCTATTTATATGTGTATCTTGTTCAAGATATAATTTTCGAGAAGCTATGGCTGAGTGAACTTAAGATCCACAGATAATTCCTTTGAGCGAAACAGACTCTGCTAATAAACATTAATAATAGTAGATTCAAACTAGAAGTCAATATCTATTCGAGACAAAAAAAAATAAGTACCATAGACGATCAAATAACTAACAATACCAAGAAACAAAATCCATTCATAAACCACATATAACAGACATATTATCTGTCCACACGACACAATATGATAGAAAAATAAACGAAGAACCATTTCAATTATTGCCTCCAGCACGCGAATAAGGAACATTTGGTATCATTCCCATGATCGCTTTCCTTTGCCAACAAAAGATAAGTTGTAATCCTATAAGATCTATAATTCCCGATATAAACAGTGAAAGGCACCTGCACTGGTTTATTGCTTATTTATTCCGGTTCTCAAGTAAGGATTAAGTTATAGCCAGCCCCCGAAGATTAAAGCTTAATGGAGGGAGAAATGGATTGATTTCTGAACGCGGTTCCCGCCAAATCTTCGCTTAAGTTGGCTTGGGCGTCGTTCGATTTATTTGTTATCTGCGCTTTGAAGATGTTGTTTAATCTGTGGTTTTTTAATTAATTATATTTTAAAAAAGAATAGAGAACTAAGTTTTTCGCTTTGAAAAAGAATCTGACAAAAAATTTGAAAAGTAAGCGGTTTATTTTTTGAAAGTTTTAATAATATTTTAGTTCTAATTCTGATTGAAATCATGATTAACACAATGAGATTCTCGTTATGATTAGAGAACCAAAAAAATCTAAAACCAAATACAACAGGTACCCGCTGTTGACACGTCAAAGATGAAATTTAAAAAAGTCAAATAAAGATTCTGGTCGGTTATCTCTTGTTTAATTAACATCTAACCACACAAGATTTACATAATTTCGACGAACATTCTCTTATATTATGTGTCGTGTGTTTGCGCCTATATATCAATATGAGAGCCTATCGCAGACACCTGTTCTCATTTGCTTAGGCAATGTTTGTCTTACATTTAACGAAAGTTTAGTCTAACACTGTCGCACACAAATTATCAACTAATTTACGCTCCCCGACGATTTTTGATGCCATAAAGAATGCCCGTCGGTTTTAAGCTTTTACTGTGTTGATTCAACATTTCAACAAACGTTCTTGCGTAGTCTAAATATGTGAGAGCAAGGAAACTTGTGTCAATATGGGTTTGTTTAGAAATGGAGCCAATGAACGTTAGTGTTTGAGATTTTGAAGTATTTGGTTCGTGTACAAAGGCGTTTGTTAGTGACCAATCGATCGTTCGGTGATTGGTCAGCGCCGGGGAGGCGGGGCGACGTTATCGCCGATCGAGTTGATACTGCACGTGACGTCATCCTCATTGTCCGAGACATTGATGGAAGAAAATAAATAGCTGTATACGATGTTAGATTTTTTTGATCAGCGTTTGAATACAATTGATTCTGTTTAACATACACGTGGAGAGGATTGTCATTGACGCTCAATGTCAACATTTTATTTTTGGAAGCGATTAAATATTATTCGAGTCAAGTCAAGCAAGTTGTTTGAATTAATTCACTGCAGTAATATTGTCACACTATTTTATCGCAGAATTATAATAATAATGTCAATACACGTGCTGGTGTGTCCAACTTGAAGCTTTATTAACCACAAGATGATCACCAAAAGTCTATTGGTAATCAAAACCGCGACGGTCCCCAATGCCAGTCCAATAAAACAACAACGTAAGAACTCGACAGGAATTCGTAATTCGCTAATCAATATTGAAACATCCCTTTACTGTACCACCCCTTTGGAAATATGTCTTTGAAATATTCCCTTTAAAGGGCTAGGTACTGCAGGGGCGATCAATCAACATTTTGTCACAGATTTTGAAATATGATAGTCATTCGCGAGTTATTTGTCGATGGAAGACAAACGGAGTGATGTACCGGAAAATGTTCCGTTTTTCTAAATGTCAAGACTTTTCATCTTGGCAGTCTTAAATTTGCCGTCCGATGTTGGCAATATTATGTATTTCCTTAACAGAGTGAATAGGAAACAGATATAGCTGATGTCATCGTATTGATCATCATAGAGGAAGGTAATATGCTTTTGGAACATTCTACTTTGCGTTTTTATACCAGCTTATTTCTACTACCGTTATTCTCCTATTCCTTATCTCTTTATTCTTCTCTCGCCTCTCCTATTGTAGCTTTTTCATCTTCAGATAGATCTAAACTAGTTACTGAAGAAGATTGACTCTCAATTTCATAAATTCATGTTAGTCTCCCGTTACATGAAACCTTTATAACTAAGTTCACCGTACATCCTTTAAAAATAAACCTAAATACTTAGAACCATCGATAAACAAGCTAAACAAAATCAAAGTTAACCCTAACGACACCGATACCAGAATACTTAAAGCCTAAACACACAATGTTTTAAAAGTTAACCCACTAATTAATTCAAAGTTTAGCGGTAAGCGTACATCGGTTACATTCGGCGCATCAAATATTCAGTGTGCACACGCCTTATACTGAAGGCTTTTGGCCGAAGACAAAGATGCTTTTAAGCTCTCGTTTAGAACAACGAAAGATGTTGAGTGGCTGTTGACGTGAGAAATTTTGAGCTCATGTTTCTACTATAAACTAGACTAGGTTGAAGAAAGTTTAATTGAATAATTATCAACTTCCATAGGTAAAAATTCTTTCAGTAAACTACCTTCAACATCCTCGTGCAATAGAAACTAGAAAATATAATTTTGTTTCACAGATCATTTGTGGAGGTGTCTAAACCAAATGTACCATCCATAGGGGCCTTCCATAAACAAACTAGAAACATTGCACTCTAAACCATAGACATTAAAACCTGAAAGCACGCAGCCACTCCACAGTTTCCTCACACTAAGGTACGATGTCGTCACTTTCCAACTGTGTCATAGCTGTTTATAATGTATCAGTTTTAAAACCCTCGTAAACATCAGCGAACGGTCTTCCTTGTGGAGGTTGTTACATTTTGTGGGACTCTCCTAACTTTCAACTTATGTACCTACATATTGCCACTTACGTGAAAAAAGCTTCATACTTTTACAATGCAAGTTTAGGTTAAGAGAAGCAAAGATATACCTTTATACAGCCTAACTGTCATACCAGAGTACCATGGCACAGTAATCCATATTCATATTTGCAACTGACTTGCATATGATTCCAACTCAAAAGTCTCTCTCGACAGCAAATGAGGCAATAACACATTATATTCTTACATTTCGAATACTAATATCCACTTAGAGCGTTTGCACACAACTGAACGACGACAGAAGTCAACACTATCTGTATTCCCCCTGAGACGGTCGCTTCAACGAACGAATATAAGCAATGGCAACTAAGCTTTGAACAATACGAACAAATAGGTACGACCAGTTTTGATACTCGCATTTAGATTCGTCTTCTAGACTATACAGGTAACCTGCTCTATAACAAATTTTAATACTTACAACGTCAAATCTTATAAAAGATAAAAAAAAGTGTAGTAGTTCTAAATTTTAAAACGAATAACCGTATTATACCGCTTATTGTAGAAAAACACTGAACGATATGTCTTCCTATAATGACAGTAAGTAATGTTCTGCCTTTATTACGTATGCATGTTTGGATCCCTTAAATTCAATGTGTTATTGCCATAAAAACTGTCTAATGATACCAACATGCATTATGACGTCACAATTGAAAAAATGGAAGCTATGATTAATTGCAGGTGCAGGTTTTGTAAACCAATTCTTATTCCTCATATCACCTCGTAAAAACCGCTAAAAGAATGTCCATGACGTTAATATTGTCATATTCACTACGTTGGACAAACAGATTCGTGGTCGCAGAACGTTGTTATAAGCGGACAGTGGTATTAGGGACAATTTTAATTCTCAGATCATTACAAATACAACAAACAGCCCTACAAAATCGTAATACTCTAAAATTATTCCGAACCAAAGTCGTACCTGTCCTTACAAAATGAAGTTCGCAACACTTCTGAGATTCGGCACTACCGATCAACGAATTAATTGGCGATATATTAAATTGTAATTAAGGTGCAACCCTATTGTGCCGGAGGTATTACCGATAGGTTTTACAACTAGTCGACCAACTGATTTAAGAATCTATTACCAGTTGGTAGATGCGTCGCGTGTTATGAAGGAAAATTTTCTGTAGTTGGGCGATTAGTTGAGGTTTAGATCGTGTGTCGTAAGTTACCTCAACAATATGTTGTTGATAGTTTTATTGTTGCCTTAAGTTTTGGTCCCTTTTGTTGGAAGAAAAAGAAGTCTCTGCCTATAATTGTTGGTCTTATAATGGTAATATTAATCGTGAAAAAGTTTTTTATTAAAAATCTTACACATCTGTAGTTAAGGTGTGTGATAAACTACATCAATTCTACACAAGTAGCAGGCATAGCATTCATCAGCGCTTTAATTACTCCTTATTTCCTAACTAATAATCCTTCGAAAGTTAAATACGTAATAACATTTTGCTAAAAATTGAAAATTATAATTCTTACCTGCTATCAATTAAAAATCGTTGGTTAAATTATTTCATTATAATTATGTAAAAAAAAAATACATAATTTAAAGAATAATGTATGACGACAAACGTATTGGATGAGGTCATGCATAAATATTTTGAGGGTCAGTTTTAAATGTAGGTACTTAGACGTGTTGATTTTATTTAAATTACTACACAAAAGCTTACTTAGATTTTTATAATACTAGTTTAAATAAAATAACAATTGAGCTATGAAACAAGCAACGCGTTTACATTAATTAAATTGAAGTAAGATTATATTGTGATCACCAAAGTCAAAGTCACTTTTAGATCACCCATCCGCGTGTTTAAGTGAAACATTAAGCAATACCGAAGTATTAACACCGTGTAACTTATGAAATTGTGATTAAATAAAATTATTTTCAGACGATTAAAAGTCAATAAAAAGCTATGTTAAAATAATGATTCTGCACTCTCGACAGAGGCTATAACTACCCCTTACGGAACCAAGACATAACCTACCTAAGTAGACATAAAATATAACCAATAAATGGACAGGAGCAGGTAGAGGGTCTTATCTCCTAATAGCCGTAAGATACCGTTCAAAGAGCCCCAATCTCAATAAATTTATTAAAGGAATATTGCCAATAGAGACCCAGCACATCCTATTAATTAAAATACTTAATTAATTCACCTGGAAATTGTTTTAATCAATTCACTTTTGGCCCAATTTATTGGGGTATATCGAACTGTGACCCAACGTCTTGTGATAATTAAAAGGTTTATATTACAATCGGGATAATCTATAGGATTGTGTTTTAATTATGATAGCAGTGTTTGGGGCTTTAAATTATGTGAAAAATAACGTTTGTTGTTCTTGAATATTCCCGACCTATAGCCGTTTTCCGATTATAACAGGAATGTTAACTATAAACAAGTGCAATATCAACTGCTATAGACACAATAATACGATAAGTTTTGGGCTCTAACGAGTGCTATTTTTGATCACACATGGAAAACTATAATTCTGTTTATTTTTATAATTAATTTTTAATTTTTCATTCTGGGTAGGTCCTATAAGGTGGACAATCTGACCTGTCACTTTCCATATCCTTATACATTCATTAATAGCTTATTCTGTTTGTTACAGCATGCTCCGAGCTCTCGACCTGGGTGGTGGAGAACGATCTCTAGAGCGCAAGCCTGAGCTTCGCTCGCCGAGCGCCGCGCCTTCGCTCCGAGGCAACTCAGCCGAGCGTGAGCGCAGCGCCGAACGACGGGATACAGGTACGTAACGAGTTTTGTTTTGAGCAACTAGCTATGTTGAGTGGATTGAGACACTTACGAATTAAAATAAAGAAGGGGTGGGATTGTCGGTGTCCACTCAATTTGGTCGAGATGCAATTCGTTGTCCATTCCAAGAATTCGGCTCGAATAGTAATGTCATATTTCTAATAATTTTAAATAAATAGTGACGTCAATTCGGGCCGGAAGTTTGGCCAGCTTCATCGTCGTCAAATGAACATTGGAAATCGATCGCGGCGAGTGCACGTTCGATGTTTCAAGCCTTGTGTATGTCCGTAGCTAGTTCGTGTTCGCTTCACTTTTCTGTCCGCAAAAAACAACAATTCGCAAAAAAACGCGCGGAGTACGAGGAATATCCAGTTCCCACCACCTCAGCCATGCCGCTCACGGACGCGCGTAATCGTTTCAAACTTAGGCTTTAGAATTCGGAGCATGCCATGATGCCGACATGAGAGACGCCGCGCGCGCATTAAAGATTCGTACGCCGTTGCCGAATGATTGCGACGCTTACGAGCGTGCGTGCTGCCCCCTCCCCCGACCCACCCGTCTTCCCCTCCTCGTGTTCCCGCGTAACCGTGCTCTCACTGCAGGTGTGGAAGAGTGGCCCAGCACGCCGCCGCCGCTGAACAACAACACCACGCACCACAACAACAACGGCCCGACGCCCCTGCCGCTGCCGCCGCCGAGCCCTTTCCGCTTCGAGGAGCATCGCACCTACAGGTTCGCCGAGGACATGGGGCCATTACCGCCCGGCGCACTTGTGGGACGACTCGGTGATTCCCTCATACCCAAAGGCGACCCCATGGAGGCGCGATTGCAAGAAATGCTCAGATATAATATCGACAAATACGCGAATACCAATCTGGACACGCTGCATATCAGCCGGAGAGTCCGAGAGCTGCTATCAGTCCACAATATTGGCCAAAGACTGTTCGCCAAGTACGTTCTGGGACTGTCGCAAGGGACGGTGTCAGAGTTGCTCTCGAAGCCGAAGCCCTGGGACAAGCTGACGGAGAAAGGCCGGGACTCGTACAGGAAGATGCACGCGTGGGCCTGTGACGAGGCCGCCATCATGCTGCTGAAATCACTGATCCCTAAAAAAGGTACTTTATTCACACATTCACGCCTGTTTAGTTTACTGTAGGAGTTGCTCTTGTCCTACGTTACGTTTTGTCGTCAGGTTGCAAATGCTTCGGGTCCCAGGTCTGACTTGATGCGAATACCATTGATGCGAAAATTTCGTATTTCAGATTAATATTTTGGGGTTCACTTGAATTTTTTCTTTATCTTTTAGTTGTAAACAAACTATGGAACGAATGTATGCGACTTAACTTGAAAATCTGCTTATATTTAGCTACGTTTTTTATACATACAACTGAATCACTGGTATTCGCAATTTTGCATGGCCAAGCTTCGAACGTACCGAAAGTGAATACTGGAATGCGCAGTTTTACAGCATACATACTATTTATTCCGCAAAGTGACAAAATTATCTAATCATGTTCGGTACGTTGAGCCATGATCATCAATTCCTTTAACACGAATCATCTGAACCGTTTGACGCGTCTTCGGTTATCTTGGCTTGTCAAGTTTACCTGACAATACAGCTCATCAATCACGCGGCACCACTCGCCTACGAATACAAAAGATGTTTACATTTTCCGCGTCAATCACTTTATACGCGAATATTGATCAATCATTACGTATTATGGTCAATCAACGCGTATTATCGTATAGAAAGATGGAAGATTTGATTTTTTTAATTTTTAGAACGCACTCGAAGCATCTTCATATAGTTTTCCGCACTCTTTTTTGTTTTTAACACTATTATTTTATGTTTTGTTTTGTTCCTTTTAGACCTTTCCTCAATCCTTTTCCTTTTTTCCCTGTATCCTGTCGCGTGCGGAAATATCAGGAACTGCCCCGTAGGAGGACCTTAAGGGGCCAGTAGAGACTCTTAATTTTAACTACCAAATTATAATTTTCGACATGTTTTTTAGATACTTAAATTGGTTTTGTGTATTTTCTCTCATTTCTTTCTTAATTAGACATCTCTTTCAGTGAGTTTAATAAGTAATTCTAAATAATTGCATACAGGTGTTTCCATTAATAATATCGTGAACGGCGATAAATGGAGTCGTTTTTCTAAATTATAAATTAGATTACATAGATGATTCATATTTCAAACTCGCTCTTACGACACCTTCATATTAGTCGAGTAATTTGAAGCAACTTATCTGAAAGAACAAGTCCATTTGTTACATAAATTGTATGGAAATGGAAAAGCGGAGCGGACACGCACTCGGTGCTAACAACGAACTTGCCGCAAAGCGATAGCGTTCAGTTGCATAGCATAGCAACTGCAACTGTCACTGACTCGCTTTGTATAGTTGCACGGCAAAGCTTTACAAGTATAGGTACTCTCTGATAAGTTTATCCTGTATCCACTTGGAACCAAAAATATTTCTTACGTATCATTTTCAAGCAAAGGTAATTAAAGCCAAAAATAATTTTAATATTCATAGGAGCACACTTTAAACTTTAATTTTAATTCTCATTGAACTCTTAACTTTGTCTATTACAATCGCTATTCCTATGAATTGCTTTCAGCAAAATCGTTGAACCAACACGTAATACGAGCACAGTACAGAAATTCGGTGAAATTAAAAAGAACGTTCTCATTGTAAGGCTGTGTACACATTAACGACAATGCACGACAAAGTATAAATCTGCGGATACAATGGACTCTTGTGTATTAGCCTTTGTCCCCATCGATAGGGATGAGCTCAAATAGATTGAATTTCAGATAATTCCCGGAAGGGTTACGGTTTTCTTATTTCGCTGCGATGTTATGCTGTTTTCGTTTTTTCGGTTATTGTTGATTGATGTTTTGGCCACGTTTATGGTGTTATTATGCAAGGAAGATTTAGGATGCATTTTCGCTTTTTAACGGATTTCATTTGTACATTGATTGATAAAATTTAAGCTCAAACAGCAATTCAAATCGCTGTAATCGTTTCAACAAAACAATGTTTGTTCTTTCATATATTTCTCGACGGTAACGTTGGTGTTTGTATTGATAGTCGAAGTTGTTTGACATTGGAAGTAATGGCATGTAATTATGGCTCGTTGGTCACGCTACAAACTTAATCAATGCAGCCAGTAGTCGTGGGAAACACTTTGCTTGACTTGGACACTTCAATCTGCATTAAAATCATTTGCTCAGATTTGAGCAATAGTTCTGAAAGGCGCAATAACGGATACATCTTTTTTTTTTAAATAACACGCCCGTAATCTTTCTCTTTAAAGTGTTGAAAAAAAAATACTTAAAAAATACGGTTAGGAAAAGCATTCGTTTCAGCTATGACGTGTTTTATGCAATATCATGAAAAGTAGATTCAATGAACAATCTCGCGCAGATCTAGCTCACCTTTGAAGTCCTAGAAAGCGTGCAGCAATAACGTCAATACTGTTACCTAAGTACTAAGTACAAACGTATCATTACGCCGCAAACGTTATGGGTGCTGGCGGTTCCCACGATACACATGCAGTGTCCGTTTGTCCGTCCGTTGCGAAACGATTGTTGTTCGACGTTCACACGCGACAGTTATAGGGTGTTGCAGCAATGATAGGCTGTTGTACAGGGTGATGTTGTAAAATATCATGGTATGAAGGTTTAATAGTAAAATTAAAAGGGATTTTCTTGTTTTAAAAATTTTATTTTTATATAAATCTATACTTGCTAAAACGATACCGCTTTCTGGTTTTAATGCCCGATAAAATTAACATTTACATGTATCTAGTTTTTTATCGCCTACAGTTTTCTTATAAGAAGTGTCTAAAAACCATCTGTATTAATTAGTTATCTATGGTTAATCTGTAGCTAACTAGTAAACGTGGCTTTTACATACACTTACTCAGAAGTCGACACTACATAAAAATAATTGGATAAACGACGCACGCGCCGTAACAATGGCGGATCAATTAAAACTAACTTCAATAGCTTCCCGTCCTACCAACTGCAGCTCGCAAAAACCGTAAAGAATATTTATGAAGACCGTAGTCTACGTTCTATCATCGATATATTTTCATCCGTACGTCTCTGGTTTATGATACAATATAACAATAAAATACCGAACTTAATAGCAAAACGATAGGAAAAGAAATTATTCGATCACATGTAGTTTTAAAGTAACGACTTAGGCATTTTTTATGATTTTCTTTATAATTGCCAGGTATAAAATTCAGTATAGGGATATATTTTATAAAATAACTTAAACCAAATGTCTTTATTAATTCTTTTATACTTGATAATTACCCGCAAGCTATATATGTACATTTTTTCTTAATCAAATTGGTATTAATAATGAAAAACGAACTAATTTACAACATAGGAATAACAAAAAAGTTTCATGAAGAAAATTTTGATATGCTGTATACCACAGCACACGATTACACGGTCTAATTGCAGGTAAATAGTGATGTACAAATTTTACGGTATTACACTGATACCTGTCGTGACTGAATTTAATTTTCGAATGTGCACACAGCAAATAAATCGGTAAACTATCGTCGTATATCGAGTAAACACGAGACAATAATATTATATTATTTTTCACGGCCACTAAACTTCGATGTAAGTTAGCCACGTTATTTATTCATGTAATCCTTCATTCCAATTAAGTTTAATAATGGTGGTCGTAATTATTGCTCTTATTACTTGTACGGTTCAGTGGCGAAATGCTACAACGTAGACTTCTTGTTGTTTACGATCGCAAAAATCGATTTAAAAGCTTATTGGTTGAGATTGGTATCATGTTTCATATGTGCTACAGTAAATCTTCAGCACGCTCTTTGTGTTATGTGATAAAATCGAAATAAATAAAGAATTTTCTTTAAATTAAAAATCGAGTAATTTATCTATAAAACAGTTTCAACACGTCTAAAAAAATGTCTAAAGGATTCAAAAGTCTAAGATATGCAAAGTTTTCCAAGTAATTTGATTTAATCTTATCTTGACGTTCAATAAAAGACCTAAATTCAAAAAACCAATGTTCAAAAGCCCGCAATAAATTAACCTTTGAAATGTAAACGTCAAAATCAATGACACCAAAATTCTAAAAAAGGTGCTTGAAAATAGAACACGACTTAACGTTTGGATACACGGAGAATTTCGACAACTCGCCAATATTTGGACGAAGTTTCCTTCTCAAAAGCATTTCAAGCGTAGCGTGAAAATCTATTTTCAATGGGCCACTATCGGCCGGCACAGGACACCCGCCAAAGGCTTTATGCCCAAAGTTAAGCGTCCTCGATGCTCCTATACTGTAAACTCCCCTTGTAGAGCTCTTAGTTTAACGCTAAGCAAATTTTAATATTCAATTGTGCTTTTGCATGTTTGGGATTTGTTTTACAATAGGTGCTTCGTACTTGAAGTTTTGAATTGATAACGTTGTTTAAGATAGTTGTGTGATAAAAACACTTTAATGCAGTAAAATACCTGTGGTTTATTTTATCTAAATCTTAGTTGCGTGAATCAAAAAACGTAGTAATTTCGTCACAAATGTTTTATCATGATTTAACTATGAGACAATTACCTATCTTCTTCGGATATCTAACCTGTCTTGTTTAGTTTAAAAGCCAAGTCGTTACATCTCCATACATTCCCAATAGCCATTAAAGTTCAAATTTAAACTTTCACACAAACGCATCGCTAATAAGTTATCGATGCGACGGTCACGTAAGGCAGCCCGCACGGGGGACTGTCAAAGGCATTTAAAACCGAACGGAGTTGGGAACTTTGCAAGTGTATTAGCCGACCGGCTAATGCGCGCGGACAGCGCATCGAGTGCAAACGGACACAACTCGTCGTCTTCACTCACTAACTTTAAACCGAACAGTCTTTTGAATTTGAATATGTTCCATTTTTAATTTAGAATGAACGCTTTTCCAGAATTTGGAAAGAAATTTTGAATTAATGTGCAAAATACATGTTTAAAAAGAAATTTGAAATTGAATGCTACTTATCGTTATTTGTCATTTTGCCAAGTTTTGTTTGGGAATTCTTTAATATATTTAAATTTCGATACGATGGAAATTCATGAATATATCCACAAATAACAAAATACATTAGTCAAAATGACACAGTAATAATCATTTTCGTGAGGGAAAAAATAATCTATACAGGTAATAAATGTGTCTGTAACCGCTATATAAAACGACATAAATGTGTTTGATAACCTAACGATAAAGTTACACCTAGTTAACGGTAAGTAGAAGTTTGCCAAACTAATAGATAATCTCTACATCAAAGTTAAATCTGTGTTACAACTTTATTAAAGCTAAATCGATTGCGCTATAAAATAAATACCCATAAGAGGGCGTATCAGCTAAAAGTACCTAACAAACGAGACCATAACACATAAATCATAAACTTCGAAACACGAAAATTCGTGTTGATAATCACATAATAATTACCGACCCGATAGAACCCGCCGGGAATCGAATAGGGATCGAAAGGGATTAGCTCGTAATGAGGATAAAATTGGCGACATATCATAAATATTAATTATAATTTGGTATTATAAACTTTTTTATAAATCTGTTCATTGACGTGAATCGGAACAAAGAACATTTTCAGAGAGATACGGCAACGTAGCGCCCTCTCTTAGCGGATGGCGAAAATAAAAAGCTTGTCCTTACTAGAAAACGAGAGGCTTTAGCTATATGTGACATAACTGAATCCATCCTACAAACATGAAATTACGATGACTGAGACAGACGTTTAATTTACGGCGCAATTATCGCTTAAGTATTATTACAAAGGACATTTCCAGCAAAAAGTCTCGCGACGGCCACTTAGAAAGCACCTTTGAAAAACAAAATGCTCGTTTAAGAGCGTTTAAGCAGAAATAACTTGGAAAAAAGGCTGATCGAAAAAAGCGGAGTATGCGCGCAACAATGTGTACGTAACGCCATCTGTTGCCGAGTAGCGTAAAGCTAGCGTAGAGGTCAAGAAATTATTTAGCGAAGAATGCTCGTCGTCCCGCGGTCGCTTTGATGGCTTCCGACGAAGCAATCAGACGTCTTTACGGGCATATTTATGATTATAATACCGTGTCTCATTATATACTTTATGATTTTATACCTAAACGACTGTCCAAGATAATAATACCTAAGTAATTGTTACGGTTGAACACGTAAACGATTTGGGGAGCGTGAAACTGTATCCGTCTTTGTCTAACATATAATAAACCAAACAGACTCTACAGAATTTTCCTAATAGACTCTTCACGACGACTCATAGTCTTTAATAGTTAATACTTGTTCTTTTATCATAATTAATTACATAATACAAACACAATTGGTTTTTTACAAGCGCGCAAATATTATTTCGTCAGTTAATTGTTTAATTATGCCTTCATCATTGTGATAATTAGAAATTTTATTACAAAATAAACATTCTTGAAGCCCAAATAGGGAGAACAAATCTGAAAATGACTTTAATTTAATTGTTGTGTGTTTTTCTAGTTTATTTATAATCCCGCGTTTTTGTAATCTGTGTAGCAACAGATTATAATGTTCGGTTGGTACTTGATGCAGATTACATAATCTCGTTCAGCCTGCAACGTCAAAATGGCTGACAATTAGAAATACTTATTGGAGAAAGTGTCAAAACTATTAAACTCCAACGCGATGTCATTACGTTCAAACAACACTTCACACAATTTATTCGTATAATGTGGACTCACTTCATAGTCCTTAACACAATTAGCTTTTAATAGCCAAACTAAAATAAGATGGCGCTAAATTATTGCAATCAAGAGCTCTTGTTGTAAAGCGTTCCGTTGCAATAATTTTGTTGCGTTTTACAGCTGAACAGACAAATATATTTTAATGTAGATCAGTTGACATTCGTGAATTAACTTCACAGGAATATCGGGGTTAACTATTTTCATCTACGATGTTACAAAGACATTTTACGAGCTTGCTTATTATAATACTCGTCATTTTGTTATGTACAAACTAATTGATAGGTTTCATTCATGTTTAATAATGTTAGCGACTATTTACGATAGATGTCGAACATTGAACAGAACATTAAACGGAAAACAAAGTGGATAGAGGGCACTACAAATAAATATCTGTATATGAAGCTGCTAATCCAATAACTTTCCAGTATAATGAAAGTAATAAACAAATCAAAAATCGAACGCGATTCAACTCACAGAGGTTATCCTAAAAAGGTCTTAATTCGTCAACAATCATCAAAAAAGAAATAAAGAAGAGCATTCTCGTTCGTCAAGCAAACGACCGAAGCGCGGGTAATTATTTTAATAAAGCTGCGGTCGCACAGGCGGTCGTAAACACGTCGCGCGACCGTCGCTACGTCAACGCCCACCGTTCACTTTCAAACGTTTCGATTTTCGCGCAAATGTGATCGAGAATGCACCCAGATTGTCGCTGTTCCGGCCAAAAATAATGATGTGGTTTGTCTGGATTGATGACTGAGGCGCGCGAATGAACGCATGGAACTTTGTTGAATGTTTGATTGATTTGTACAATTTTGGAAGGTATTAATGACTCGCCGCAATTCTTCATTGGAAAGGTTTACATTCTAGTGCATCGTATTCAAGCATTTAGGTAGTGAACTCTTCAGTGGTTTTAGTGACGTCTTCGAAATACTCTTCCGCAATAATATAGCTAAGTCATCACAAACACAATAATTATATTGCAACTAAACGTATGCCGCTATAAAAACAATATTTACCTTTCTACAGAAACCATACAAGCATTTCAGAGAAAGATCAAAATTGTCGCGCGCTATAACACATCGCGAGCGCCATTTTGCGAACCGTTTTCACAACAGTTTAATAGGAAATTAAGTGCATCCTGACGTATTATTCGTCGTAATTAATTACACACGTTTCCTTAGCAAACCCCAAGTTATATATCAGGGATCTGTCTCACAAGATGGGTTGTTTAAACTGTCAGTTCGGACGCGATTTGTGACCGACCATTTTACATCTTTGCTCCCCGTCTTGCATAATTAGTAAGGATTAATGTGTAGCTATGAATGACTCGTCATTGTGCCGCGAAATAGTTTTAATCCAACACACTCGCAAATTAAATCAAGCTCTAGATTTATCTATATAAGTCGCACAATTTATAACCACTAAATGCGGCACGTTGAAAATATTTTCAGTTATTAAAAAATGAGATCGTTGTTTCCATATGTCATGTTGACAGAAACGTCACGTCAAACTAACACGCTCTAGTAGCGAAAAAATGTTTAATGATTGCCAAGATCACATTTTGACCTTTCGTCTCTTACCTACCTATTATTAATGCAACACATTTCCGCACTTACGATGCCAAAAGAACGTTTGTACAGCAAAATCTGTATTCTTTGAGGTGTACTTATTCCTGGAAGTTTAACGACTAAGGTCGTTCATGTCAAATGTTGATACATCTCGAGTTTTATCTCGAGTACGTGCTTTATTCTTTCAACACGGTATCAATGAAGCGATCATTTCGGTCTAATTCTTTGATCCTAGGAATGTTTGACAATGATTTTGACAAGAATATTCTGTTTTATGATCAGTTTTATTCTTAACCACTACACCGTGGCTGTGGAAAGTGTTTTAACTCACCACTTCACTGTAGACGTACTATTGCAGTCTCCACTTATATTTCATACAGTCAGGGAATAATATAGACTCACCATCGATCTTTTTTTTTCAATTTTCACGCAACAAAAGCCCTCTCGCGTTAGCGCGTGTTCGCGTGCCACGGCACAATCAATCGCTGCCACAATCAATAAAGCAACTGTGCGAAATCAATGCATTAATACCTGCTATTAATGCGGTACACGTGAAAAATCGTTATATTGTCACGGCACGTTGTTTTTATATATTTTATAGATAGAAAAAACTGCTTGACATTTTGAAGATGGCGGCGAAACATTCAAATTCGACGCCATTATTTGGTCATCAATTTTATGTTAACGGTCAAACCATATTATATTCAACACCAAAACCAAGAGTTCAATAACATTTTCGCTTATTGCAGTATGGAGTCAAAATTTGCTTAAAAAATTCGCTTTTTTGTAAGTAATAACTGTAAACAAAGACACGGTACGGACCTTAAAATCAATTAAAAACGGCACATGAAGCGGCAGACGCGATCGGCACTAACCGCGTTACTCCGCCTGTAGTTAACGGAAATTCGGTTATTTCGTTAAAAAACTTCGCTGCGCTATCGTTAAAAGTTACACAGATAAGCTCCGGGGAGGCGCTAGGGCGTAGTCTGCAGTTTTTGCTATCATGTCACTGTACACAGCAAATAGGATGAAATAAGTATCTATGTCTAGGGTCGGGCTAACTACTGAACTGAACGATTCTTATAATCGTTTTAGGGATGGATCTTACGATTTGTCTATTTCATGGAGAGTAGGACAATATTTAAGAAACACAATATTTAATAAAGCACTGTCAAAAAAGTTACCAATTACAACGTGATGAAATAATAAATGAACTGTATTTGATTTCATGTACATTCTCCGTTGCACAGTGGTATTACTCGACGTTTCTATCTCTACAGACGAGTCCCACAGCGGGGCTGGCAAAATTGATTATTGAATCTAGTTACAAACTAGAGAGTACCGAGGTTTTACACCGAGGGAATACAGCTCCGATTTTTTATTTTGATCCACGAATATGTACATATCATAGTTCCATTATAGAGATTCCATTATATCTTCTCTCTAGTATAAACAGCAAATGTGATATGAATATGTAATAAATAAACTGTGGATTTGTATTATGACGTAGAGATTGTATGATAGATTAATCATGACGAAGACAAAGAAATTGCGAATCGTAGAGCTAAGCTCTATATACACAAGCTCACAATTATATATTAAGTCGCTGAAATTATTACAGTCCGTTGACAAAACGCAGGGATCATTCAAATAAATTGATCTATAAAAATGATTTAAATACTAAACTCAACCTACGATGTAATCTCTTCCTAAACTAATAAATATTTTAATCTTAACGCAGCTGTAAATCACTAAAATTATTTCTCTATTATAACGCGACACATTTAAATACGTTTTTACTACTTTATAATAAAAACATACCCTCAATTTTATAGTTTAAACGAAATCGTGTCATTTTCGCGCTCGCGACGTCTATACAGTTTAGCCTTCAGCCAATCGAATGCACGCAACTTGAAATTCGGTAATTTTCGGCTCAATCAACGAACGCGATTGTCCATTACGTGTAACTGCGTGATCACCGAAATATAAGCGGATCGCATGTTTATATAACATACATTCGACGTAGGTTCCCAACACAGCCACTTAAATATCTACTATTTGATTTCTCCGGTGTACGAAGCACACAAACAAATAATTCCTAGAATTGTCTTACTCGTCCTTATCTTAATTTCATGAGCTCGCTTCCTCCACAACACGTACTTCGTGTACATGTATATGGCTCTCGTCACATGCACAGGACCATTCTGTTTCTCTCTCGTGTGGAATCAATTGTGGTCGGTGCCCCCGTCGCGGCAGATTGCCATCTAGCACGCGATCCCGATCACCCGACCCTACGCACGCGATGTCGAACAAAAGAAACTTACCAATCGAAAATTATATCATTCCAGACTTTTACCTCTTCATTTTCTATGTTATCGTGTTTTACGCAACGCAAGATTTATTTTGTGTCGTTATCGAATAATATTTGAATGTTTTAAGGGCTTGCTCGGTGAAATACTTCCGGCACATACAATATCATTTGTACCATTTCATTGTTGCACCACTTAGCACCTAATTTTAACTCAGATGCCAGTTTATGCAACTATTTCTTTTGCATATAATTAACAATTCAAATGCGCTATTTTTTCCGTGCTCTGCAACACTTTCGAGCGGCCCTGACGTCCGCTGCCGACGACGACTCGAATGCAAATGAGCATCGATCGCCTGTGTGACGTATAGAGCGCGCACTTCTCACCCCTTTCTTGCGACTACCCGCCAACTTGATTTACAATCCCGGATACGAGCTCCCCGTTCGAATCCAACCTATACGGTTAAATTACGAACGTTACTTTTTTACTATGTCACAGTGACACTATAATTTAGGGCACCGCCCCTTTACTTTCCAAAGCCTTTGAATATTCATACGACTATAGCAATCAATAACGGCCACAAAGAAAATAGTTTTCGCGTGCACGCACGCGATATAATGTCGCATAAACAAATAATTTCTTCGTTTTTATTGTTATCCTTGAATTATGTTATTGCCACTCGAATTTACACGGCCCCTTTCCCGCCATCGGTCAGAAGCGATCAAACGGCGTCCGATAAATTTTAAACTTCCGTGACTGTACGACGTTAATAGAGCAGCGCGTTTTTTAAAAAATATCCATCAAAAATGCACATCTTAATGGCCAACAATAAAAACTGATATCGTTACATAGTTTATAGTCTCCGAGATAAGAAATGCGAATGAAACTAGATCAATAAAATCTAATATTTAGAGTAGCCGCCTCTCACGGGCCGGCCATGTTGACGACTTTGACGTGTACCTACACAAAATGGCGCGACCTGTGTTGCGTCACATTCCTGTGGAAATAACCTCAGTTTTTTGACAATATTTCGAAGCACGTCGCAGTAATTGCCCGCGTGCCGTTTACAGAATAACAAAATGTCTGCAACAAGATCAAAGGCATTAATAGACGTGTGTTGAAATTTATCGACGGCCCGTATGTCGAAGGATGAATATATACATACAAATCGCGATGATTCGTCCGTCTGTGATTTCAAAATTATATCCTATATTTGCGAGACGTTTTATTTATAGTGTGAGTATTTTTATAGTTTTTGTCTGTAGGTACGTCCCTCCGTTTAAACAGTATATTAAATTACTCGGTTCATAAGAGATAACTGCGTGCTTCACATTTTGATTCGCTACGATATGTCAAGTGGTTTTGAAGTTATAAAAGAAAACCGCGAAAACCGCCGCGGGGCGAGACGTGGCTTTGAAATTAACTAAATAATCAGCTAGTCGTTGGCGGCGGACGAGACACGGGTGACATTCTAATTATGTTTTGATCGGTTCTTATTGACATAACGGGTGTCTTTTTGATACTTACTAAAATTGTATTTTGCATAAGGAGGCCTATTCGAGCAATGTCGTATAAATACAGAAATTACCTCATTGAATCCACTTTTATATATGATTCGCACAAATTACAGTTGACTAAATACATTTATATTGCTGTTTGAAAACTTGTCGCTTCACATTTGTT
The DNA here is from genome assembly GCA_947562105.1 of Shargacucullia verbasci. Classification (NCBI taxonomy): domain Eukaryota; kingdom Metazoa; phylum Arthropoda; class Insecta; order Lepidoptera; family Noctuidae; genus Shargacucullia; species Shargacucullia verbasci. Next base: position 11,671,943 of record OX387301.1, read on the forward strand.
CAAAATAAAATTGTGACAGATCATACGTTTCGATTTAAAATTGGAACGTCCACGGTAATTCATTTTTTTTATTTCACCACAGACTTGATTTCCACCAGAGGCCTGCAGATATTGTCTTAGTAGGCTATAAAGTTTAAATACGAAACAATTTACGCAAACATTAGAAATGCAATTAATTTATAAACGAATCACGTATATAGAGTTATTGTCTAACATAATGGTCTCAACAGATCATAATCTGAGATATGTTTTAAAATATTTGTATCACGTTTGTTCAGTCATAAGTCGTTAAATTCGTGAACGGTTGGTTTCACAAAAAATATTGTCTATAGAAGGACATAACGGCCTTTATTGTATGATTTGGAACGTGAGAATTACCAGAAAGTGACAACATTGCCAATGAAATTTTCGAAAGTGAAAACAATAAAGTTTTACTTGGGATAGAGAATAGATTGCACTATGAAACTACGTATATAATACTTGGTGAAAGTTGAAAAAAAGGCGTTATAACTGCCAAAACATTGACATACTGCTCTATTATATCTGGACATTTTGAAATTAGAAACTGGTGACTCTTTCTAATACAGTTAGCCTGATGGTATGTAACTGTGTAGCCAATTTAATACTAAAACACGAGTATGTGTATTTCGGCAATTCGTATAAACAATGTCACTGTGCGTTATCTTAATTCATTTTAAACTCTCAATAAATAAAATACACTTTACGTTCCAATAAAAGTCCAGAGTGAGTTTTCGAAGAAAAACAATTGAATCCCAAAGCATTATGCTTTTTATTGTCCAATAGTTAGAGACGAACTCGGTGTAACAACACACAAATCTAAAATAAACCAAATGGAAAATACTTGTGAGGAAATTAGCATACATATTGTCGGTTTTAAAATAAAATTTAAGGACGCAATTAAGTCTTTGTGATCCTTGAAAATTAATACGTCAACTCACAAGCGCTCCGTTTTCGGAATCGTTAAAATACCGCAAAGCAAATAACATTATCGTTTTTCTTTAAACACTTGACGGATGTGGCCGATTTTTAACGTACATACATCATCACACAATATTTACAGTCATACAATAACAGTATAGTTATCTAAAGAGATGGCGTCCAATTATTATCAGGTTCATAAGATAAAATAAATGAGGGCGCCGCGCTAACACCGCTCGGATTTAACACCAAAAATTCTTTGAACTCGAAATATACTGTAACAAATATTACCCGCAAGAGATCCCAGTATCCGAACATTATGCGCGCACTTTAATTCTATAATCATCTCAGCGAACGTCTAAAACTAATTACGCGACTTAATTAAACTAATTCCGTGCGTACATCACCATCTAAATAGTGTCGTTTCATTGTGAGAGCGGAGACAATATGTTGACAGGATGAATGACCACAGTATGGCGGGCGGTTTTCACGCGTAACTTCACTTGTTTATGAGTGCGCGGGCGCAGTTTTAGGATTACTGGGCTTAGGCGATGAGTGCACGTTCCCATTCAGCGATTATCTCTAAAGCGCTATGTATCGCTGTATAGTTCAAATGAAGCGCCTAATTTCAATTGTACCAAATATAACTCGCGTATTTATTACTTGGCAACAGTTAAAGCTACTAACACGGATGTACGCGACCCTGTACATGAGTGTGCGTACGGACAATTTAGCTGCAATTAAAATTGTTCGGGTGCGGATTCGAATGCAAAACGCTACCAATATATTATGCTGAATACAATGTGTAACAACAACAATACATTTTTGTACCGATATATATCGCTTTTGTTCTGCTGCCCTAATTTCCCACTCAGTTCATAAACAAGCTATCATAATACTGAAACCAATAAAACTAATTTTGGATTACGAATGAGTCATTAACTCGAAACAAGCAATATGTACTCACATTTTTATGCAAACTAATTCTCGTGTAGTAGTTGCTGAATTCCAGTTGATTTGAGTTTAAAATTATTTTTGTTTTGTTTCTAGTTGGGACGAAAGATGGAACGGGCTCGGTATTTGGGCGACCGGAGGGTGAGGGCGACGATAGGCTCACGCATGCGATACTGAATGAAGCGCATCTAATGAAGACGCCCACCGGACAACCCCACAATGATGACTCCAGAAGCAATGAGGATTCTAGCTCGCCGAGAACTCAGTGCCCCTCACCGTTTTCCAATAAGGTACAAAAAATAACTGACATGAATCACATCATCATCACATGTTATATTCTGTTCAACAAATTAATTGTATTGTGTAATTTCTTCAGGAATCAAGTCAAAACAGAAGACTCAAGAAATATGAGAACGATGACATTCCCCAAGAGAAGGTGGCGCGCATATACCAAGAGGAGCTTGCCAAAATCATGACTAGGAGAGTGGAGGACATACGCCGCGAAGGTTTCCCTGGGTAAGTTTCCAATGTTGACACATAAAATGAGTCTTAAATTCAATAGAGCCTTTTACTTACTAACAATTTAAACGAGAACAGCAAATCTAAAACTAACGTATAGCATGTTTCCTCCTTTTTTCAGCGGCGGCATGCCACCGCACATGGAGAGGCCACCGGAAGACATCCGCATGGCATTAGAAGCATACCACAGAGAATTTGCCAAGATCCAGCCAGCTGGCAACATTCCCAACCTGCACAACTTGCCTGGGATGCCGCCTTTTCCCAACCTCCTCGCGTTGCAGCAGCAAGCGATGCAACAAGCGCAAAACCAACAGATGAATGGCTCAGGAGCGGTCCAAGATCTTTCTTTGCCAAAAGATAAAATCGCCAAAATTAATGGAATGACTGATAGTGATAAGGATAGGGCAATGGATGCCGAAGAGGCTATTAGACACGCGGGAAGCGCATTCTCGTTAGTAAGGCCCAAATTAGAGCCAGGACAGCAATCGACGGGGTCGTCCGCGTCCAGTCCACTGGGAAACGCGATACTACCGCCCGCCATTACTCCAAATGAGGACTTCAGTAGTTCAGCGGCAGCAAGCCCATTGCAAAGAATGGCTTCGATCACGAATAGTCTCATATCCCAGCCGTCAAACCCTCCTCATCATCCACCCGTACAGAGATCCATGAAAGCAGTTCTTCCACCAATCACCCAACAGCAATTCGATCTCTTTAACAATTTGAACACGGAAGATATTGTGAGGAGGGTGAAGGAGGCTTTGAGCCAGTACTCTATCAGCCAAAGACTGTTCGGTGAATCCGTCCTTGGTCTATCGCAAGGATCCGTGAGTGACTTGCTGGCGAGGCCAAAGCCCTGGCACATGCTGACTCAAAAAGGACGAGAGCCTTTCATCCGCATGAAGATGTTCCTGGAAGATGATAATGCTGTACACAAACTGGTTGCGTCACAGTACAAAATAGCGCCGGAAAAACTGATGAGGACTGGAAACTACAGCGGAGCACCTCGTAAGTATCATATCTATGCAAGATGCTCTACATATCTGCTTTTATTTATATATTAATTAGAATAGTAGATTAATAGTATTTTCCCTCTTTTGTCCTTACAGCATGTCCGCCGAATATGAACAAACCAATGCCGCCCACGCAGAAGATGATTTCCGACGCCACATCCCTGCTCAGCAAAATGCAGCAGGAGCAGCTCCTGGGGCCTGGCCACTTAGGTCACCTGGGCCAGCCTACACCACTACTGCTCACTCCACCCGGCTTCCCGCCGCATCACGCCGTCACGCTACCGCCGCAGCATCACGACAACAACAACAAAGAGAGGAAGCCACCGCCCCCGCCGCAGCCGCACCACCAGCCTCCCGTCATGCGCAACCTGCACCAACACATATCGCCGAGCGTCTACGAAATGGCCGCACTCACCCAAGACTTGGATACGCAGACCATTACGACCAAAATCAAGGAAGCGCTACTGGCTAACAATATCGGCCAGAAAATTTTCGGTGAGGCTGTCCTAGGTTTATCACAGGGCTCAGTCAGTGAATTGCTATCAAAACCGAAACCCTGGCACATGCTCAGCATTAAGGGTAGAGAACCATTCATCCGTATGCAGCTTTGGTTAAGCGATGCACACAATATAGACCGTCTTCAAGCTTTGAAGAATGAGAGACGAGAAGCGAGTAAACGACGGCGATCAAGTGGCCCAGGCCAGGATAACTCATCAGACACATCGTCGAATGACACGTCAGAGTTCTACCACTCCAGCTCTCCTGGTCCCACAGCGGGTACGCCTTGTGCCAAGAAACAACGAGTTCTCTTCTCTGAAGAGCAGAAAGAAGCACTGAGATTAGCTTTCGCACTCGACCCCTACCCAAACATGCCAACGATCGAGTTTCTAGCCGCAGAACTGGGTCTATCATCACGAACCATCACCAACTGGTTCCACAACCATCGAATGCGGCTCAAACAACAGGCGCCTCATGGCTTGCCAGCCGAACCTCCCGCTCGAGATCAATCCTCGGCGCCTTTCGACCCTGTCCAGTTCCGTCTTCTTCTCAATCAGAGACTTCTAGAACTACAGAAAGAAAGGATGGGCCTCGCTGGGGTGCCTCTTCCGTACCCGCCGTACTTCGCGGCAAACTCGAACTTAGCGGCGCTGATAGGTCGCGGCCTAATCCCACCCGAAGACCAAGTGAAGGACCAATCCGGTGGGCTCGACCTCTCGATGCCGCTGAAACGAGAACCCGATGGAGATGACTTTGAGGACGATGACGTCGAGAGCAACCTCGGCTCTGAGGACTCGTTGGACGAGGAATCTAAGACTGAGCCGAAGGCGGCGTCGACCCCGGCTGGCCGCTCCAGCAGACGGAAGCCCGCCGCGCCGCAGTGGGTCAATCCCGATTGGCAGGACGAGAAGCCACGCAATCCAGATGAAGTGATAATAAACGGAGTGTGCGTCATGCGGAGCGATGACTTCCGAAGAGAGGCCGAGGAGACAGTACTCGTAGAACCTTCGCCCGTGCCGCGCGAAGGCTCACCCAACGCCTCACCGGCGCCACGCACTCCCCATACGCCACACACGCCGCACACGCCGCGCCCACCACATACGCCCGAGGACGTCATCCCAGAAGACAAAATCAAATCTGAGACCGATGACGGTTGGGAGTACTAAGACTTTACAATGCGCGTACTCATAGCGAGTGTGATAAAAACGGGTCCCGAACTGTGAGGTGTCGACTGTACCATATCACGTTCGAACGATATTATTTATTGTGTGAGAAGTGTCCGTCGGTCCGGTGGCGACGTTCAGTGCAAATGTTACTGTGTAGCTAGTGTTTGTTGTAATTCGATTGTAAGGCCAAAGACTCTGTACATAATACCGTCGTAGCTTCTCGTGATACGCCGGACGCGTCCCCGACCGGGACGAGATCAACATGCGATACAAAAAGATGCATTTTTGCTTTAATTTTTTAATGTAAACACGTACCCTGATTAGGTACAAATATCTGAATATTTTTTAAGTTACGGCTTTTAAATTCGATTGTAAATAAATATACCAAATATGTGTCGAATATTGCCTGTGAACCAGACCCTGTATATAAGTAGGTTAGATGTTACGTGTAAGATAACTCAGTTGCTGATAAATTTAGGGATAGGGAAGGTTCATTTAATTGTTAATGAAAAATTATAAAGTGCAATCAGATGTAAATTTAAGCTATGGTTTAACGAGCCCCAGTTGAAAAGTATTATTATGTTTATTAGAACCGGCGAGGTTTAAAATATTATAATCGGGTTATATAAGTTTAACATTTAAATTATTAATGTTTATTTTATACTATTGTATGTTTTTTCTATTGCATTATTTTATATACCGCCGCGGGACCGCTCAACTTTGTGATTTTAGCTATTTCATTTTTTTAAAGTTTAGTTGTCATAAACTGACAATTTTAATTCCGTACAATAGCTATATTGTTTGTTTCTTTTCATTTTTTATATATTTTTTAGAAAATGTACAAATCAAGACACAAAATAATACGATTAAGCAAGTAATGTATTGCTTATGGTTTATAGTTTTATTTTATTTTAGCAATAAATTTGCTTTTAATCTTATTTCCTTTATTTTATTTTACCTCCTTATTTTTCCTTTTTTTTTCCTAGGAGATAAGTAAATAAAATGTAAATTTAAAGGAACCATACTCCTTGCAATCACGTTGTACATAGTTATATTCAGTTAAATGTAAATAACTAATTGAAATGCCACGTTAGCGTAAAAATAGTTAAGTAGCAAAATAGTTAAACCCAAAAAATTTAACTTCGTAAAAGGGTATTAAAAATCATAAATAATCGAAATTATTGTCATTCTAAAAGTGTATCGAAAATTGTAACGAAATTATGTCAGAAAATAGATTTAGGCCTCCAGGTTTCAATAAAAATGAACAGTTTGGAAATATTTCAATTTTACATGGAGAATATAAATTCTTTCTAAAAAATACATCCAATTTTTAGAAATACCAACATACATATCGATGTTATATATAAACGTAAGTTAGATAAGTTATAGCGTGTAATAGTCAATATTAAAAAAACTTAGGCTGTTTAACAGTTAAAGAACAGTTATTTTAACTCTCCAACTCCGTTGTAAGAAGTGAAGGAAATTTTTTAACTAAATAAAAAATTGATTTTTAGAATCATTTCATAGCTTTTTGCTTTTAAAAGAATAATATACGTATATTAAAATATTATTGTTATTTAATATAGATGCTTCAAATATTTTTGATATGACAGTTACTTAACAAATGCATCCATTGCTTTTTAGGCGATGGCCACTTTTTAACAGAACATATGGCTAAAAGTTAATATTTGGCATTATATTTTCTTTTAATCTACAAATGAAAATATTCATAATACATTGCACGTTAATTGCTCCTGAGTTAGACGAGAAAAACGAAAGACAATGTATAAAATCATCCACAATAGTTTATTTACACTTATGTAATTACTATTATTACGTAGGTGTACAACCACTAACGTACATGATAAATTAATCCTGACTTATTTTATTCGAAGCCATGCCACGTTCACATCTCTAATAGTAAATCTTATTCTAAATATGAAAATTAAATCGTACCTTCCCATAACAGACTGTGCATTATTACTATTATATATTATTTATTGTACTATTTTTACTTTCAAGAACTTTGGACGATCGATTTGGAGATCAATCTAATTTTTGATGTTTTGTTCGGAATACTGTGGCCCAAATCGGGTTGCAGATAGAAGCCAAAAACGGCATTTTTACAATTGGTTTACCAATGATAAAGTTATCTAATAAAAACGTTACAGTTCTCTCTATTTCATTATCCGATTAATATTTTAGGTATTATAGAGAGAGCTATCGTAAACCAGAATAGGATTGATAATGGATGGAAGGCCCTATGCTGGACAAATCACCCCTCGGTCTTTTACTGGCCTCTCTGTAAAAAGCAGGCCTAAGTCTTAATATCTAGTAGTGAATAAACAGGCGCTGATGAGAATGATACTGTTAGCACCAAAATATTAGAAGCACCTATTATAATATATGATACGCCATCTTGTATTTATTGTTACGTTGAGTGTTGCCAGGTTAGAATGTATATAGTAATCCGGTAGTGAATAGATTATTATTATGCGTTATATCCATTATAATAATGAATAGTATTAAAAATTATAGCGATAATTATTATTGTTCATATCATAATATTAATTAATAATGATGCTGAAAACCATTGTCTTCTTTCCGAACAATTTCTAAAGTTATTAAAATTAAAAATAAAGAAATTGCTAATCATATTTTGTTTTATTGTGATATTGTCCAGAAACACTAAAATCATGAACTTTAAAGTTAATCGTCCACTGCTAAACAGATCTTCGCCGGACTACAATGACTTAACACTCCTGCTGACGCCTTTTAAATAAAGAGGTAAACTGAATTAATGATGCTGGAATAAATAATTGTTGTTACTGGCGGTTGAACGCAAAATTACGATTTCAACATATCGCGAGAAAAGCGATCCCATTCTTCAGTCACTGACGCCAAAAAGAGACAAGTAACGAAATAGTCATCTGTGGGCTAAAACATTTGCTCGGTACGAGAATAGAACCCGCGACACGTAGCCAGAAAATCACTGCGCTATCCGAGTCGTCGAAACTCTCAAAACACGGTCATCAGGAACCGCTTCTTAATCTTAAATAGTTGTATACCTATTCAGCACATACCTACTAGAAACATTACCCTTAATTGAGGTAAGTGTCCACTTGAAAATGGATCTTAGACGATAAACGGTAGTCGGGAAATGTTAATATTATCATCACACTTGACTAACAGAATAGTTACTGCAGTACCTACGTTGTTTGACAATTACGAACACATAAAAAAAACAGTCAAGTCGGTCGAGCCGTTCTCAAGTGATGACCTTACATACATACTGCAATTTATTAATATATATTAGGAACTGTTGGTTGTTGTTGTTGGTCAAATAAGAACAAAATTATATAATTGTAATACCGTTTAATAAGAACAAACAAATCTAAATATTATAGTTACCAAAAATATCTAATCAATTTCTTCAATGACTGGTCCGTCGCTACCACCTTGTTGACCTTTCTTGCAGCCAGTTGCATGAAATTTCTTCATCAGTGGGGCACACTCCTTTGCCACCTCCTTATATTTGTCTTCATACTCATCTTTCTCTGCCAAAGAGTTGCTTTCCAGCCAGCGCAAAGTATCTTCGCATTTACGACGAACCTTTGCACATTCAACCTCTCCTAATTTACCGCCCGCTTCATCAACCGCCTGCTTTACACCAAAAACGTATGATTCAAGCTTGTTCTTGGCTGCTACACGATCCCTTTGCCTCTCATCATCATCTTTATATTTCTCAGCATCAGATAGCATTCTGTCGATCTCTCCTTGTGATAGGCGGCCTTTATCGTTCTTTATAACTATGTTCTTACTTTTCCCAGTGCTATTTTCTTTAGCAGAAACATTAAGTATGCCGTTTGCATCTAAATCAAATGCCACGTCTATTTGTGGGACCCCACGAGGAGCTGGTGGGATGCCAGTCAAATCAAATGTTCCCAGCAAGTTATTGTCCTTAGTCATTGCTCTTTCGCCTTCGTAAACTTGAATGGTCACAGCTGACTGATTGTCGGAATATGTGGTAAAAGTTTGTGAATGTTTGCAAGGTATCTTTGCATTGCGTATTACTATAGGCGTCATGACACCACCGGCTGTTTCAATGCCCAATGATAATGGAGCTACATCAACTAATAGAACATCTTGAATCTTAGAATGTCGTTCTCCGCTGAGTATAGCAGCTTGAACAGCTGCGCCGTACGCCACAGCCTCATCAGGATTTATAGATAAATTCAATTTTTTTCCGTTAAAAAAATTCTGTAGCAAACTCTGTATTTTAGGTATGCGAGTAGAACCCCCAACCAAGACAATATCATGTATGCCGCTTTTATCAAGCTTGGCATCATTCAAAGCTTTCTCAACAGGGTCTAAAGTAATACGGAACAAATCAGAGTTCAGTTCTTCGAAACGCGCTCTAGAAACTCGTGAGAAGAAATCGATGCCTTCATAAAGAGCATCAATTTCGATGCTTGCTTCTGTACTAGAAGATAATGTTCGTTTCGCTCTCTCAGCCGCTGTGCGAAGGCGTCTTAGAGACTTTGGATTAGACTTCAAATCTTTCTTATGCTTCCTTTTGAATTCGTCAGCAAGAAAATTTACGAGTCTACTATCAAAATCTTCGCCTCCAAGATGCGTGTCTCCGGCAGTTGCTTTAACTTCGAATAGTGACCCTTCATCAATTGTTAGTATCGATACATCGAATGTTCCGCCACCCAGATCAAAAATTAACACATTTCTCTCCCCTTTCAGATCTTTATCTAATCCATAAGCTAGAGCAGCAGCCGTCGGTTCATTTATAATACGAAGGACATTCAGCCCGGCTATGGCCCCAGCGTCTTTGGTGGCCTGTCTTTGTGAATCATTGAAGTAAGCAGGTACAGTTATTACAGCTTTCTTCACTGGATTCCCCAAGTATGCCTCCGCTATTTCCTTCATCTTAATAAGGACCATGCTACTAATCTCTTCGGGAGCGAAGCGTTTACTTTTACCTTTGTATTCAACTTGTATTTTTGGTTTTCCACCGTCGTTGACAACTTTGAAAGGCCAATGTTTTAGGTCTTGTTGAATCTTTGGATCGTCATATTTTCGGCCGATAAGACGTTTTGCATCGAAGATGGTGTTGCTAGGATTTAAAGCCACCTGGTTCTTTGCGGCATCTCCAATGAGACGCTCAGTATCAGTAAAAGCGACGTAGGAGGGAGTAGTCCGATTCCCTTGATCATTAGCTATGATATCTACGTTACCATGCTGCCACACACCCACACAAGAATACGTCGTCCCCAAATCAATTCCAACAGCAACCATTGTTAGTTAGTTCTTTATAATGAATTTTCGTGCAATTTATGTAATTACAGTGTTTATTATTTATTTTGACAGTTTAAATATGATTTTACATTTCAAAATTTGAATGCCTGTCAATATTTACTTTCCAGTCAGTATTTTTAATAGTAATGATTGGTAATGATAGCCTGGCGAACCCATGTTGTATCACAATTACCTCTATAATACAGAATATCATTAACACTTGCGTGGGTTAACACAAGTGAGAGGGCTCCATATAAGGTTCTTTAAGGGTTGCATAGTCCACCAACCAGGCCAGCGTGGTGGTGGCCAGGTCAACTGATCGATAATTGCCCACGACTTACACATAAGCATATGTTACTGAACAGAATACAAACAATTTACTTACAATTACGTTTTTTACTAATATTGTGTTGCTTCAGTTATCGCCGGCAAAATATTTTTTGTTTATTTGTTATTCAATTTGTCACTGGCAGGTTTATATGCACTTCACTACAAATCTAAGTCCACAGAAAATAATCTTTCGTTTGCCAAGTTCAATGTTAACGGTCTGTTTATATTTTTTGAAGTTGATCATTCGCGGGTTCTCATGTAGGTAGGCAAAGGAAACTATGTCTTGAGTAACACATGCGGTACGCGAATTTTACAAAGAACTTGACTATGGCTTAATTATTTTGAGAAGAAACCCGTACTCAGCAGTGAAGCTGTAGGAAACTACCTTAAACGTTTTATATGACTTATTTCAAAGGATCGAGAATATTTCTGATTTATTCATAGAACGAAACGTATCAACATTTTTATTGACAGCAAATGTCATATTCATGTCAAATGATTTAGTCGTTCACTCGTCAATTTGTCAAATAACAAGCAAAACAATAGAAGTAGGCGAGTAGTGTTAATACAAAATACATAAATAATACATTACTTTACATTTTTAATGTAAACATAATATATAATTCTTTAAATATCTATTGAGTCTATACTAAGAATCAACTGTAACGCAAGTAGAGTCTATTAACAAATAAATATTGCGTGTTATTATAACCTAACCTATAAGTGTACATGGTTTATAATTTTTTAATACAAAATGCGTTACGCACAGTTAGTAGTCGGTCCTGCCGGGAGCGGAAAGGTAAGAATATAGAAACCCTAATACTTTATTACCCGAACTATTACCCAGCCTTTTTGTTAGCATTTCAACAGTCTACTACAGTATGCATTAGCAAAGAGCCTGTTAAGCCCTCCCTCTAGTAAACAGACCTTAAGAAATTGAATTAATTATCCAAATGTCCAGACCATTGCTCTCTCCTAACAACTAAACATATACAATGGCTATTGTAGACATAAAAGTAGTGGATACACAAATGGAAATTTAAGTCATAGTTTTTTATTTCAACTGAGCTTTTGCGGGCACTTTTGTAGCATCGAAAATCTAGGTGGACGGTTCCAAGAGTGAATTGGTCCTACGAAAAAAAGCCGGCAAGAAACTCCGTAAATTCTAAAAACATAATGTGGGATGTGGGAACATGATACAAAAATATTATTCTACTATTAAAACTATTTACCGAAGTTTTACTATCATTGTGTATTACAATTTGATGAAGATCCAGAAAGTTTAAATATAGAATATGAAACATGTATTTTCTGATGGTATTCTGTTTAAATTTCCAGTCCACATACTGCTCAACAATAGTAAAGCATGCAAGTGACGCCAAGCGTATAGTTGAGGTGGTAAACCTAGACCCGGCTGCTGAACACTTTGACTACGAGCCTCTTGTGGACATCCGGGAATTGATACACCTGGACGATGCCATGGAAGATGAGGAGTTGCAGTTTGGACCCAATGGAGGCCTTGTGTTTTGTATAGAGTATGTAATTTCATTTACCGTATTGCCTGTTACCAAGACTAGGTTTTTCATAATGATTATTGTATAGAAGTTTAAGGAGACTCATTGCCTTGCAAAGGTTAGTTTGAATCTGTGGTTTGGTTACCATTAACTATTTATTTTAAATAAAAAATACACTATTCTAATATAATGTAATATTACATAAGATGTTTTTTCTATCCTTGAATCATGAAAAAGAACTTGAAAACTCATAAAACAACATATATTTTCCAGGACCCTGTTAGAAAACTGTGATTGGTTAGAAGAGCAGCTTGGAGATGTGGATGATGACTACCTACTGTTTGACTGCCCCGGCCAGATAGAACTGTACACCCACCTGCCTGTCATGAGGAAGCTGGTAGACTTGTTGCAAAAGTGGAACTTCAGGATATGTGTGGTATTCATGATAGACTCACAGTTCATGATTGATGGGGCTAAATTCTTGTCAGGTAAGGAAATTAACTACCATTCATTTATTTATTCACAGTATTTATCTGTGTATCATCTTTGTGACTAAATTAATTATATTTCTGTCTTTAGTTGATAGTTCAATTTTCTATTTTAATTATATACAATTGGAGGGCCTTTGCCCTGCAATGGAACAACCCAGGCTAAAATAATAATATAGAATTATGGATCATAGGTCTTTGATTAGAAGTCAGACAGCATAGGCTTTTAATAATAACAAATAAAGGTCAATAGAAATTACCCTTTTTGAAAATTGTACTGCTTATATTATGAAATTCAACTTTAATGGTGTAATTCCCCTCTCCAGATTCAGTATAAAACATTTTCGGGCCCTAAGAAATATCTCTCAATGAGAAGGCTTGAGTCATAACAACTACTAGGCTAGGTACTGCCTGTGTCTGGTTTTGAGATTCGTTTTTCTATATATTTTCAGGCACAATGGCAGCATTAAGTGTAATGGTGAACCTAGAACTGCCACATGTGAACATTCTCACAAAGATGGATCTGCTCAGTAAATCAGCGAGGAGACAGATTGACGAGTCAGTGTGTACAAATAATTCAATTTTATTAATTGACGGCCCTAGCTAAATACTTGGCCTTCGGTACTACATATCGCGGGTATCGACTCCCGCAAGGAATAACATGTTTAATGGCCTGCATAATAATATACATATATAGGTGTCATAGCTCTGCGTGTGCTTGTAAGTGAAATGTATGTTTCTAAACTTTAAGATTAGAGCATGTTTGAGCAAAAATTAGTTAATATTTTTTTTTTTTTTTTTTTTTTTTTTTTTTTTTCTTTTTAAAAACATTGCCCCACACTAGGATTTCTCCTGTATCGTGGGTACAGTTTACAAACATACATGTCACATGCACAGACAACCAGACCCGAAACAACTATCTGTAGATCATACATATATTTGTTCCGTGCGGGGATCGAACCCGCGACACCTAGCGCAGAAAGCTAATCGCTTAGCCACTGCACCAACCGTGTCGTCAAATGGATGCTTTATGTAACCAGTTAAGTCGAAACAGTCATTTGGGGGTATGGTTCCCAACCACAGGTGTCGTTTGTTAATTAATGAGTTAAATGATTTAAATAATTATATACTTCTTGACGTTGAAGAAATAAAGACAACATCTCAGTCAGAAATGCCAGCTTCTCAAATATAAACAATCCAGACAATGTTGTTATAAACAAAACTTTTATGGTCTGATATCCATATAACCCTCTGACCATAAACCTACCTTTATCAACAGAATGTTCTCTTAAAAAGTGATGTTATAGCACAACCTTCTTCCAGTTACCTAGATCCCGATCCACATGTCCTCCTGGCCGACATGAGAAACGCGAAGTCGAAATGGCATGAAAAGTACGCGAAACTAACAGAAGCAATCGGTGAGGTTATCGAGAATTTCAGCCTAGTCAGGTTCTACCCGCTCAACATAAAAGACGAAGAAAGCGTGGAGAATATTATCATAACTATAGACAACATTATACAGTATGGAGAAGACGCTGATGTGAAGATCCGGGACTTTGATGAACCGGATCCGGATGGTGACTGTGATTAAAAATTGTATTTTTGTTATATTTTGTTGTTTGTTTTACCTTTTTCCGTTTATAAATAAAAATAGGTTGTCACACACACAGGTACAATTTAGGCAGGGTCAAATGTCTTACATTGAAATATAATAAAATCTCGAAAAAAGTGGGTACTTACAAGTTGTCCTGATCGATACACCCACCGCGTGGCTACACCTCCACACTTCACTGAACACTTCACAAAACTATTGTTTTTTTACCACCCACATCACTGAGCTGGCGTGCACTACAGACTGAAACCAATCGGCTGAAACCAATTGCACCATTTAATTGAATGTACCTATAGCCGAATAAATATGCACACTCATCTGCATATCTCCTGCTTATTAGCAAAGAAAATATCGGCCGACTTGTTTCTAGTACGCGCTGGCCCTAACACCCGACATAATTATATTCCCCTCGGAACCTTCCGTAGAACTTTTACACTACACTTTCATCACTCCGTCAATAAGACGACCCTCTGACCCTTTCATCAGCTATGTCACTATAATTCTATTAACGCGGTATAAATATCTCCACTAACACCACGAGCTATTATACGCGACATGCACTGATTAAATAGGTATCCTTTCAATACCACGCATCACTACACAAGCGTACACTTCACAAAACTTGTTTCACAACTAACGCGGGGCAATATTTCCACTACACCTACACTATGTACCTTCATCCTAAGGCTATAGTCAATTTTATAGCTGGCGTACGTCTTGCGGAAGTACTGTAACACTACAAAAGGCATCACATTGCATCTGTCAAGGTCGGAGTCACATAGGGCTGCTGTGTACCCTCCTATCTCTTTCTCCGAATACAATACAATCTAAATATATTAACACTTCCGGCTATGCGCAACAAAAACTTACAAAATATTATATCACCGCCACGTAGGTATCACTGTACACTTCACAATAATAAAATTATTCTTCTTTTCATAGCCAGATCATAGACTTTATCATCAACGGCCCGGGTATGCGCGCAACCGACAACTGGTGCCGTGAGACAATTATCCATAATAGCCTAAAGTCCACAATCAACGCGTGCACACTCACCATTTCGATAACCGAAGGACACACGAATCCGCTCCGACGCCGATGGCGGACAACCGCGACGATGTCCTTCAGGCAACGTTCTTCCCGCGACTGACGATGAGTACGAAGTACGAGTAACGAAAAACTTTAAAACCTATGCGGGTAGATTTAAAACGATTGAAAATAAGTCCCACTATATATTATTTAGTTATTATCTATTCGAAAGAATCGTCTATCGAATATTATTCGTATTTATTAACATTGTCTAAAACTTTATTTTATTACGAGAAAACTGCACAGAATAGTAAAAATAAAACGGCGGCAAACACAAACTTTTTTTTTTTAGGGTAGTGATGCAGACGTAAAAAAAAAATTTGTGCCTTTACCGACTGTCAGTGGAATTATTTTATGTAATTAATATTACATTGTTAACTAAACAGAATACATAAATACAGAATAAATCCTACTTTTACCTTTGATTATAACTATTTTCCTAACTCACGTGAGGAAAGTGTAATTTAAAAATGGGATCATAAAGTACCCAAGTAGCTCCATTGCAATATTTTGTGGGGACGAAGAAAAAAAATTCAAACGTGAACATAAACAATTTAAAAATCTTAATTCGATTTTCAAATCTTTTGCTTTCGATATAAACTATGACATCAATTTAGACATCGATGTACCTATATTGTAGACAGGTTACGTAGAATTAAAGTCAATTTTATACAAGATATTTTGGCGCCCAAACGCAACGATGTCGCTTATTTTTTCACAATGTTTTTCATAAAAAATGTGAACGGTAACAGATGAAGATACAAAAAAGGAATTAAACAATAACCAAAGCTCAATTTCTATATTTTGGTCCAATTTTCAGGGCTAAAGTGAGGAAAAATAAATAAAAACATCAATGTTCTTAATTAACCTTTATTTGACAAACATAAACATTATAACCCTATAATACGCTACATTATTGTTATACATAAAATACTACACTATGTAATATGCATTATATTCATTAGTCTAGATTAACTAAATGCCTCTATAAGAGGACTATGAACAAACGAGCATTCGTTTTCTTAGCTTAAGCTTTTATGAAACATTAAGTATTAAAACTATGAAAATAGAAAAGTGCAAGAGAGATGGAGCAACATGCAAATATATTTACAAATAACTGACAGTACAAGATTCTAGAAAATAGCAATCCATTTTAATGCCTATTTCACCACTGTCTTATAAACTGGCTAACAGAAAAAATTACAATTAGATAAACAATGAAACTAGTATCTGTAATTTTCCATCTAAATGGAATCAAAGTTTATCAGTTAGATAGTCAGATATCTTTTAGAAAAGTGGTGGATAGCCGATTGCCTATTCAGATTGCACAGGGGCAGCAACAGCCCATGTTTCAAGTTAACAATAGCAACAAATGTAAAATTACCTAAACAATATCAGACATTATTGCAGTAAAAAATTATCATGGTAAATATTACTGATTATAAACACAACTATCCAATTATGAAGAAGTTTATTTATTATCAGAGGGTAACAAAGTTTATTGTTATACTAAAACAAGTGGTGGTAACAAAACCTAACAAATTAGTATGCTCGTTCATTCAGTGGCAGTGAAACACTTCTGCGTTCTGGTTCTTATATCATTAGCCTGGGACTGAGTAATTCACCAACCAGTCTTACATTTTTAATTCCAGAACAATTTTAAATATATCATACTAGAGTTCTTTCCTTGAAGCTTCATCTGAGAATCAATGCTATAGTCATTTGCAAAATGTATACACTAAAATACTGTTATTATCCTTTATAAACAATGTTTAGAATGTCATGATTTTTTTAGTACTTCTTGTGACAATTTTACCTGAAACATTACTTGTGTAAACCAGAACACAAGAGTCAGTGATATATGGCTCATTTGAGATAAAATGGATTATGGAAGCCTAAATTTGAATTCTTTCTATCACCACAATATTTAACTACCCACCATATCCGTGCATTTTATATTTTACCCATTTAAATTAAGTAAAATAGAAACAGTAGAAAGTCAATTATTTTTACGTAGCTCGACGAATTATGTAAATAATTGTTATTTTTGCGTAATGACCCACAACCTCTCACGCCAGATTCACGTCACTCGTAGGCAAGTGGTACGATCAAGGTACCTGATTTTACGCTCATTTGCGTAAATTTAATTTTAACTAAAGTCAAATAGTCAATATACTTAATATAAAATAGTCAGATTTTCACAAATGAGCTATATATCTTTACAATAGGTACCTAAAGTATATACACATAATACTTTACATAATATGAGGGTTAACAAGATTAGCCGAAATCTGTATATGGTCCATTTCAGCTTCATTTTAATTATTAATTAAAGTAGATACATATGATTAACATAGGTACCATTCACTAACACCTGATTTTCTAAAGCTAATCAATCAATAATATCATATCTGATCAGCTGTTTAAAAACCGGGAGATAACGTTATACAAAAGGATTAATTGAAGCATGCAATATTATCGAACCAGTCGAGGTAACATCAAAAATAAGTTTAGGTTTATAAATAACTAGCTTCCGCCCGCGGCTTCGCCCGCGTAATTTATTATACATATAAACCTTCCTCTTGAATCACTCTATCTATTAAAAAAAACCGCATCAAAATCCGTTGCGTAGTTTCAAAGATTTAAGCATACAAAGGGACATAGGGACAGAGAAAGCGACTTTGTTTTATACTATGTAGTGAAGTCCTATAGAACGGAATTATTTTCAAAAAACCGTCACAAAATTGAATAAGTACAAGCAGTTAGTTCAGGTGTATACAGACGAGGGCCTTGTAGGCAACACAATTTAGCAAGTTTAGCAAAACCACATCAGCCAATTCATCAACGTATCTTCATGGTTACTGCTAAAAAAACTGCTGAATATGAACCTAATACAAATCGTAATAAGAGTCATCAATACAGTGGTCATTTTACGATTTAGTAAATCTTTATGATGAATCTAAAATGGCATTTTAGACTCACAGCACAGAATACGTTTTCGTACACTGTATCTGTGTAAGCCTGGATGGATTACGCAGATACACTGTGTTTAAAGAACTGTCGCCAGCGCTTCTTGTTCTTAATTTGTATACCTTGACTCTTATGACACTGATATAAAGTCAATTTTGAAATTCACGCGTCATCATGAAATGTAACTATTTTCAATTACTGGCAACAAGCTAAATATCAATAATAAATATGTAAACGGATTAAAATCACAACCAATAGTCAGTTAGCATTAACTGTTGAGTGTCAGATGAAGCTCTTTGTCAAATGCATTTTTATGAAGAGTGGAAGATAATGTTACTGCTATTATTAATTACTTATCCGTGCACATCCGACCTGTTCATAACATAACATAGCATCACGCCTTTATTCTCCGAAGGATCAGGTAGAGGTGTAATATTGCACACCCACATTTCCCCGATGCCGTTATTGAGTCCCATGTAATAGGAGGCGAGACTATTGCCATCTACCGGGCCCAGTTCCAGATTCTGTGCTACTACTGAGAATTCAAATATAGAAAAACCTAATAACACTGCGCGACCCTGGAATCGAACCCAGGACCTCACGCTTAGCCGTTGCGCTTGCGTCTGCTAGACCAATGAGGCAGTTATATAGAAAATAATACCCTAAAATAATTATTTTTATGTCTCTAAGGCCAGTAAAATGATCGTTACATGTAATTGTTTCTAATTATTTACAACACGCAAATTTTCCCACCAACATACAAAAACTTATTAAAATTAATATGTATAATGATAAAACACAAGATAAACATACTATGTACAGATTTACTATATGATTTGCTATTTTGTTGCAATATACATCGTTTTGTTTTGTATAGATATTGCTATTTTTTGAAAAAAAAAAACGTGCTTTTTTATGGAATTGCGGACATCAGCCCGTTATACCAATACCAGTATTGCTATTTGTCTAACTGGACATTAAATTAACATATTTATTATTTTAGACTATGTTGTCCCGACGTAGAGGCAAAGATGTTCGTATGATTCGGGCATACATACAAAAATCCAGTCTTAAGTAATGTATATAATAAGTTTGTTTATATAAGCGATGAATTATATAACAAACAATTACGATAACATCGATTATTTTGTCACAAAATACCTGTAGCATAAACTATAGGTTTCAATGCTGGCATTAAAATGTACCTCTATATATGTATATCATCGCAAATTAGTTTTATATATTTTTAACCCTTTGCCGACAAAAACAACTGCACAATATAAAACCAACTCATCATCAAAGAATTTAATTATATTCCATTAATTTCGAGTGTCTTTCTAGCGTACGAATATCCGCAGAGATATACTAATTAAGTCTTATTTTTTCTCATTTAACACTGCGCGAAGATTTCTAACATAACATCACGCCTCTATTCCCCGAAGGATTTTGCAGAGTTGTAGTGTGATCCCGTTATTAAACCCCTATGGGTAGAAGGCGAACCCCACTGCCATCTATTGGCCACAATTGCAAACTCCCAGGCTGCTACCTGAGCATTTCCTTACAGAAACCGGACCTCATACCTATCAGCTGCGCTTGCGGTTGATTTTCACTTTGTCGCCAGGATTTAATATTGGACTACTAAGCTGGATAGTGAGACTTATAAAGCAGTATAGTATCTTTGATAGTAACACAAATTAATCATGTTTCATTTAGTTGGCCTCAACATGAACAATATTAAACTATTTTCAGGGTAAATTGTGGGCACTTGTAATATAAAACAATTTAACAGTGTATATTTAAGTTAAGGTTAAAACATTATAAGTTCAACTTAACCAAACCAGTGTATAAGTCAACAACATGTTACAAATGTTGTCCAATAAAACATTGTTTAGTTAACCATAGTACAATTACACTAAGTGAATAAACATAATAATATGTTAGTATAACATAATGCATTGATAACTAATGTATAAGGGCCGAAGGATAGGCCAACACTCCCGAATCAACACAAATGCGTTCGGGCGATAGAGAGGGATAACGCTATATAAACGACCCGCGCTGAAAAGAGAGCAAATCTTACGCGAAAGTCTCTATGTTTTCTTAGGAGGGCAAAACCTCAAAAAGTGATGAAATTCTACTAAACAAAAAGATAGATATTTAAGATACATATTTATTGGGAATCGTCACTTACTGGATGAATTACAACTATTCTGGTTCAAAGTGTAGTGAGTTAATTCTCTCTAATTTATTTATATTTTTGTTTAAGTGTAATGTTACTAATTTTATTTATTATATTCATTGGAAGTCGTAACCGATTAGATTGGAATCCGACCCCAATGTAGTCAAGATAGGGCTAGGGTAATGATGGAAGTGAAGGCATCACATTTTTTAGTAACCAATAGTCCCCACATTGCATGGCGACCCTACTAAGATTTGCTGACTTCGTAGTAAGTAATAATATAGAATCAAACAGAAGTCCTGATTAACAACAACTCGAAAGCTGAATCACGATAAAGAATACCGAACTATAATTCCCGTCCGGAACTTTTCGGTCATAACTGAAGAAACACATAAGGTGGCCAGACAATTTTTTTACTTGATCGTTCATGTACGGTCCATTTATCCGATTCCTGCCGCCCAGACTGGCTCATCATTCAAGCGAGCATTCTCCTATATCCTCAGTTGAGTGTTGTCCTATACTTAACCCTCGTAACAGCACAGTCGCAGGTGAGGCGGTCGTCCGTGATGCTGAACACGAAGGTCTGGCAGCCGAACTGCAGCAGCGCGCCGTGTGCTACCAGCGCCGCTATAGCGCGGGCCGGTCGGCGCTGGTGTCGTAGGGGAAGGCGCGCGCGTCCGTGATGCTGAACACGAAGGTCTGGCAGCCGAACTGCAGCAGCGCGCCGTGTGCTACCAGCGCCGCTATAGCGCGGGCCGGTCGGCGCTGGTGTCGTAGGGGAAGGCGCGCGCGTCCGTGATGCTGAACACGAAGGTCTGGCAGCCGAACTGCAGCAGCGCGCCGTGTGCTACCAGCGCTGAGCCCTCCCAGGCGCCTGCGCGCCCGGCGGGGCTGGAACAGCGGCACGGGGACTCGCACGGGAGGGACGACGTCAGGTTGCCGTTTATTCTGTGGAACGTATTACGGACGCTCGATCATATTGGAATACTAGCAGTGCCGTCTACAATTATGTCTAAGAGAGGTCTAGAGAATGTGTCCCAAGTTGTCATACTGTGACTCGGGACATCGCTCTCAAACTGTCACGTTCAAATTCTAATATATTTTTTATATGGCAAGCAATACCAATATCAACAATTCTGCGAACACTAGTTGTATAAGTATAATTACGTAAGTTAACATATATTTATGTGCTGAAAAAGTCTGTCACGTGTATGTATCGAGTTAGTGCTTGTAGGCAATAATACCTGAACGGCTCCCGCATGCGGTGCCTCACGATATCCCTGAGCGCGGCGGCTCTGACGTCAGCGTCGGGCGGCGTGACGTCAGAGGGCGCGGCTCGCTGCTGCACGTCGCACGCGAACATCACGCCGTTCACTGCGCTGCCCCACTCCGAGTAGTTGATCAGCTCGAAGTGACGACTCACCTGGTAAAGTATAAGAACGATAAACGTGCTACACTTGCACTGGATTCAACTAAGGAGGAAATGAGAAAGAGGACAGTGTACATCTCGCAGTAATGTCACGCTCTTTCTTGACCGAAATGGCTGCAATAAGTGTCAATATAACTAATGGGATCCGAAGTGTTAGGATTTTGGTTGAAACAAATGTTTGCAGCGTTCCTGCAAAGTTTCCCTAATTTAGGCATACACTTTACATCATGTACATCTCGCAGTAATGTCACTCTCTTTCTTGACCGAAATGGCTGCAATAAGTGCAATATAACTAATGGGATCCGAAGTGTTAGGATTTTGGTTGAAACAAATGTTTGCAGCGTTCCTGCAAAGTTTCCCTAATTTAGGCATACACTTTACATATTTCGTTTTATCATAAAGCATTAATGAATTAATTTTGCTTAACACCTTTACCGTAAACCAAAAACAAAATAGACTGGAATAAAAAAAGGATCATTTTTGATTACCTCATCCATAAATATAACGGCGTGGTTCCGTGACACATGACGACACGCGGCCGCATCCAGCCGCACGTCGCAGCCGCTGTCGGTGCCGATGCTGAGGGACGACAGGCGCATTGGGATTGGCCGGCCCAAGCCATCACCCACACCATTCCTGTAAATACTTGACGTTTACTTTTATATGCTGTTGTTCGCGACTTCGTCTGCGTATTTTTCGTGTTTATTACTTTCGCATTTATAATAGTGTGAATATGTTATAGTTGGCATGTATAATATTCGAAGCTATATTTTTGGGAACAAACAATTTGAATAAAAATGAAAATTATTTATTGTTCAAAAGAACTGCGCTCCCGAGTTGTCTCCTGTGTTGACACGCCTGTACCGCCTCTATCTTAAAACTGGTGTCGTTCCTGAGTCCTGGAAGCTTGCCAACGTGATTCCCGTGCCTAAAAAAAGGGTAGCTGTGCCGACCCGTCAAACTATCACCTCCATACTCTGTCAGGTTATGGAGCGTGTATTGAACACCCGACTTTTAGCATACCTTGAAGACAACAAAATCCTGAGTGATCGTCAGTATGGCTTTCGTCGGGGTCGGTCGACAGGTGATTTTCTTGTGTATGCTACGCATATATGGGGCGAAGCTATTGGGAAACACGGAGAAGCTCTCGCCGTGTCTCTGGATATCTCCAAGACTTTTGATAGGGTCTGGCATGCTAGCCTTACTGGTAAGCTTCATTCATATGGGATACCTACCGGCTTGTGTAACTAGATTTCTGATTTCCTGAGCGGTCGGTTCATTCGAGTGGTCGTCGATGGATGCTTATCTGACCAATTGGCTGTTGGAGCCGGGGTACCTCAGGGCTCAGTTCTTTCCGCAACTTTGTTTCTGCTGTATATCAATGATCTGCTTAAACCCGGTATATTTGGGTATGCAGCCGACAGAAGGGTTGTGATATCTGTCTAGTGCTCGAGCTAGTAGTGCGGATATACGATGTCAAAGAGAAGCCATGAGCGCATCAACCTAACACTCAAGACGGTCTCCGAGTGGGGCGATGCCAACCATGTTAGATTAAATGCCCCTAAAACTCGGGCGTGTCAATTACTGCAAAAAGGAGTCCTTCAACTTTACTCCTACTTTCCGAGATGAATCCATTGAGATATCTGACCACCTTGAGCTCCTTGGCGTACATTTAACATCTAATCTCAATTTCGGGAGATATATTGAATCCAAGGCCAAAATTGCTGCAAAAAATCTTGGAATCCTCTCAAAGGTGAGACTACTTCACACCGGGACAGCTTCTAGCGTTGAACCAAGCCCAAGTCCGGTCTTGTATGGAGTACTGTTCTCACTCATGGGACGGATGACCCCGCTACCAACTGGTTGCCTTGGATTTCATTGACCGATGCGCCAGGAGACTCATCGGTGATGAGAAACTTGTGGCAAAGTGGCTTGCCTATCGGTTTTCTACAGGATTAATTTCGGAGAGTGTGCCCAGGAACTTGACGACTTTATACCTTCTCCATTCCACCACCGCACGATAAAGCGCTTCCATCTCCCATTCCATCGAGCGATGCGCGCGCGGTCTGCGCCCGACAGCAGCTGACACAGTTACAGTTAGCGTGTACTGACCGGTCGGGCCTGGTGATGGCGCAGAGCGTGGCGCGCACGGTGGCGTCGCTGAGCGAGTGTCCGGGCGAGCGCGGCGGGGCGGGCGGGGCGGGCGGCGCGGGCGGCGCGCCCCACACGGCGCGGGCGATGCGCGCGCGGTCTGCGCCCGACAGCAGCTGACACAGTTACAGTTAGCGTGTACTGACCGGTCGGGCCTGGTGATGGCGCAGAGCGTGGCGCGCACGGTGGCGTCGCTGAGCGAGTGTCCGGGCGAGCGCGGCGGGGCGGGCGGGGCGGGCGGCGCGGGCGGCGCGCCCCACACGGCGCGGGCGATGCGCGCGCGGTCTGCGCCCGACAGCAGCTGACACAGTTACAGTTAGCGTGTACTGACCGGTCGGGCCTGGTGATGGCGCAGAGCGTGGCGCGCACGGTGGCGTCGCTGAGCGAGTGTCCGGGCGAGCGCGGCGGGGCGGGCGGGGCGGGCGGCGCGGGCGGCGCGCCCCACACGGCGCGGGCGATGCGCGCGCGGTCTGCGCCCGACAGCAGCTGACACAGTTACAGTTAGCGTGTACTGACCGGTCGGGCCTGGTGATGGCGCAGAGCGTGGCGCGCACGGTGGCGTCGCTGAGCGAGTGTCCGGGCGAGCGCGGCGGGGCGGGCGGGGCGGGCGGCGCGGGCGGCGCGCCCCACACGGCGCGGGCGATGCGCGCGCGGTCTGCGCCCGACAGCAGCTGACACAGTTACAGTTAGCGTGTACTGACCGGTCGGGCCTGGTGATGGCGCAGAGCGTGGCGCGCACGGTGGCGTCGCTGAGCGAGTGTCCGGGCGAGCGCGGCGGGGCGGGCGGGGCGGGCGGCGCGGGCGGCGCGCCCCACACGGCGCGGGCGATGCGCGCGCGGTCTGCGCCCGACAGCAGCTGACACAGTTACAGTTAGCGTGTACTGACCGGTCGGGCCTGGTGATGGCGCAGAGCGTGGCGCGCACGGTGGCGTCGCTGAGCGAGTGTCCGGGCGAGCGCGGCGGGGCGGGCGGGGCGGGCGGCGCGGGCGGCGCGCCCCACACGGCGCGGGCGATGCGCGCGCGGTCTGCGCCCGACAGCAGCTGACACAGTTACAGTTAGCGTGTACTGACCGGTCGGGCCTGGTGATGGCGCAGAGCGTGGCGCGCACGGTGGCGTCGCTGAGCGAGTGTCCGGGCGAGCGCGGCGGGGCGGGCGGGGCGGGCGGCGCGGGCGGCGCGGGCGGCGCGCCCCACACGGCGCGGGCGATGCGCGCGCGGTCTGCGCCCGACAGCAGCTGACACAGTTACAGTTAGCGTGTACTGACCGGTCGGGCCTGGTGATGGCGCAGAGCGTGGCGCGCACGGTGGCGTCGCTGAGCGAGTGTCCGGGCGAGCGCGGCGGGGCGGGCGGGGCGGGCGGCGCGGGCGGCGCGCCCCACACGGCGCGGGCGATGCGCGCGCGGTCTGCGCCCGACAGCAGCTGACACAGTTACAGTTAGCGTGTACTGACCGGTCGGGCCTGGTGATGGCGCAGAGCGTGGCGCGCACGGTGGCGTCGCTGAGCGAGTGTCCGGGCGAGCGCGGCGGGGCGGGCGGGGCGGGCGGGGCGGGCGGCGCGGGCGGCGCGCCCCACACGGCGCGGGCGATGCGCGCGCGGTCTGCGCCCGACAGCAGCTGACACAGTTACAGTTAGCGTGTACTGACCGGTCGGGCCTGGTGATGGCGCAGAGCGTGGCGCGCACGGTGGCGTCGCTGAGCGAGTGTCCGGGCGAGCGCGGCGGGGCGGGCGGGGCGGGCGGCGCGGGCGGCGCGCCCCACACGGCGCGGGCGATGCGCGCGCGGTCTGCGCCCGACAGCAGCTGACACAGTTACAGTTAGCGTGTACTGACCGGTCGGGCCTGGTGATGGCGCAGAGCGTGGCGCGCACGGTGGCGTCGCTGAGCGAGTGTCCGGGCGAGCGCGGCGGGGCGGGCGGGGCGGGCGGCGCGGGCGGCGCGCCCCACACGGCGCGGGCGATGCGCGCGCGGTCTGCGCCCGACAGCAGCTGACACAGTTACAGTTAGCGTGTACTGACCGGTCGGGCCTGGTGATGGCGCAGAGCGTGGCGCGCACGGTGGCGTCGCTGAGCGAGTGTCCGGGCGAGCGCGGCGGGGCGGGCGGGGCGGGCGGCGCGGGCGGCGCGCCCCACACGGCGCGGGCGATGCGCGCGCGGTCTGCGCCCGACAGCAGCTGACACAGTTACAGTTAGCGTGTACTGACCGGTCGGGCCTGGTGATGGCGCAGAGCGTGGCGCGCACGGTGGCGTCGCTGAGCGAGTGTCCGGGCGAGCGCGGCGGGGCGGGCGGGGCGGGCGGCGCGGGCGGCGCGCCCCACACGGCGCGGGCGATGCGCGCGCGGTCTGCGCCCGACAGCAGCTGACACAGTTACAGTTAGCGTGTACTGACCGGTCGGGCCTGGTGATGGCGCAGAGCGTGGCGCGCACGGTGGCGTCGCTGAGCGAGTGTCCGGGCGAGCGCGGCGGGGCGGGCGGGGCGGGCGGCGCGGGCGGCGCGCCCCACACGGCGCGGGCGATGCGCGCGCGGTCTGCGCCCGACAGCAGCTGACACAGTTACAGTTAGCGTGTACTGACCGGTCGGGCCTGGTGATGGCGCAGAGCGTGGCGCGCACGGTGGCGTCGCTGAGCGAGTGTCCGGGCGAGCGCGGCGGGGCGGGCGGGGCGGGCGGCGCGGGCGGCGCGCCCCACACGGCGCGGGCGATGCGCGCGCGGTCTGCGCCCGACAGCAGCTGACACAGTTACAGTTAGCGTGTACTGACCGGTCGGGCCTGGTGATGGCGCAGAGCGTGGCGCGCACGGTGGCGTCGCTGAGCGAGTGTCCGGGCGAGCGCGGCGGGGCGGGCGGGGCGGGCGGCGCGGGCGGCGCGCCCCACACGGCGCGGGCGATGCGCGCGCGGTCGGCGCCCGACAGCAGCTCGGAGGGCAGCGCGCGCCGCAGCAGGCCCAGGCGCGCCAGTCGCGCGCGGTCCACCCCGCGCAGCACGGCGGCGCGCGCCTCCGCCGACAGCCGCGAGCCGCGCCATGCGCCGCGCGCCTGCTCACCTGCCAGCACCTGCGCAGCGAGCGACCACCGTCAGCCGACAGACACCACATGACACTACCTTACAAATGCGTAAACGCCTCTACGTCAAGCGCGCGGGATGTCAGGTTTAGTTAATTCACTACAAACTTCAGTCACACAGAAGCGTGACTGTGTGCGTAGAATTGGCGGGTTCTCTCTCTATAGTCGGACTAACCCATATACTTACAATTTCGCTTACGCTAAAAGACAAACTAAGCGTGGAAAAAACACATCATTTTAATATATATTTTTATTAGAAAGAGACAGATGTCATACGTGAGTATATAATTTATTTTGTCCAAGTATTGGTCTTATGCGGTAAGACTGCGAAAAAATAGATAAAGGAAATTTATTTGGTTTTTCTTTATCATTGGGTTTATCTGTGTGTAAATTCTCAGTAGCAGCATGGAGTCTGTAACTGTGCCCGGTAGATGGCAATAGGCTCGTTCCCTATTACATAGGACTTGATAACGGCATCGGCGAATTGTTGGTATACAATGGTAAATCTCTGCCTAACCCTTCGGGGAATACAGGCGTGATGCTGTTACGTTAAGTGAAATTTAAGCGATCGTAATGTCATGTTCTTTTGCCAATTATAACGTAACAAGAAGAAATAATCGAAACAATTACACATTTCACAGGTAAATGTGATTTTTTCATCGTACATTTTGAAACCTTATTTTGCGTATGTACTAGTATTAATTTATTGATAAAACACGATAAATGGTTTCCGATACGTGGTAATATTTTGTAGATAAAAGAAGAAATAAAGAATGTTTAGTGTAAAGCTTAAAATGATTTTTTACGCTAGGATTGACAAAATAATGACTTTACTAATATCGATAAAAAGTCGATAGTTTTTTATCAACTAAATTACCCTACTGTACACTATCTTCACTGCAGATCTTCCAGAAGAGGATGGCGTGACTACCGCTACATTCGCTGATGACACGGCAATATTGGCCACCAGCTGTGACCCCACTGAGGCCTCACTAATTCTTCAAAGAGGACTTGACCAAATCTCAAAGTGATTGCAAACTTGGAGAATCAAGGTCAGTGCTTCTTAATCTGTCCAGGTCACATTCACCCTACGAAGAGGCAACTGTCCTGATGACAAGCTCGACAACTCCATTCTACCATACAAGGATACTGTGAGATACTTGGGCCTACATCTAGACCGACGGCTCACCTGGAACCACCACTTAAAGACCAAAAGCGAGGAACTGAACATACGCTTTAAAAACTTCGCTTGGCTGCTAGGGAGAAATAGCAAGCTGTCAACCGATAACAAACTCCTAATATACAAGGTTATCCTAAAGCCAGTTTGGACATATGGCATACAACTCTGGGGAAGTTGTAGTGCTCCCAATGTTACCATAATTCAGCGCATGCGAAATGCAATCCAGAGATCCATATGCAAGGCCCTGGTTCGTAAAAAATAGCGAAATCCCTAGCAAACTTCAAATGACCACAGTAAGGGATGAAATCCTTATTGCATCTAAAGCTTACCAAAGGAGACTAGAAGTACATCCTAATGACTTGAC
Organism: Shargacucullia verbasci; assembly: GCA_947562105.1. Taxonomy (NCBI): domain Eukaryota; kingdom Metazoa; phylum Arthropoda; class Insecta; order Lepidoptera; family Noctuidae; genus Shargacucullia; species Shargacucullia verbasci. The sequence goes on from OX387301.1 coordinate 11,700,698, forward strand.
CACTGTGCTCATAACTCGATCCTATCAAAAACGACTCAAGAGAAAAGATATCTTGTCTGCACTATCATGAGCACCAAGTAAAATGAAATATGAGTAGTTGTTGTCACTGGAGGACACACTCGAATCAACCTAATCCCTCAAGACATCTGCTTATAGTAGAAACTAATTGCAGATAAAATTGGAGAAAAAAAAAACTAAGGGCTAATTTTTCAATAGCTGGAAAAACTCAAATTAATTATTCCTCCGACAAGTCAAAAATCAGGAACAGAACACAAATCCATCATTTTTAGAATTTCTGTCTATCTGTTAGGTTACCGCAAACGGGAAAACAGCTGAACGGATTACAATGAAACTTTACAGTTTTATTAGTATTAGTCTTACTTAAAAACTAAGGGATGTTTCATCTCAAATAGTTGATAAATTTTGAGAAGTTGAGACACAGCTTGACTATTGTACTGCCACCGTAGTAAGAAAGGGCACGAGTACAGTATTTTACAAGCTTTTATTTACCTTTAACTTGCAATGTTTGTATGTAAGTATGTATGTTCGGGTCAAATCTTGCAACTGAATTTTAAAGCAGTAATCCTCAACCGAGTGAGATGAAATTTTGCATACACGTTTAGTTTGGATGACAATGCATGATAGGTAAGTGACGCCATTCTAAAGCCAATATGGCGGACCAAGATGACAGGTTAGTTATTTTTTGTGCACTCCCATGATATGGGTATCAAATGAAAGGGTTTGCTGAGAAGAATACGAATATACAGTAACACAGCGATAACTAAAAAATAAATTAAAAACAAGCTTTTATTTAAATGCTCTAAAAAGAAGAAAATAAACTTTAAATTGAATCAAACCCATGAATTTATTTATTTATTTTGCGAGTTGTATTATTGTTTATCTACACAAGTAAATTAATTAAGAGTACACATAACCAAAAAGCGCTTCATACTTTTTGAATAAGTCATTGGACATAAAAGAAGTGATAAGTTTACTAATAACTACGTAGCATATCTATCATCCGTCACGTATTGAATAAAAAAATATATATGTTTGCGTTTACTCTACAATGAAGTTAAAATATTGGCAAGGGTAACACAACACACGTAACAAATAAAAGTTAAGTTAATTTGATTTTTTTTTTTTTTTGTGTGTGATAAAACCTGTTTTTTTTTAACTATAATATTTTTAACCAACTATTTTCCTAAGGGTCTATATAACTAGCTTCTTCTAAATTGACGCTGAATGTGAAATTAATAAAATTTCTGTTAAGTTATAGACTAAGTATTTACAAATACTTCATTAATCGAAATAAAATGCATTTAACTATTTAGACAACAAGATTTCCTAAAATGATTCGTAATTAATATGTTTGTATGTTAAGTGGATATTAACAGGTTCGAAAAGTACAGTGTTTATACAGTTTTTATTTATTATTTTAAACACTTGTATAACTTGTACTGTATTAAATCACCTCATTACACAATGTAACGTTTTGATATTTTGTTTTTCTTATATAATGCATGTTAATTTAATTATAAATTTATTTTTTGAAAAGAGTATCCATGAAGTTTCTTGCCGGTCTCTTCTCCATAGGACCCCCTTTGGAGCCGTGCGCCTGAGCCTCGACTTTTTAAAAGTGCCTGATAAGGCCTTATTGAAATAAAAAGCTTTGGCTTTGACTTGTCAGTTTTTGGGCCGAATGCGTAAACGGCCCCTTGAGATGAATATAATTCAATTCATCATATAATTCACATTACATATAATAAAATTATAAAGTAAAAACCCCAACTGCAAAAAATGTGTACTGAAAATCGAACAACAAGCTCTATAATCTATAACTTAAATGTTGGGAAATATATTGCAAGGAAAGAATTACAAAACCTATTCTTAATTAAGGACCACTTAGACTATTATCTTGTATATCGCTACTCTACCTGTTAAACCACATTTAGACAATATAGAAACTGTTTTGAAACAGAAATTATTCAAATTCCTACCTGCTGCAGCCTCTGCCATGCCAGCAGCTTCACCAGTCTCTCATCCAACTTCTTGAGCTGCTCATCCACCACAGCCAACAACTCCTCCACGTTGCCCTCGGGCCTCAGCTCCAAGCGCTCACTCTTGCCTCTCTTGTTGGGGCTCTTGTCTTCGGACTGGGAGACCTTGCGCTTCTTTACGGTAGCAGTCAGGTACTCGAAGTCAGAGTCGGATAGGTCGCTTGACGAGTCTGTGTGTCTTTCAGGCTGGAAAAGAAGACACATTACGAAATCATTATAGGGGAACAGATCATCATCATCATCACGGTGTTTTTTTACCAGAGAGTATCCTTCAGACAGTTGCCAATCTAGAGGGGATGTACCTGGTCGTGCCTGATGTATCATCTAGTAGGTGTCCAAGCTACGAGCCGACATGTTACCCAAAATGAAGGGCTGCCGTGTTACACCTTATAATCATTGTATTTCAAACATCCTTGGCTATTCATCACATCACAGATGCTAGTTCTTCTTCTATCATATGAATGATTAAACATTATACTTTGTGTCCAACTGAATTGCGTTAGGTTACGTTAAGTTCTCTCTTGTACAGTTATTTATTTAGGTTGACCGCTAGTTACCTTATGGCTAGGCTCTGAGCTGATGGCGTGTAGGTCATCAGCCGCATCTTGGTCCGTGACTCCTGTGAGCGCAGCATCACAGGTGCCACTGCTGTACTGCGGACAGTTCAGGTTCATGCATATCTTGTGTTTGGGAGCGTCTTCGTCTTCTTCGCTGCCGTCGTAACAACCGCTCGATTTCAGGTTCTTTAGGACTGTGAACAATTATATCTAGTATTAGATACTTTATGCGGCTTAACGGTACATTACTTCATACTATCGTTATGATCCTAAATTTTCGTAGCAACCCGTAATGCGAGCGCCCTCGGCCGATTGTGTGCAATAAGAGTGGAAACCACTAGGTACGATAAAAATTCGCCTGAGTCAACGCATACTTCCCCATGACTTATATGTGCGGAATTCGCTGTTAATCTAAGTGGGTTAATAATAAATATTACATCAGTCACAGTCAACAACCAGTTATTATTGTAGGTTTGGACACATACCATTTCTGCAGCGCACGTACTCCCGCCGGCTGGGCAGCAGTGGTGGTGGGTGCTGGTAGTGGTGACGCACCATGTCTGGTACCACCACGCGCCCGCGCATGCCCACTGGCACTTTGATGCTGGACCAAAGGGTAATATTATATAAAGGATAAAGAAAATCTTTCAAATTAATTCAACATCTTTATTGAATGTGGTGGCTTTTTTCAAAAACCTGTGATTTTTTATAAGTTATCATTGATTTTTCGTTACACATACGATGAAATGTGTACGGTATATCCTCCGTGACGTCATCCATCAATGGTGAAAGCTTTTAATTATATTATGATGAGCTCGAATATGACTGGCCATACCAGATGATTTTAAAAATTCGTACTAAGTAGTGTAGCATTGAAATAGTACAATTAGTACCATGTATAAGTGGTACAACGTCTGTCTAATGATACCGTCAGCAACTAAAGTAGGTGGTGAGTGTACAGAGTTTTATAAGGTTTTTCAAGAAAAGCTTGCACAATATTGAATTACTTTTTGTATGAATACTGTATCTTTATTGACTTTTTTCATGTTTATTTAAGAACAACAATTTTTTATTTTAATTTATTTATATGTCACTTATTATACAACTAGTACCAGCCAACACATACAATTATATAATATGGTAAATAACGAATCCATATTACGTTAGTGAGTAGTGAAGTCATTAAGTATAATGACACAACTCACCGGAACGCGGGGCGGTACTTCCTGGCCCTCCGTATGAAGTCCACCTTGATGGCGTGCTGGTCCACCGGCCCGGAGAACTTCTCCCACAGCGCCACGCGCTCAGTAGCAGATATAGAGTTCACTAGCTTCCAGTCCTGATAACATTCATAAAAAAGATAGTCTAGAGTGATCTAGTAGATTATCCGACAGAGGACCAGTGTAATCGACATAGCCCATAGGATGGGCTGAAGTGGCAGTGGGCTGGTCACACAATACGAAGAACCGATAATCGTTGGGGTAGGCGAGTTCTCGAGTGGAGACCGCGAGTATACAAACGTAGTGTAGGGCGCCCACCAGCCAGATGGAGCGATGACTTGCGTAAGGTGGCTGGTAGAAAGTGGATGCGGAGAGCCGAAAACCGGGCTCAGTGAAAACTGGGAGAGGCCTATGTCCAGCAGTGGACGAAAATGGCCTGATGATGATGACGATGATGATCTAGTAATAGATTACGTATGATAATAATAATAATAATCTTTATTGTCATAAAAAGTACATCAACATTTATGAAGTCTCTGACACCCGTGCTAGGTACGTAACCTGTGTTACGGGAGTCAGCGCCCTCTTCCATTTTTAAGGAGCTTACGTTTTATGAACAATGGAAACTTAACTATCTAATACAAGGAAAAAAAATAAAAAAAAATGTATGGTAAAAAAATAACAAAAAAACAAGCAATCGGAACTGAACAACTCATTTCACATGTAGGTAAGAGTAAGGGTGGGTGAGTGTTGATTTGTGTGTGAGTGTCTGAGAGAGAGTGTGTAAAACAGGTGAGGGTGGGTGAGTGTGAGAGAGAGTATGAGTATGTGTGTTGAAGGTGTATGTGTGAATGTGGAATGTATGTTATGTGTTTGAAGAAGGTCGGGAACGTAAGATTTTATTATGCTTGAAGAGTTAAGTGCGTTTTTTTAACTTGAGTTAGGAAATTCTTGTTAATATATTTTCAGTTTCGTCATATGTAAGGGTTTGTAGCCATTGCTTCAGACTTAGCTTAACCTTTTTAAGTGTAAGGTTGTGGATTGAAAGTTTCCTATTTATTTTGTTGTATAAATATAAACTTTGTGCAAAAAACAGCGACATCTAATAGGTCTGTAGATAGAAAAACCAGTGCGCCGATTTGAGGATGTAGAAGTAACGTCAGAGGGTATCGTGGAGTGTCGACGTAAGACAGTGCGGAGGATATAAAGTTGCCTTACTGTAAGAACTAGAGTGTCCGAGTACAGCTGGACCACTGTCCAGCTGTACTCGGACACTACGGAGCTGTATTCCGAAAAAGAGACTATCCCACTGGATAGTCTCTTTTTCGGAAGCTCATTACTTTAAGGACGGCTCGCTGTGCTCGTTCCACTTGTAACATAGCAGTTTTAAAGGTCCCTCCCCACACTGGTATACAATAAGTTATTATTGACTCACCCAGAGAACAATAGACCATGGATGCTGTTTTCAGGTCCGCAGAGTACCTCAGTTCTCTAAATAAATAGACCAGTTTTCGGAGCCTGCCACATACAGCCTCCGTGTGCACACGCCAATCTAGTTTCTCATCGATATTAACACCTAAATATTTTATAGAACTGACCGTTTCCAGTTCTCTGCAGTTGCATCTACGAGCACTTTGACATGTGTGAGCAATTAAGTTATTTGGAACCGATGAAGATTTGGATGTTTTTGGTGGTAGGAATTGAATTACTTTGGTCTTGGTAACATTTAGCGTTAAAAGGTTGAGTGTAAGCCATTTCATTACGCGTTCCAAGTAAGTCTCGGCACTCTTCTTAGCAGTGGTCCAGTCTTTATCGTATATTAAAAGAGCTGTGTCATCGGCATAACAGAATATGTCACAGTTATCGAGAGATAATTGGCATAGGTCGTTAATATAAATTTGGAACAATGAAGGCCCTAATATGCTACCCTGTGGTATGCCGTAACAAGTAAATTGCTCACTGCTGGTAATGGAATTAATTTTTACACATTGGCTACGTTCACTTAGGTAATCTTTAAAAATATTGAGGATTACCCCACGGATTCCCATGTGCTCCATCTTAGACACTAGTTTGGGGATAGAGACGGTGTCAAAAGCCTTGGTCAAATCTAGAAAGACGCCGTAGCATTTTAAGCGATTGTCTATTTTATTGACCAAGGTATTGACGAAATCGATGACAGCATCCTCAGTGGAGACACATGAGCGAAAGCCGTATTGATTTTTTGCAATTAACTTATTTTTTGACATAAAATTAGTAAGATTCGTGTTTAGAATTCTCTCGAAGATCTTGGATAATGAGCTAAGTACTGAAATGGGGCGGTAATTAGACACATCATCTTTAGCCCCTGATTTATAAATAGGATGAACAATTGCACGTTTGAAAGCCATAGGAAAGATTCCAGAGTTAATGGCACAGTTAAAAATATGAGCTATGACCGGCGACAGGGTGTCACAAGAAAGTTTTAATACTTTATCTGATATATTGTCCCATCCAATTGCGCAGTCATTTCGTAAATTTAAAATTAAACTTTTCACTTGCGTTTCGTCAACTGGTGGAATTACGAGAGAATTAACCGGGGATGGAGAGAGATTTTGGTACGGGTCGATGGAGACAGGCTGACTGTGAGGAATTTTTGAGGCTAGATTTCTACCTACGTTGATGAAAAAGTCATTAACATTATTAACAGATGTTGTAGGATTCTCGGATGATTTTAACAAAGCGTTAGGAGAATGTCGTTGTTGGTGGCTGTGTGTAATGTTCTTTATTACTTTCCATGTAGCCTTTGGATTGTTTTTAGCTTTAATAAACTCTGCTTTATCATAGGCCCTTTTTAGTTTTTTTATAAGCGAATTATAAAAGTTACGATATCGAGAATATGTTATTTTCAATGTTAAATTATCTGGGTTTTTTTTAGCTTTGCGATGCATTTTATCACGATTGCGTAAGCAACGGAGTAAACCTGCTGTAATCCAAGGCTTAATGATAGTTTTTCGATTAGGAATAATAATAGTCTTAGAAAATTTATTTAAAACCGAATGTATGTCCGAGATAAAAGTGTCCGTAGCTAGATTAGGGTCTAAAATACTGAATATGTGATTGAAATCAAAATTATCTAGCGCTTTTTTAATAGCGTCATAATCGTAACGTAATGATTTTCTTGTCGTTGGAGATGCAGCAGTTTTACGTAAGCTCAAGAGTAGTACAACTGGTAAATGGTCCGTAACATGAGTGTCTATAACAATAACTGTGGCAGAAGTCTTGGTCCGTAACATGACATGATCAAGGCAGTTACATATTCTAGTAGGGATTGTATGAGCAGGAAGCAGACCAAGGCTAGAGGTCAGATTTAGGTAATCCTGTGCCAGGCGATCAGAGTTACCAGTTTTAATATCTATATTTATATCGCCTATAAGTATAACACTATTATAAGAATCGAGGGTCGTGACTATCTCGTGTAAACTGGCATAGAAGTTATTGGGGTCTAAGTAGGACGGGGATCTATAAACTGCAATGACGGCAGTTTTGTTAAAACAACATATCAGAGAATTAGCGTCGAGAATCTTTGGCTCATACGTGGTACAGTTAATTGAATTTTTAATATATATTACAACACCATCATTTTTTATAGGGTTACTTTTTGTAAAATATGATTCATAACCATTTAAAATTGGAAGATTTCCAGCCACTTGTAGCCAGCACTCGGTGAATATTAAGAGATCAAAATCAAGTTTAGTTAATGTTAGCATTATCATAAATTGTTCGAAGTTCTTTTTAATACTTCTGATATTAATATGGATAATACGTAGGTTATGCTCGGAAGGTTTTGCTACATTAATGCACTCGTCAGGTGTGCATAGTTTAGAGTCTGCAACTGAAATATTATCAAGTTCTTGAGAAATTTCATCAATATTCATCATTTTTAGTTTTTATAAAAAATTCAAATGTCATTAAAAAAATTCCAGTAAAATTATGTAAGATTGCACTTAGACGGCATAATAAAAAATGTCTGTGTTGAGTATGTTGTTGAATTGCGTGTGAATTGATTGTGTGTGTGTGAGTGTGTGTTAGTATTTGAGTGTTGAAATGGATAGTATTTAACAATGAGTTACAGTTAAGAAAACTAAAAATATAAGCTATAAGAGTATTACCTAAGGATAGAAGCAAGCAAAACATGCGAAGGTATCCTCGGATTTTACAAGGCGTGGCTAGTTGTATTAATTGTCATTCCTTTCGTTGAAGACTGTCAAGGTCAGCTTCTTTTTTTATGATGATTTGCCGATCACCTTCCTTCTTTCGAAGGAGCACTTTCCCAAAGGAGGTCCAACAATATTTATAGGCGTGGCTGTCTGCAAAACGCCGAGCCAGGTAATAAAGTCGCTGGTCTTTAAACGTGAGTTTCTCGGACAAATATATAGGCTTCTTTGGTCCTTCAATTTTTAAGTGCGTAGAATTTAGCTTGTTATCTTTATTATCCTTATTAAATATCCGTGCTTTTTTTATAATAGCATCCTTCGTAATTGCACTTGTCAGCTCGACTGTAATTATATTAGAGTCATTTTTAGTTTTCGTGCGAAAAATGTCTTTTATTTCCGAGCTCTGTAACGTATGGCCAAGTACCATGGCAGTCTCTGTTACAATTGTACACAAGTCTTCCTTATTCTCATTTTCTTTTATGGGGACATTCCTTATTTCTATTTTAGTTGAACACTGTTGTCGGTCCAGACGGTCGACTCTTTCCTCTAGTTCGCGAATATACCGACGATCAGACTCACGTTCAGCAGCCATGGTATTTAATTGGACTTTCATGTCGTCGTATTCGGCAGTCAAGGTCGTCAGAGACTTCATTATTTCATCATTTTGCGAGATAATTTCGGCAAGCTTATTTTCCGACTGCGCCGTTGAAGCAGTTAACATTGCACGTATTTCATCCAGTCGACATGAGCAATCACAATCTGCGCGCTTACGCTTGAGTCGAGTAGTTATATTAGTGTCTTGTCCCAACGAAGAAAGATCCGGAGAAGAGCCAGATTGTAACGTAACACAAGAGCCGGAGTCTTCTTTTCCTTTTGCTGGAGTGGGAGGTGGCGTACGATTTAACGACATCATAATTACAAGAAAAATTAAATGAATTAGGCTGTAAAATTCTTATGTTCACTTGGACCAAGCCCTTAAGTTGGATCCGCTTATCGCTAACGCTTATGAATTAAGGCAAGCGACAAACGCAGTGGTCCCCGGTGATTCTTGAATGAGTTCGTCGGCGCGGCGGCGTGACTCACGTGAGCGGGCGCAGCGGCTGCGTACGTAGCTCCGTCACTGTCTTCTGTCTCGCGTGTTGCTATCCTTATTTCGCACCGAGTCTTCGTTCGCTAATGTTTTATGTGCTCCTGGTACTTGCTGATTTATTATTTTTGAATTTTTGATTAAATTTAAATGAATTTTAACAAAAGTAATACGGGTCTACACGTCTATACTCTTTCGAGGTCCGGAGGGAAGAGGGATGATATTCTCGGTACTCGTAAAAATCAACGTAATTTAGTTATCCGAAAAGTCGAATGTCCTACGAGCATTGAAATACAAACAAGCTCGGTCCAAAAAGAAGGAATCGTTGGTGATTGTGCCAACTATTTGTGTCAACTACTTTATTTTTTTCAATGATATTAGGCGATCAAGATTTTTCGAAGCTTCAACCCTGCTATTTCCAGAAGAAATGAGATAAAATGACGTAGATATTACACTCACAATATATTGTTCCACATGATTGGGGCACATCCAGCGTCCCGTCGGCAATGCAGTCAGTGGCGGGTCCAGGCAGTCCTATAATACATTAAAAAAAACATATTTTTTTACATATATTCTACACTCATCCATATTTTGTTAGGCTAATACCTAATTTTAGATCTGGTAAATTGAAGAGTGAAGAAGTTCTCTTAATCAAATGGACGGAGGTTCTGACTCCTCTGTATTACCTGTTCAGTCTTGAGGGATGCAGGGATATGATGGTAATACCGAGAAGTCGGATTTTGTCGTACAACTTAGAAAAGGCACACAAACCACTTCTGATACTGCATTTACACATTCGAGTTGTGAGACGAAAGGCGAGCATGATCTCGTTAAGATTGAGCTGCTTTTCTAGTACGAGTCAAAAGCGTTAAATCAGCGTTTAAACACATACATGACGCTTCACAAGTGCGCGTGGAACATTTGAACCTTAAGTTCGACCTAAGACAACTGTACCTGATGGAACAGCAAAGGACAGTAGTCGCACTGCAGCAGCGGCGCCTGCTTGCAAGTGCCCTGGCATACGAAGCAGCTCTTGGCAGGTATGGGCACGCACCCCCACGCGTCAACGGTTACTAAAGACCCGTTACCATTCTTCCCCATATCTAAAAACAGAAAGAGGATTCATTGTCAATTTGATAGCAAAAACCTATTGTTTTGTTTCTTCTTAAGGTGCCTTAAGAAGAAGAAGAAGAAACAAAACAATAGGTTTGGAGCCAGTAAATAGTTGATTTTTAATGAGATTAATACCAAATATTAAATCTAAACTAATAATAATTCAGCGCATTATTGCCCTGATGCTAGGCACGGGCTTCTTCTCAGAATGATAAGGGTTAGGTCTCAGTAATTGATCAAAGGAAAATAATAAACTAAACACATAAAAAGGTTCTAAACTACATTTACAGACTTTTTTCTTAATAGTCAAAGTTCTAGTCTCTGTTAAAGGAGCAATTGAGTTTATAAAAAGTCTACCTTTATCAGTCCCAGGGAATATGCAAGGTATTCTCATCTCTCTCGGCAGCTCAAACTGCTTCGGGTTCATGATCTTGGCAGCCTTCACAAGGATTTCCATGGGAGTTAGCTCTTTTTCCGGTTCCTTCTTTATTTCATCTTCTTCATCTTTGCTCTTCTTCTTAGCTGAGTTTGCGCGATTGTTACGCAAGCTTCTGGGCAAATAGGTATGGTATCATTGAAGAGATTGTGATGCTGATGCTGATAACTTAAGGCATTTTGTAGTGAAAAGAGCAGAAGGTAGGATCTAAACTCGGGACCTTTCGCTGGCAAGTTTGACACCTCAAGTATTTATTAATATATATATATTGAATTTTATTTCATGTATTCTCTTACTTTTTATTTGGATATTTTATTTATCCAGTATTGGACTGTGTTTCTGAGAAATTAAGTTAAGTTAGGAAGAGCAAATAGATTTAAAAAAAAAACATCATTTGAACAGTATTTTTCAAAACCTTAATTTTGTGATGGGCTTATTGGTGTAGTGGTCACCAGGTTGCCAGGTTAGGCAAAGTGGTATTTGGATTATTGTTATATATAATAACAGCCCAGAGCATTATGCCCAGTAAATCGAAATGGATGTAAAAAATAGCACACCTCTGCCTAACACTTCAGTAATGCAGCCATGACGCTATGTTACGTATATTTCTCTAAATATTTTTTCCAACAATTACCTAGTCTTCTTCTCAGTATCAGACTTGCTGTCAACCGGCGACTGAGCCCGGCTACTGCGGGAACTGGCGGGCTTGTTATCATCAGAAGCCTGGCACTCCTTACAGAGCCATAGCCCCGCGGGTATGTCATTCTCATCCAATGGGGGGTCACTGTAAGACAATAACACTTTATGTGATTTTGTAAATAACAAAGGCCTTAATTTGTTATAGCATAATCAAAAATAATTCCAATGTACAATAATGGCCATGTAACTAGATGACACAAGTGCACATGTTATGTCATAGAAAATAAGAATTGTTAATATTGATCACTGTGCAGAGTCAAGTTACATGGGGCATGCTGTACATACAATTATTTAGTTGCACCATAAGTGCAACAAATTAACCTTTCTTCAATAAGTCATACTTTTTTACTTTAGTAATCTCCCAAGACATACACTGCTATAGCTGTGTGATCTTTAAGTTACTTTATTGGTCTGATGTACTGATATTTTTTTTAAATGGCATGGCATATCTGTGCCAAGTTATGACTCCAAAAGTATAACAAACTTTAATTTCAATGCAATAAACCCATTGAATTAGACATATTAAAAATATCATAAATACAAATAAAATGACTATATACAAAAAAAAATTAAATAAATACACTAAAATTATAATATTTTTCTTAATATTTTTATTAAATTTATAATGAATAGTTCTAATTTAACGAATTGCAATCTTATTCACTAATGAGTACATAATTATATGCCACATAAATTAGTCACGCTTCTCAAACAGGTGGTTGCCGAGACACATTTTAGGGTCACAACAGATCCAAAGAGTCCTGAATCCTGAATCCAAGGAGTACCTACTCTATATAAACCAGTAATAAATTAAATGATTAGGTGATGTGATCTAGAGATGTATTTTCTTTATTATTTCCCTTCTGTATAGCTAGCGCTAAGCAAAGCGAGATGAACAAAATTGTGGCAGTGTGATAGTTATAAAAATGATATAACAGGTTATTTGATTATGAGATTACCAATTCTAACCCAGTGCTCTCTATATCCCCCAGATTCCTTAGGATGTCAACAACAACAATATATGTCAACATTTATTCATACAGAAGCTCCATAAATGTATTTTTTTTTACTTATACCTTTGTTTCTATATAATTTACTTTGTTTCCATTGAGTAAAAGATAAAATATATATATATATATATATATATATTTTCAATACTTAGTTTGCATGCATCCACCAAGTTACTTACTAGCACCCAAGATGGAAGCTAGCCGGGCAGCGATCACAGCATATGAGATCGCCGCCTTCCCCACACGCGTCGCAGGAATCATGGTTGTGACCTTTACCAGGCCTTTTATAATATGGATGCTGGGGTTTCTTCGGCTTCTGCACGTTCAAATCTTCGTCGGGCGGCTTTATCAGTGCTCGTATAAGCTAAAAGACATCCCAAAACCTTCATAAGTATGCCTTATTCCATACCAAGGCTGGCTCATAGAAATTCAGCTAAAATGGCGCCAGTTACCAAAATCAGTAGCATTCAAACTTTTCATTATAACAAACATAAACAACAAACCGGCATAAGCCCGCCCGAAGTATCGAGGTCGTAGCCAACGTTAGACATTGTTACACCTCACAGTATCTTCAACTGTTATTTAGAATAAGCAATAAAGACAAAATATGTATTTGAAAAAGAGTCCACTGAATTTGAATGAATTCTCAGTTTAACCACACAGAATAAGGTTTTAGGGTTGCATTTTTACTAAAACTTTTTCGGATATATTAAATATCTGGAAATAAAGGAGTAATAAAAGTAAGAAGAGTTATTTTATGAAGAAATACAAATATACAGAACAGAACGAACACCGACGTCCGTCTACAAAAATGGCCGCTAGATGTTTTTCCCTAACTGATAAACTGAATACTTGAATCATGGTACAATAATTTATAGCATCATTCAAACGACTTTTGTTCAGGTAAGAAAAGGATAGCTCAATTATCATGGTATTTTACCAATAGTTCACAAGCTTGGAACGCGACCAAAGCGTGCGTTTTGACAATTGACACTAGAGATGTATTTATTTTTTTGGAAATACGTTATCAAAGAAAATTAAATAGTCGAGTCGAGGACTTAATATATTCCACTAAGAAAAACCGAAATCTTAGTTAAATTTAATTTTTTAAATTGTTAAAGGTGTATTACTGACATTACTGTACACCCACATTTCACCAATGCCATTATTACATCCCTTGTAATAGGCTCTCATTGCCGACTCTTCACATTTATCGACCAAAGAAGTAAAAAAAAAACGAGAAAGTATTTTATATAATAATAATTTAAAATGTGTTACAAAATCTCACGCGTTTGACCCCTATCTCACCTGATGGTAAGCGATGATGTGGTCGAAGATGTAGCACGCTTGCATAGAAGTAACTTATTTACTCTTGACATAAAGACTCCCAGGTTGTAGCTATCAGGAAACACAGACCACTCCTTAGCTGTACACATAATGAATGTGTTCCCAAAACGTGTGGGTGGGATGTCCACCATTAACAAGCGGTTGTTTGTGACTTCGTCAACATTTCCAATTTTACGGGCAATTTTTCTTTCACTAATAACCTTATTCGGACTAATGAAATGAAATAAAATGAAATGAAATTATTTATTTTGCAATTAGGATTTTTCAATCACTTTTACACGTCTTTTTTAAACTAGATGGCGTCGGCATTTCCTATGACTATCCCTAAGAAGAAACGCCGAAACAATCCCAGGGATCAAAGTCTATTTTAAAGTCCAGACAGATTGTAATGATGTAAGGGTTTATGTGAGATAAATATAGGGTGGAATAGCCTTTTGAAGAAAATGCCATAACTATTTGAGGTAACCTGTCGCAACAGAGTGCAAGCATGCATCAGTTATCGTGAGAATTAATGAAATTAAGAGCGTTCCGCCTAGATCTCACTCACATTTACAATGTATTGCGGTTATATATAAGAAATCATTTCAATTTATATGACATTACAATATCAAAATAATGAAGTAAATAATATAATAATTAATGGCAAAAATTGTATATAAAAAAAAGAAAGTCTAAAGAGCGGCTCAATCCCAAGCGTTTTTGTCATCTAAATAGTCCGAAATTTTATAGTATATTTATTTAAAAAGTTTAGATTTAATTACAATTTTGAACTTCTTTAATGTTAAATTACGTATATCATTGGGAAGTTTATTATAAAAGCGTATACACAGTCCCATGAACGAGTTAATTATTCTGTGCAGGCGCGTAGCATGTACAGCAAGGTTGTGTATTCCAAGTGTTCAAAGAATGAGTATCAGACAATTTGACAAAGTTCGAAATATTTTTATAAACATATATTAAATTTTCAAATATATATTGTGACGCTACAGTTAGAATATTAATTTCCTTAAATCTGTGTCTCAGCGACACCCTTGGACCAAGATTATAAATAGCTCGGACAGCCCTTTTCTGCAAGACGAATATAGTATTGATGTCTGCAGAGTTTCCCCAGAGGAGGATGCCGTAAGTCATAACGCTATGAAAATAACTGAAATAAACTATTCTGGCTGTATCCACATCAGTTAAGTGTAAATGACAACTTCCAAAAAAAAAATAGGCTAATCGGTCCAGCCGCAGCCGTTCTTAAGCGATGCGCTTACCAACGAACAAAATTTAATTTTATTTACTCAGAGTGCGATTGCTTGCCTCTCTCTTATAATAACTGTTAAAAAAATGTGGAGTGAATATCTAAGTAAGCAGAATAGGAACGTGGGGTACATAATCTACATATGTCTTTATTTTCATCAATCTATCTTCTTTCAGAGACCTGACTTGATAAGGTATTTCGGTTTTACAGAAGTAGCTGAAATTAAAAACCGTCTCGTTCCCAGTTTCATTACCCAGAGTATTGACAAATAAATGATATTGTTGCTATTTTCATAAAACTGCTAAATTAGTAGAATGGTATAATTAAAAAAATAGTAGGTTTAGATTTCAAAAACAAATGAATGTATTTAGACGAAATAGTATTAATTAATTGTAAATACTGATAAATTAAATGATTAATTTACTGTTATTTTAGTGCCTTAACCGTTTACCTACACTAAAAAAGCAAATATTTTAAAATTATTTCTTTGAATGACAGCTACAATACGAATTGTAAAATATTTTTACTATTTGGTGAAACTAAACGAAAGATTTCTCTCAGATTTCTTTAATATTCCTTTCCAGAATCACTGAAATAGAAGTAAATTACGTTATTCGAATGGCAATAACCATGCAGCGGAAGTTGCCATTTCTATGACGTCATGGGCGGAGTTTAGTTGAAGATCGAATTCGGATTCGGTTGGCGGGCGCGGCCATCTTGGTGAATTAGTGACCTGGCGATTCGGTTTTAGTTAGTGAAAAATCATTTGTCATCCATAATGTCGGAAAGGGAAGATAATGTGTATAAAGCTAAGTTAGCCGAGCAGGCTGAGCGCTATGACGGTAAGTACATATTTTCGTTCTATCTTCTATATTAGGATGAAAATTCTATCGTATTTTCGCCGACAGTTGAAAGACGATTTGGTGATAGTTGGGAAAATTTCCAGATCATAGTAACCGTGAACCTTTCGTAATGTCGTTTTTCGCGGGGAAACTCGCATAATACATTCAATTATATTACTATATTGGCGTACTAACAAATCAATGGCATTCGTTAGGCTTGGTCAGCGATCGATGCGTCATCCGCCGGTGGGATGTCCTTACGTTTTTTTACGCTGATAAAATCCATGAAAACCTATGCAACCTCAGTTGAAATCTTTCATATAATGTAAAATCCTTTTTTTCAGTCTTAAAAACCGTTGTAATCGGGTGTATCAATCGATACTTGTAGAAGTGCAAGGAAAAAATTCTCTCCTATTTTTTCCCGTCCAGGGGAAGTAAAATCGATGTCATTGGATTCGGTCATGCATGTCATACCTTGGCAAATCATTTGATTAGACCTAGATTAATGTTCTGGGTATATTTGGCGGCGTCGTTTTATGTCGCCTCCGATTTCACCTATTGTTCACGATTTAGTTGCACGGGAATCTACCTGAGAGCGCTATACGTTATCGCATTCATCTTTTTAAAATCGACGCGGTCGTTGTAGAGGTTATCTCTACTGAGTTTTTGAGTCTCATTGCGTTATTTTACACCTTTTATATATTTTATCTGAAATGTGCAGTTCAATGACCTTTATTAGAATTATCATTGAAAAATGCCAATTGCTATCTTATCATGCCTTCTACTGCATTCCAAAAGGCTATGTAATCTAATAATTGAATAAAAAAATAAAAATTTAATTCATTTATTTATCAATTTTTACCTTATTGTAGATACATTTTACATAAATAGATAAATGTCATTCTGAAATTATCAATAAGTCAGAAAATGACACATTCTGTCATTTCAATGTTCAGTAAACTTTATTCAATAAATGCTTTACTTGCATTTTTCTCCAAGTTCCAGAGGCTTCCACAGCTTAGACATACACTTTCATGACATAAAAAGGTATCAATATGATGTATGATTAACTAAAAGGTTATGAGACCACACCCTTCTTTCAGGTGAAGCAAAAAGTCTGTGGAAATATTACTGAATTGATTGAGTTGCTAAATCAATAAATCATATGGCTTATAATTGGTACATTTTAATTCTAAACATGAATAATGATGCCATAAAAATGCTTTATTAGTAATTCTTACTAAGCAAGCTTAACTGGCCTGTTTGGCCAGTAGAAGAGCTAACTCATGCTATGAAGTCATGAAAAGCATACATTGGTAAAACCTAAGCTTGCCGACAACTCCTTAATAGACCACAGTACATATATTTAACATACTCTTTTGGGATAGGAAATAATAGGATTATACTGTTTTCAGAATCCTTGTTAGTCACATTGAAAATTAACAATTTGGTTCAAAAATAATGAGTGTTATAATTTTATGCACATAAAAGAACTGTTATAATAAAGTGGCTCCCATTCTCAGCACATTTTATAATGTTGCTAAGCGAGCTTGCATTTTAATTGCCACTTTCTATTACTCATCATGGTATTAATTGAATGTGAAAATATTGCATTATGCATTATGGTGACCTCAAAATTAAAGGTCTTTTTTATGTCATATTTAACATAAAACTGATATGATATTAAGTTAAATATTATAGTTGCCATGTTCATTAAAAATAATTAAGTAAAATTGTGTCAATCAAATGGTAATAAAAGTATGCTGACGGGTTGTGCACATGTTATAATTATTAATAGTACTTATATCAAAAAATAGTTTACAAAGGTTGGCTACTCTGTATAACAATATTCAACAGATCAGTTTGAAATAGTATTTTATTTATAAAATTCTTTTGGTTAGAATAAATAAAAATTATCAGTACTTCCTGTCTGATTTCGCCGTAATCCGGAGAGTAGCACAATCGCAAATGTGGACAGATTTTGTGGAAGCCTTCTAGCCTACGCAAAGTTCTGTCAATACCTATGACCCAGGTCACCCTTTTATCGAAAACTCAATCTACTACAAAAAGGAAATGGTCCGGTTTCATGGCGTGTTCCATTTACCCAGTGTAAACATTTTTAGCGCACGCATACTAATTGTTATTTTCGCATAGAGGACACCAATGCGCAAATACGTTACGGCGGAAAAGCGGAACGAATTAAAAGGATACTGGCCCCAATAGGGGTGCCAAATGGAAGGGCGCAGCTGGCGTGGCCAGATTCTTAAGATGGCGTCTGCCCGACCGCAAACATATCCCTAAATAATTTCATAACTTGGGATCTTCCTTTTTGTTTTACGATCACTCAGTGCCGCCTGAATAATACAACAGCGCTCTAGACGTTCTACGTATAAAAAGGTCTCAACAAAATCTAGATATACCTACATAATTTCATTTCGGAAACCCTATTTTATGACTCATTTATTTTGGTAGTGAAAGAAAAAGGTGATGTATCAGCTCAGCTGAGTAGCCGGTTTAAGGAAAACCGCATGGCTCGAAGTGACGCGTTAGCACCTGTTACGTCGAAGGCCCTGACGCGAGCGTTCTAATCGATTGCAACGAACCCTGCAACGTAGTACTAGTTTTAAAACTTAATGTAAGTTAATGTATAATAAGCAAACGGATTATGTAAGGGTCGTAGCACGTGGTATTTTATAGGTTGTGCTTCCCTCAATATCAGAAGGCGTTATATTATGAAGACCATGCTTCTATTATGTCATAACCTAAAGAATTCCTCCCTCTTGAATAAAAAATAAGCACTGCGCATGTTTCTGGGATTACGTGTGCATGTCCTAATGCGGCAGTTATTTCGCAGGACGATCGTTATCGTCAAAACTTAAGCACATGGGTAAAACATTACTTGGCTCCCGACGCCGTCTGTGCGACGCCCATCCCCCCTCCCCTTTGCTACACAGAGACTGACAGACAAGTCGAAAGTTCCTATCGATAAAATAATTATTTTATCTAAGTCGTCAGACTACATTCCGAGATTTTGCAAAACTTTTCCTAAAGAATCGACACTTAGTAATTCGGCTCCAGTCGTCTTGTCATGAACTTATTTCTTCTGAATGCTCAACAGTTTCCAACTTCTAAATGAGGGATACTTACTCTAATACTTTTATCGATCCTGCTGACTAACCTTTGGACAGAGATTTTAGCAATCTGTTAGTCTGTGGTTGGACTACAATAATACTATGACCTTTCGGTTTTTATTTTGCATTAGGTATCTCTATTACTTGTTTTGAAAGCTTCATGCTAGATTTTCAGCGAAATTGATTTACCTAATCTGTATTTTGGTTAGAGAACATGATAGATTCATTGGAGGAGATTATGTGTGTTATGGTAAAATAAAGCTACTATTGTTAGAATCACCTAACACGTATCGTATGTCGTTCGGTAACCGTTATTCACGTCTTAAAAATGTTAATAGTTTTCCGGTACATATGCCTAATTGATTTGCTTCCACACATTCTGTTTCTAAAGCCTCTTACGTTGATCTGAAATTGGCCTTAAGTATACACGTTTTGTTTCAATTATGTCGTTTCGTTACATTCAGACTGCAGCTGTATCTAGTTACACTAGAAACTTCCTCAACTTAAGAAACGAAATTGAGTACTCGTTAACAAGCTAGTCCCGTTTTCTTGAAAAGAAAGCTTCCAGAACCTTCGGCAGGGCCAAAATCAATAAATAGACTTACATAATTTTCATCATATATTTCAGAAATGGTGGAGGCGATGAAAAACGTTGCCTCAAGGAATGTATCGGACAATGAACTAACAGTGGAGGAGAGGAACCTGCTCTCCGTCGCCTACAAAAACGTGATAGGTGCCCGCCGCGCCTCGTGGCGGATCATATCCTCCATCGAACAAAAAGAGGAAACCAAAGTAAGTACCCTACATATAGTGACCGATTTTCCAAGGGAGGACTCTATGCGGGGCACCATTTCATCAATTACATTTTAGGGGGTTGATATCACAATGATATGGTACAAGGCAGGAAAAAGCTCAAGCCCCCTTAAAAAGTCCTCAAGCTTTTTACCCGACTGCGGCTTATAAAAAGGGTTGTTTAATATTCGAGTGTACGCATCCATGTGGCCGTCCCTGTATCATGTCTGGAGTTTATCGATTAGTTTAAGTGCCGTCCCTGTTATAATTATTCTGTGGTTGGGTTTGTAATGGGCCATTATTACGTAATTGTTTTGTAGTTCTAGGATTTTAGGCCATTACTAGGATTAATTATGTGATTCATCTGTTTGACCAGCAAGCTCCCATAGTCGACTAGAAAGGAGAAAATCAATCAGATCAATGTCAACCCTTGTGAGCTTTAGCTTGGTGATTCAGCCTCGCATGTGAACGCCTCAGGTGATTGATGACATTATAAAATCAAGAAGAGCTTTTACATAAAAGCGATAACTTCGCTAAAGCACTTCAATTTTAGGAATCAAGAACGTAGTTTCTCAATTCGCAGTAATGCATGTATTTAATTTAATTTCAAACATAAATAAGGTTTACATTAAAGGTGACCGGTTCGGCACGAGCCGGCAGCTCTCGTCGGATTTTTTTTTTCACTGCACGAGCCCCTTTTGTTGAAATCCTGACGACATACGATGGGGAGTCTACTCGGCGAACTGCGTCTGACGTTGCGAATCTGTATAGAACTGCATGTCCATTTTACAGTTAGAACTAATCCCGCTTTTGGTTTAATAGTTTAATTCATACTACAGTAAATACTTTGTTCCATTCAATAACAGTTTTGTTCTACTAAAATGGAAGATATAATTTTTTTTTGTCCTTTGTATTTCTTGTCTACGATACGCGATAGATTATTTGATTAATTGTCCCTACGTAGAGTAGACGTACGTAGCGAATCGCTATACCAACTATTATAGGAATAGCAGATCGTAAAACTAATGCACAGTCGCGAGCGGTGTTTCTCTGTCATGGCCAGCTCTATGGCCTTTCCCACGTACATTTTCTACCGTAACATAACGTAAAGTACTATGAACATACGTGTACATAAAGTACTGATTGTACGAGTCGTAGTTTTAAAGTTGCGGTCTATCGATCGATATGAATTTTAATAACTTACCTTCCATATTTGTTCAAAATACGTATTTCTTGTGCCCTTTCATGTGTATCGCGGTCATGTTCTAGATGACGTCATTTACGACGTATTACTCATGCAATTAAAGGTTCAATGACCAATCATTATCTTTCATAGTAACCTTGTTGGAACCCGACCAAATTGTTCATTTTGGAGATAACGAGATAATAGGATATAGTAGGATAACAGGGCCGCCTGCCAATCCCATTGATTATCTAGAAAAAAGGTCACGTAGAAAAGCCTAGACTTTGTATTCCAATATTGCTATAAAGTTAGGGTCGTCATGTATTGATTTCTGAATCCAAGGCTACAGCGCAAAGCCAGCAAAAAAGGTCGCAGTGACGTGTTATCTAAGGAAAACAGAACTACAGACAACCCTGCCCGAGTATGAGTCATTTTCCTCATTACCACGTATTTCGGCGTCACGTCATCTCAATTCCTCCGTTTTTGTGTCACCGTTGCAATTGATAAAAAATATGCTCAATTCGCTGTAATTATTTCAGGGACTTTCAGTGACTGGCACACAAAATTGTAGGCGACTTTGAAATGCAAATCATGTGAAATTAGGTTCTAAGATGTCATTAACAAGCTGTAAAATTCTTTTCTACTTCATGAAATATTTATGTTAATGAATAAACCTTTATATTAAGCGTTTTAATTGTATTCGTCACCGTGAATCCCCCGAATACAGTAACTTTAACCGAATGCTCAGTATGTTAATTAAATAATCAATTTACCGTAAATAAACCGTAATTAGGTGTATCTTGGAGTGCCAAACAAGTCAGTTAAACTGCGATGACCTCTAAATGAATTGTTGCAATATATTTGTCAGTTCACACTGTCAATATCGAGAGAAGGTCAGGTCCTGCATTTTGTCGCGAGTACTGCAAAATTCAGACGTTAATTTTCAACTCCAATTTATGACGTCATAAAGCGGTCGTAAAGAAGGTCAGACTGGTTCATTTTCGTATTGATCGAGGCTTGAAAAGCTCTCAATCTATTGACTAAGGTAAATGTAATGCAAATAAGTTCATTATGAGTTTAGTTCAAATTGAAACTCGCAGAAGGTATTGGTTGTTTTCCTTAATTCGTTTGTGACGTCTAAAATATAATTAGGAAACAACAAATAAAAAATCTACACCAATCAGTTTTTACCAAACAAAAAAATTCCATTGCATTCTTTCGACGAAATTTCTGTACCGATCAAAGAATTCTATGGAAACTGTAAAACTGCAATATATTAACAAAACTTAATTCGGTATTCATGTCTCCACTATAAACTTTCCATTATTATATATTGTCACGGCATCACGTAACCTGCATATGACATGGCAGAGCATATCGTTTGAAAGTCAACTTCGCAGTCAATCGATTCTGATTGGTACCCAAGTTACATAATTAAATGCAAATAGTTGCAATAACTCGACCATTTTGGCACCCAACATGATAATAATTTTCGTAATAGACGAAGTGGTTGGAAATTTCTTACGTGATTCATTTTAATAATAAAGTACGGTGTCGTAAATTATCCAGGTAAAACTTGAGATTCTTATAGACGTTGAGCACCTGCATCCGAGCTCGACGCAATATGTTAGATAAAAGTTTTATACACTTACGATTTTTCAAGCTTATTGATTCTGATCAAGGCGTGTCTATAAAACTTCGTCGCAAGACCATTGTTTGAGACGATTTCACAATTTATTCACACAATACTTTACTTCAGTAAAAAGATTTAATTATTAATTGCCTCTAGCTTTTATACTGCATTTACTTCTATCTCAGAAGCTGCAATAAAACAGAATTTATGAAGAAAATATCTTAACTAACATGAGCTTACTAAATGAGACTTGAGTCTCCAATAAACTCGTTAGCTTTTACAGTTTAGTTAAACTACAGACAGATTTACCGTAGCATGTCGTAGACAAGCGTAGCTTTCAGTAACGGTATAGGATTCCGTTTGCCAGTGAAATTGGATCGTTCGTCAAGCTTTTTGTTTTTACGTTTGTATAAAAATGTAATTGAACAAAGCCAGTTGCATCAGCGGGTAACTTTCCTAAATTGTGTCGAGTCAGCCAGTGGGTGTAGGTTGGTAAACGCAGTTGAAAGGATGTA
Organism: Shargacucullia verbasci; assembly: GCA_947562105.1. NCBI lineage: Eukaryota > Metazoa > Arthropoda > Insecta > Lepidoptera > Noctuidae > Shargacucullia > Shargacucullia verbasci. The sequence continues at coordinate 11,723,762 of OX387301.1, forward strand.
TGTATTGTATAAGGAATGGGCGTGGCACGGCTCATATGTATCTAACAAACCGACATTTTGTTCTTGTAAGAGTGAAAAACAACAAATACAGTCATTCAAACACCGAGGTCTTTGTTTTAAATAAGTAATTAATGTGTAAACATTGTATTCGCATCAACATTCATAAACATGTCAAATACATCACGGTCGCGGTCCCCGTAGGATAATGTCGCAGTATACCCACCCACACTTCGATAGCGGTGTTAGGTCCCGAGCGATTAAAGGCGAGCCTATCTACTAATTTAATATATCTAATGGTTCTAATGGAAAAAAAAAAACCTTTTAAACAGGCGAGTCCGCGAACTAAGGCATCAGGTCAAAAAACTGATTATGTTAATCGAAAGCGATATCATTTGACGTAACATAAAAAACGCAAATCTAATCGATTCGGTTTTCCTTTCAAAGTTGCACGACTATCGTGCAATCATCAATTTTAATCTTAAGTCAGGCACAAAGAAGCTACTTACCGATATATGCACGTTTTGTCGGGTGAATCCAGTTGTAGGACTGTTGTATTTATATCATTTACCAGCTTATCACATCTCATTAAGAAACTAGTTTTATCAAAATCGTAATCATTACCTACCAGCTGAACTAGATGGAATATTGTTATCACGTACATCTAACGTGTTAGATTTAAAATGCATACTGCATACGAAATCAGTCTATCTCATGACTTAGAAGCTTATCAGTCAAAGTCCTAGTGCATTCGTATTGAACATGACATTCACGTATCGATACGCTATTCCAGAGCTAGGTAAGTAGGTTATAATTAAAATAACTGATGAATGTATGATAGGCAGGGGCGTATATGATAGTGGCGAGGTTATCGCCATTAGTTGCGTGCAGCGTTACTTGTTACGAGCTTGATTAGTCCTATTTTACCTGTCGTAACAGCGAGTACTTATTTTCCGGGTTAAAGGTCGTCTAGTTAAATGACCGTAACACGAGACATTCCAACTTTAACCTTAGGTCGGCAACGCATTCGTTATCACTAGGTTGCGGATCTTCATGGGCGGCCCTGATCGCTTACTATCAGGTGACCTGCAACGTTGATCGGCTGCCCTCTAACACCAAAAAACATGTTTTAACCAGAAATTTAAATTCCCGACACAAATCAAGATTCCAATCTTAGCACCCAAACTAAACCAGTGAACTGTTTTAGATTTTAAAGTGATTGTTAAAAATGATGATATTGTATTTGCTTCAGGGAGCGGAGGACAAATTGAACATGATCAGGGCATACCGTAGTCAGGTGGAGAAGGAGCTCCGAGACATCTGCTCAGACATCCTGGGCGTCCTGGACAAACACCTTATACCCAGCTCACAGACGGGCGAGTCCAAAGTCTTCTATTACAAAATGAAGGTAAGAATACCACTATCTATGTGAAGAGTTATTGCCTACTATACAAACTTGTCATAATCCATGGTCTGTTATAATTATCCCAGTCCTAGACAAAGTACTTTCCAATTTTACAAGATGCAACTGTGTATGTGTATTGTCAACATACGTGTAGTTTAGTGGTTTATGGTCAGTACCATTACTAAACTACATCCAACAGACATTTTAAAAGCATTCCTACGTGAGGTACTGATTACTTTAAATTATCAACTTGTCCCTTATGGGTAGCTTATTTTTATCTCGATGACGTAAATGAGTTGACGACAATTTTTTATTGTAACTTTTAACAATAGTCATTGATTTTTACGAAGTTTTTAATGACGTGCTTTGTAAATAATGATTTTTGTGTGGTTTCTGCTAATATTACAGAGCTACTTTTCTGTGGGTGTCGTAAAGGTGACTCAAATGCTATGGATGCAGCAAATGGATGACTAGCAGCGACATTAGCTTGATAACATTTTTTCAAACATTGGTTATAGTAGTACCAAGAATGATAGTGACAAGATATACAAGAAACCTCGTTAAACTCACTATTGTAGGGTCATCAACTTTTGATGAGTACCTCTGTTCATATGCTTCCAAGCTTGGAATGGGACCATTCCTTGTGACTGTGGGTGACAAAGAACCCAACAGGGATTATGTCACCAGAACGGCAGCGTCCTGTGTAGTTATAACATGTTGCTGTTTGTGTAAAGGTTGTTGGGAGTCCCATGTTCCGCACCCGCAGTTAATCGCCGATGTGATAATAATAATGACGTTCGGTAATACATTCCCCAGCTTATTGGCTTTAAGTATGTTGTTAAGTGATTGTTGTTTTGTGTGTGTGCAGGGAGACTACCACCGATACCTGGCGGAGTTCGCGACAGGCAACGACCGCAAGGAGGCGGCCGAGAACTCGCTGGTCGCGTACAAGGCCGCCTCCGACATCGCCATGACGGAACTGCCCCCCACCCACCCCATACGTCTCGGCCTCGCGCTTAACTTCTCAGTGAGTACATAGTGTGTAGTGTGTCACCACAGAACAGAGATTTTCTGAACAGCTTCAGTATATCAATGTTGTCTATCGCCATTTGTCAAAAGTCCATTTGGTCAGTGGTTTGACCTACATTTGTACGGTAAAACAATAAAAGTTAAAAATATTAGCTTCCTATCATTTTGGTGGTCAAATCTTGATAGATTGATCGGTTATTGAAAATGGCCCAATTGTAATAACACCGTCTAGATTGTGTTGCGTAACAAGATGATGATTAAAAGATAACAGTTATTTAGATTTGATTTAAGTTCCGATAGCGGTATAAAATTAGCACGCCCGCGAATAATTATCTACATCTTGTCGAAGCGTGACCTGTTTTAATTACTAATCACTTAAGTCATAATAACGAAATTATGGAAAATAGTTACGACATGTAAATTCTCGAAAATAGTAAAAATTAACAACTTTCTTACAATCGCTTCACCGATATTTAAGTCATATAATTATATTTCATCCTACATGACTAAACCTTGATCAACTGATAACATTCTCGTCGTGTACTGTACCTAAGATATTTTCTTACATAAAACATCCAGTTAATTCCCTTGATCTACAACTCATCGTCGATCTATCAATTATGCACTTACCTGTGAGAAAATTGGTTTATTTCCAATCCTGAACAAGCTAACATATTCTAAAGCGTATGTAAGGACGTGCAACGCATAATTCTCAAGTGACGCGCATGTTCGTGTGCATAAGCATACTTGCACAGTTAATCAGCGCGCGACACGTCATCTTGTGATGTCATTGTGTAAAGAATAACATGACAACTACTGGGGTGTTGTATCTAGATTACACAAAAATTTTATGATGCGAAGTTTAAATTTTATGTGTGAAACAGTCTGGGCAAAAACTGGCCTAAATAAAATGAATGGGTAATATCGAAAATTATCTTCCCAGTTCCTTCGTGTAATAATAATTCAAGGATAAAAAGGTTGTGTTACAAATAAGCAAGGAAAGCTGAACTGATCATAAAGATGATAGTTTTATTTGCCTTAAGACCACGCCCAAGGAGTAATTTAAAATATATTCAATCATATTATTTAGTCGTTAGTTTGCTTCGTGCGGTTATATCTTGCGAATAGATTATAGCTCAATTTAAAATCGGCTATCCTTCTTCCGGCTACGTCATATTTCACTAAATTCCATTTTACCCCAAAAAAACCGGTTCATTATTACCTGCAACCTTACTTTTCTGTTATTGAAAAATATAAACTCAATAAATTGACATTCATAATGTGAATCTTTTTCAAAAGTTCCACGAATAACGTCGGACATCCATATTGCTTAGAATTGCTCGTAAATATGTAATAGAGACACAACTGCTTTATAGGTTTGTTATGGTACTTGCCTTGAACATCGTCTATCTACCGGCATTATTACTCATGACAGCGATTTAGTCAAAGACGCATTAGTTTTAAATATTCTGTTCTTACGTATGTTCTATGTAAAATACGTTTTCATAAAATATTGGTCTGAATGCATATAATTATATGTGTGAATATGTAATTATAATAATGAGTTATGTATAGAAGACATAGAGGTAGAGTCATCTGTGCTTATTGTCCTATATTTTATTGGCATATAGTATTAGTGTCGTTGTTAAATGCACATGGCAAACTTTATCACATTGTTATCACGCTCTCAGTTAGCAAAAAATGTATATTGGTTGTAGAATTACAATTTGTACTTGAAATCTTTTCGATAACTATAGTAGAGCTCTGATGGTAAGTCGGTATCGGTCCTCATATTATAGATTCTATTTTCGCCTAAAATCACTTACCTAATCGAAAATTAGAATTCATTAGTCCTTACTAAGTAAATAGAAAGGTCCCCGTGAACAATTTTAACATAAGTTTACTGTATGGTAATGTAACGCGCTGACTTAATGAGACGCGGAATAAATGGACGACCTTCAAATAATTTATGTATTTATGTATCGTACGCGGTTTTCTCCGAAGTGCGAGCGATATTCAGCTACGCCGCGCCGCTATACATGACGTAATTGAATTATAATAACGCCGAGATAAAGGATACAAGATATATTTTAGGATTTGATATTTCTTTTTTTAAATGGTTCCCTTTTCATTTTCCTTTTAATCACGGAGCGCAGTTATGAAGCTTTTTGTAAGCGCCTTATGTATGAATCTGTAATTTAAGTTATTATCTCGCTCACTCTTACATCAGTAACAGCTACTACTATTTCGTTACTGGGTCGTAATAGTAATTAAGTAGCATAGCTTCAATCTGATTAAACATTACGATTGAGCTTATTTCGAAGTATCTTGAAGATGTGAGTGAGCTTGAAGAGAAAAATAATTGAATTTAGCCAACCAAGTTGCCTTGCTTCTTGCCTTTACGTTGTGGATTATCGAAACAGAAAAACAATTCAAAATTTAAAATCCAAATTAAAGCAAAACGCTGTAATCGGTGTATTCGGTAATTTTTCTTTAAAACCAAAGTGATAATTATAAAACTTTAAACCCAACCGGTTCTTTTTAACAAACCAGTAGGTACTACGTTTTAAAAGGAACGATCCGGCGCCGCTGGTGATATCAATAATCCGTTGGTGGCGCGTCACGCGATTACTTATCTTGTATTTTGTAGCCAAACCGCCGAGTTCAAGGTCGTCGGACATTCCAAAACTTTATGAATTTGATATGACGTTTTTTTACACTGGTATTTATTTTTGGACTAGAATTGTGTGAACGTTAACGTAGGGTACTGCGCCACAGACGGGTTGGACATACGCTTTGAAAAGTACTAACAATGTTTTGTTTGTGTGCAGGTATTCTATTACGAAATCCTGAACAGTCCGGACCGCGCGTGTCGGCTGGCGAAGGCGGCCTTCGACGACGCCATCGCCGAGTTGGACACGCTTTCCGAAGAGAGCTACAAAGACTCGACTCTCATCATGCAGCTGCTACGGGACAACCTTACGCTGTGGACCTCCGACATGCAGGGCGACGGCGAGTCCGGTCAGTACACACCACATAATCATCGTTTCTAAGAAAAGGGACATTTTTACATGGCCTTTTTCTTTTGTCGAGACAGCACGTGCTGTTACATAAAATCGCTCATATGTGGAAAGGTTAGCCATTCGGCAATGGTGGCATATCGAAGCAGGGCACCAAACTATCTCAGGTCTCGTGGTGGCTCTTTGCATTAGGCTGAACTTTTTAGGATATTCCTCACGATGAGTGGAAGATATTATCAATACAAAACGTATCTTTCATTATTCTTATTATAATGTAACCAACTAATTGTTTAATTTGTCACATTTCAGGCGAAACCGAACAAAAAGAACAGCCGCAGGACGTGGAAGATCAGGATGTGTCGTAATACTTTTTAACATTCTATTTAAATATAATAAAAAAAATAACTATAGTATCACGTAAGACCCAGCCCCCAATGACAACCGGTTGTATGGTACTCCTCACACATCTCGCCCCCCGACGTAAATTGTCAGTTCCAGCCCCGTTGTACACACAACACGCATATTGTATACATGATAACGTTTCGTTTATGTATCGTGTCAAATTATCTACGAGTTATATGCATTAATATGTACTTCTTTTGATATATTTGTTTTCAATTACGAAAAAAAAAAATAATGTTTAAGAAAAACGTACTTTGGTATTGCATTTTAACTGTATGTTCTATGATGTATTTTCATAACTGTAACCACTCGATGGATCTCTCGCCGTCGACTAGCTAGTCTGTCCCACGCGTGGGACAAGCGACACGGCCCAGCTAGTGCACTCACACTTCCGACTTCCGTGCGGCTACTTCTTAACGTGGGATTGTAAATTTTCTAAGTATTTTATACCGTGTGTAAAATTAATGTATTTAAAAACTCTGTTGATACTTGAAACAAGCACCGTAGCGTCGAGGATGTTTAATGAGATATACAAACAAATATGATAACGATATAATAGTTGGATACATTAGCGAGTTGCGTATCGTCACGTATGTCGATATAGTGTTTACTTTGTAATCGCATCTCCGTGTTGATTCGGTCTGCACAAATAGTAGTTTTATACAATGGACGTTTAATCTCGTGGCTAGGTTGTTGTTTTGAGACTGTTGCTAGTTCGTATAGTCGCTCCCTTGCGGCGTGCGCCGTCGGCCGCCGTCCGTCCGGCGTCGTCTGTCCGACGTCACGGCGTCGTCCGACGTCACCCGGCGTCACCCGGCGTCGCGCGACGTCACGGCGTCGTCCGACGTCGCCGGACGGACGGCGCGAGCGAGTCTTCCGCGCCCTCGCTGCATTTGTATACATTTGAATCATTTATTGATATATTTTAAACGATAAACGTAACATTATTAGGGTGGTAATGATGTAGTTACTTGCAATATTTAGCTAAGTGATAGCGGCGTCACCCTGTTGGTCTTTGTGTATCTATCTACTATGTATCGTACATGTATGTATTTATTGCAAACGGATAAGTTGGTGTAACTTATGACTACTGTGTAGTACACACGCTCGCGGCTCGCTCACAACACCCGCGCGACGCGAGACGAGACGGGATGGCCGTGGCTGAGCTTAAATAGAATTAAAGACATGTCGATGTACCCGCGCTTCGTTCGTATTACAACATTTGGAGTATTCACATTTGAATTGCTTTAATTACTTACGAGTATTGTGATAGAGATTTTGTATATTTTAATTTATTTTTTTTAATTTCGCAAGTTCTCGAAAAATTGCTGTAGCGCTACATCTCTTACGATTTTTACAGGACAAACAGTAGTTCTAAAAGTTGTGCTAGGTTAAGGTAATGCACTTGGGGAAATTATTTATTTGATGCGCGTCGCGGGCGGCCGCGACCGCGACTGTAATGCCTACTCGAAGACATTCCATCTTCACGATACCTGTTAACTAAATATCTGGCCGATGTTCGCTGAACTCCAAATTGTAGTGTGGCATAGCGGCGAGGAGCAAGTGCGTGCCCGAGTAAGATATTAGCGTTATTTTTATTTGAATTTGTAATATTGCATATATTTTGTTAATTTATCCACAAAAATACTAATGCAATTAGCCTTAGTGTTATGCAATATTGATTTATGTCCTACCAACTACATGGAAATTTATTGTAAATGACAGTGTAAATCTAATAATAAAAATTCAAAAGTCCACATTTTAGTTTTATTGACATTTCCGACACCCCCGAGTACAAAGTGATTACAATCTTAACATATAATAAATAGTTTTGATACAACAGCAACCACCTCTTATAGCCGCTTATCAAAATAACTGGTTTGGTCATAGTTGCGTAATATAGACAAGATAATTTATTCATCAGTAAGCATTATTATTAGACAGCAATACACATACAGGATATTCAACGCCTGATTCCATTAATTAGCAATACACATTACACTTTATAACATTAATTTTGATTCGACATGTTCTATTGTCGTTTTTTTTTTTAAGTTAATAAATAAGACTTAATTGAAATTAAATTAATCTCATCAAGTCTTGTATAATTATCGCTCTTATCGAATCACATTTCGTTCATAACGAACCTTATTCCATAAAAATGCATAAGCTACAATCGTTAGAAAAGAGCAAACCCAATAAAATAATAACATAGCATCACGCCTGTATTCCCCGAAGGGTTACGCAGAGGTGTACACCCACAGCCGATGCTGTTATTGAGACCCATGTAATAGGGGGCGAGCCTATTGCCATTTACCGGGCACAGTTCCAGACTCCATGCTGCTACTGAAAATTTCCATACAGAACACCCGGGAATCGTTCCCAGGAACTCACTCGGCGCGCTTACGACCACTAGACAAATGAGCAGTAAAATGTAGGTACTGATTTTGGATGTAGTAGTGTCAATCTTGTGTTTCAATTCTCTAGCGAATGTAGATTGCAACTTGTTTTAGGAAATAGTGATCTAATACTAAATATATACTTTAGAAATCTACACACTTGCAAGCTTTATAGGCCAGATCAAAAACTTGGATATTCTCAAGTCGACCGTGCTATCGCATAATATTACAAAATATTTATATTTTACAACCTACATAATATAACACTGATTAGGCAGATAAGTATAAAATTGCACATTACCGTTGCCAGAATGTATTTAAACTACACGATATGACTATTTTCCGCTTACACGAGTCTGTACCAGCGACGACGTATGTCTACATAAGCAGATATGCAATGTTAGTCGGAAAGGGGGTATATTGCACTAAGGCAACACCACGAATGCGGTCTATTCATGAATTTGTAACCAAGTATGGAGATGGATTTTTAGAAATACATGAGTGATATTTTCAATTGGCCACGGCTTAGTACGTCCTTTCCTGCTAACCTTGTATGTGAAAGTTATTTTATATATGCGACCTATAAATAAAATACTGAGTATTGGTGAAGCACAGATTACATTTACTCACCTACCACAGTTACATTGAGATATATGATTAAAATATTTGGATATAATATTGGTATGTACCTTAAACTTTCCCTTAATATATAGATATACACAATATTATTTAAGTTCATTAGATTAAATTGAAACTATCTTATGTGACCAATAGTCAAGCATTTTCTTTTGGATTGTACCTACCTATCATAAATAAAATTTTGTTTGCATCATCACATTGAACCTACAATGACAGATCACTTAAAACTAGGCATAAATGTTAAATAGTATGTTTGTATATAGACACTAAACTTAAAATTAATCAATCTAAACACCAGTCAGTATTCGTAGATAAGTACTTTTTACACGGTTGCCTTATGTTCTTAAGTTTGGCCAGCAATGTAAAGGTACGTCCGCACGTGCGTTTATGATTTGCAAGTATTATCGAGCATCATTGAACTCTTATTTGAATAGTTTAGTTCAATTACGCATGACAGTCTACGTTAGGTGTTGCTTATTTGAACGTAAACACGTTGACCAAGAACAAACGTGTGGATGTAGTCTAACAGTTAATAACAGCTACACCGTAACATGTTTCAAAATATTATTTATACATAAATTATATCCTGCACCCTTCATATTTTTTTAAATATATTATAGTTAGAGATTATTTATATTTATTTAGATTTGTAGCACTTGATGGTAAGTAATTATTGATGGAATGGAAAATCGTGGAACGATTTGGAATAACTAGATGGAATGAATTCGGACAGAGTAAGAAGCTGCCTGATTTGTATCCCACTGGCTAAGTAAACCTACATGTTAATTCCATTTTCGTTCTAACTACAAATAAAAAAAATTGCACATATTAATTATGGGACCATCTCCCGTTGGACCATCTCCGACGTCACAGCCGTTGTTAATTTTAATGAAACATTGATGGATTTTATAAGGTTATAATTTATGACTAAAGAATAAGATAAGATTTTATATTTATTCACGAGCTTTGCCTAAAAATAGATTTGAAATTCATTACGATCGGGATGGTCATTAATTTATTATAATATCAGTGACTTAGGGTTTAAAACCTACAGTTAGCTAAGGTATAGTATACCCGCGTTACCCCCCGTTTACCCGCGTGCATTCGGTTTTCCTATGCACACAAACTTCAACACCCCGTTGCATTAATTGGGCTAAAGGGCCTAAGAAGCTATAGTAAAAAGTATTTATAAAACTGGTTCTCAAAACCACAAACGATCCTTCTTTATGCCATTTTACCCATTTCAGATACACAAAGCATTCACCATAGACTTCAACACTATTTTATGTACTTCAACCAATTTAGCTTAAAATTTTCTTTTGAATTTTAGTACTACCATTTATTGAAAGTAAAGTGTTTAGCAGTAAGTTGAGACTATAAAAGATGTAGGACAAGATATCAGAGCAACGCGTGTTAGTTCCATTTACCTAACTAGTTGTGAGCCTCACACAACCTACACAGTTCATATAACATCCATTTAGAAATAATTCCTGCAGCATATTGTAACTTATTCGACTAACAAATTGATTGGTACTAATTTATAATTAAATTTGCACTTAAAACATCATCAGCACCTTCTATATCCCTCGGGCGATTTATTTCACAATCAATTAGTTACATACACAACGCACGAAATACACGATAATTGAGCAGGTAATAAACGAAGATTTAGATACATATAACATAAGTTTTTTATAAGAATAGGTTGGTAATATAAGATAATATTGCATTTATTATCATGAGCATGACGAGTAGAGGCGAAACATCATATCTTAGAAGTGCTTACATAGTGTCCGTATTAAAAGAACGACGCACAGCGATGTTGTCTACGTCAGCAGTGTTTGAGTGTTGTATTTGTATGAAGTTACACTTAAATCTTAAACAAGTGCTTCAGTAGATAAAGCGGAACGTCGTTCTGTAATACGGACTTGTATAGCTTTTCTTAAAGCTCGATACTCTTCTTTAAATTATTATTAGACCCATAATAGTCATAATAATTCAATGTATAAAGTTCATCATTAGTTATACAATGAGGTTACACGATAATCTTGTATAAATTTCACAGAACTAATAGGATATTTTATACTAAAATAATTATAAAGAATAAACGCTTATCTTAAAACTAATATCCTTACTTATGGGGGCAGTTCGTATTCACGTTTAAAGCACTACTATATATTGGATTATTTTCTTGTACATAAGTGCTATAGACACAGCTCAACACAAGGCAAATTACTTTCACAATAATACACGGTGAAGCACATTTGTAATTTTATTCTTTATATGTTCGGTATATTAATCGTACAGGACGAAAAAAGGACCATTCGAATAATTTTTTTATAGAACAGACAAAAATTGTTCGATAAATTCCATATGCATATGTATGAAGCGAGTAAAATATAGTAATTTTAGTACTCAGTAAAACTGATACTAAGCTTTAGTGTTCATAAATGTTCACGTTTGGATCGATCGATATTGTCCTGCGACAAAATAGGTCAAAGCGCGACCTCACCGGAGTAGGCAGATTTGTCCGATATATTATGTCAAACGCCTTTCTTTTTATTATGTGAGTCATATTTGTGTTGAGTCGTTTAGTATTCATGAATATTAAATAGAATTATAATCATACTAGGTGCTACGACACCTGAACCACCCACACACACCTGGGGGTTGAACTTTGGAACATTCTCTTTCAGCGGGATTACACCCTCTTGTACAACAAATAAGAAGTTTGTAACATTTGTGGTGTCTGAGATTTAGCGATCGCTATTTCGCTTTTATTTATATATATTTACAGATACATAAATAAATAACAAGCGAAATAATCGTATAACAAGTTTGAAACTAATTATACTTAATGTTAAGGACCTACATCAAATTAACTTACAATAGATGAAAATAAGAAGTTTCACATTAACTAAGACTAGTACATATAGCACACTAAGAAAATATATACTTTAATAGCAATGAAAACTAAGCTATTCGTTAGAGCGAGATAGATAAATCACCTGGTTTCTTTCGTAGTCAATTAAATATAAATAAAAGATTTTATACTTAAGTACGGTTGACATAATATTGACACACTGACTGGAAAATGTCCGACCTAAATGTAATATACTTAAAATTAACTAAATCTGACTCATATATAGTTAACTGGGCTCAAAAGACGAGTGACGGAACCAAAATCGCCATACAATAATAATTACAACTTAAATAAAATTATAGATAGTAAGTTCTTTGACCATATGTGTTCCGTCAAAAATATCTTATGAAAAACTAATTATAATTCGTATTAAAAAGGCAAATACTTAGATGTTTTGATTAATTCTTCTTATGCTTAAAATGTACTTGACAATTTTTCACATGTGTCCGTACTGCAAGTGTGAATTTTCTCGACCTCAATCGAAGCAAATAAATAATTGAATTTCGATTGTAGTTACCGTCAAGCCAAAAACGTACGAAAACAGCGTGCGCGCACATTTCAGGGAAATACCAAAAAAAAAAGCGCGCACGTACTGTGTAATACTTTATACCCCACAAGACGCCTGATATTTTATGAAGGCGCATTTACTTCAAAACTCTAATATTGACTTCTGTTTAGTTACCTTTGTATGGCACTAGATGGCGTGAGTAGTCTAAAAATTCGTAATTATTTACAATTAATTGTCAATGATGTCATCATTTTGGTATTCGACTCATTGTTAATGTTTTAACATATTTTAATGTATTCATTAATATGCTTTTCTTTTTATTTTAGACTGAAATTGTTAACAAAATAATTTTTACATTAAAACTATAAACAAGATTCTATGCGTTATCATCGTAAAACTAAACGTAATATTTTTATGGAATCTGTATTTTTCTAGTTCGTCATCAGAGATGTGTAATTTCATTAGGTCATCCGATTGTTTATTAAGTCGATATCAAATCGTTTACTTTAATAGTTTATATCAAAACAGTGTTTATAATACCTGTTGAATACATAAAATTATGACATATTGTTGTGATATTTTGGTGTCAACGAACTTTCAGTTGTCAAGACATTGTCATACGATTGATTTCGTAAATATTATTAATAACTATTGATCCATTACCTGGATCGATATTAAATCGATTTGTGAGTAGGATCGTACTTGTTCACCCTAGTTGGTGCAACGTAGGTCGCGAGCTCTTTTGTTCCGGCTCCCTTGGAAGAAGGTCGAGGTCCCGGAATAAATTAGCGCGTCATCGACATTTCCATAATGTGAGACAATCCGTTTCCCATTGGATATAGTCAATACGGCGATGGCGTATAGCCAAAGCACACGTACATTGGCCATTTAGGCAATGTTTTTGTTTAAATAAGTTTTGCTTCACCCACCGACAACGTGGTAAGTCTCCATTTTGTTCCTTTTTCAAAGTGTACATGGTGTAAATCTTCTTGTGAAACAATTCGTGTTAATAACTAGGACTTTTCTTTGTTCTAGGGTTTCAATATAAGGTTGAAAAGTTGTACTTTTTAATATATGGCTGGATAATCTCCATGCCAAACCTTTTCATATATGGCTGGAAAATCACCATGCCTTTAACTTTTCAATGTATGGCTGGATAGCTTCCAGACCAATACCTTTTTAATATATGGCTGTGCCATCCCTTTTTAGTATATGGCTGGGTAACCTCCATGCCAATACTTAATATACAACTGGATAATCTCCATGCTGTGTTAAGAAATCTTGTTTCATCTACCAAGTATGAGCAAGTCGGATCAAGCTGCAGTATTTATATGATGGATTGATCTCTGTATGAGAGCGAGTGTGGGTTTATGAAGTGACTTCACATCTCTATTTCACATTGTGACATCCTCTATTATTTAACTTGTTGGCGTTGTATCTGGTAAAGTACTATTATATTATTTAAAGTAAGCATTAGCATTATAAGATTAAATTCTTAATGTTCCCTGCTAATATTGTATATGTAGCAGTGTGTGTTACGTTAGAAATAATTTATTTTCAGATACCCACTGTTATTATTATTTAACATAATTAAGAGTTTAATTCTCTCATTAATTTAAAGTTTGTCTACTGTTTTTTCCTTCTATTCCTTAAGTGTTAGTCAATATAATAAACTATTATTAATGTTCATCCTGTTTTAATTATTGATCCTAAGCTTTAGATCTTGTCCATCGCGTTTGAGAGCATTAGTTATGGCGCCCTCCTTTTATTTTATTTACTTTAGATATTCTTTTTGTTTTTAACTAATCTCCTCCAGGGTAGAATCAAGTAACTCACACCCTCAGTCTCATTGCAAAATAGCCGTAGATGCATTAACACGCAATTATTACAAAATTGGCGCCCAACGTGGGGCCTGGTAGCATGGACATCTAAAGGATAGGTTCAGTAAACCAAGATGAAAAAATACACATGGTAATAAACATGTTTTGTATATTTCAGTAATCGGTAAGATTTAGCTGACCTTTATATTTCAGTAATCGTTAAGATTTAGCTGACCTTTGTTTATTTCAGTAATCATTAAGATTTAGCTGACCTTTATATTTCAGTAATCGGTAAGATTTAGCTGACCTTTATATTTCAGTAATCGTTAAGATTTAGCTGACCTTTGTTTATTTCAGTAATCATTAAGATTTAGCTGACCTTTATATTTCAGTAATCGTTAAGATTTAGCTGACCTTTGTATATTTCAGTAATCATTAAGATTTAGCTGACCTTTATAATTCAGTAATCATTCAGATTTAGCTGACCTTTGTATATTAAGTAATTGTTATAACTTAATTTATCCATAATGGCATTTTATGACTTAGGTTGTAAAATTGAATTCCTTAAGAAAGAGGAATTATCTCATGAACTTTCTGTTCGTAACATTTCAGTTGATACATCCATTTCTTCTCGTGATGATCTTCGGAAGCTTTTGAGAAAAACTTCAAAGCTCTCTCGTCGCGGTAGTTTGAAGACACCGTTAGAATTGATGCAGGTTGATTCTGCTGCTGAATTGAAAACTTGTGGTCCTTTGGTTGCAGAGATTGAAAATGCTGTGTCAAAAGGTATTTCAAGTGATACTCGTGAAACAACTAGGTTGGTAGCTCGTTCCAATTATTTATTATGTCGTTTGTCTAGGATTGAACATCCTTCTTCAGAAATACAAAAGTTAATTTCTACACTTGTTATTTGCATAACTAAATTAGAAACAGATGTTTCGTCTTCCAGTAATGATGAGGAATCAGACAGTGAAGGTCATATTAAAAATATTAGTAATGTTCAAAAAGTAATTTATAGAACAGAAACTATTAAAAATTTAAATTCTTTAAATATTAAATATAAAGGTGATTCATGTGTGCGTGCATTCCTTACTCGTTTAAATGAGTTAAAATTAGCTAGAAATATATCAGATAAAATTATTTTCAATGGTTTTCCTGAATTACTTGATGGTCCACCTCTTTATTGGTATCGTGCTAATAAACACCACTATGATAATTATACAGATTTGTGTAATGCCTTAAGAGAAGACTTTGATTATCCTGATTTAGATTATCAGTTATTGCAAGAAATAAGATCTCGTACTCAAGCTAAAGGTGAAACTATAGTCACATTTTTATCAATAATACTTAGTATGTTTGCAAGGCTTAATAAAGATATATCTGAATCTGAGAAGTTAGATATTTTATTAAGAAATATAAGACCAGAATACATGGACAAATTTTCATTTTTAGAAATAAAATCGATAGATGAGTTAAAGCGATTAGGTAAGCAATTTGAGCTAACTAAAGTGCATATGGATAACTTCCGAGAACCAAACTTAGGAAAGATTTCGTCTGTTCCAGATGTGAATTCCAATCATAATAAAACTTTTAAGTCACAATTAAGTAAAAATAAAAATCAAAGAATTAGTTCTCTTGTTAAAAATGATAATACTTCTAAGCAAAATAATAGCAACTATTTAAAGTGTTTCCGTTGTAATAAAAATAACCATAGTACTAAAGACTGTAGAGTTTCTAAAGAAAAAGTTTGTTATATCTGTGGTCAAAAAGGTGTAACTATTCGAGATTGCACTAAATGTAGTAATAAGACGGATAATAATTCTAATCTTACAAAAAACTAATAGAGAAAGTCTTTTCTAGTAATCAAACATATCAGAAAGATCATTCCCACACTGTTAAGACTTATTTCGAACCACCTAAGGGAGATTTTAGACCATATATTGTAGTTAAAGTTTTGAATATTAATGTTAAAGGATTGTTAGATTGTGGTGCATCTTGCTCCATTTTAGGAAATAATTGTCATAAGCTATTTGAAGATTTAGGTTTAATGATTTACACATTGGATATTCCAGTGATTATTGGTGTTGCTAATGGACAAGAATTTACTTGTACCAGTTATATGCTATTACCTATTCAATATAAAGATAAGTTAGAGATTTTAAAATTTTATATTCAACCTGAGATTCAATTACCCATTCATTTTGGAATGAATTTTTGGAAAGCATTTAATCTATTACCAGAACATATTTCAAATATACATTTCTCCAATTCTATAGATAATATTCCATCATTGCCTGTCAAAAATGGTCTCATAATTTATAATGACTTATCATTTGAACAGCAACAAGAAATAGATTCAATTAAACTTTTATTTGAAAACATTAATACTGATAAAGTCGGTTTAGGAAAAACATCTCTTATAGAACACTCAATAAATACTAATGATGCTCTTCCTATTAAACAGAAATATTATAGGCTAAGTCCTGATAAACTAGTAGCGTTAGAAAAAGAATTAGATAGAATGTTAGAATCGGATATTGTAGAACCTTCAGATTCTCCATGGAATTCTCCGGTAGTAATGGTTGAAAAACCAAATGGTGATTTAAGACTTTGTTTAGATAGTAGAAAATTAAATTCAGTTTCTAAGTCAGATGCATACCCTTTGCCATATGTAAATTATATTTTAGATAATCTCAGAGATGCAAAATTTTTGACGTCCATAGACTTAAGTGCAGCATATCATCAAATTCCACTTGAAATAAACTCTAAAGAAAAGACAGCTTTTACTGTACCTAGACGTGGATTATTTCATTATAAACGTATGTGTTTCGGTTTAGTTGGAGCATCCGCTACTATGCAACGTTTAATGGATAGTTTGTTTACTGCTGAATTTGATAATAAGATTTTTTGTTACGTTGATGACATTATTATATGTACTTCATCATTTGATGAGCATATTAAATTATTAAAAGCGGTATATGAAAAATTGAAATTTGCTAATTTAACTATAAATACTAAAAAGTCTTTATTTTGTAGAAACGAATTAAAATATTTAGGTTATGTTGTAGATCGTTATGGTCTACGCACTGATCCTTCAAAGGTAAATGTTATTATGAATTTTCCTATTCCCAAGAATGTAAAAGATATAAAACGTTTTCTTGGCATGGCCGGTTGGTACCGTAGATTTATTAAAAATTTCTCACAGATAGCCCGTCCATTAACTAAATTAACTAGTAAAAAAGTAGAATTTATTTGGTCAGAAGAAGCTAATGAATCTTTTAGTCAATTAAAGACAGCACTTATTTCTGCTCCTATACTTAAATGCCCAAATTTTGATATTCCTTTTTATTTACACACGGATGCATCTTCGTTTGCTATTGGTGCAGTTCTCACTCAAAAACATGATGATAAAGATCATCCTATTGCATACTGTAGTCGTACATTAAATTCTCAAGAAGTTAATTATTCCGCTACTGAAAGAGAATTGTTAGCTGTGATTTATGCATTAGAACAATACAGAGCTTATGTAGAAGGTAGAAAATGTTTTATTGTTACTGATCATGCCTCATTACAGTGGTTTCATAAATTGAAAAACCCCACAGGACGTTTAAATAGATGGTCTTGTAGATTGAGTCAATTTGATTTTGAAATTATTCATAGAAAAGGTAAAGAACACATTATTCCTGACGCATTGTCTAGAATTCAATTAGATTCCATTACCATTGATGTAGAATCTGTCACAGATAATTGGTATTTAGATATTTTTAAAAGTGTTTTAAACACTCCACATTGTTATCCTAATTATAAAATTGAAAATAATAAACTATATCGTTTGAGTAAAAATAAATATAGGCTTACTTCTCAATTTGATTGGAAACTAGTTATTCCTTATGAAAAGAGATCTGATATTTTAAAACAATATCATGATGATCCTACAGCTGGACATTTTGGTGTAGCTAAAACTCATTCTAGAATTAGTCAATTATTTTATTGGCCTACTCTTTTCCAAGACGTTAAAGATTATGTAGATTCTTGTGAAATATGTAAAACATATAAACCAGTTAATGTAGCTCAAGCTGGATATATGGGTAATCCCCGTATTATTTCAAAACCAGGTGAAGCGCTCTCGTGTGATATACTCGGTCCGTTTCCACCTTCATATTCTAGAAACCAATACTTATTTGTTTGTTCTGACTACTTTAGTAAGTATGTCACTTTATTTCCGTTAAGAACGGTAACTGCTAAAAACATAGTTAAATGTTTAGAAAAAGGTATATTCCTTATACATGGGGTACCAAAAATCATTTATGTTGATAATGGTCCTCAATTCGTGTCTAATGATTTTAGAGAGTTAATGAATAAATTTCATATGCCTCATATCTTTTATAATCCTAGATATCATCCTCAGACCAATCAAACTGAGCGAGTGAATCGTGATTTAGTTCGAGCAATTGCTTCTTATGTGCGTTCCGATCATAGAAATTGGGATAGGAACTTATCTGAGATACAATGTGCAATAAACACTGCAGTTCATGTAGGTACGAAATTCACTCCTTATTTTTTGGTTCATGGCCGTGAAATGATACTAGATGGTTCGTTTTATAACGCAGATTTTCCTCTTAATAGTGAATCTCTTAAAGTCGAGTCTCCTGTGAAATTCTCAGACAGTTTAAAAGAATTGGAAGGTATTTTTAATAAAGTTAGACATAACCTCCAAATTTCTTATCAACGTAATATTAAATATTACAATCTTAGAAAAAGACCCATAGAATATTATGAAGGTCAAATTGTTTATAAAAAGTGTTTTCCTTTGTCTAAGGCAGCAAATTATTTTTCTGCTAAGCTTTCTCCTAAATATGAGAAATGTGTAATACATAAAAAACACTCTCCTCTTGTTTATACTTTACTATCAATGGAAGGTAAAAACTTAGGTAAATTCCATATTAAAGACTTGGTGAGACCAGAAAAATCTCCACCAATAATTTAACTTCGTCTAATGTAAGTTTAATAGTGATGGTTATACTGTTAGTAATCCATGTTCTCATAGGGACTTAGATATTATATAGCCCTGGCATATTATCTGTTTTGTTTTTGTATATTGTTGAGGAAAATAATTAATTTGTATTTTCTCTCTTATAGGTGAGTTGTCTATCGTGTTGTAGTTAGCAATTCATACTCTTATGAGTACCTATTATATTTGCCGTTGTCTAGTATGAATGAAACTAGCAACTGTTGCTCCTTTGAGTGTTTTAGGTTATTATTTGAGTTATAGGTAGGATAAATGTCCAAAGCCATTGACTTTCGTTATCTCTAATATTTAAGGTTTCTTTAGTCGTACTAACTATTCTTAAGTATTTGTGTGTATAACACATTAGTTAATTTTATTTAAAAGGCCTTTATAAGTAGTCATAGTATATCTACCTAGTTAGTTTGTATATGTTTAGTTAGTACCTATACTTAGTTTACAGAGTTATTAATAATTCACTTAGTTTGATACGTGTTCGTAGTTCTGTTACATTATAGATAGTTATAGAAATGCACACATACTTAATTACTTGTAATAAAGTTAAATTTAAGATAAGGATACTTGAAGTAATAAAGGAACTTCACTGATTGTATTCTCTTACTGGATTATTCATTCCTGCAATAGGAATTTGTTCTATTTCGTTCTTTGTTCGTACGTTTCGTCGGAAAAGATACTTGAGATTACTTGGATTGTATTTGATAACTTGCACAACTATTTCAAAGTTGTTGTAGTAGGATTTTGTCCTCATTTTGTTTAATCTGTATTCGATGTTACGCTTTCACTTTCAGAGGATAGCGTAAATGTCGAATTATTTTATTTTAAAATTAAAATTTTAAAATAAAATAATTCTTTACCAACTTAACCGGTACTGTAATACTTTATACCCCACAAGACGCCTGATATTTTATGAAGGCGCATTTACTTCAAAACTCTAATATTGACTTCTGTTTAGTTACCTTTGTATGGCACTAGATGGCGTGAGTAGTCTAAAAATTCGTAATTATTTACAATTAATTGTCAATGATGTCATCATTTTGGTATTCGACTCATTGTTAATGTTTTAACATATTTTAATGTATTCATTAATATGCTTTTCTTTTTATTTTAGACTGAAATTGTTAACAAAATAATTTTTACATTAAAACTATAAACAAGATTCTATGCGTTATCATCGTAAAACTAAACGTAATATTTTTATGGAATCTGTATTTTTCTAGTTCGTCATCAGAGATGTGTAATTTCATTAGGTCATCCGATTGTTTATTAAGTCGATATCAAATCGTTTACTTTAATAGTTTATATCAAAACAGTGTTTATAATACCTGTTGAATACATAAAATTATGACATATTGTTGTGATATTTTGGTGTCAACGAACTTTCAGTTGTCAAGACATTGTCATACGATTGATTTCGTAAATATTATTAATAACTATTGATCCATTACCTGGATCGATATTAAATCGATTTGTGAGTAGGATCGTACTTGTTCACCCTAGTTGGTGCAACGTAGGTCGCGAGCTCTTTTGTTCCGGCTCCCTTGGAAGAAGGTCGAGGTCCCGGAATAAATTAGCGCGTCATCGACATTTCCATAATGTGAGACAATCCGTTTCCCATTGGATATAGTCAATACGGCGATGGCGTATAGCCAAAGCACACGTACATTGGCCATTTAGGCAATGTTTTTGTTTAAATAAGTTTTGCTTCACCCACCGACAACGTGGTAAGTCTCCATTTTGTTCCTTTTTCAAAGTGTACATGGTGTAAATCTTCTTGTGAAACAATTCGTGTTAATAACTAGGACTTTTCTTTGTTCTAGGGTTTCAATATAAGGTTGAAAAGTTGTACTTTTTAATATATGGCTGGATAATCTCCATGCCAAACCTTTTCATATATGGCTGGAAAATCACCATGCCTTTAACTTTTCAATGTATGGCTGGATAGCTTCCAGACCAATACCTTTTTAATATATGGCTGTGCCATCCCTTTTTAGTATATGGCTGGGTAACCTCCATGCCAATACTTAATATACAACTGGATAATCTCCATGCTGTGTTAAGAAATCTTGTTTCATCTACCAAGTATGAGCAAGTCGGATCAAGCTGCAGTATTTATATGATGGATTGATCTCTGTATGAGAGCGAGTGTGGGTTTATGAAGTGACTTCACATCTCTATTTCACATTGTGACATCCTCTATTATTTAACTTGTTGGCGTTGTATCTGGTAAAGTACTATTATATTATTTAAAGTAAGCATTAGCATTATAAGATTAAATTCTTAATGTTCCCTGCTAATATTGTATATGTAGCAGTGTGTGTTACGTTAGAAATAATTTATTTTCAGATACCCACTGTTATTATTATTTAACATAATTAAGAGTTTAATTCTCTCATTAATTTAAAGTTTGTCTACTGTTTTTTTCCTTCTATTCCTTAAGTGTTAGTCAATATAATAAACTATTATTAATGTTCATCCTGTTTTAATTATTGATCCTAAGCTTTAGATCTTGTCCATCGCGTTTGAGAGCATTAGTTATGGCGCCCTCCTTTTATTTTATTTACTTTAGATATTCTTTTTGTTTTTAACTAATCTCCTCCAGGGTAGAATCAAGTAACTCACACCCTCAGTCTCATTGCAAAATAGCCGTAGATGCATTAACACGCAATTATTACAAAATTTGGGGGCACGTTGGGCGCCAATTTTGTAATAATTGCGTGTTAATGCATCTACGGCTATTTTGCAATGAGACTGAGGGTGTGAGTTACTTGATTCTACCCTGGAGGAGATTAGTTAAAAACAAAAAGAATATCTAAAGTAAATAAAATAAAAGGAGGGCGCCATAACTAATGCTCTCAAACGCGATGGACAAGATCTAAAGCTTAGGATCAATAATTAAAACAGGATGAACATTAATAATAGTTTATTATATTGACTAACACTTAAGGAATAGAAGGAAAAAACAGTAGACAAACTTTAAATTAATGAGAGAATTAAACTCTTAATTATGTTAAATAATAATAACAGTGGGTATCTGAAAATAAATTATTTCTAACGTAACACACACTGCTACATATACAATATTAGCAGGGAACATTAAGAATTTAATCTTATAATGCTAATGCTTACTTTAAATAATATAATAGTACTTTACCAGATACAACGCCAACAAGTTAAATAATAGAGGATGTCACAATGTGAAATAGAGATGTGAAGTCACTTCATAAACCCACACTCGCTCTCATACAGAGATCAATCCATCATATAAATACTGCAGCTTGATCCGACTTGCTCATACTTGGTAGATGAAACAAGATTTCTTAACACAGCATGGAGATTATCCAGTTGTATATTAAGTATTGGCATGGAGGTTACCCAGCCATATACTAAAAAGGGATGGCACAGCCATATATTAAAAAGGTATTGGTCTGGAAGCTATCCAGCCATACATTGAAAAGTTAAAGGCATGGTGATTTTCCAGCCATATATGAAAAGGTTTGGCATGGAGATTATCCAGCCATATATTAAAAAGTACAACTTTTCAACCTTATATTGAAACCCTAGAACAAAGAAAAGTCCTAGTTATTAACACGAATTGTTTCACAAGAAGATTTACACCATGTACACTTTGAAAAAGGAACAAAATGGAGACTTACCACGTTGTCGGTGGGTGAAGCAAAACTTATTTAAACAAAAACATTGCCTAAATGGCCAATGTACGTGTGCTTTGGCTATACGCCATCGCCGTATTGACTATATCCAATGGGAAACGGATTGTCTCACATTATGGAAATGTCGATGACGCGCTAATTTATTCCGGGACCTCGACCTTCTTCCAAGGGAGCCGGAACAAAAGAGCTCGCGACCTACGTTGCACCAACTAGGGTGAACAAGTACGATCCTACTCACAAATCGATTTAATATCGATCCAGGTAATGGATCAATAGTTATTAATAATATTTACGAAATCAATCGTATGACAATGTCTTGACAACTGAAAGTTCGTTGACACCAAAATATCACAACAATATGTCATAATTTTATGTATTCAACAGGTATTATAAACACTGTTTTGATATAAACTATTAAAGTAAACGATTTGATATCGACTTAATAAACAATCGGATGACCTAATGAAATTACACATCTCTGATGACGAACTAGAAAAATACAGATTCCATAAAAATATTACGTTTAGTTTTACGATGATAACGCATAGAATCTTGTTTATAGTTTTAATGTAAAAATTATTTTGTTAACAATTTCAGTCTAAAATAAAAAGAAAAGCATATTAATGAATACATTAAAATATGTTAAAACATTAACAATGAGTCGAATACCAAAATGATGACATCATTGACAATTAATTGTAAATAATTACGAATTTTTAGACTACTCACGCCATCTAGTGCCATACAAAGGTAACTAAACAGAAGTCAATATTAGAGTTTTGAAGTAAATGCGCCTTCATAAAATATCAGGCGTCTTGTGGGGTATAAAGTATTACAACTGTTTCCTCTCATTTTTGGAAAGCTCGCAATTAGGGTACTGAAGTATTCGCTTACAGGAACAAGTATTATTAGGAATACACTAATTATGATATTGACGGCACAGTTAGCGCAGTGGCTAAGTGATTAGCTTTCTGTGTTTAGTGTCGCGGGTTCGAATCCCACACGGAACAAATATTTGTATGATCTACAGATAGTTGTTTCTGGTCTGGTTCTGTGCATATGACATGTCTGTTTGTAAAAATGTACCGAGTACTCAGGAGAAATCCTAGTGTGGGGAACGTAATTTAACCAAAAAAATACTAGGACTTCCGTGGTTGGTCCAACCACATAGGTAACAATTAGAACACGAGCCGCACCCTTATTCTGTAACACAATGCTGACAGTTACAACGAAACACAATGCATCCCTTTCTCGCTTATATATTTTTACATAAGACTACGGAATAACACGTTTATTAGCGAGACAACTGTTGGATTTTGGGAATTATAGGAGCTTACAACTATACCCCTAGTAGTTAATGTAGTGGGTTAGTGTTTAACTGAGATGGTAAAAGGTGGCATTCCGGTGCGGGAGGGGTGGCATGGCGCTACCTGAGACACCGTTTCTATACAACGGTAAATAACCAAAGTGTATATTGTACAAATATTATTCGTTAATATTGTACCATTGATATCCGACGCATGTCTACCGTAGCAGTGCCAACAGCGAGTACATTCTCAAGAGAAAACCAAAATTTTACTGGAAGTTGGCTAAAGTTATTGCCTTTCTGTATTATAATAAAAATATATCAAGTTAATAATATTGTATGTATATAATATAACCCGGCCCCTTTAACTGTGGTCACTCGCGATAAGATTTCATTTTATAAATGAAGTCGATTCTAATTGCTTCGTTATATTATGCTTATCAATTAACTTGAACGTCAGGTCTATGAAAATATTATTTGTGAGGATTTTTTTCTTGGTTTTTGGTTCTCAGAGGCTTATTCACTATGACAATAATGCGTTTTGACTCGGTTGAACCGATTTACATACAAAATTTGACAGATCGTAGCAAAGATACGACTATTAATGTCAAACAGAATAAGGACCAAGAAATCAAGTTAACCTTATAATCCGTAATGGTGGCTAAAATGGGCCTGACACTCATGTCACCGCTGGCTCAGTATAAGCCCTAAAATGGGCCGGACTGACACTTCAACTTATGTCAATCGTCACGATAAATATTTTTGAAAAATTATTGTATACTAAATGATCGAATCATGATATTGCGTGTGAAACAAAATACTTTAATAAACAGTTCATGTGTCTAAGTTAGCAAATCTTAACCATTTTATGCCCAAATTGCATAGTTTACCTATAAAATATATGAGTGCGCAAATGCGATGACGGCCATTGTGAGTGCCACGGCAACGGTGCTAAAAAACATCAAAAAGGTGTATTTTGAATCACCAAACTCCACAAACTGGGCGTGATAATAACGTCTTATTCATTAGGTTGTTCATATCATCCATAAATTTGATAAATAAAGTAGTGATAACAAAGTTTTTGATGACTGAAGTAAAAATTTCCGGCGAGTCATGCGCTTGTTATTTTTTATTTTCACTAGTATTACACATTTTACTGTTAACTTAGATAATACTATATCACAAACTAGTTATAAAATCTATAAAGTTCACGTAAATGTCCATATATCAACGTCAATATCACTTCAAAGGTAAATATTAAAAATTCTTTGTTATCACTACTCAATTCGATTTATAAGGATTTGCCGCCATATTAGATTTTGTCTGCAAGAGATTTGAAGAGATGTTCGAAACGATTATTTTAACCGATTTATTTTCGAATTTGAATCGTAATCGATTAATCAAAATGAGTAATTATAGAAATCGATACGAAAAAATATATAATTAATGTTAAAAATATTATATGATAAAATATAAAAGTAGTATTCCGGTAGGTACAGTCAGCATCAATAAGATGTATACACCTTATGAAATTCAAAAACGATTTTTAGAGCAAATAGTGATTGAAATCTTGGCGAATTTTACACAGTATTTGTGAATACATAAAAATACACAACCATTGCCACCAACATTTTATGATTTTAACATTAGTTGTCCAAGAATAAGCGTTTGAATTTCGCTGCGTGTATACATATTTTTGATGCTGACTGTACATGTTTTTAGGCACGAGAAAATTATGTCCCAGAATGAGCATTTTTCTTCCGCATTTTTCAATTTATAACTATTAAATTTTACTCGGTTAGTTTTGGTACAAGTATTTAATTTGTAATAAGGCCATGTCCTGTCTGGGCAACACGGTGCGGCTAGCGCCGGTGCCGTGCCGCTGCTATACGAAAAGTTATGACATTTGTTCGCCAAAAATGCTCGTCCTGAATGTGCATTGAGCACTAACGAGGCTATAACAACACGACGGCCGCGCCGACGAGACGCGTTGCTCGCTTCACGGCTGAGCTAGGACAAGGGGTTGCTGTCCACTACCGGTTATTTTATTTCAACCAAATTATATTAATATCATTATGTATGTATATTTTTATGTTATTTTGTATATCGTTTTTATTCCGTGACGTAGCTGGTATTAACACAAGATGGCGGCATTTTTTTAAATTTAATGATATATTATTGAATTTAATGAATTTTTTCAAAGGTGTAGTTTTTTGGTTTCCGGGGGTTCTGACACTGAAACTGATGATACAAGATGACGGAAGTGCATTTTCATCGATTTTTTATGGATACGAACGAAAAAATCTGTAACAAGGCCGCCATTTCAATACAAAAGAAATTGACAAACTACACAAAAAAAGATATGGCCGTCGCCTTTGATTTGATTGCCAACCATAAGCAGGTTTAGCTTAGCTAGTATCCATCTTTTAATTCTGACTGTTTTGGAAAAGCCCTCTGTTCCAGCATATATAAACTTTTGCTGCTGTCTGTATATTTCATAAATATTATATTTATTATATAATATTTCCCAAGAAAGAATTATATCTTTCTTGGAAAATATTGTTTTACAATTAATTATAAGTGCAGGAAAGATTGAAGAGGATAAATATAAATATTGTAATAAAAATATTCAGATGATTAGACAGAAACACCGAAATTTAGTTGCGAAAAAAATGTACTAGAATTTATAGACTTGAAAAAAAGAGTATAACCTCTTTTCTGCCAAGCTGTAAGTGAATCGATTAGGATGAGTGCAAGATTTGTATTGTTATAACGATTTTAGCTGAATTGGCAGCACTATTTGAAACTTCGTTTTTTGTTCAAATTTCAGTTAATTTCAATCTTGTTTTTTATGTGTTTATGAATGAATAATGGTATAAATGAATCGTTAAATAAAAAGATAGTTTGTGAAATTATTCCAAATTATAGTGTTTCAGAACATAAGTAGCTTGCTTAGGTAATTTTTTTGAGCTAACCTAATACCCGTGATATTGTAATAGGTGTACAAATTAACATTTTATAGGCATATCGCAGCCTAATGATGCAGTTTTACCAATACTAACACAAAAATGAATAAATTTACTGTAGACATTGGTCTTTAAATCGATAAGGTAACCTAATTTTCATGTTCAATAGTCGAATAAAAATTGCGTACAAAATTCAGTAGTTCTTAGAATTCATGACGTAATTTGCGACAGCTCGTCGAATCAGCGGGTATGTCATGTGTCAGGATCCGTTCGAGCCGAGAGGTTAAAATTGTAACAGTCTTGTTAAAGTAGGTAATACATTTTTTGGCCCTTTGAAATGTAACGACAATCTGTGAATTCTTAAAGATCAACATTGTTGAGGTTAGAGCCCGAATGCGTGGGCAAGTCTTCACTGACTAGCAAGGTACCTATCGGGACGACCGCCTCGTCCCTCTCCCGCAGCTTCCTCATCTCGTTGCGCAGTTTCTCCAGCACGGCGTAGTTGGGCTCGTTGTGGCGCGCCTTGTCCTGCAGCAGGGTGATCTGCTGCTCCTCCATCTTCTTCTCCTTGCAGCTCTTGACGGAGCGAGAGCCGTACAGACGGAGCAGGGAGCCCCATGAGCGAACGTGCGGGTGAAGGGCCTGTAACAGTGGATGCTGTAGCACGCTTCTGACCTAACTTATTAAAAATACTAAAATTTCTACAGTTTGGCGAGCAGAGGTGCGAACCGAGGATTGGCAAAAAAAAACATATTATAATTTTATTTACTGTCCATATTTCAGTTTATCTTTTAAAAGTATGACTCTAGCGAGCTTGCTCCTCTATTGTAGGTACACTTAACGTACACTACGCCCAATCGAGCAGTCAATGTTGAACCAAAAACAATAACCAATAACAATTTATTTTACCTGCAAGATAGCCTGCGAGGCGCGCTGTTTGGCAGTCTTCTTGTTCTTACAGACGACGGTGGCGGTGTGTTTGCCTACTTTCATCGTCAACTCTATCTTCTGGTATTCCAGCTTCTTCATCTGTTCACCGAAATATTAAAGGTTGTTAGGTATTTCGGTTAAAAAGTAAAAGTAATTTTTGGTCTTTTGAGCCGGATTAAATGCGCTGGAGAAATATTAATAATTACTGCTGTAGACATGATAATTTATGACTAAATGTACTTTTGTATAGAAGCTGTGAGTGGTATGGACAACATTACCTCAGTGTTGATGTGTCGGTCTCCCGCGCCGAAGTTCCGCAGCAGGCAAGTGCGCAGGATCGCGTGCGGTGACGGCTCGCACGTTGCTGCGCAGAACTCCGTGATGCGAGGATCCTCGATGCCCACGTAGTCGAAGAACTGACCACATACACAACAAGCAGTTACGCAATATTCAACTGTTATACTAGATTTCTATTAGCATGGACTCTGAAAAGCTGGTCATACCACTGATCATTTCATATCTCATATTAAGTGTTGTGATTGGTTGACCAATATCGACCAGCAATTTAACTACGGGCAGGTGTAAGGAGTCAGAAAAACCGGAATAGGTGAGATTGATAAAGGTACAGCGGACTTCTCCGAGGTCCGCTGAGGTTGACTGCGGCGCATATAATACGTAATGTTATGCTCTATCTCCTGTAATATGGACCACTTAATAGAGGCGAACTGAAGAGCCGTCGAGCTGGATAAATATAATATTAATCGTCGACGTGAATAAAAGAAAACCAATCAATTTATCATCAAATCATATGAGTAACCATGTGATAATCATCAGGTTTTTTTACAAACATTGCGCCGCATTACGAATAATTCCCGTATCGTGGGTGCGTTTACAAACACAAATATATCATGGACATACCGCCCAGACCCGAATCAAACATCTGTAGATTACATGAAAATATTAGTTCCGTGCGGGAATCGAAGCCGCGACACGTAGCGCAGCAGTCGATCGCTGAACCACTAGGCCACCCGTGTCTGTCTGTCCTGTATGTAAGCATACTCACAGTAAAGTCAGGCTCATTGGAATCCGAGTTGTTGGTGTTGGGCGCGTTGGCGTCGAGTTCGTCCTTCATCTCTGGTATGAGGATGTGTATGGAGCTGCGCGCCGCCGCGGACTTGGCCTGCCGCTTGCTGGAGCCGTGGCCCACGCCGTACTGCATGCCGCCGATGTACACCGTCGCCTGGTACGGCGTCGCCGCGTTCTCTGTACGCACAACCAACCCTTAACGATACACACTTCTAACTGCTCCTGGATAAACCATTTCTAAGGCTCATAAAACCCAACATACGGAAATTAAAAATAAAAAACACGCACGAAAAGAAAACAGAACGGACGTATTGTCATGTCTTGCAAACAAGGATATAATATATTACTCGAAACAGCTACAAGCTACTCTTGAAACACAAATATAAAATATTAAAATCATAGAAAAACAATAAAAAATAACAATTATATTGCACCATAAATACATAAATGTCCATACAAAAAACCAACACCCAAACAGCACAAATATTCTCCTAATGTACAGGACAGTTGCCAGACAAATATTTGTTTCGAGCGGGATTCGAACCCGCAGCTCATAGCGCAGAGGCCAATCGAGCCGTCATTAGTAAAGCATGTTGTCAACGTCCCAACAATGTCCATCACTGGGCATACATAAAGGCATCGTCGCGAGCGCGTCGCGTCAACGCGGCGTTGTCTAGAATGTGTGAGATAGCTTAACTTCGTTCTATTCAAGGTCACGCTGCGGACGCGGTCGCGACACTGCGTTGTAAGCAGAGTGCTCGAGTGCGGTAGCTTCATACAAGCATTCCGCAACGCACGCACACAACCGCGCAGTACACCTACACTGCGCACAAAGTCTGAAGTCTCTTCCCTGTGTGCAGTGTAGGTAGGCCACTCGTGCGCGTGCGTTGCGCTTGTGCGAGGCTGCGCACGCGCACACTCCGGTGTAGTCCAAAGCATACTGACCGAGTTGTTTGAATTCATAAACGGGTTGCTTCTGCAGCGCTCTGCGCACGTACTCGTGGAACACTGAGAGGTAACTACGTCCGTTCATGTTCATCACCCAGTCACGTTTGTTTGCCTTGCCGGCAGCTAGAAACAAACCACTGATGACAACACTGACGCCTAATCACGTAACACTCGTGATCAGAATCGATTACAATTTAATTGAAAACCACAGATCTTGTTCATGTTTTAACTGAAAGCAATTCTTATAGAGAGCTACGTAATCAGAGGTCGTGTTTGTCTCGTAGCTATGTGAAACAATTGCATGTGTTCATTACAACATTTTAACTTGTAGTCATAGG
Organism: Shargacucullia verbasci; assembly: GCA_947562105.1. Classification (NCBI taxonomy): domain Eukaryota; kingdom Metazoa; phylum Arthropoda; class Insecta; order Lepidoptera; family Noctuidae; genus Shargacucullia; species Shargacucullia verbasci. The sequence goes on from OX387301.1 coordinate 11,754,172, forward strand.
CCGCATGGAACTCGATTGATATTGTGCGAAGCGAGGCGATGTTCTAAAACTATTGATACACTAGGACGAATAGTACTTCATAATATGTTTTTCTCCTGGGTAAAAATGTTTGATAGTGGGTACATTAAAAATTTTCCTTCTAACAGTCGGCAACCTGCCTGACAAAATTGCAAGTACACATGCGGCCTATGTAACAGTGCTAAGTGCAGTACTGACCGCCGGTGTCGTGTCCCGGGGGGCCGGGCTGCGCGGGGATGGTGATGAGCTTGGTGCCCTCGGGCAGCGTGGGGTACTGGAGGGTCTTTCTCGCCTTCGTGTACTTGCGACGGTCGGCCCAGCGCCTGGGGGAAACTCACTCGCTGTAACTATCGTCCCATATGAGCCGATAGTTACCACGTATTGCCGTCTGATCTCAAAACTATCTTCAGACGTAACTGAAGTAAAATAGTATTAACTGCTTCACATAAAACTTCAAACGTTTGTAAAGAACCTAAAACTTAATCTTTCATGTGTTAGCGATCATATTCCGAATTCGCTATAGCAATCTTTTCATTATCATTATCAATAAAAAATTAAAATACCCCGAAAATATCACCCTGTATACCTAAGTGAATTCTACAAAAAAAAAAAAAACCTTTACCTCAGAACTAATCTCGCAAGCGATATGTAAAACTTAATGGAACCCGTTACCTTTAGGGCAAGTATTAGTTCATGCTGTATCTATACATATAAATAAAATTGTAGTGTCTGTTTGTAATATTGAAATAACCGTTTTTTACTACATGCATATGAATATATATACGGTACATACACCAAAATAACATTTTTTACAATTTTTGTCTGTCTGTCTGTCTGTCTGTTTGTATAGACTAATCTCTGAAATGGCTGAACCGATTTTGACGGGACTTTTATTGGCAGGTAACCGATGTAATAAGGAGTAACTTAGGCTACTTTTATTTTAGAAAAATTCTTTTATTTTAAAAAAAAATAGGGTTAAGTGCATTTAGTCTCACTAAAAAATACATTGTTAAGTTCCGACATCCACGCGAACGAAGTCGCGGGCATAGCTAGTAATAAATAATAAATGGGTGAAAAAATGATAAGTTCTGAATGAAATATTTTCTACGTTTAATTCACTCATGATCATTAGTATAAAATTCCAATAAATATGATTACACATTCTTAATACCTATGCTGTTCAGATAAAAACAATAAATTAGTATTGTTAATGACTACATTGAAATTAAATAATCTATACATATAAATAAAATTGGAGTGTCTGTTTGTAATATTGAAATAACCGTTTTTTAATACATGCATATGAATATATATACGGTACATACACCAAAATAACATTTTTTACAATTTTTGTCTGTCTGTCTGTTTGTATAGCCTAATCTCTGAAATCGCTGGACCGATTTTGACGGGACTTTTATTGGCAGATAGCTGATGTAATAAGGAGTAACTTAGGCTACTTTTATTTTAGAAAAATACATTTATTTTAGAAAAAAAATAGGGTTAAGTGCATTTGGTCTCACAAAAAATAAAATACATTGTTAAGTTCCGACATCCACGCGAACGAAGTCGCGGGCATAGCTAGTATAAAATATAAATCCAGTGTTTTTTCAAACAACTTTTTCTGAACACTCTCAATAAATCAATCTTATCACGTCTAACTTGCCCGCACGCTCGGTAAAGATAGTTTCAATTGAATTTGATAACGAATACCAACCTAATTTGCAGTCCAACACGCCATGGATTGCAAAGGCAACGCGACAGCAGAAACAGTTTGGTAATACAAAGTTGTTTTAGCTGCCTCGCCACATTCGCAATGTGGGTGCGATGCAGTGGCGGCGTACCATGGGAGCCACCCGGGGCGTATTACTATAGACCCCCCATATACACACAAAAAAAATAACAAATATTACTAAAATATCTAAACTTTCTTTTTCAATGTACAAAATGGAAAGATTGCTTACTCGCGTTTGGCTCATTGTAGATCCTCCGATACGATTTTATTAGTTTTAATTTTGAAAAGCTTCTTTCACACGAAGCCACTGAGTGCAAATAGTTAAGGAAAATCTCGGAACAAACAGAATATCCTCATTTTACGATGGAAATCAGAAGCTCCAAAGTAGTTCTTTTCCTTAATTAAAGTGGGTGAAGGTGGGTCTCCTGCGGGCGCAATCTGTCACCCTTGGAGCGTAGCACCCGGGGCGGAGCGCCCCCATCGCCCCCCCTATATGCCGCCACTGGTGCGATGTCTTCTTGCAGCACAAACGAGTGTGTAATCGATATTAAATTCAATTAAAATGAACTATAGAGCCCAAAACAAGACGTATGGAAGCAGCGGAACGAGAGTTTCAAGTTATCTTTGTCAAGTATTAGACGACTATTAATATTGTTACTATAAGGAAGATGCACTGACTTTAACGCCACAGTTTGTCATTCGATTTTTAGTATTACAATTATGAGACGTCAAAACACAACGGAGCCATGAAAGCGATATTCACCGTTCCCAAAATTATGTGCTGAATAACTAAGCAATAATGTATCTACTAAGTTTCCATATCAAAAATGAAAATTAAGTATCAGTGCTCTGTTAGTACAGAAACAAAAAGCTTCAATTGTAAGTTTTTGTAATTGTTATTTGGATTTAAATTATGGTAAATAAGGTTAGTATATACCCCTAGCATAAATTTAAGAACCTCACCATTAAGATTAAAAAGGTAAGTTTGTTTTTTTCAATTTATAATGATTATTAATAATGCCATTAACCACGAACCCTCAGTACTTACTTGAAATGCATAATATTAACAGTTTTGAACTTAAACAAATTCTTGCAATAGTTGGTGATTTGTTCAGCGGGCAAATGCTGGGTCTTCCAGCTGGTGTTGATGGTCTCGACCCTGGGCGGGGGCATCACGAGCCCCCCTGGGAGCACCACGGGCTGCCTGTTCAAAGGGACAGCGTTAGTCGCTTCCGACTTTTGATCTCGAACGAATTCGCCATTAGACAGTGGACATGTCATTTCATTTGTGTCAAAAACTTCTTCCTTTATCAAGACACTGGAGACTGGTGCATCGGATGTACCAGACGTCTCATTCCCTTGCTGACTATTATCATTCCGTTCCGTCTTAGTGTTGGTGACCCATGTGCCGGTACGGATCTGTTCTGCGATTCTCCTATCGATCTCCTTCTGCTTCTCTTCTTCTTCTAACGCTCGGCGGTACGCGAAGCATGGTATAGCGCTTATCGGTATATCGTGGCGCTGGAATTTAAATGTACCCATGTCAGTCAGTTGGAATTTTATTATGATTGAACAGGGCTCTTTTTCGCTATGCGACAAAAGGATAACACGCAAGTAACCAGGCGCGATCGCAGCCAAACACTTGTCATATTAACAGTAAAATGACTTTGGGAGGGGTTCAAGTTAAAAAACCTACCTGTTTTTGATTTCATTGTTAGACGTTTTAAGCAAGAATTTTAAGCACATATCCAGAAATGGTAACTTACCCGAGTATTTCCCTTGCCGATGAAGTAAGGTTTGGAGAGTGTGCAAACCCTGGAGGCGCGGTGCATGTAGATGGGCATGCCGCTGATGTGGCGCACCATGATCCAGTCCAGCGGCAGTACTTCGAAGTGGTTCAGGCCTTTCTCTGTCAAGCACATTGGCCTATGAAATCTATGAAGCCTACCCTAGCTCTCCGTGGATATTGTAAACAGTATTAAAGTATTTGTAGAGTCACCGCTATTGTAACAGTAGGACAGAGGAGCGTCCTTATCTTAATGCGACCACTAATATATTAAACTGCGTACCCACTTTCTAACAAAGATTTTACGTAGCATGATACTTAATAACTCAATTCCTTTATAGCACATACATGTGTCGTTTAAAGGCTATATTTGTTAATTGTGTAGGTAAGTAAATATATAATACTAATGAACACCGAACGGCGACCATTACGGTCTCGTTGAAAATGTTCGCCGCAATCGTATTGGTACGATTTATAGACGGTTTCTAAAGAATTTTCGAACAAATCGGTAGGTTTCGGTTTACAATTTACATCCATTTGTATTTATGGTGATCGGGTTACAATAACAGATGGCCATAATCAATCATAACTGATTCGTAACTATCGTTTTCGTACAATTATAATCAAATCTGGTATGCCAAACTATGGTTCACTATCACCACGGGCGGTAGGATAAAGATCGGATAGACGGTGAACTAACTTACCTTCTAGAACAATCTTTTGTCTAGTGATGTAGGCTTTTTCCTTCGGTTTTGGCACTCCCTTGAAACCTTCAGGAAGGTCCTCCTCCAGCATCTTATCGATTTCCTCCTCCGGGACACCTTCGGATACACTCACAAATTTTACTCAAATATTAAACTATTTGAGAAATAAAAACATTTTAAGAACACCAGTTGTCGAGCCCCACAACCTAACGTCTTTGGTAAATTCCCGATTACACTAGGCTCGGTCCATAGTTTGGCGAAAATACTAAACAAGCATCGCGTAGTGTGACCGCCTTTATGCCATAATCTGAGTTTTCGGATTCACTACGGAAATATGCGATACTACGGCGGCGGCGCATATTTATTTATAAGCGACATAATGTTTTTATATGCAATATTAATTCAATATCATGCCATCAATAGCTTATATATAAATAATAAAACTTTAAAATAAATATAAATCTTAGACACAACATCTGAACATTGATATAAAATGAAAAAATAATCTTAAGTCTGGATGATCAGAATTAAAATGGAAAAACATGCTGACACACATTTAAAATTGGTACCTAAATGGTAAGTATGGAGGATTATTCAGAAATTTTAATTATGATATCTATAACTGATTTGACCTACCATTGAATGTGTAGATTATAAATATAAAATACATTTCAACGAAATTACGTACTATATAAAATCAAATAAATAAATGAGTATACAGTCACATCAATTCATGCAAGAAAAAATAATAGACTCAAAGATACAAATACCGTCTGAGCTGTCTGAATCGTCATCGTTGCTGTCTTCTTCATTTGACTTAACTTCGTCCAACACCACAAATTCTCTCAACTTTTCCAACTCTTCATGAGTCACAAAGTTACCATATTTATCTAGACAACCACCTGCATCTTGTTCTGTGTCTGGGGATGGATCATTGGCTGTTTGTTTGTCTTTATTGTCTGTCTTATTGCTATCTGTATTCTTTTGTTTCTTCGTTGGTGGCTCCTCCACATTTTCATTTTCTTCATGCATATTATTCTGTCTAAAAATATTGATTAGTTTAAGATGCTTAGGAGGTACAGATGAGCAAAGCCAGTGTTGTTTTAAGTTCATTTTGATAATTGTTAATAGTTCTATAATTATATAAACGCTCACCAAAGTGAGTATGGTGAGAGTTTATATTACAATATAAGAAATTAAATAATTATATTACTTTACATCAAATGTGATATGTATCAGATGGCATTGTACTCCTGGCTCGACTCATGTATGATATTAACACAATGATATTACAAAAAATAAACCACCTATATCTAAATTACTAAAAATACTCAACAAAAGTGATAAAACTTATAAATACATCTTGTTATTGCTGAAAATACTGGTGTCATATACATATTTGCTACTGCTTGTCATAATTATACTAATGCATAACACAGGGATTGAATAATATTACACAAGATTTGTGATTTATCATACTGTTGAATACTCTATATAAAGATATGATCATATTAACTGTATTAGTATTTCAGCAATAACAAGTCAACAAACACCTGAAGGCTTTACCTTTGAGGTTATTCACATAAACTAAAGCCCAAGTAGTTGAAAGATAGTCCACAAATAGCGATGGCACTAAAAACCCAATGTGCAACAACAGTTGGATTCCAACCATCGCTCGATGTAGACTTTCGTTATTTCTGTGACCGCGTGTTAGGCGTGCATACAGCCGCGAAGAATGTAGCAGAGTTGCGACAGACCAAGGGCTCTGACAACTTATACAGAGTCTAGTCTGTAGCAAAACTACTATGAAACAACCGCAAGATACCACCTCGGGGAGCGCTGCAAACGTATTCCTGTGTTCTCTGTAAAGACAACTTGAAACTTCTGTCTTGCAAAATGGTCAAATCATCAGACTATCAAGAGTTAATAGCACAACACGCACAGTCAACTAATAATAACATCCAATCAATTACATAGCGTTTAGTATTAAAATATCAATGTAATCTGACCGTTTTGCAAGTATGCATAAGATGGTTTTTACTTACGTGACAATGCACTCAAAATAATAAACAATAAACTTGTATATTTAAATTATTAAGCCAATTTGAGAGTGCTTATCTTATAATCTAGTGATATATGTTAGCTGTAAATATTTTTAGGTCAGATTATGAATATATTACAAAAATAAATTGGAGCTAAACAATTCCACAGCCGTGTGGCCCGCCCGTGATACATAACTTTATTTGACTTAATTACTGGGTGGATTACGTTTCGTTATCTCTATTTTATCCAAGTAAAAAGCAACTCTACGAGCTGAGTCTCTGGAGAATCTTTATAACTAAATTGTGTTATTCAATAATTTAGAAATTACTATAAACAAGAATAAAGCCATTAGCGAAAATAATTTGTTTTTAAAATATCTTTATTTACCTTTGAGTAAAATGAAACGTTGCATCCATGGAAATTCAAAATATGATCCAGTGTTTCCACTTTAATTAAGTCTTTCCTTCACTTGCGGTAGAATGGGGTCAAATTAAGTTATATATTATTTTTTGAGAAGCAAGCTTTCACTCACGTTTGCAATCATTAGAGTGTAGAAACGTCGGAGAAATACCTAAATAACCTTATTTAGCGAAAGCTAATAAACTGAGTTCAAAAGTATAATAAATAACTCAAATAAAATATAATCAACTTAATAATTAGAAAATAATAGGGTGAACATAAATTTAAAATGTAAACACTTATGTGAACTACTATGTTGTAAAATATATATGTTATAATGATATATGATATATACTTTTTTATACGGTATCATTGAATTTGAGCATTCAATCAATAAGATGCAATGAGGGGGAGATAAGGCGTGGCAAGGCTAGCGTGCAAGTCTATCAATCACGTAACGCTAGTGGTGTTGGATGTACATTTTGGCAACGAATTTTATTGAAAGACGAAATTAAGAGTCTACGTTAGATCTACTGGATATCGTCATTATCATAGCTTTCTATATCTTTAAAAATTATATTATCTATGTAGGTAAATTCTCATGCTCTGAGATTAGGCTTTTCAATCAGGAGCGAGTAAAGCTCGTTCTCATAGCATCTTTGATTATTAATTATCTATGAGTAACACGAAAGAAAGGATGGAGAACAGTGGTGATTGATTAAAAGACAAGAGCTGAGCTCTTAAATTAAACAAGACGAGTAGAACATAATATAATTCATCATCATCGGCATCATATTATTTTATGTATTTAGTCTGTGACTTAAGTAATATCGCCGTTAACAGGTATTGCAGATAGACTTTACCATAAATTAAAATACCAACATAATTTATTAATCACCTTTATTAACCATATAATAGTAAAATTAAAATGTTTAGATCTACAATTTGTCCAGTACTGCACAACATATAGTCGTTGATATATTAATACTTCTAAGTACAGAAATTTTATGAACAAAACTACAGACATCAAAATAATATTTTCTCTTACAATCTATGAACATTATCACAGTCATTTGCAGCGATCGAAAACGTTCGAACATATATATAACTGCATACATTTTTGACCTATTTCAAAACTAAACATTAAATTGCTAGACCCTGGTAGGGCTATTAGCTATCTGCAACATCTACGACTGCGATGATTTCGTAACAATTGTTGCTGTCAAATAAGCGTCAATATTTTTGCTCATGAAAGTAATAATTGTTACAATCGTTATGGTCGCTGATAACTTATATTCCTACGGATTAGTAAAACCCACGTTTTCGCTCATAAAAAAGCTTTGTGAGTTGTGGTAATGTCTCTAGGTAAGAGACGTAACACAGTCTACATCTCAGAGAAAGAATTAGCCATATATTCAGCTTGGCAAAAAAAAAAAGTAGAAAGAAACCTTGTATACAATTTAAATTTATTGTTTGAGTGAATGTTATTAAAAAAAGTAATCGATCTTTGATTTTAAATCTAGAAAACGACAAAATATCAAAAGCATTATTATTTATTCACTCATTATCCAGGTGTATAACATCCTTGGCACTTCTGCACGGAACGATTTTAGGCCGAAAATATCCAATCAATAGTTGGGTATATGTCTACAGAAAACTGATGGCAGGAATTAAAACCATATATGCGATTTTGTAAATTGAAAATGACGAATTGGGTCGACCTTTGTTGAGATTATTATTTTATAAAAAAAATAGGTATTCGAAAAAAAAAACACTTCAAATTCAAGTGAGAAATATTATTTACAATGTTTCACGTATAATGACAATGTTTCAGACAGCTAATTAAAAAAAGTTCTAATTAACTTTTGCTTGATGTAAACAGATACTACTTTATAGGGTGTGATTGTATGAGTTTAGCTCCCTTTGCCAGTTCTAATAAGCACAAATATACAAAAAAACTTTATCGTCTGACATTTTTGGGTTTACAAATTATCCAGGATAATTTTCTTACTGTCTGTCATTACTAAACTTTATGTTGAGCTATCTTTTTAGGTAACTCAACCAGTGCCAACACCACCGAAGTCACTTTATCGTCTATCCTTAACATTTTCCTGTTTTATTCAACCTTGACATTGGCAGAATCATCATCATATTGAGATGGAGTCATTAAATTAAATTTTGAATTGGATTGGAGATTAGCGTTACTATTAATTTTTATTATTTACTTTAGTTACACTTCTTTGATAAAGCAACGCATAAAGAAATAAGAAAAGAATCCCTAATTAAGATCGAGAACAGTGAATGCAGTGCACTAGCGTCGCTTCCTGCGCGGCTTGGGCGGCGGCGCGACGCTGACGTGCGCGCTGTGTATCTCGTCGCGCGACGCGCCCGCCTGCTGCTGCAGCTGGCCGCGCGCCTCCACGAAGAACATCACGTCGCGCAGCTGCTCCTTCAGCTCCGTCACCTGCACCACACACCACACCACATGCACACGTTATAGGATAGTAACGACTTCCTCCACTCATCACTTCACATACTATCTATCATACTATGAAACGTAAGAGAAATGGTATGATTTTATGATATCATTACTAAAAGCAATTTATGCGACGGCGGTCTTTTGCAGTTAGAATAATATGACTGTCTACATTTCTCCACTTGACTGTATTTCTGTGAAGCTGTCTAACTATGCGAAATATTCTTATGGTGTGTAATTTCTAAAAGTCATGTAACAAGATAAAGATTACTTAAAGAGTATATAAATCAGTTTACACCAGTTCACATTTAGTCGAGATTAGGGTTGCCTTCAATACGAATCAGTAAGTAATACCTCTTTAACAAAGTTTTCCTCCCGTATTTTAGCTCTGGCTTGCCACTCAGCCTGGCTGCTCGCCAGCGCTGCTGCGAGTCCTCGTTCCTCAGACAATTCATTCTGAAGCGATGATAGCCTGCAATACCGCGAATGCTCGTATAAGAGCAACGTATTAGGTGTTCTTTAACCATCTGTTAGGATATTGTGTAGTCATTTTCACCACCAAAACAGACTCACATCATATATACACTACACAGTATATAGTCTCATTGAATATAACATTACGCCTGTATTCCCCAGAGGGATAGGTAGAGGTGTACTATTTTATACCCACATTACGTTGATGCAGTTATAGAGCCCCATGTAATACAGGGCGAGAATGTTGGCATCTTCCGGGCACAATTCCAGACTCTGTGCTGCTACTGAGAATTATCAAAACATAAAAACCCAATAACACTTTGTCCGGGAATCGAACCCAGGACCTCACGTTCAGCAGTCTAGCTTACTACCACTAGATCAATGAGGATGACTAATAGTAAATATTCTCGATATATTATTAAAAATTGCCAAGCTAAACACAAATGTCTTCGGAAGCATTTCTTCAAGTAGAGGTTCAGCTCATCTTGTTTATGTATAAAATCACCAGGTTTATGTATAAAATTACTTTAAGTAAAGTTAAACTATTAACGATGCGAGGTTGAACGCTATCCCGAGTTACAGTATGGCAGCTTGGGACATAAAGTATTTATAAAGACAGACTGTACTACTATAACCTCCATTACACCTTTAGTAGTTATTGGATATCATACTAACTTGTTGGTAACTTGATTCAGTTTCCTTTCGAGGGTCTTGTTATCTTTGGTGAGGGCGGTGACTTGTTCGCTCAGCTTGGATGATGTGGACTCCGCCTCAGATGCTCTGGCGCGGAGCTTCTCGCATTCCGTTATGTAATCTGATTCTAATCTGTGGAATTATGTACGATATTTCACTGAGAAAGTGTTTTTTATAAACCTACATATTTTTTTGATGAGATACTTTTCTTCCATTTGTGTCTATCGTCGGCTTTAGATTGTTAGCAATTAACTGAACTGAATGGTAAGCTTTCAAAAGATTCACGACCGACGTTTTAAAAAATAAACAATTTTTTGAATCCCGTTCGTGAGTTGTTTCTATACAATGGTTATAAAGTCTTCTAAGAGACTGTCATATGGATTATTATTAAAAACAAAGAAGTTGTATTTTTTTTTTACACTATCTGACAGGTTCATATTAGACTGCGCCAGTAAATTCCGCAATAAATAAATAAATAAACTAAGCCCATTGTTGTGCCAATGTTGGGCAAGGGCCTCTTCTCAGAATGGGAAGGTTTAGGCCTTTAGTCCACCACACTGGCAGAGTGCAGGTTGGCTAACTACACACGGCATCGAGATCCTTATGGAGCCCTCTCAGGTGTAAAGGTTTGCTCACAAGTGACAATCGAATTCTGATCCGCACATGATTCCGAAAAGTCAGAGGTGCGGACCGAGTTTGAACAGACCCTCTTGCATGGAAGGCAAGCGTTCAACCACTAGGCTATCACTGCTTCCCCAATATTCAGTCAAATAATTTTCCCACCACACATCTCATTGTATACTGCTGGTCTATTAACAGTGATACTAACTTGGCTATCCTCTCTTCATAGAACATCCGCTGGCTGTCGAGCTGTTGCGTCAGTATATACGTGAACTCGAGCTGAGCCGAGTCTAGCTTCTCTCCTCCGCAGGCCGAGTCTTCAGAGGTTAACCCTCCTTCCGCAGCCACCAGTTTCCCGTCAGCCTTGTTCTGGACTAGGCGGTGTACGAAGTTGTCTCCTACAGGAAAATCGGTTGGGAAAAAATTAAGGTTTTAATGTTAAATAAGTGGGTATATTTTATATAAATTCAACAGAAGACTGAAAAAATAAAGATTTACCTGAGAATCATCGTCAGAATTCACACATTCACAATTCTGTCTGACGAAATGACTTAAGTGGTGTTAGAACATCAACGATGAAATAAGAACTTGCCTGCGTAATCCCAGACCCGGTTTGATCCCAACTGTAGCGCGTATGTATGATTTGATGCCAAGAAATGTTTAGCTGCGTGGCCACCCTCGTATCTAAAACAGACAATATATTCAAAATATTTTCACTGAAACATTATACATGATGAAGTGAATTCCATGTAGAGTTTATCACAAATTCTAATAATATCCTCCTGACCGATTTCGGTCACGGCGGCCAATCTCATCGGAGATTAGACAACTACGCAGGAGATATTATAGAGCACAAGTGTGTGCGCAAACACAGGTGCTCTCTCTGTTCCTTCACTCTCATAGTCCGATGGGACGTCAATACGACACGACCGGAGAGAGATCAGGCGCAGGACCAACGGCTTTACGTGCTTTCCGAGGCACGGTGTGTATTCACATACACGAAGACCCAGACCCGAAACAAATATCTGTAGATCATACAAATATTTATTCCGTGCGGGAATCGAACCCGCGACACGTAGCTCAGCAGTCGATCTCTCAACCACTGCGCCAACCGTGTCGTCACAATCATCATCACAAATTCTATTGCAAATACATATAATATATTTTCCTCGCATGATTAGATAGGATGAGAGCAACTGTATGTATATATAATATAAGTGTAGAAGTATGTGTAATAGACCAAGTTCGAAAGTCATGAAATAGAAGATGATATTAACCGGCGTCGATCGATCGACAAGTCTTACTATCAACACCAATCGATCCACGTAAATTTTTTGGGAGTGGTAACACCTATATTCTGGAGACTGTAATAATCACTGTTATAAACACTGTTAGAGTATAAATATTATATATGTTATAAAAAATGAAATAGTTAATCTTGTCTCTCAAGAATAATGTGGTTCCGACCTGCCGCATCCCACGTGTCCGCAGATGAGACAGATCCAGAGCGTGCCAGCTTCTACACCATCCAGTAACCCTTCAGCCACACCACTTATGTTCTCCCTCGTCTCGTCACCGTCCTCCTCTGTTTAAAACAGTAATAGTGGTAAAACAGTAATATTTAATAGTTATACCACAGAAGTTCAATTTGAATACTATAGATACTTTCTAAGGGGCTTAGAACAGTACCTTGTAGAATCCCATTACCACTGATATTGAAAAATATATCGTGATACGAGTATATACTGCATATTCTCTTTCTTCATAGCGACAATCATATTGAATGTAAGTACAAGTACCAAGAATCAAGATTCTGTGTAAGGATTTATTAAACAGAAGTCATGCTTCACGCAATCAAATTGGATGTATCATAAACTCCTAAGCAATGATAGTTATGTCTGCGTGGGTTTTGGGTTGGGTTGGCTTTTGGGTGTATGCGCGCAGCGACACACGGGGCAGCGCGCGTCGCGCCTGCGCACCAGGCACTTCGCGTGGAACGCGTGTGCGCACTGGTGTTCCACTGTTGGTGGCAGTACAAACCTGCGAGTGCGGCGCGTTCGCACTGGAAGCACGTGGCGCCCCCGCGCGGCTCGGGTGTCTGCGCGCAGCGACACACGGGGCAGCGCGCGTCGCGCCAGCGCACCAGGCACTCCGCGTGGAACGCGTGTGCGCACTGGTGTTCCACTGTTGGTGGCAGTACAAACCTGCGAGTGCGGCGCGTTCGCACTGGAAGCACGTGGCGCCCCCGCGCGGCTCGGGTGTCTGCGCGCAGCGACACACGGGGCAGCGCGCGTCGCGCCAGCGCACCAGGCACTCCGCGTGGAACGCGTGTGCGCACTGGTGTTCCACTGTTGGTGGCAGTACAAACCTGCGAGTGCGGCGCGTTCGCACTGGAAGCACGTGGCGCCCCCGCGCGGCTCGGGTGTCTGCGCGCAGCGACACACGGGGCAGCGCGCGTCGCGCCAGCGCACCAGGCACTCCGCGTGGAACGCGTGTGCGCACTGGTGTTCCACTGTTGGTGGCAGTACAAACCTGCGAGTGCGGCGCGTTCGCACTGGAAGCACGTGGCGCCCCCGCGCGGCTCGGGTGTCTGCGCGCAGCGACACACGGGGCAGCGCGCGTCGCGCCAGCGCACCAGGCACTCCGCGTGGAACGCGTGTGCGCACTGGTGTTCCACTGTTGGTGGCAGTACAAACCTGCGAGTGCGGCGCGTTCGCACTGGAAGCACGTGGCGCCCCCGCGCGGCTCGGGTGTCTGCGCGCAGCGACACACGGGGCAGCGCGCGTCGCGCCAGCGCACCAGGCACTCCGCGTGGAACGCGTGTGCGCACTGGTGTTCCACTGTTGGTGGCAGTACAAACCTGCGAGTGCGGCGCGTTCGCACTGGAAGCACGTGGCGCCCCCGCGCGGCTCGGGTGTCTGCGCGCAGCGACACACGGGGCAGCGCGCGTCGCGCCAGCGCACCAGGCACTCCGCGTGGAACGCGTGTGCGCACTGGTGTTCCACTGTTGGTGGCAGTACAAACCTGCGAGTGCGGCGCGTTCGCACTGGAAGCACGTGGCGCCCCCGCGCGGCTCGGGTGTCTGCGCGCAGCGACACACGGGGCAGCGCGCGTCGCGCCAGCGCACCAGGCACTCCGCGTGGAACGCGTGTGCGCACTGGTGTTCCACTGTTGGTGGCAGTACAAACCTGCGAGTGCGGCGCGTTCGCACTGGAAGCACGTGGCGCCCCCGCGCGGCTCGGGTGTCTGCGCGCAGCGACACACGGGGCAGCGCGCGTCGCGCCAGCGCACCAGGCACTCCGCGTGGAACGCGTGTGCGCACTGGTGTTCCACTGTTGGTGGCAGTACAAACCTGCGAGTGCGGCGCGTTCGCACTGGAAGCACGTGGCGCCCCCGCGCGGCTCGGGTGTCTGCGCGCAGCGACACACGGGGCAGCGCGCGTCGCGCCAGCGCACCAGGCACTCCGCGTGGAACGCGTGCGCGCACTGCACGCTCAGTACGCCCGCAACGCTCTCGTCCATGCGCTCTGCACAAAACCAAACAGGTTCAACTTATTATTTTTCTATGCAGGTTAGGGTGTCCCAAAATTGACCAAAAAAAACTTTTTTTCGAATTTTGAAATGCATACCCTCTATATCTTTTATAAATGCAAAACCATACTCAAATATGAAATTTTATCATTCTAGCATGATTGCAACCCGTGCCGACCGAGCCACAAAGTTTATCAAATCTCATGTTTAATGTTAATATTTGGTTCTCCTATAAAATTAATAAAAATGCAATAAATGAAGTAAATAAAAGACAAAATCAAATTAGAGAAATATTTACCTTTATTTAAACACATAAAATAACAACAATCAGCCAGGGTAATTTCTCTTTAGGGTATGTTTTTTACAGTCTGGATAAAAATTTCTATGTTCCTGGATACAACGCAATAGGAATTATTTTTGCTCTTCTTTAGCCGTGATAAGTCCGTAAAATCTTGCATTAATTTGACAGTTCTTTCAGCAGTGTCATTTAAAATCTTCAAACGAGTTATTCTTCTTTTAGTTTCCAGAAAAGCAGCATTATCTTCCCAAGGCACATATTCCTGAAGAAAAATGTCGTCGATTTTCAGTCGAGATTTTTATTTTTCTTCTTTTCTATCTGAATTTCCCCCTCAAAAACACTACGCATAATTCGACCGATTCGTGATAATCGTCTTTTATTAAAGCTTTGTTCAGTTGTGCTATAAAAAACATTAACAAAGATGTAATGTTTGTCTCAGCAACATGGTATTTTACGAAATCAAGGCATTTTTCAATGTTATTTGAATCGATGTTTTTCCAATTGTATATGAACTTTTTAAAGATCGGAATATCTGGACTGCTAGTAATTTGCTTTATCTTGTTAGTTTTATGAACCAACTCATACACATGGTGACGACAAGCGAAAAGTAACAATTCTCTTTCTAAAGTCTGCTCCAAAAGAACATAAGCTCCATTGAAACGTCCAATATTCGAAGATGTTGTGTCGCAACACATTATTTGTACCTTGTCATTAACATTCCAGTTATAGAGGGCAGTTGAGATGGTTTTAGCAAATTGGCGAATTTGCTGAATCGAGGATTTGTTAATGGAGATGTAATCGATGTTTAGACCAAGCGCTTCTACGAGCGCATGAAGAATGTAAACGGAGTCTCATATGCTTAGCTGGCATCGATCTAAAGCTACGATGAGTTTAGGTGTTATCAGATTCTTTCCGCTGGCAATCTGACTTCGTCTGAATCATGTGGATATTCCAAGTTATGTGTAGTATAAGTCCATGCAAGAGCCAGTAACTCTTTTTGTCTTAGTTTTCTTTCCTTCTCCTCTAATCGTCTTAGTCTAGCTCTTTTGTGTTTGTCCGCCAAGTTTTTGTGTACATCAGGTAAGCATCCCGGTCGACCTGGCTCTCTCTGATTCTTCAAAAATACTTTGTCTTCCTCTATTTTCATTCTTTCAAAGGCATCAGCATGTGCAATATCAAATAAGTTATGAAGGTGTCTTTCACAATTATTTTCTGAGTTCTTTTACAATTTTTTGCAGCTCTCTCCAGACGTGGTTTTTGTAGGAATTCTTATGTTTTTCCAAAATATAATGCACTTCCTAATCACAAGATTAGCACTTTCACTAAAAGTTGTTTGACTTCGCGAATATTGTCAAACAAGACAGCGAGAACTTGTCGATTAGATGGTAATTTTACACCATTTATTAAATGGTTTTGGAAGTCTGGTAAGAAAAATACTTTGTTTATCACTCCGTAATTCAACTGACATCTTTATGCAAGAAATAACAGCGTACTGATATTGTAAAAAATCACGTATGAAATGACAAATAAAACACGTAGTTACAGGTCGCAGTGCAGTACCCGCGAAATTTGTATGGGCGAGTTTAAATCGCAAGTCGGCACGGGTTATCGTTCATAAAATGGACTAATCTTTTGTTTTTAGACTATATTGGGTTATTAGGAAAGTTTTTAGAAGGTATGCGTAAAAAAAAATCGCACTTGAAATTTATGGGACACCCTAATGCAGGTAGTTAAATATGCACCTACTTTTTCTGGGACGAATATTTTAATCTCATGCTCATGTGGCCTAGTATGTTGGGTTCCAGTTACACACATGAGGCTCACCTAGGCACACGGGGCAAGTGGGAAGCTCAGTGTGCGAGGGTGGAGGGGTGCCATCCCGGGCCCACTCCACACGCGACACCCACGCCATGTGGCACAGTGCGTTGGGTTCCAGACTGCTGTATGGGACGCCGTCGAAAGTCTCATGGAATTCGCGTGCTGCGTCACTAGTACGGAATCTGTCAAAGAGTCAATCATACATTATACAAAAAATTATTAGTGTGGTAACCTATGATATTTTTTTATATTATTATACCACTTACTGGAAAGTTCTTCTGGGTAACTTACGTGAATAAAGCCATGTAGTGGTCTGGGGAACCATCCCGCAGCACTCTCACATGGGCAATGTCTTGTTGGCAGGCAGCTGCAAATGCTAACAGATCAGTAGCCCCAAGAGCCCCAGGGACAGAGAGCAAGCACAGGGTCTTAGCTTCCTCAGCTTCTTTCATTTCACTGAAATCACATTGTAATGTACTTTGGTGCTTTCTGCTGTCATGGTTTACATCTGGTATTAATTGTGCCATGATCAATAAATTGGTTGATAAATATGATTGATATGTTTACTTCTCAGTAGATGCTGAATATGCATTACAAGTAAACGGTGGACCAAAAAGTCTAAATCCAATATGTAGTTTTACCATTTATTAAAGAGTAAGAGTATTTATGAGTATTAGTTATAAACTTTATGGATATTCTTTATTACAAAAAAGTAAGACAAGCTTTATGACAGTTTTTGGAATGTTGGAGAATGAAATGATGCCTCAAACTAACTTCTCTTTATATAGATGCAATACACCCTTAGTGACTTCAACTAGAGGGTTTCCACAAAAGAAGCTGATGGTATCATCCTCTTCAGAGGCACTGTTTTCAGGAGGGGAGCGTCTGGAGCTAGTGGGCAGGATCCCAGTGTCAGTAATAGGACCTGTGAGCACACTGGCATATGTTTCCACTGTGATAGTCTTGGACTCACGAGCACCACGGTCCTTCTTCTTCTGTTCTTTAGCAGCTTCTGGGGTAACAAAATAATATTTTTTGTACATTTGTGTTGTTTGCTTCATGGCTTCTTTTAAGAGCACTTGTTCGGTTTCAGTTAGGCTCTAAGATCATGTTCTGACAATAATTAATATGATGGAATAATATCCAATTAGAAAAAGAACCAAAGAAATGTGAATAACATATCTTTAACTGTATCAAAGAACATAAATATTGGGAGCATTAAACTGATAATTAGGTGACCATTTACTGTAAACACTACGTCAACGTACAGTTTACGTTGATAGGTACTTGTCTCTAAAATAAGTTGATTCAGCTGTTTATTTGTACTCAATCTATGCAATTTAATGGGTTCATTTAGATACTGTTATCTAAAGGTATCACCTATATAAGAGTTTCTTACCCATTTCAGTGGAATTATCACCCATTTCAGGAAGATCTTCGTCGATTTCAATACGCAAAACACACAAAGACACGGACATTTACAATAGAATTATTTATTCATTCAAACAAAAATAGGACCAAAACTGCTCTATACAGTCTTTTCATCACTTCTGTTTATCAAATTACTCTATCTATTGCGACATTGGCTTGATAAAATGCAAACAAAGCAACAAATTCGAGAATATTTTGCAATCACAGTGCACAGATGACAGTAACTTGAACAAATTATAAATAACCAAACTTATGATAATTGTGAATTAGTAGTTGAGATACTATATATAGAAAAACAAATGAGAGAACGAGATGCCTAAACCATTGAGTTGAATAAACATAAACGTTTTAATTTACCAGGGTAGGAAAAAGTCACTTTTTGATTTTGACAACAGACAGTGATGTGATCGGTGATTCTATTTGGCATTTTCAATTTTCTTTTTGCTGATGAAAGTGGCGCTGCTTGTTTAATTTTTAAGTTTACGACTCAGAAATTAATATCATAAAAATATTTAGTGTGAAATATCAGCCAGAAATTATAGGAGAATTTAAGAAGAAAAGGTTTAAAATAAATCTTAATTGGAGTGGAGATGTGTGATCAGTGGAGAAATGTCAAATTAAGACAATGTTTTCTGAACGTATCCGAACTGGAATTCCAATAGAGAAAAAAAACATTTAGTGGTTTCGAATATTTCATTGTACATTGCGTATTTGAAAGATAGTAAAGACGTATTAATTGATACGAAAAACGCAATTGGTATCAAGAAGTTTCAAAAGTCGATCTAATTGGATGGGAAGTAGAAGTAGTAGAAAAAAATATTCAATATGGCTACAGATCATACGACGTGAGCTGTCAGCTGTAATAATTTTTGTTTCTTTGTGTTTATTACGCCTTTAAAAATGTTATGATCGTTACGTGCTCGCGAATATGGGTGCGAAAGACTCAAAACCATCTTTTATATCGTACGAGGATGCAGTGAAACGAGGTACGCGTGGTGCTTAAAGTTGATCTAAGTGCGTTGTAGGAATGTGATGAATATCGGTTTATTTTATTTGCAGTGTCTGATAGTGAGTTGAGACGTATACGCGAAGCGTTCAAGAGATGTGCCGGTGCGAACGGAACAGCTTTGAGCTTGGAGGCGTTCGTCCATGAAGTGCTGTGTGATGGAGTTCCCTACGAGGTGGCGGAGTGGCTGTACCAGGCGTGCGGCGGGACCAAGAGGGGCATCGCGTTCAGAGAGCTCCTCTGTGGGATAGTGGTTCTTACCAAGGGAAATATAGAAGAGAAAATAAAGTAAGTAATGTTGATAACTGTCCATTGTTAGTTGTAAACAATTCCATCACTGTAGTTATCTATGTGTGTTGTGATGTTAGCGCCGAAATATTCGCTAATTATTGCACAACCGTAAGATTTAGTGTGATAGTGTAGCCAGTATTTACTTAATTAAGGGAGATAACAGGTGGTTATTTTTAAAATGGTAATAAAATAAATAATTGGCTATATTTATGACATTTAGCGACTGTTGTTGGTTTAAATGATATGGTTGAGCAAAGAATTAAATACATATAATGAGTTGTTAGTTTACTGCTGTAATTTTCCAAGATTGTCAACAACTTGATACAGTTGTGACCACACTAGATAGGTACATATTCTTTTGTGGTTTACCTTATTAGTAATGCAAGATGAAGTAGGATAATTTTCTTTGTAGCAGTGGTGTTGTACAGATTTATGTTACATAGAGAGATAGGAATGTGACTTGGGTGGGAGTCAACAATAATTTGTACTTCTTGAGGAATTTAGAATCATAATATCATCTTATCAATGTCTCTACTATGTAAACTTTTCTAGCATACACTTAATACATTGTATAGTCCATTTAGTTCCTTTAGACTCTCTTAAACCTGCTCTTGATGGGTTTATCATATATACCAGTCTACTGCTGGACATTGACAAGGCCAAGGCCAATTTATTTATTACTGAGGAGTTATTTGAAGTAACATGATAAACTGTTCTTGTTTATGTCACTATCAAATAAGATCTAATAGCTATAAACACTTAGATTTTATTCTGTAGATGTAAACATATTGTTATTTTAAGTATTTGTAAGAGTTAAGTATGACAAATCTATTTATTAGCAATGGGCAAAAATGGCTCACAAAGGCACACCTTGTTTGGACCATTCCTTCAAGTAGAGCTTTAGTTCATCTAGAATGACTTTTAAGGTTCATAAAAGCGTTATTCTTTGTTTTTATGTTGTACTCCTGCTGGAAGCAAAAATGTTTTTTATTTATCCACATTTCTTTGCTTGTTTCTCTATCATTATATCAAATGAATAATATGAAATATAGGATAATTATGGAGACTTGTGATATACTCCAATCCGCAGTGGGCTTTTGTGGCAGGTTATGTCATAATCCTTCTTTGATGGAGAACCCTTCTCTGATGGTTCTTATATATTAATATTATCACTTTGAAATATTTAACATAGTGATTTGATTGTAATATTAACCAATATTAAAAGTAGTTGACAGGGCACCTAAAGCATGTCAGTTTGTCAAAAAAAAACCACTATACTTTTACCATAATTTTAAAATCAACACCATATAAAGTAGTAATTAATCATACTCATCATAAATCCTTCAAGTTGACAATTTCAAACATGAAATACAACAGAAAAAAACATATTTAAACTTGAAACACAATAAAATGTTTTAGCAAATTGTAATTACACAACATTCATGCTTGAATAAAGTGTGGATTTCCTCAATTTACATGTAAAAGGTATAGAAATAATTTTGGTAAAACAGTGTTAAATATCTATCACAGACTTCCTGTTGAACTATATAATCACATAATTTTGCAAATTTCCCCATTGTGTATGACATCACTTTTACTTGACTGTGTCATTGGTCTACCAGTTACCATTACCAGAGTTTGGAATTGTACCAGATAGATGGCAATAAGTTTGTTCCTTATTACATAGATCTTACATATTATTGTGCTTACATAACAATTTTTCCCATGCCATTGTTCAAGCATCTTATTTTGTATTTATCATTGTTTAGCTAGATATGCTTTCTAGCTAAATTATGGTCTTGTATGAAGTTTCGCATGCTCATGAGTTTTATTAAAATGGGTACACTATGTAATATCAATATTATGATATCATATCTGGTAATTAGATATTGATTG
Organism: Shargacucullia verbasci; assembly: GCA_947562105.1. Lineage (NCBI taxonomy): Eukaryota > Metazoa > Arthropoda > Insecta > Lepidoptera > Noctuidae > Shargacucullia > Shargacucullia verbasci. The sequence goes on from OX387301.1 coordinate 11,775,388, forward strand.
ATTGACTTCATGACTGTGGAATGTATTAAATAATGCATGCATATGGCTTCTGAATTATCATGTTTATAATTTCTTTCACATCTTATCATCAATTAAGCCTATTAATGTTCCTGCTTATTAATTCTTTATAGTTTTATTGTTTTATCTATAAACTAAAGATTTTTCTTCTCCAGAAAGAAGTGTTTGTAATATGAAACCTACCCAAACTGTAAGCATCAGTAAAAATAGACTTGTTCCTTATTAAGCCCACCAATCTAGCTTTAAATTACTCTTGAATCTTCAATGAGTGTATTTGGATGTTGGGTTTGCTGCAACATAGTTGAGTTCAGTGATTCTGGTACATGGTGGACTCGTGAATGGATGCTTGACAGGATTGGAAAGCTAATAGCCTAGCCTAGCCTAGATGTAGCTCTACACTATTAGTTCCCAAAGTGGTCCAGGTGGACCCCCAGAGATTCACGGGAGACTCGACGGGGTCTACGTTGGCGTGACAAAAAAATGGGGGTTTACTATTCAATTTACAATTTGGTTGAAATTTAGCTGCAGGGGTCCACCAGAACTAGCTAAATTTTGAAAGTGGTCTATGAGAAAAAAAGGCTGGGAACCTCTGCTCTACACCAACACATTTGAGAACAAAGTATTCAAAGAGTATTTCTCTATAAGAAATCAATACATTGAAATGTCTTTATTATCTTATCTTATCTTTATTTATATAACACCATGTCCATATTATGTCTTGTTAAATTTATGTGTGATCTATTACTATTTCATAATTATATTGAATCCGATTTTCCTATTTACACATACACCTAACACGGCACGGTTAGCGTAGTGGCTAAGAGATGAGCTTTCTGCGCTTCGTGTTGCGAGTTAGATTCCCGAATGGAACAAATATTTGTATGATCTACAGATAGTGGTTTCGGGTCTCGTTGTGTGTGTATGTTTGTGAACTGTACCCTCGACACAGGAGAAAATTTAGTGTGGGGCATCCTTTAAAAACAAAACGCCTTCTATTTCTGTTCGACAGAGTGAAGCACCGTAGTGCTTCCCCTTTTAGTATACTGGAATCATCAGTCTACTTGCGAAAATTAGTAATCACATCATCATATCGATAATAGGTTCCCAATTTATATGGCTTCAGCGTTTTCTTAGCACCGGCCCTGTGTCGATCGCGCCTTTACCATACACTGTTGTAAACAAAATCGTTTGGCAGAATAAAGCCCAGGAGCACCGCGTTACCTGTCTAGGAAAACAGATTGCAAGATGATGACTTTCTTATAACATTTTAGGTTCCTGTGGACGCTTTACGTCAACAACCAAGGAGACAATGGCACCTACATATACAAGCGCGACTTCGCTCGCACACTCCATCTGGAGTACACGTCTCTACCCCTCACTAGTGCCCAAAGGAACGCTGAGATCCTCCTCAGCCTCTTCGGGCCCGCAGAGAAGGTCACCTTCGACCAGTTCCGGTCATGGCTGCTGATACATAAAGATGCGACGGTGCTGTCTAAGTGGCTGCTGTCAGAAGTTAATGTGGCCCAGGATCTGGAGACGCCGACCTTCTACCAGAGTCTGGCTGGAGTAACACATTTGGAGGAAAGGGTAAGTGATTTCTATTCGTAAATTTTACGTCTGTGGTTTTGATATGAGATAGTTGTTTCTATCTTGACGGGTACGCGTGATTATTATCACATAACACCCTTGAGATATCTTTCTCGTGGCTTCTATATTAATTTGGACCATACATATGTTTAATATAGGCTGTAAGTAAATTTTCCTGAGTTGATAGCAAAAGTTTCGAATCAGTCGGACAAATTACTTATTAATGTTTACCGTAAGTGCCTGGTTTATTTGGCTAATATCACATAAGCAACATAGCTCTATTTAAGACTCACAAGTTACTTCACTAAACTTTAAAACTCAGGGATGGCGCGATCTAATTTCGTTATTGCTCTTATGATTATTGAGGTATCTCAAATCAGTTTTTCACTGCTTACTGCTCGGATAGGCCTCTCCCAAATGGCGCCAGGCGCGGTCTTTCGCATTCCGTATCCATGCAATAGGCCATAGTAAATATTACGATAAAAATTCGAAATCGCTCGCTTTTCAATTCGTTCCTAGGATAAAGTCCCCGAAATATTGTTATCAAACAAAACGCGTCGATAACACGCGACGACTTGTCGAGTTCATTGATGATACGGCAATCGGTATCGACTATCGCGAGACATCTGGTGCCGTGACATCAAATAAGTGCAAAATGTTTTTGGGATTTGTGTGAAGAAATAAACATGTAAGGAATTTACGTAGATCTCTGAAGCCTTAAGTACATATATGTATGAAAAGACTGAGATAGCAGTACAAAGGTTTGAAATCAAGTCGGTAGAATTGAATATCAGATTTTGATATTAATCACTAAAATGTAAGTAGAAAAAACAGAAACGATCAATGCGGTAAATGGCCTTAGAACAGAAAGTGACCCACCATATGGGTCACCATATATCGCACGTATTGATCGTAATATGGGCAATCTGTAGTTGCTGCCTACTACTGAGATTAAATTCATAGCGTTGTCTCATTCTGGTGGATGTAGCCAATTCTTAAAAAAAAATCTATCTTAGAATATTTCCTTTAATTTAAAAGGAAACAACTCAACTGTTAAAAATTAAGGTAAATTGGCCACGGTGCAATTAAAATCGATTGGGCAATTAATTCTTTTAGGTATAATTTGCTCGGGTTTATCTCATTTAACGCTCTGATTAAAGTAAATTAACCTAATTAATTTATTAAAGTGGTCCTTAAATATTTGCAGCGACGCATCATAAAACAACTTTTAAAATATTTGCATCATGAATTACTCTGTAATTACACTAATTAAAAAATTGGGTGGAGTTGGACTTGGCTTTTTTCATGACTTTTATTTTCTGATTATTTTGTATGGCTTTTTATTGCCGGACGAGAAGGTCTGAGTAAGAAAAACTCTTCCTAAAATAATTATGGATCATACGGCATGGTTAGATTGCAATCACGCTAGTTACATTTTGAGGTTAGTTTAATACTCAAAGAGTTACAACGTTTTAACAGGATGTGGATAAATCCAAAACACCAAACAAACAACGACTTTTAGCTTCATATTTATGTTATTCTAATCAGCAATTATGAAGTGTTAGGTACCTACCATATTACTAACAGAGCTAAATGATAACAATGCATCTCTCGCGTTTGCACTAAGTCACAATATCTCAATACGTGCAGCTTTTGTACACACCTGTCTATGTTAATGAGGCTTGTTTATAGTATTTAAATTATATGTTGAAGACGTCTTTGTAAGGAAAAATAAGAGTGACAGACCGGCCATTATATAACATCTGTTTTTAAACTGATAATTTTTCCTCTTTCCTCTTTGTCGGTGTCTATTAGGTATAGGTTAGAGAACAGTTTGTGAACAGTCGTTGAAACGCTCGTAAATATTCAGTTTTCATCGATATACTTGAAAGTTTCTTGTCGGGAAATCCTGAAGCAAATTGAGGACCTCACGCTTCTCGATAGCCGTACTTACGACCTCAAAATCGATGATGCAGTTTTTATATTCAAAACCAATCAAGTTAATCTCATCGTACCAATTAAGATTATACAAGCGTTTAGAAATTCCCGAAGTAACATAAAAAGGAAATCTTCCATTGAGCGCATAGGGAAAACCCGAGTGCAGCAATATCGGTGACACAATCGAAACTAGTGGGGTTTGATGTTGTAATCGATTAATTGTGACATACTTATAACATGCATATTGTTGTGATTGGTACTCCACTACGGTGATCGAGACATCTCGTTATACCGATGTTAGTCTGTTATTGATTTTCGGTATATGGCAGACGTTTATGTGTCAATATCAGCTGGGGAGGTCTCGAGGGACCTTTCCAGGGGCGTCATATCAACACGCCTGTTTTTCTCCAAAAGGTTAGGGTCTTACTGGAAAATAATATAGAGCGATCGGTAGTTGATTAATCGTATTCTTAGCAAGTGGCTTTCTGTAATTTCTACTACCCCCAAAAAAGGAAGAAAAAAGGTGTAATGCTATGTATTCACCTTCAGTAGCGCGCCACATTTTGACGTGATCTTCGTTTCCTTCTTCTTGTCGTGTTCACATTATATTGTTTTAGCCCAGTATTTGGCCATGCGTATAGCGTTGTTAGGAGGTAGGGTGGTTGACGTCCTCCATGGTGCAGATATCAGGGAACTTGGAGGACTGGAACAAATGTGTCATATTCTGTGCAAGAACACCACTTTCGCACTGACTTTTGAAACGATATTGGAATTGGATTTTCATTCGAGATTGACCAGCGTCCAGCAGTTCTTTTCATAGACGAAAGAGGCTTTATTTAGAAAACGGTCACATGTCCTTATAATCGACGAATCCACAGTTCAAAATGGTGGGTTCTATCTCACGCCGAACAAAACAAAAAATAACAAAGCTATTAGAACGGCTTTGAATCATGAGAAACTAAATGATATAACCATGAGGCCGAATAAACAACTCTTATTTTAATTTAATGGTAAGACCATTAACGAGTAGTACGCAAAAAACTAAATTAACTTTGTGTGTATACATTTTTTTAGAATGTAAATAAATAGTCTATTCTCTTACAAATCACAGATTTAAATAACGTGAAGTTCTCAGAAAAGATTAGATCGCCTTTACTTAATACTACTGATTTCTTAGAACTCGACTATAGAGAAATTATAGACAGGATACTAAAACCGTTTGCCAAAAAATAATTATGGCAATATTGCCCTCTAGGGCGTTCTCAATGAACGGCCATTCGTTGGTCTAATTGAACTTACAGTCTTCTTAGTAGGAATTTAGATAGTTTTAGTTTAGAAAAATTGAATTAACAGCTTCTATCAGTTCTTTCTGCGTTCATAGAACAACAATAATCTTTGATAGAAGAATATATCTTACTCTAGGTTGGATTCCTCAAACAAATCCCAATTCCTGACTTCATCCAACCTGAGAGAAGATTTTTAGATCGCTAGAAGGGAGAAGTGACGAGTTTTTTTTTTTCAATGTAAATATCGTCTTCCTGTCTCGTCTATTGTTTACATTTTTTGGAAAATAAAATCTCATAAATTTTTAAATGTGATAACAATTATCTTCTATCAAACTATACGTTGTTTACCTCCAATATTTTTACAAGGGTTGTCACTTACTATCTGTTTGCACGCGTTATCTTGGCCAACAATACTAGCACATTTTGAATGATATCTTGCATGTAAATATTGCTGTGACACATACATACATACGTGCATTTTGTTCTCGTATGTTCGGTCTATGGCTTAGTTGTGAAATAGAATTTATCCATTCCATTCTCTTCTCCATTCGCTTCTTTATTTCTTTTCGTCACTGGCCTTCAATGATGTGTTCTCTACAATACGCTTCTCCATTAATTTCGTTTCATCATATCAATTATGAGTCAGAACTCGTCAACTGCTTGAACATGGGCCTCTTAATAGGTTTATAAACGGTGGTGTGGGATCTGCCAACATCACGCGTGACAACGGATTTATGACTGCTATCAATATTATCTCATGAAATACGTAGCTGGTCACAGATAGCTTGTCGCGCCAATAGATTACCATCATTAATGGTTCTGGAATCGTTTTCATATAATGTCCCGCGATCTAAACAAGACCCTTGTTGAGGACCCGTTTACATATTTTCGTAGGATACGTGTACAATGGAAACAAAACAAGAAATCCATATTTTTTGTCAGATCTTTCCATAATTCATTCACGATCACAAATTCACGATAAAACAGTTACAATTGAATCCAGTTAACAACAATATGTGAATAAATACATTGGTTAACAATCTCGATCAAATATCAATATCGTTTGATCGTAAGATGTAAACGATTCGGACACATTCATAATATTCCTATGTTTACATTTTTGGTAAATTGTATTAGAATCGACTAAACTTAACTACTAATATTTGTTTAACAGTGTTGAGCGTATCTTGAGCGGTTGTAATAACAACAATAAACTAATTTAAACTGTGTATTCGTTGTAATTCAGGTCAGACGATTACGCGCACGGGCATAATCTAATGAAATCGGTAATGTGAATGGCATTTGAAGTAAATAAAGGGAATAGATAACAGTATAATACTGACAAATATATAATATAAGAGTTATAATATAGTAGCGTCTAATCTAGGCTAGGTGCAATTCCGTGCCTCGGAAAGCACGTTAAGCAGTTGTTCCCGGGTGTTATACAAAAAACTATGACAGTCAATACGGGTGTCAGTAGCCCAAAAACTGTGGCAATCAGTCTAACCTTAGAGTAGTGTCTCCTCTCTTAGGTGGCAGAGGTAAGGTGGTGGTCGCTCCTTGTAAAATATTGATATTCAGCCGCAACCGGTTAGACTTGAAGCCGACCCCGATGTAGTTGGGAAAAGTGTAGCAGACGATGTTTGTGTACACCATTCATCTTTACTGCTCAAAAGATCGTGAGGAAATCAGCACATCCTACGATTGAGAAATATATTACTAGTGACTTCTACCACAGATAAAATATTATTTACTACAAATCCGTTTGACCCGCGGTGCTTGAAGCACCATCTAAAGGAAGCCGTCTATTATAGTGTTGACAGATAATGGGATAATAACCTGTTGCTACTTATGCAAACTCTGATCTTTGAACCCGGCAGAGAGCAAATAGAATATATGGATGACTAGCTTCCGCTCGCGACTTCGCTCGCGTGGTTTACGAACCCGTACATTTTCCGGGATAAAAAGTAGCCTATGTGTTATTCCAGATTCTAATCTATCTCTGTGCGAAATTTCATCCAGATTCGTTCAGTAGTTTTTGCGTGAATGAGTAACAAAGATCCATCCATCAATCCATCCATCCATCCATCCATCCTTCCATCCATCCTCACAAACTTTCACACTTATAATGTTAGGTAGTAGGATATCTCGGTATATGAAAAGTTATATGATTTCAATGTACCGTAGGCGTCAATATAAACCATTTTTTTGGAAAAATTCTCTGTCATAAATTAAGTATGTTGATAACTTTAAAATTAATGTGATCCAAGAAAATGACTTGTAACGTATTGTTTCAAGATCCGCAAGTAGGTACTGATCAGTCATAAGATATTCATACCGGAAGATGAATGTTCCTAGTCGTACCAGAAGTTCTATCGGTTAATTTTGTCATAGACAATTTACCCATCAAAATGGTAGTAGATATCATTTAGCGAATGTCCTTGACTCCTCGTAAACATATGTTAATTTTATATGTTTACATTTAGGGCTGAGTTTTTAATCGTAATTTTATCTCGATTTGAAAGCTATTGTGTAGAAAATATGTCAAACCGCCGTTATTATTCTTCAGATATACGATATTTCGAAAAATTTGGCCCTTAGTAATTGTGCCCGAATTTCAATCGGCAAAATTCGGCTGTGACGGAATTCGCCGATGGCACTTGTGTCGTACTATACCTTCGTTCCTTATATCGTCACGTACGCTATAATATTCCATCAAATGTGTATCGGCTTTTAGTTCGACATCATAGCTTTCAACGATTTCAAAGCGAGTTTAAACGATTTTTCAGTTGCGGCTTTTAGCGTGACTGAAATCTTTTAAGTGGTTTTTGCCCGCTATGGATGGTTCTACGCTTTTTTCTGCACTTTTTATAGCTATTGGAAATAACTTGAGAGTGTTCTAGGTCAGAGTTCGAACATCCAAGCGTTCAATTGATCGATTTAGTTGATTCGTTGTACGTTTACAAAGCTGAATCAAACTATTTCGTTTCATTAGATGTTTTCCGTATACGAAAGGTTTTCTTAAACTCTTCTTGTAGAAGATTCAGGAGACAGTAAATGTGACGACATTCGCATTTTTGCTTGATTCAGTTAGCTTTTTGTTAGCGAAATGTCGTTCGTTATAAACCTTATAAAATAACTTCAATTATATCTTCATTCGTGTGAGAGAAGCACGGATTTTTTTCATGACGTCGTGGAAAGATTACATCCAAAGTAGGGTTTGTAAGAAGGCTGATTACTTAGGCAATCTCTTTCTGTGCACCCCAAAAATAAGCTCTGAAAGGCGAAGTATGGCAGGTAGTCACTTTCATGTAGGTTGGATCTACAAAGGTTGAAATTCCAAGCTTTGATGCAATAAGCATTTTCATTTTCTGTAAAGTTCTCAGTAAAGATTATTATTCTTTCAACATCTTTTTGCAGACTGGTTTATAGTTCTCATGGCATTTGCATTTGTCTCGACCTTTAGCTGACCTAATTCATAATCGTCCTAGGATTCCCTTCGTGCTTCGTCCTACATTTCTTTTATAGGACATTACTGCTCTCTTCTACAATATTTTATTTCATTAGTAGGATATCATTTATAGTAGGTTTGTATTATATACTTTGGTTTTTTGTTTACGGTTTCTGAAAGAGGCACATTGCAAATTGATTTTGAAAATTATTTGACAATGGAATAATTATAAAGAAAGAAAAAGGTGATAGCCTAGCAGTTGAACGCCTGCTTTCCATGTGACTTCCTTATATCTAACTTTTTAAATTCATATCCAGATCAGAATTTTATTATGACGTGTGTTAACGAAGAAGGAAAAACGTCGTGAGGAAACATGTATATCTGAGCGGGGTCCATAAGGATCTCGATGGTGCCAGGCCAATGCCGTAAGACCTGTGCCCTGCAGTGGGACAGTAATGGAAAATGTTATCCTTATACATTATGTACTACATTTATTTTTGTAGATATTGATTAGTCATCGAAGCCAATGCTTGGTGGATTATGTCAATGACATTTATAAGTATTTAAGCCTTCACTTTGATTTGTAGCAATATTTTGTAATTGCAAATGTTAGTTGCAATTGCAAATTATATGCACCAATATATATTACGGCTTCAATTACAAACGTACCTTGATTATTTAAATAACATGTTATGCAACTTAGTATTGAAGGTATAAGGTAACAAGAATGTGTCTAAATGTATTTTGAGAGGTTGTTTATTTTGCGTGATTCTCGCTCGGTTCATATGAAGCCAATCAGGAATATTATCAGATGAATAGCCCGCCATTGTATATGATATAATTGGCTACATTGTAACTTTATTCTTTGATAGTATATTAATCTGTGGGAGGTCTCGCCCAGAGGTGGGACAGCGTAGATTTTTCTATACTAATATTATAAAGAGGTAAAAATTGTTTGTATGTAGGGGATAATCTCCGGAACTAATGATCCGATTCAAAAAATTGTTTCACTGGTCGAAAGCTACATTATTCTTGAGTCTATAGGCTATACATTATATATTGTACGAGGGTTACGTGGACGAAGTCGCGGGGAAAAGCTATAATAAATAAATTGAATCTGTCATAGAAGACTTATACTAAGTATTGGGTGAATATGGGTTACGTAGGAGAAGAATAATAAAATCTATTAGTCGTCGTCTACCCTTGTTTTACTTCTATTGATCAGCGGGGCCATGTTCACCAGGGGTGTTAAGCAAATTGATCCCAGAGGGTGTTAAGCAAATTGATCCTAGAGGGTGTTAAGCAAATTGATCCCAGAGGGAGTTAAGCAAATTGATCCCAGAGGGTGTTAAGCAAATTGATCCCAGAGGGTGTTAAGCAAATTGATCTCAGAGGGTGTTAAGCAAATTGATCCTTATTAAGTATTTTGTACGATCGTAGTTGGTTAAGCAATGGTTCCATATTTTATATCCCATTTTCCTTTACTTTCCCCACATAAAGTGACGTACTTGTTACAATGAAAACAGTAAAACGCTATCAATTTAGTGGTATTACCACTTGACGGATTCCATAGAGTGGATGACTGATAAAAATGTGTGTGCACTTGAAAAAAAGTAGTGTTAATTATTTGATGCCAGTTTAATTGTTACACAACGTGATACGCTATCTATGTGGCGCTTGTTACTGTCAGTGTCGATCTTTCAATCGAGTTTGTTGTGCGAAGAATATTCATCAATTATTACATTGTAGTATCGTAATTTGACCTAGAGATGGGGTAATAGGGTCATTAGTTGGTAATACTATTATTAAATATAACGCTTTACTGATATTATATTATTATAACTATTAGTCGGTAATAGTCAAATAATAGTTTACGGATTCAGTATTCGTTACCCAATAATATATATTATTCATTTAACACCACCCAATAATATATATTATTTATTTACACTATTATCGATACCGACTAATATATTACGCGAAACGGTCATTAAAATTTCCTTCATAGTTTTACAGGCTTAGGACTACGAACTACACAACGTTGACAACGTTGTTTAGTTCGTTGGCGTATTTAAAAGTTTAATCAACGTTAGGTACATTGATTCTTGCTTCGTTTTTTTACTAGAATAGTTATTTGACTATTACTGAGTAACACAATTACTGCAGATTTGAATAATCTATTATCATATTAATACTTAATATTATGTTACCGGTAACTATTATGATTGCATTCTCTTAGAATTGCTGACTGCTGTTACGGGTTGAAATATAATGTTATCAGTCTATGAATGACCACATACCTCTGAGAGAGGCGCTAAACTGTCATACGAGTACACTACTCGGGTTCTAGTATAGCCGATTTCCTCACGATGTTTTCCTTAACTTTTTTAACTTCGAATCAGAAGATATATTTATGTCGTTTTTCCTTTTTAATCATGATTCAAATTATGAATGATGATTGTTTATGAGGTTTCGTTGTTGGGTCACGTATTAACGAATTAATCGATTTTGGAATAAGGCCTTTATCATCTAGAAGTTTCGAACTAAGTTTTTTTTCCGCCTGTATATAAATTCTGTTTTATTAGAATTCTAGTTTGTTAGTTTTGCTGATTCCAACATTGGTTACTATGATAACTTTCATTTATTTCCTAAGTTCGCCATTATGGACATAGCTCAACCAGTTGAAAGTATACTTTTCCGTGTAAATGTGGCATGAAGTTTATGAATAAGGAAACTCGTTCGTCGACTCGTAGACACTTACAATTTATGTGCAGGAGTTGTTACATAAACAAGTAAGAAACGACAAACTTTTCCTTGATTATTTAAATATGAAAGAAATATGATTGTTATTCATAAATTGAGGATACAAGATAGTTTTTTTTTTTATTGCAAACATCGACGTTCTTTCTTTGACAATAAGAATATAGCGACACAGCGCTATTTTGCTGGTCTAAATGCAATAAAGTTATTCGATTGATTTGAAACCTACGTAACCTAAGAGCTATGATTATACAGATTATCGAAAGATTTTATTTTCTATTGTAGTGAAATGGTAAGCCAGCCGTAAAGGCTGACTACCCAGGCTGAGCCGGACAAAGAGCCTTCCTTGCGCCATAAATGGAATTCATAGGAATTTTGCCTTGACACGTCACTAGTACCTATTCCATAGTTATCATCTAATAATTCTGAGACTCTTATTTCCAAAAAATAAGAAAAACGTAAATATACTCTTTACGTATCCGTTAAACGTAGAAAGAAACGTCTCTTCGTGTATTTTGGACTCATAACTAGTCGACTGAACCCATGAAATTCTGTTCAAAAACTAACTTCAGACGTCTTTTCAGGATATAATAGAGCTAGAGAAATGCTTCTGGACGCTCCGCAACGCGGCCCCAACAGGCCAGCTAGACGCGGAGAGCCTATCTCCTCTGCTATCACCACCACTACCTGCGGCCGCGGTCGCTGGAGCCTTCCTAGCCTTCGACGAGAACAGAGACGGACATGTGGACTTTAAGGAGCTGTGCTGTGGACTCAGTGCGGCCTGCAGGGGGCCTAGGACGGAGCGGCTAAAATGTAAGTGCATTTATATTGCAAGCTATTATAACTGAGAGCTATTTTTGCCTTATTTAAGCGCCGTTTGGACCTGTGGAATTATGAGCTCTGTCGGTATCAATGCGGCTTGGCTTCATTTCAAGTTCCTGCAAAAAAGGATAATTCATAAATTAGTAACAGGCTCCATGTTCAACATCAAATTGAAATGCCATGAGACCTTGTTGTTTCCACGTCTCTAGCCTTCAGTGGCAGTATCTCCCTCCAAACATAAGTTCTAGATATACAAATAAATAAATAAATAGAGAAGTTAGTGATCCTAAAATCGCTCTTTGTGTTATTTGACGGTACAGAACATTAAGAGAATTTTATTATTTTATGAGACCTTCAATATTATCTATACATATAAATAAAATTGGAGTATGTTTGTAATATTGAAATAACCGTTTTTTACTACATGCATATGAATATATATACGGTACATACACAAAAATAACATTTTTTTAAAATTTTGTCTGTCTGTTTGTATAGGCTAATCTCTGAAATGGCTGGACCGATTTTGACGGGACTTTTATTGGCAGGTAGCTGATGTAATAAGGAGTAACTTAGGCTAATTTTACTTCAGAAAAATTCTTATATTTTAGAAAAAAATAGGGTTAGGTTCATTTGGTCTCACTAAAAAATACATTGTTAATTTCCGACATCCACGCGAACGAAGTCGCGGGCACAGCTAGTTAATATTTAAGATTCCTTGTACTGCCTCAATTTCTAAACTCTTCAAGAGATATTTGAATCTCTTGTAATCATGACACTAATGAGGCAAACACGACTGCGGAGCGTGCGGTCCTGGGTTTGATTCCCGGGTAGTTTTTCTGCATGGACATTCTCAGCAGCAGCACGGAGTCTGGAACTGTGCCCGATAGATGTGCAATAAATTGCCTCCTATTACATGGATCTCAATCACGGCATCGGCGAAATGAGAGTGTACTTAGTACACATCTGCCTTACCTTTCGGGGAATACGCGCGTGATGTTATGTTATGTCTTGTAATCATTCACTCGACTTTGAAGAATTTTAATTGCTTAAATAATTACGTTTCTCTTGTATACCTATACATTTCATGCGATTTTGCGATTAATATAATATTATATACTTATACATTTGCACACAGCCACCAGTTAATCAATGATACCACACTAATATATCCATTCCAATTTGATAAGTTCAGTCAATGGTTCTAACTTAGAATTTCCTTTCAAAAACAAACATTTGTTCGACCATTGTAATAGATCGGCTGTCACGGCCAAAAGCAGCGCTTGCGACTGATAGATCGATTTATGTTATACGTATAATCCATTTGCGTATTAATTACGCCATAACAATTCAAATCTACAAAGCGTAGTTATAATGGTTTTACCTTCCCGTCATTGTTAATTGTAGTATGTAATTAATACTACGCTAACCTTACGACCTAAATAAGAACCGGGCATTTAACTTTTTTATTTATTTAAAGGCTGTCATTCTATGGGACGCGTGGCAGCCACTGTTATTTTTAATTCCATTAAAAGTGCTTTAGTCGGATAGCAAGCAATCCATTATATAGATAGTAAAAATACTATTCGTATAGCTAATGTTAGTAAATTATTAATAATTTAATCATTTGACCCGGGTACGTCTTAAAACTGCGGCCAAACACCGGAGGTCGGGCAGCAGCGTCCTCTAACTAATCGGTGAGCCACTGCGATCCCCAAGCCGCCTGCCAAGCGTGGGGATTATGGCAAACCCCCCCTTGCGGGAGGCCTTCGTTCAGTAGTGGACGTCTTCTGGCTGATGATGTATCATTTGAAGTATTCTTTGTGGAAGGCATAAGCAAAAACTGAATTTCTCATGTCATCGTACTCTTCAAAATAACAACTCAGCCACCACACAAAAGGCCGATTGGCTAATATTGCCGTAAGTCTTGAGTCTGTAGCCAGTCGGCTTTTTGGCGCTCAAAACTTTCTGGACTTCATCAATCCACGTAACTGTGACATCTAATCACACGTGATCTAAATGTATATGAAACTATATACGGCTATATTTTTGTCTTTCTGTCTGTTTGTTCCGGCTAATCTCCGAAATGGCTGGACCGATTTTGACAAGACTGTCACTGGCAGATAGCTGATGTTATAAGGAGTAACTTAGGCTACTTTATATTTTAGAAAAATAATTAGGTGTCCGCGAAAAAAATGCACGGGTTCGTAATCCACGCGGGCCAAGCCGCAGGCTTCCGCCCTAGTTAATTCATAATAATACGGACGGAGCTTGTATTAATTAACTTGTATGAATTTGTATGATCTACGGATAGTTGTGTGTAAGTAACATGTATGTTTGTAAACTGTAACCACACACGAAAAATATTAGTGTGAGCAGTTTTAAAAATACAATACAGAACTCCGAAACGAGAACCAGATTTGCCATTTTACACTGTCGGCCGTTAAGTACGTCGTTGGGGTCATAATTACCATACATCACTCTTTTAATGTGTTGCCCTTTTAATATGTCGTATATGGTAATGAACCTTTAACAATATTGGTGAGAAACCAGTTTGTTCACGTTTTTATCTTTATCTCGCACGTCACGAAAGTAGCCGGTGATAACATCAAAGTAAACAGTAATAGTGTGATATGATACAATGTAATTCATTGTTGAGAGAACAGGTCACGATTTGTGATGCACTATGTATATATACAAAGACCCGGGTACGTCTTAAAACTGCGGCCAGACACTGGAGGACGGGCAGCAGCGTCCTCTCACCAATCAGTGACCACTGTGATCCCCAAGCCGCCTGCCAAGCGTGGGGATTATGGCAATCGCATTGGGGCAGGCCTTCGTTCAGCAGTGGACGTCTTCTGGCTGATGATGATGATGTATACATATGATACATATACAGTGATAGCCTAGTCTTTGAACGCTTGCCTTCCATACAGGAGGGTCTGAGTTTAAAACCGGCCCGCACCTCTGACTTTTCGGAATCATGTGCGGATCAGAATTTGGTTCTCACTTGCGTTAACGGCGAAGGATATCATCGTGAGGATACCTGCATATCTGACAGGGCTTCATAAAGTTCTCGATGGTGTGTATAGTTCGCCAACCCGCACTGGGCCAGCGTGGTGGACTAAGGCCTAACCCTTCTCATTCTGAGAAGAAGGCTGGGCAAGGGCCAGCAGTGGGACAGAAATATTTATTTATTATGTATGTATTTTTGTCTGTTACCTGGTTAGGATGATTTAAAGGTAGTTTTTATGGAGATCGATGACAAATGACAGTCGTGTTCGTCAATATAATAAATTACTCTACTATGTTAACACATCAGTGATTTAAAAGAATGGTTTTTAAAAACATTGATGTTAGCTATTCGGGTTGTTCCTGACCTGTCTATATAATATTATTATTATTAGATGGCGCCGGCATTTCCTATAACTACCTCGAGAAGAAACGCCGAAACAAACTCCAGGGTCAAGGTCTATTTTAAAGTCGACACAAAACTCGTGGTTTTATGTGAGAATAATATAGAGTAAGGTCTCGAATGGACTTTAGAGAAAAGTGCCAGAGTTCCAACTCATGACATCTCACTCGCACGTCCGAGATATTAACCATTGGGCTACGATCACAAACCGTACATTCGTAAATTTTAAATCAGAAGCTAAAATAACGAGATCGAACGTCCAAATCTGTTTTCGTGAATGAACTAGATTTTTCACGTTCAATGTTAATAATAAACAATAATATTTATTTAACACATACTAAAGAGGCCTATCTGTTGTTTACATAGTGGCAACATGAAATACTCGTAAAATCAACTGTGTGCCTTACCACGAAACGATCGGTTGAGGTAATGGTATATTTGTTCAGTCGAAAATCGATAGCGAATTACAGTTTGTGCTACATTAATTTTTTTTTTTTTTTTTTTTTTTTTTTGCCCCACACTAGGATTTCTCCTGTATCGTGGGTACAGTTTACAAACATACATTTCACATGCACAAACAACCAGACCCGAAACAACTATCTGTAGATCATACAAATATTTGTTCCGTGCGGGGATCGAACCCGCGACACGTAGCGCAGAAAGCTAATCACTTAGCCACTGCGCCAAACGTGTCGTCAAATATAAAAAAATATACTGGTAAAGTCAATGGCAGTTTATCATGTAGATAGTTTAGTTTCATTATATGATGTGTAGATATCTACGTTAAAACTGCCTTATTTGTTCGAGCGTGAGGTTCTGCGTTCGATATCCTGTAGGTCTGGCAAAGTATTATAGGGTTTTTTGGTTAAAAAAAAACTCAGAACCTGCCCGGAGTTAGGAATTATGCCTGCTCCTTATAACATGGGTCGGAATAACGGCATCGGCGTACTATGGGTGTGCAGTATTAGCGCTTTGCGTAACCCTTCGGGGAATATAGGCGTGATGATATTTTACAGCTACAGCTTCATTATTAGGCAGTATCCACGCTCGGATGAGAAACGAATGATCGTAATATACGATAGTTGATTGCCACATTGGAGTAGACGTCACAAACGCGGCTGGTTGACCGTGAGGTCCCGTGTACGATTCCCAGGTCGGACAGCGTTATTAGATATTTCGGTCAGGAGATTGTCGGTGACATACTTAAGTTTTTAATGGTGCTTGGTACATGGCCATAGTGTAGTTGAATTAGCCTTGATATAGCCTTAAAATTTTAAGGCAATATGTGAAAATCTTTGTACACTCGTTAGGTAGGTTGAAGATGATAAACCACTTCTTTAGCGCTAAACTGTTCCGAGTGTTAATTGAACTGTTAACGAACCACAAGTTAACAATGTACTATATCTTGGAAACCCCGGCGGTATTAAAAGCGTGTTACATAAACTAGCTTTCTTGCCCAACTTGCGATAAATTGCAAAACCTTCCTCAAGATATATTTTATGCTGTAATGTTCCTTAGAATGTTAGCGTTATTAAAGTGTACCCGCTTACCCTTTGATTTTGAGAAAAGCTTGAATATGGCAGCAGTTGAGCTCGTAGTACCAAGCAATGATGTCTATCTAGAGTAGAATGTCTTTGTTTAATGTAAGCCAGATTCAGGCACTTATGAAAAGTTAGAACTCTAGGCGCGCGGTTTCAAAATAGTTGGTCCTATGCAGAAGAACCGGCAAGAAACTCAATTGAAACGTTTAAAACATACATCCATTAAAACATAGTACAGATTTTAATCTCTTACTGCATACAAATACCCTCAAACGCTACTATAGAGACCACGAAAGATTGTTTTTCAAAAAAAATACTGACCTGATAATGTAATAAGTAAGGTTATAATTTAAAGGTAAAATTAGTATTTTGGCAAAAAAGCCAGGAAGGAAAACATGAAATTGTATTGAAGTGACGTAAACGTGACAGTTTATACCACGAACAGTGCAAAGGTGTAATCAGTAGGTGAATGCGTAAGAGTGACGGCGTAGCAGCGGGTATTATCAAAACACGTGTCATAAAGACTGTCATTGTGAAAGTTCTTCAAGGTTTAACTACCCTTACAACAGATTTCTTTAAAACAACATATTTCATGTAATGTCCCCATGCCCTAGAAGTAGACGAGAAACCTAATTGTGCATTTTTCGAGTAATTTTGTTTAGAATTTGAAGAAGTGAAAGAAATTTATTATTATTTATTTTCATAAACCGCTCTTTTATACAAACTTGGCTCTTGGGAGGATAATCCAAATTGTCGTTGTCAAAATGTAAGCGTTTTAAAAATCTTTATTTTTAAATTATAATTCAGCACATCACTGTGTCTCTGCTAGACACAAGGTTCTTAGAATGAGAAGGGTTAAGCCTTAATCCATCATCCTCGGCCGTCAAGAATCTTATGGAGATCGCTTAGTCTCAGCTATGCAAGTTTCTTAACGATGTTTTCCTTCACCGTTAATCTTTCGTTTCCTTAACACATAAACTTAATTAAAGTCAACATCTCAAGTTCAAAATTACAAATTAATATTTTGGTTTCAAAGTTAAAAGCTGTTTTTTAATTCAGTCCTGTCGGGTAGGGACTATCTTGTACTTGTGTTTGTCTTGATGTCTTGTCCTTTGCAGTTGGGTAGCGTTCGCCTTCTGTTTGTTGGTTGACGTATGTCAGACGAATATTTGTGTTGCAAACATATTATTGGTCCGATATAGTTTGATTTGTTTTTAAGGCATCTCAGTTTTAGTCGTGAAACAAGAGTTATCTAGCAATTATTTTATTACTAAATAAATACGGAAATACGCTGTCATTAAAGCAAGGCTTGCAAAAAGAGTCCTTGACACGGCATCAAGTAATAAACAAATGAAGGAAAAATAAAAAGCGTAGTTTACTTCTTTACCTGCTGCCTTCACCGGGTCATTAGATCAAGGCGTTTTACATACGTCACTAGGTTTCTGTACCATCACAGTTAGATCTACGGGCTAAAGAAGATTCGCTTACCTTATATCTATGTATATAGTCACATTTTGGTTGTCACGGCGCAAACGAGAAATAAATGTTTAAATGTATGTATTTTCCCCTTTAAAACGCCTTGATACCGTCCATTGGTGTTTAAAACGTATCACATATGTTTTTATGCATCCATTTAATAATTGAGTCCTCCCACAATAGCCATAGAAATTAGGATTATTATTTTGCTGGATACCATTGCAATCGTCAACCTTCTTTATTATAATCTCTTGAAGACGTGACTCTTCTGTCTTGTCGGCGTGCTCTCTGATAGAAGTTGCTTAGGCCAAGCAAGCTTCGTAACGCTGACTGCCCAAGCTGCCGGTATCATTCAACGGCCTCCCCGTTGAATGATACCTCTTCGCTCTTAGCCATCTTTTTGAATGTGCTCCTCAATTCAGAGTTCCGATCATAATCATCATTTTCACTGGCACAGCTTGGACTGTCCATGTTATAGGCCTACAACGCTACAGGCATACCAAACGACTTCCGACTTAGTCACAGGATGAGTGTGTCAGTGGTAAAAACAGTTGACGTAGGGTTGTCAGTGGACTTCCCGCCGCCTGTCCTCATAATCATTGGCCCAAGTATCGCTTCCGTGTTGCACAGCCTTGATTGATGTTGAGCCTTGTTTATTCATATTTATTGCATATTTTTTATCACACTTAAGTTTATTCAAGAGGTCAATAGAGTTCTAGTAATGAAATTAAAAGTTCCGTCAAATTTGTTGGTTAAAAGTTATTAGTCCACTTCGCGGAATTGTTACCAGACGCAAAAAGTTCCTTTCCCAGGTTTTTTTTATATTTTTTTTTACATTGACATTTGGTGCCTGAGTCTATGTAGGTGTATAGCATTTTACGGAACAAGGTGCCAGCCCATCTTGTCTGCGCATCAAGTAGCAAAATAATAATTGTTTTCTGAGTCGAGTTTTACGGCGTCGGGACGATAAACAGCTCGTGAAATCACCCCATCTAAATGTAACAGCAAGACTACAAACAAGCATTGGACATAGATTATTCAAAGATTCAATTTTAACTAGATAACATAATATAGTATATCACCTGTATTCCCCGAAGGATTAGGCAGAGATGTACTAGTGTACACTCACATTTCGCTGATGCCGTTATGAAGTCTCATCTAATAGGTGGCGAGCCTATTGCCATCTACCGGGCACAGTTCCAGACGCCGTGCTGCCACTGAGAGTTTCCATATAAAAAACCCAATAATACTATCCGACCCTGGAATCAGCAGCCATTACCGCAGTCAGCAGCGCACTCAGCAGGCGGTCATTTTAACTAGATTTAATGATACAAAGTGGGTTAATCGATTTAAAATAAGACGTTGAAGTTGGGTGTGATATCTTTTATCACATATGTATATTAGAAGCTTATTTTTTGTGGTTTAACTTTGATATGTCCTCATTTTCACGGTCACTGTCAATGCTACAGCCTATACATAATGTATACTTTTACCAATTGGTCTTCAATGTTAGTTGGTTTACTTTTGTTGTTTACAATGCGTAGGTATATTTCAGCAGAAAGGTAAAAATGCCAATCATAATAAGCGTCATACCTGATACCGTCTTCGCATTGTAACATAAAAAGTCCTGCGTCATAAGGGACGCATCACGTAGTACAGTCGGGCACACAATCGGAGTGAAATGTCCGGGCGACGAAGGTCACATCATTGTTCATCTTGCACGCCGCGGTTAATTGCGTTTTAAATTGACGATTGACGACGCATGCGCGATGCGACTGTACAATTGTCAAGCCTTCACTTGTTCGTTGTTATGCACTTCCGACTCATTGTAATTTGATGCGTCTTTGTTCAAGTGATGACGGGTTGTTTAGGATTATGCTGTAAAATAATACGGTAATCTATTAAATTATTAGCCTATTCATTTTCCCAATGCTAGACTCGGGACTGTCTGACTGGAAGACAATCCAGTACACCGGCCCATTGCATTCGTGAGAGAATATGCGACTTCGCTATATTTTCCTTCTACTTCAAAGCACTGGTGATGAATAATGTGCACAGGAGAATTTTATTTTTTGTTCCGTCCGCCTCTCTTAAGATAGGACTACAATATAGGATCCTGGAATCCAAATGAGGGAACATTTATAAACTTTCATAGTTAAAAGGAACCTATCTGAATCGGGGCTGACTGACGCTATGTTAATCGTATTGTATTATACCAACTGCATACATCCAGAATCTCATAAATTCCGTAATGTATTCCTTAGAAAAAACTCCATAGAAAAAACAGATAGGCTGTTTTTTCTATAGGACCTTCCATTTGGACCGTGTGCTTACAGTCTCAACATTTCATAAGTGCCTGAATCTGTGTGTGGCTGTTTTAGCTTGTTCCTTCAGCCTTTATTTGTTGCAGGTTTTATAATTGTCTTTTACTTAAATGCACGTTTTGTACAACAATGAGGAACTATATGCGATTGCATAGTGCACATTGTTCAAGTAATTGCCGTTCAATGTGACAAACAGGTGGTACAATCTATTCTTGATGTGAATATAAATATTTATTTGCAACATGTGTCATGTGTCACTCGAAGTGAGGTAAGGTTGCTATTGAATTCATTGTTTTCAATTGCGTCCTAAAGCAATTGTGACCGTCGAAAGTTATCGTTCTTTCTCTCGGGAACAGTACTTTTTTTCTGAATGAAAGGTACCCTATGTCCTTTTATGTACCCCTGACAATGTACATGCAAAATTTCGTGATGAGCGGTTTAGTGGTTTAGGCGTGAAAAGGTAACAAATTTTCGCATTCATAATATTAAAGTTGGACCCGGGTACGTCCTAAAACTGCGGCCAGACACCGGAGGACGGGCAGCAGCGTACTCTCACTAATCGGTGAGCCACTGCGATCCCCAAGCCGCCTGCCAAGCGTGGGGATTATGCATTTCTAGTACATGGGACCCGATAACGGCATCATCGAAATTAGGGTGAACAATACCTTTCGGTGATGTAACGAAATTCTCAATAGGAAATCCTCGAGCTTAATTCAGTATTGGTTAAATGTCTAAATACAACAATATACATTATGCCTACTCCCTTAGGAATACAGGCGTGATAGGACGATCAAGATAGATTGATCTTGAATTCAAAGGTCAAAGACATATTAATTTAATCTCACCTAACTGAATTATGTATAACTAAAATTGGCACACCATGGACTTTGAATATTTTATGCAAATAAACGCAGTTTCATTGAGATTTTTATATTAACACATAACTATATATTACCCGCCTCCAAATTACATAATGTTATTAGTTAACTTATGTATAAATCATTGAAGGTACGGTCGTCTCTAATACCCCACAAAATCAGGCTTTCTGAAGAGGTTGTTTTATTTGTTTGGGGTCAATTAAACAACCAGTAATATCAGTTGACATACATTTTGACGCCTGGTTCGATTTGCTCGGCTTTTGACAAATGACTAGGGGTTTAATAAGGCCGCTTTGGTTGAAAGATGTCTCACTTTACAAAAAAAAAAAAGGTTACCTTATTGAAGACTCGTTATGATATGTGTTCATCATATTCAGTAATAATAATATATATTTCAGTTACTATGGAAATTTGTTAATGAATTGGCCAGTGTGGCCTTTTTAGGCCTGCTGGTGTAAGCAACTTAGTGCCTATTCAACTTTGGCGTTGTCCACGCAACGTACCTTCATATCTACTGGACTTTTTATATCATAATTAGATCGAATTATGGAAATTATAAACAGTATTGTAACATTGTGTATATTGTAATGTTATCTCAATTTGATATCGCAAGCACTTCAATTGTTCTACACTAGCTATTTATAAATAAACTTCACTTATCTTGAAATTCCTAAAAATAAGTATGCATAATATTCAATACGACCACGCCACCTGCTGCTACGTTGAATAAAAACATCGGGAGAAAAGGACCAAGTTTTCTAAGACTTGTCATCCGCATCGTATTTTCTTTTTGTATACAAAGCATTGGCTCACAATTTATCTTGTTTTCTTTTCTGCCTCATGGTCTAATGAAAAGACTCGCCAGTCAACAATAGTGGTTCCCGGCCTGCCTAGGTTGCGCTAGACGATTTCATGTTTTTCTGTGTCTTAGGTATAGCTTACAAACACTCACCTACACATACATGCTAAAGGCCAATTGTAAAACAAGCAGTCAGTAAAAAAAAAAAACAACATTTAAATAATAACGGTACCGGTCGATGATACTCAATATTTTTAAAATTCCATTGCTCCCAGGCTACCCAATTAATATTAATGTGTTTCAGCGCCGATAACAATATCAGAATAATCACGATATCTGGACTCAGCCACTGCGTATTTAACTGATAATTAATTCTTGGGACCTTGGTTTTGAATTTGCGAAAGGTTACTAGAACATTATACTAATGTTTAGCATCTTATGACGCGTCAAGTAATCTCGTTTGGCTTAGTATAAAAAATTAAATTCAGAGAACATGGAATATTTTCCCAACCACTAGACCGACAGGCAGTCAAATTAATCTGTATCTCAGACAATATATCGACTTGTATTGTCTTTACATGACCTCTCACATGAGAATTGCTCGTACTGTTTGGGAAAGATTATTCCATTAACAACGATCGTGACGAGGCTAACTACCCAGGGCGTAGATTTACATGGATGTGTACATTTCCGTGCATCACAGTCCAACTGACTGTCTTCGTAGAAAGTTCTGGTCCGCATACTGTACAGTCGAATCGTCCTTCAAAGAATCGCTAAATCTAAAGATGCGTGTGTGGATTCTTATCTTTTAATGCCGTACTAAGATAAGGAATTATTGATATGGTAATCCAAAGAAAAGGAAATTATCGGAGTGTCATATTCAAACTGTGCCATCATTTCTTATCAAAGTATTGATGTTTTTTGTTTTTCCGCAACGTTCTGGATATAAAGACCATGGCGACGCTTACCCTAGATTTCGTAAACTAAGGATCTCTTCTATCGTGTCACGAGCTAGCACATGGGAATCAAACATGCTGTATTGTTAAGGACTATTACACGAGCGTTGAAGAGAACAATTTCTCCAAAATATTTACAAATCAGCTCCTGCGGCATTGAATGTTCCTTCAGAATGTGCCAGGCAGCTTTCGGACTAGCGATGAAGCTTGTACTAACGCTCGTGTTATGGCACTAAAGATGAGCCAATGCTTACATTGAGGCTTACTTCTCAGGGGGTGCCAGACGACTTCATGTATTGTCAATCAAAGCTCCAAGGGCTAATATCACATAGACGCACTGCCGGTGACTTGTGGCTACATCCACATGTGCGTTCTGTATTATGATAACATCAACCTGTTAGTAAAAGCCAATAAGCTATTGATAGTGATAAATGATCTAATGAATCATTATCAATATGTAGAAACAGTAGAACTGACTCATAAATTAAAATATTTTTTATTATTATCAAATAGTGTTACAGTTCTTTTTTCACCGTCTCTCTTTGATAATTCACATTCCTCACGCAGCTTACTATCATATCGCTCGTGAATGTCCATTGCAAAATTTGAGCCGCTTATATAACATTCGTGCACGGTCCTAAGGGGAATATTACCTTCACCAAGCTCGTCAACCGTTAAAAGGATTATTGGTAACCAATCCGGTAGCCTAACTTAGAGTTTATGGTGCAGCAAGGTCTCATAAGCGCGGAGGAGAGTGTTTAACTGTCCCACTTCGAAAACTTACGATACTCATATTAAGCGTTTTCTTGCAGTCTGCTTCAAAATCTTCGACCTGGACAGCGATGGGGTGCTCAATAAGAAGGAACTCATCGATATGGTGGGGATCCTCTGCACCGTCGCCAACGAGAGTCTCAAGAACCAGAGCTCCCGGGCTTCGACCCCATCGGATAGCAATGACTCCGAAGGCATGGAGAAAGGGTTCGACCCTGAAGTTATCCTGGTCAACTTGAGGGACAAGCTGGTGACGGTCCCCAAGAATGGCAGGAAGCCCGTGTTCCAGTTGGGCCCTAATGGTGATAACAAGGAAGAGATAGCGGTTTTGAAAGAGGTGAGTCAGTATGATTTTGAAGATTATTGAGTAGGTAGGTACATAGAATTAAAGGTGGTACATAAAACAAACTGGAAGATAATATTTATTTAAATAAGAGTAATCTAAAAACATGTCGCTTTTTGTATGGTCCCTCTTTAATCTTTATCGTTGCCAGAAGAGTCCAAGAATCTTCTAATGATATCAAGTAGATGGAAAATCGCTTTAATTAGCACAGACACAAGCGTTCTGCTTTGGTGTCGCTTACTTTAAAATCAGTTGTTCTGGAGTCTTAAAAAACAGGAAACAGTAAATTCTTCACTTTTCAGCAGCAACAACAGCAACAGGAGCAGGAGGAAGAAGAAATGGAAAACGAAGGTCTAATAGCTAACGATATGGCTCTCACATTAGAAGACTTCCTTATCTGGAGCGTCGAGAGTGCGGAGGCGCTGGTGACGCCATTCCTAGACCTGGTGTTTGAAGTGTGCCATATCGTTCTGGGGCTGAGGCCGCAGTGTAAGCACCAGGAGAGAGATATCGGTGAGTGTGAGCATATTGTTGTTTAAGTGAGTGTTTGGCAGTCAACAAAAAGGCCTAATTTCGATGTAAAATTTTTGCGACAAAACATACTCGCAGATCTGCAAGTCGCAAGGGCCAGACAAATAAGATACTCGGTGGTACTCCTCATGCAAGATATTTGCTTTGGTTAAACTTTGTCATTAAATATAAAGTAACACAATGTAATTTATTTTTGTACAGAAAGCAATTTAAGTAGATGAACTTTTCATATTATTTTTGTTCTACCTTCTACAATGTAGGTACAATAGGTACTAAACTTGATTTAAAGATAGGCACAATCATGGACCCTTCTCGTAATATTGGATATAATTTCAAGTCCAGAATTTTCATTCATAAAAACTTAGTACAATCATAACTACTTTTGACGCTCACTGTACATAGGCAGTATTAAATCTACTTTCATCGAGAGTTTATGTAAGCCCTGTGGTAAATGTGATAGCGGGCAGGCACTAGTGAAGCTCTTGACTTGAAGCTCAACACTGATAGTGTTCTCAGTATGGGCCATACAGTAGCCTCACTGAACACTGCTGATTACAAGGTTTCAAGTGTTTTGTTTGGTCCCTTCGGTGTGTGCCTATAAAGTATAAACTATGTGTAAAGTATAAACTGTGTGCCTATAAAGAACACTATTTGTACGTCTATAAACTTTGCCCAACGCATTCCATTGCTGGACACAAGTATCTGCTTCTCCCAAGCTGCGATACATCTCTCATTCCTCCGCCTTCCGCATCCAGTCCCCACCACACTGCATATATTATATCCATAGTACATATTACATTATAATATAGGCACATAAGAAGTTCAAAGAACAATAAAACATCTCGACAAATCAATAAATCCCATCATTACATAACACAATTAAAATTAATTCCATCTTCATTGAAGTTTTATTAGTATTACTATCGCAAATAAACCGTTCTATATTTATCTCTCCAATACATTGCGTAGTCTGCTCTGCGAAAATAAACTGCATGTAAACATTGTTATCTATGTATATCAGTGTCAGGCGATATACTTGACTTATGAACGGACGCTGGATATCGACGTCAAACGTTATCGGGGATTAAAAGTGGAGTTATGCGCCGGATTGGCGATTTGACAGGTCTAGTGGTACTTTTCTGTTGATGATTTATTTACAGTAGATAAAATAATTATTAAGTAAACGGTGGACATAACTGTCGTTGATGAAATATTTTACCGGAAAACGTAATTACTGATATGGCAAAGCGAATATAGACTAATCGGTCTCTTTAGTCTAGTAGTCGTAAGAGTTGTGAGTTTAGGGATAGGTTCCCGGGTCGGGCAAAGGGTTATTAGATTTTTCCGTGTGGAAATTTGACTCTCAGTGTTAGGAACTATGGCTGGTAGATGGCCATAGGCTCGACCGCTATTCCTCAATAATGGTACCTGTGAAATGTGAGTACGTACAATCGGGGGAAATGGTGGAATACCTGTGCCTTAACCTTTGCATAATATGTAGGTTATAGAATGCTAGTTCCGTCCTGCTACAGCTTATACCCACTGAGATGAATCTTCCAGATATATTTCATATATTTTGTAACTTATTTCAACCGCAATATAGGCAATAAAATTTAAATTCCAGTCGCTTGGACTAAATCAAAGTATTTCTGGTTTAGACCAAATTTGATCAGTGGTCAGCTTCCTGTCCATACATAAATTAATAAAATGGACACCACCAGATGCGAAACAAAAATTTAAGACGAAACACGACACTTTGCAAACAAAATATTGTAGAATACTATAGTTAAGAATACTAAGAGAATTCCGCGTTTATAAGTCAGGGAGTAATTAATGTGACACGAGAAGAAAAAAAAAGAAGACCACTGAAGAATACTGCTGTCTTACTGACTAGCTCCTTTAGTTGCATTCCACAGTACTCGCATTTTCTACGAGTGTAGCTTTGAAATATAGAACGGTATCATTTGTGCCGGGAGCAGACGACGCCATCTAGTTTAAAAAGACGTGTAAATTTGATTGAAAAATCCTAATTGCAAAATAAAATAATTTCATTTAATTACGTAGCAAAGTTACGGATACTTTTATCATTTATATGTAAAACAGCTATCTATGCCTCCAAATGACAAGTATCTCTACATATTTCCAAGTATCACTTGATGAAACTTACAAAGTACTTAACAATATATGTTTAGTTAGTACATGGACATAGCATGTGATCACAAGTACTTGCATAATGCCCAAGTTGTCGAGCCGAAACATTAATTGCATTGTATTAATTAAGCTCACGTTCCACTGAACAATATGTTATTGTTATTGCGATTAAGTGACAATTTCCGATACATATGTTATGTGTTGATTCAGGGTGTATTTATAAAAAAAATATACGACATGTTTTTATTTCTTCTTAAAAGTTAATTAATATAAATAGTGCGATATATCGTTGCTGTCTAACAACATCGCGCTAGTAACATTTGATAAGTTTTCAGAAGAGACAAAAATGTGATTATCTCGTATGAAGAGTTTCGTAAATGTGTAATAATATACATAAATACAATATTGCTTATTATTATTGATATGCGCTTGCTCATATCACAAAGAACCGAACAGTGTATGCTTTGGTATCACGTTAAATATTATTATTCATCAAAATAGGAAACGACGTCATTACGCATACAGGGCGCAAATGATGGCCTTATCACAAACAGCATTTTCTCAAGACCAACACTGAACGGAAAAGTATCAAGGAAGAAAAGATAAAAGGTACACAAATACGACAGTATTTTGCCTATCCCAAGAGTTCTCAGTCCTTACTGTTACTTAAACATTGTTGTAAAACTTGTATTTGTAACGGTTCGCGCATCGAGACACATCCTTATAACAGATAACATGTGTATTGTTTGAATGTAATTAAATTAATGGCCGTGATAGGTGCGTATGTGGGTCACACGCTCGCGCACGCACCGATTGTCATTAATTTGTGTAATGTAACGCAAATGATGATTGATGACTTCGTATTGTTAGCTTAATGTACCGGAGAAACACTGGGGTGAAATGTGTTGTACTCACGTGTACGTGTGTGTTGCGTACACACATCAAACATGGACGCAAACATACGGACGAAGCAGATTAATATCTGTAGGCCGTGCAAATATTTGTCCCCAATATTTTATGGGGAATATTTAGGTCAATTATTAGGATGACTAGCGAATACTTTTCTCGTTCTAGATTGCATCATGTTTATTTTCCTACATGTAGCCTTTAAAGATTGTTTTATTGATGTCTTTGAACTAAACAACTTAAAAATAACAAAAATAAATAAAACACTAATTTCAATCGCTGTCAACCGGCAATCTGCCCAAAAAATGGTAGGATGGTCACGCTGAATCGCAATGAACGGCTAAAGAACAGGCCTGGCCTCTGGTCACGCGTAGAGTGTATGAAATACTAGATGAGCAATCATATCACATGTTCCCCAGTAGAAATGGCACTATTCAACGTTTTTAGTTGAACAATGCACTGCACAGCGATATGTTGAGTTGATAGGCATTTTTAATTTTATATCAACGTTTATCATAAAGTTTCATTTCTCTCAGAGACAGGAGGCTTGAATCCTTTAAGTGGGAACATCAATACGCTGATATAAATGTATTTACATTCAGCCATATTGTTTTGGTTATATCTTAGTCAAATAAATATGTTTAATCGCGACCACATAATGTATTGAACATTTCCGCACTACTTGATTACATGCGGCGCTTGCGAATGTCGGTCGCAGTTAATCGGTTGATGCACTCACAATAATAAAGTTTATGGAACTATTTACTTATGTAAAAAGGATTTTTTTTCGGAAAAAAGTAAAATATTTTTGTAACATAAGATAAGCATAACATAAAATAAGCTAACTATACATAATTAAATGATTAGATTACGCGCATATTAGCGATGGTTGATCGCTTTTCAAAAGTAAAATGCAGCCAACGCATGTGTACAGGCGGGTAACAGTATCGTTTGAGTTCATCGTGAACATGGTACACGACCAAGTCAACAGAGATAATGATGTCCGCTTTAGGTGTCTATGACGGTGATTGTTTCTACTTTAGTGTTGGGATGGCTCCGTCGTGAGGTGCAGCGTGGCTACTCGGTGGGGCAGTTCTGGTACCTGGTGGCCGCCGAGTGGTGGGGCAGCTGGCTAGCTTACACCGCGGGCGGCAGCACTGACACCTGCTGCAGAGCTCCACAGAGACACATCGACGAGGCCATAGTCTGTGATGAGAGCTTCACCAGTAATTCTACAGGTTAGTACATAGTGTGTAGCAAAATACTATATCAATTTATTTTGTAGAAAGTTATTTCTGGATAATTTGATGTTCTAAAATCTGATGCTTTAGAATCAATGGGGTCTTTGCTATGGCGCGCCGACACGGCATCAGTGGGCAGCGCGGGCAGCAGCAGCGGTGTCAGCAGTGCGGCGGCGCAGCGCGGACATCGCCATCCGGGACCCGTGGACAACAAGCGGCTGTTAGCACCGAACTTGCTCAAGGTACCTGATAATACAACTGGCCTTCTACATGACATGCCAAAGTACATATGCGGCCTTTAGCATCATATAAGCCTAAGTTGCTCTCATTGTTGAAGCCTTATCTAGAATATCCTGAAGTAATTGTAAAGCCTTGTTGTATAGGTCCGCACGCTGACGGGCGAGGGCGGTCACCTGCGGCGTGACGTAACACTGGCGCAGCACCGCGACTTCGAGCTGGTGCCTGACGCGCTGTGGCGCGCGCTTGCGCTCTGGTACGGCGGACCTGATCCGCTGCCCAGACAGGTGACCATATTACTTACTACATCCCACTGCTGTACATGACGCTGGCGTAGCACCGCGACTTTGTCACTCGTTTCTCTCTCTTTTCACAAATTCTCGTGATTTGCTCATTTCAAGGGTTTGATTGCAGGTGATACGGCCACCCAACTCTGACGTGGAGTTGGAACTATATCCTCTACACCTGAAGCTTCTGCGACACGTGCCGAACACACAGAGTACGTACCGGTTATTTAGTAAAGTTTTTGGTCGATATAATGTAGTGCTTGGTGATGTAACTCGTACGTCTGCGACAGGAGCGGCTCCGCTGGGCGGTGCGGGCGCGTCGCTGTACAGCTCGGTGCCGCTGTCGCCGGCGCCGCCCGACCGACAGCTGGCCTACACCGCCGCCTTCTCGCGACTCGCCACCGTCAAACAGGTCAGCCATACATATATTATATACTAACTACTTTCGAATTTATAGTTACTTTATTTTCGATATACACTATGACAGTGTGGAAGCGTATTGAGCGACCCTTATTCTTTCGCGGGATTTTTTTTTGCACTGCTATTCAGAAAATGACGTCATCAGCACAACGTCATCTATAGAGCATGTCTTTGGCGAGCCTATTCTTAAGACGATGAATGGAGTTTAACCACACGTACGTCGGCAGGTCTGCGAGTTCCTATGTGCAGCGCTGGGGCTAGCACGCGAGGACATGCGCGTGTGGTCGTTGGGCAACGCAGCCGTACTGCTGGACGACGAGCGGCCCACGCTGCGCGAGCTGGGCCTGGACGAGCGCGCGCGCCTGCTGCTGGAGGTGCGCAACCCCGACCTCACCTGGCCCGAGGAGATCGGCGCGCTCAGGTACCTACACCTACTGATCGGTATACTTATCTCTGCTGCTGGACGACGAGCGGCCCACGCTGCGCGAGCTGGGCCTGGACGAGCGCGCGCGCCTGCTGCTGGAGGTGCGCAACCCCGACCTCACCTGGCCCGAGGAGATCGGCGCGCTCAGGTACCTACACCTACTGATCGGTATACTTATCTCTGCTGCTGGACGACGAGCGGCCCACGCTGCGCGAGCTGGGCCTGGACGAGCGCGCGCGCCTGCTGCTGGAGGTGCGCAACCCCGACCTCACCTGGCCCGAGGAGATCGGCGCGCTCAGGTACCTACACCTACTGATCGGTATACTTATCTCTGCTGCTGGACGACGAGCGGCCCACGCTGCGCGAGCTGGGCCTGGACGAGCGCGCGCGCCTGCTGCTGGAGGTGCGCAAAACCCCGACCTCACCTGGCCCGAGGAGATCGGCGCGCTCAGGTACCTACACCTACTGATCGGTATACTTATCTCTGCTGCTGGACGACGAGCGGCCCACGCTGCGCGAGCTGGGCCTGGACGAGCGCGCGCGCCTGCTGCTGGAGGTGCGCAACCCCGACCTCACCTGGCCCGAGGAGATCGGCGCGCTCAGGTACCTACACCTACTGATCGGTATACTTATCTCTGCTGCTGGACGACGAGCGGCCCACGCTGCGCGAGCTGGGCCTGGACGAGCGCGCGCGCCTGCTGCTGGAGGTGCGCAACCCCGACCTCACCTGGCCCGAGGAGATCGGCGCGCTCAGGTACCTACACCTACTGATCGGTATACTTATCTCTGCTGCTGGACGACGAGCGGCCCACGCTGCGCGAGCTGGGCCTGGACGAGCGCGCGCGCCTGCTGCTGGAGGTGCGCAACCCCGACCTCACCTGGCCCGAGGAGATCGGCGCGCTCAGGTACCTACACCTACTGATCGGTATACTTATCTCTGCTGCTGGACGACGAGCGGCCCACGCTGCGCGAGCTGGGCCTGGACGAGCGCGCGCGCCTGCTGCTGGAGGTGCGCAACCCCGACCTCACCTGGCCCGAGGAGATCGGCGCGCTCAGGTACCTACACCTACTGATCGGTATACTTATCTCTGCTGCTGGACGACGAGCGGCCCACGCTGCGCGAGCTGGGCCTGGACGAGCGCGCGCGCCTGCTGCTGGAGGTGCGCAACCCCGACCTCACCTGGCCCGAGGAGATCGGCGCGCTCAGGTACCTACACCTACTGATCGGTATACTTATCTCTGCTGCTGGACGACGAGCGGCCCACGCTGCGCGAGCTGGGCCTGGACGAGCGCGCGCGCCTGCTGCTGGAGGTGCGCAACCCCGACCTCACCTGGCCCGAGGAGATCGGCGCGCTCAGGTACCTACACCTACTGATCGGTATACTTATCTCTGCTGCTGGACGACGAGCGGCCCACGCTGCGCGAGCTGGGCCTGGACGAGCGCGCGCGCCTGCTGCTGGAGGTGCGCAACCCCGACCTCACCTGGCCCGAGGAGATCGGCGCGCTCAGGTACCTACACCTACTGATCGGTATACTTATCTCTGCTGCTGGACGACGAGCGGCCCACGCTGCGCGAGCTGGGCCTGGACGAGCGCGCGCGCCTGCTGCTGGAGGTGCGCAACCCCGACCTCACCTGGCCCGAGGAGATCGGCGCGCTCAGGTACCTACACCTACTGATCGGTATACTTATCTCTGCTGCTGGACGACGAGCGGCCCACGCTGCGCGAGCTGGGCCTGGACGAGCGCGAGCGTTTGTTGTTGTTTACGTTGCCATATTCATATATGCAAGAGTGATCACAACCATTTCCAACTCAGATAATATGCATATACCTTTTCACATATTTCCAAAAATGATAACCATAAAACTATGATATATTTATTTGCTGGGTTTTTTTAGGAGCCAAATAACATCCATGGACAGTATTGTTTATTTTCACGATAGGATTTACTAAACCAGACAATGATTCTTAACACCCGTCACTCGATAACGTTAATTTGTTTAATTCCATGATAGTCTCTCATGCTCGAAATAAAATGTAGAAACAAGGCAAAATCAAGATCACGACGAAGATTTTATGTTTAAACGCCCGGCGAATGAGGCTGATTATCTAGTCGCTAAATTAATATGTCATCTGGGGAAACTTTAACTAATTAGTAAATACCTACACCCTCACTTCTTCGCAACGCTAACAGTACAAAGCGATCATAAAAATACATTGAACTTTTGTTTTTTGTGTCGGACTTTCCCCTCTTCACGAATTCTTCACCCGATGAAGTCATGTACCTCTCTGAATAGTTACGATACTACTACAATTATAAGTATGTTGTTTTAGTATGAGCAGCGGGTCATGCCGAGCCACCGAGCGTCGCGAAACGTTGATAGCACCCAACCTGCCCGGCGCCACTGGGCTACACAATCTGGGCAACACCTGTTTCATGAACGCGGCGCTACAGTCTGTGAGTATCACGAATTTGTGGACCATCGAATCATTTTTGTTTCATCATCAGAACCGCTGCTATTTTGTATGTGTGAATCTTATGAAAATACCCATTGGTAATAATTTGTTTCGATTCTTTATGAGTCATCGGGTTATAATCATAGAAATATTCTTTTGTTCTAGGTATGGAACACTGGTCCTCTTACGAGATACTTCAATTCGGGCATGCATCTGTATGAAGTGAACACAACAAACCCGCTTGGCACCAAAGGAGTGCTAGCGCTAAGATATGGAGAATTATGTAAAGAGGTAAGGACTTTTCATAATTACGTCCAGTTTGTAGTAGGTTTTATAGCAAAAAGAGTGAATTTTCTTCAATGAATTGAAAAATGTAATCGATTCCGGTTAAAAATTCGGCTCGAAGGTCCTTCTTGTTCACACAAAATTCACCATCCGGCTCGAAGGACCATGTACATTTCTGGTTCAAAACCGTGTGTAGATACTACTGAAGTAACTGATTGAAACAAGAGCTTGCCTTCAGAACGAGACAATTTTAATACGTCATATAAAAATACGAACCGAAATATCGTAACGAAACTATAACGAGTTCTATTTTGGCTATTAGCAAATTGAAGTAACAAATGGTTTGTGTGTCAGGTGTGGTCGTGCTCGGCGCGCTCGGTAGCGCCGCTGCGCGTGCGCTGGTGCGTGTCGCGCTGGGCGCGCGCGCTTGCGGGTGGTGGGCAGCACGACGCCCAGGAGCTGCTGGCGTGGCTGCTGGACGCGCTGCACGAGGACCTCAACCGCGCCGCGCGCGCCGCGCCCGCGCCCGCGCACCAGCACGACTCGGGCGGCCGCCCCGACCAGGTAACATCATCATAGGAGACAGGTGACGCGCACTGCTGCGCGCGCAGGAGCTGCTGGCGTGGCTGCTGGACGCGCTGCACGAGGACCTCAACCGCGCCGCGCACCAGCACGACTCGGGCGGCCGCCCCGACCAGGTAACATCATCATAGGAGACAGGTGACGCGCACTGCTGCGCGCGCAGGAGCTGCTGGCGTGGCTGCTGGACGCGCTGCACGAGGACCTCAACCGCGCCGCGCACCAGCACGACTCGGGCGGCCGCCCCGACCAGGTAACATCATCATAGGAGACAGGTGACGCGCACTGCTGCGCGCGCAGGAGCTGCTGGCGTGGCTGCTGGACGCGCTGCACGAGGACCTCAACCGCGCCGCGCACCAGCACGACTCGGGCGGCCGCCCCGACCAGGTAACATCGTCATAGGAGACAGGTGACGCGCACTGCTGCGCGCGCAGGAGCTGCTGGCGTGGCTGCTGGACGCGCTGCACGAGGACCTCAACCGCGCCGCGCACCAGCACGACTCGGGCGGCCGCCCCGACCAGGTAACATCATCATAGGAGACAGGTGACGCGCACTGCTGCGCGCGCAGGAGCTGCTGGCGTGGCTGCTGGACGCGCTGCACGAGGACCTCAACCGCGCCGCGCACCAGCACGACTCGGGCGGCCGCCCCGACCAGGTAACATCATCATAGGAGACAGGTGACGCGCACTGCTGCGCGCGCAGGAGCTGCTGGCGTGGCTGCTGGACGCGCTGCACGAGGACCTCAACCGCGCCGCGCACCAGCACGACTCGGGCGGCCGCCCCGACCAGGTAACATCATCATAGGAGACAGGTGACGCGCACTGCTGCGCGCGCAGGAGCTGCTGGCGTGGCTGCTGGACGCGCTGCACGAGGACCTCAACCGCGCCGCGCACCAGCACGACTCGGGCGGCCGCCCCGACCAGGTAACATCATCATAGGAGACAGGTGACGCGCACTGCTGCGCGCGCAGGAGCTGCTGGCGTGGCTGCTGGACGCGCTGCACGAGGACCTCAACCGCGCCGCGCACCAGCACGACTCGGGCGGCCGCCCCGACCAGGTAACATCATCATAGGAGACAGGTGACGCGCACTGCTGCGCGCGCAGGAGCTGCTGGCGTGGCTGCTGGACGCGCTGCACGAGGACCTCAACCGCGCCGCGCACCAGCACGACTCGGGCGGCCGCCCCGACCAGGTAACATCATCATAGGAGACAGGTGACGCGCACTGCTGCGCGCGCAGGAGCTGCTGGCGTGGCTGCTGGACGCGCTGCACGAGGACCTCAACCGCGCCGCGCACCAGCACGACTCGGGCGGCCGCCCCGACCAGGTAACATCATCATAGGAGACAGGTGACGCGCACTGCTGCGCGCGCAGGAGCTGCTGGCGTGGCTGCTGGACGCGCTGCACGAGGACCTCAACCGCGCCGCGCACCAGCACGACTCGGGCGGCCGCCCCGACCAGGTAACATCATCATAGGAGACAGGTGACGCGCACTGCTGCGCGCGCAGGAGCTGCTGGCGTGGCTGCTGGACGCGCTGCACGAGGACCTCAACCGCGCCGCGCACCAGCACGACTCGGGCGGCCGCCCCGACCAGGTAACATCATCATAGGAGACAGGTGACGCGCACTGCTGCGCGCGCAGGAGCTGCTGGCGTGGCTGCTGGACGCGCTGCACGAGGACCTCAACCGCGCCGCGCACCAGCACGACTCGGGCGGCCGCCCCGACCAGGTAACATCATCATAGGAGACAGGTGACGCGCACTGCTGCGCGCGCAGGAGCTGCTGGCGTGGCTGCTGGACGCGCTGCACGAGGACCTCAACCGCGCCGCGCACCAGCACGACTCGGGCGGCCGCCCCGACCAGGTAACATCATCATAGGAGACAGGTGACGCGCACTGCTGCGCGCGCAGGAGCTGCTGGCGTGGCTGCTGGACGCGCTGCACGAGGACCTCAACCGCGCCGCGCACCAGCACGACTCGGGCGGCCGCCCCGACCAGGTAACATCATCATAGGAGACAGGTGACGCGCACTGCTGCGCGCGCAGGAGCTGCTGGCGTGGCTGCTGGACGCGCTGCACGAGGACCTCAACCGCGCCGCGCACCAGCACGACTCGGGCGGCCGCCCCGACCAGGTAACATCATCATAGGAGACAGGTGACGCGCACTGCTGCGCGCGCAGGAGCTGCTGGCGTGGCTGCTGGACGCGCTGCACGAGGACCTCAACCGCGCCGCGCACCAGCACGACTCGGGCGGCCGCCCCGACCAGGTAACATCATCATAGGAGACAGGTGACGCGCACTGCTGCGCGCGCAGGAGCTGCTGGCGTGGCTGCTGGACGCGCTGCACGAGGACCTCAACCGCGCCGCGCACCAGCACGACTCGGGCGGCCGCCCCGACCAGGTAACATCATCATAGGAGACAGGTGACGCGCACTGCTGCGCGCGCAGGAGCTGCTGGCGTGGCTGCTGGACGCGCTGCACGAGGACCTCAACCGCGCCGCGCACCAGCACGACTCGGGCGGCCGCCCCGACCAGGTAACATCATCATAGGAGACAGGTGACGCGCACTGCTGCGCGCGCAGGAGCTGCTGGCGTGGCTGCTGGACGCGCTGCACGAGGACCTCAACCGCGCCGCGCACCAGCACGACTCGGGCGGCCGCCCCGACCAGGTAACATCATCATAGGAGACAGGTGACGCGCACTGCTGCGCGCGCAGGAGCTGCTGGCGTGGCTGCTGGACGCGCTGCACGAGGACCTCAACCGCGCCGCGCACCAGCACGACTCGGGCGGCCGCCCCGACCAGGTAACATCATCATAGGAGACAGGTGACGCGCACTGCTGCGCGCGCAGGAGCTGCTGGCGTGGCTGCTGGACGCGCTGCACGAGGACCTCAACCGCGCCGCGCACCAGCACGACTCGGGCGGCCGCCCCGACCAGGTAACATCATCATAGGAGACAGGTGACGCGCACTGCTGCGCGCGCAGGAGCTGCTGGCGTGGCTGCTGGACGCGCTGCACGAGGACCTCAACCGCGCCGCGCACCAGCACGACTCGGGCGGCCGCCCCGACCAGGTAACATCATCATAGGAGACAGGTGACGCGCACTGCTGCGCGCGCAGGAGCTGCTGGCGTGGCTGCTGGACGCGCTGCACGAGGACCTCAACCGCGCCGCGCACCAGCACGACTCGGGCGGCCGCCCCGACCAGGTAACATCATCATAGGAGACAGGTGACGCGCACTGCTGCGCGCGCAGGAGCTGCTGGCGTGGCTGCTGGACGCGCTGCACGAGGACCTCAACCGCGCCGCGCACCAGCACGACTCGGGCGGCCGCCCCGACCAGGTAACATCATCATAGGAGACAGGTGACGCGCACTGCTGCGCGCGCAGGAGCTGCTGGCGTGGCTGCTGGACGCGCTGCACGAGGACCTCAACCGCGCCGCGCACCAGCACGACTCGGGCGGCCGCCCCGACCAGGTAACATCATCATAGGAGACAGGTGACGCGCACTGCTGCGCGCGCAGGAGCTGCTGGCGTGGCTGCTGGACGCGCTGCACGAGGACCTCAACCGCGCCGCGCACCAGCACGACTCGGGCGGCCGCCCCGACCAGGTAACATCATCATAGGAGACAGGTGACGCGCACTGCTGCGCGCGCAGGAGCTGCTGGCGTGGCTGCTGGACGCGCTGCACGAGGACCTCAACCGCGCCGCGCACCAGCACGACTCGGGCGGCCGCCCCGACCAGGTAACATCATCATAGGAGACAGGTGACGCGCACTGCTGCGCGCGCAGGAGCTGCTGGCGTGGCTGCTGGACGCGCTGCACGAGGACCTCAACCGCGCCGCGCACCAGCACGACTCGGGCGGCCGCCCCGACCAGGTAACATCATCATAGGAGACAGGTGACGCGCACTGCTGCGCGCGCAGGAGCTGCTGGCGTGGCTGCTGGACGCGCTGCACGAGGACCTCAACCGCGCCGCGCACCAGCACGACTCGGGCGGCCGCCCCGACCAGGTAACATCATCATAGGAGACAGGTGACGCGCACTGCTGCGCGCGCAGGAGCTGCTGGCGTGGCTGCTGGACGCGCTGCACGAGGACCTCAACCGCGCCGCGCACCAGCACGACTCGGGCGGCCGCCCCGACCAGGTAACATCATCATAGGAGACAGGTGACGCGCACTGCTGCGCGCGCAGGAGCTGCTGGCGTGGCTGCTGGACGCGCTGCACGAGGACCTCAACCGCGCCGCGCACCAGCACGACTCGGGCGGCCGCCCCGACCAGGTAACATCATCATAGGAGACAGGTGACGCGCACTGCTGCGCGCGCAGGAGCTGCTGGCGTGGCTGCTGGACGCGCTGCACGAGGACCTCAACCGCGCCGCGCACCAGCACGACTCGGGCGGCCGCCCCGACCAGGTAACATCATCATAGGAGACAGGTGACGCGCACTGCTGCGCGCGCAGGAGCTGCTGGCGTGGCTGCTGGACGCGCTGCACGAGGACCTCAACCGCGCCGCGCACCAGCACGACTCGGGCGGCCGCCCCGACCAGGTAACATCATCATAGGAGACAGGTGACGCGCACTGCTGCGCGCGCAGGAGCTGCTGGCGTGGCTGCTGGACGCGCTGCACGAGGACCTCAACCGCGCCGCGCACCAGCACGACTCGGGCGGCCGCCCCGACCAGGTAACATCATCATAGGAGACAGGTGACGCGCACTGCTGCGCGCGCAGGAGCTGCTGGCGTGGCTGCTGGACGCGCTGCACGAGGACCTCAACCGCGCCGCGCACCAGCACGACTCGGGCGGCCGCCCCGACCAGGTAACATCATCATAGGAGACAGGTGACGCGCACTGCTGCGCGCGCAGGAGCTGCTGGCGTGGCTGCTGGACGCGCTGCACGAGGACCTCAACCGCGCCGCGCACCAGCACGACTCGGGCGGCCGCCCCGACCAGGTAACATCATCATAGGAGACAGGTGACGCGCACTGCTGCGCGCGCAGGAGCTGCTGGCGTGGCTGCTGGACGCGCTGCACGAGGACCTCAACCGCGCCGCGCACCAGCACGACTCGGGCGGCCGCCCCGACCAGGTAACATCATCATAGGAGACAGGTGACGCGCACTGCTGCGCGCGCAGGAGCTGCTGGCGTGGCTGCTGGACGCGCTGCACGAGGACCTCAACCGCGCCGCGCACCAGCACGACTCGGGCGGCCGCCCCGACCAGGTAACATCATCATAGGAGACAGGTGACGCGCACTGCTGCGCGCGCAGGAGCTGCTGGCGTGGCTGCTGGACGCGCTGCACGAGGACCTCAACCGCGCCGCGCACCAGCACGACTCGGGCGGCCGCCCCGACCAGGTAACATCATCATAGGAGACAGGTGACGCGCACTGCTGCGCGCGCAGGAGCTGCTGGCGTGGCTGCTGGACGCGCTGCACGAGGACCTCAACCGCGCCGCGCACCAGCACGACTCGGGCGGCCGCCCCGACCAGGTAACATCATCATAGGAGACAGGTGACGCGCACTGCTGCGCGCGCAGGAGCTGCTGGCGTGGCTGCTGGACGCGCTGCACGAGGACCTCAACCGCGCCGCGCACCAGCACGACTCGGGCGGCCGCCCCGACCAGGTAACATCATCATAGGAGACAGGTGACGCGCACTGCTGCGCGCGCAGGAGCTGCTGGCGTGGCTGCTGGACGCGCTGCACGAGGACCTCAACCGCGCCGCGCACCAGCACGACTCGGGCGGCCGCCCCGACCAGGTAACATCATCATAGGAGACAGGTGACGCGCACTGCTGCGCGCGCAGGAGCTGCTGGCGTGGCTGCTGGACGCGCTGCACGAGGACCTCAACCGCGCCGCGCACCAGCACGACTCGGGCGGCCGCCCCGACCAGGTAACATCATCATAGGAGACAGGTGACGCGCACTGCTGCGCGCGCAGGAGCTGCTGGCGTGGCTGCTGGACGCGCTGCACGAGGACCTCAACCGCGCCGCGCACCAGCACGACTCGGGCGGCCGCCCCGACCAGGTAACATCATCATAGGAGACAGGTGACGCGCACTGCTGCGCGCGCAGGAGCTGCTGGCGTGGCTGCTGGACGCGCTGCACGAGGACCTCAACCGCGCCGCGCACCAGCACGACTCGGGCGGCCGCCCCGACCAGGTAACATCATCATAGGAGACAGGTGACGCGCACTGCTGCGCGCGCAGGAGCTGCTGGCGTGGCTGCTGGACGCGCTGCACGAGGACCTCAACCGCGCCGCGCACCAGCACGACTCGGGCGGCCGCCCCGACCAGGTAACATCATCATAGGAGACAGGTGACGCGCACTGCTGCGCGCGCAGGAGCTGCTGGCGTGGCTGCTGGACGCGCTGCACGAGGACCTCAACCGCGCCGCGCACCAGCACGACTCGGGCGGCCGCCCCGACCAGGTAACATCATCATAGGAGACAGGTGACGCGCACTGCTGCGCGCGCAGGAGCTGCTGGCGTGGCTGCTGGACGCGCTGCACGAGGACCTCAACCGCGCCGCGCACCAGCACGACTCGGGCGGCCGCCCCGACCAGGTAACATCATCATAGGAGACAGGTGACGCGCACTGCTGCGCGCGCAGGAGCTGCTGGCGTGGCTGCTGGACGCGCTGCACGAGGACCTCAACCGCGCCGCGCACCAGCACGACTCGGGCGGCCGCCCCGACCAGGTAACATCATCATAGGAGACAGGTGACGCGCACTGCTGCGCGCGCAGGAGCTGCTGGCGTGGCTGCTGGACGCGCTGCACGAGGACCTCAACCGCGCCGCGCACCAGCACGACTCGGGCGGCCGCCCCGACCAGGTAACATCATCATAGGAGACAGGTGACGCGCACTGCTGCGCGCGCAGGAGCTGCTGGCGTGGCTGCTGGACGCGCTGCACGAGGACCTCAACCGCGCCGCGCACCAGCACGACTCGGGCGGCCGCCCCGACCAGGTAACATCATCATAGGAGACAGGTGACGCGCACTGCTGCGCGCGCAGGAGCTGCTGGCGTGGCTGCTGGACGCGCTGCACGAGGACCTCAACCGCGCCGCGCACCAGCACGACTCGGGCGGCCGCCCCGACCAGGTAACATCATCATAGGAGACAGGTGACGCGCACTGCTGCGCGCGCAGGAGCTGCTGGCGTGGCTGCTGGACGCGCTGCACGAGGACCTCAACCGCGCCGCGCACCAGCACGACTCGGGCGGCCGCCCCGACCAGGTAACATCATCATAGGAGACAGGTGACGCGCACTGCTGCGCGCGCAGGAGCTGCTGGCGTGGCTGCTGGACGCGCTGCACGAGGACCTCAACCGCGCCGCGCACCAGCACGACTCGGGCGGCCGCCCCGACCAGGTAACATCATCATAGGAGACAGGTGACGCGCACTGCTGCGCGCGCAGGAGCTGCTGGCGTGGCTGCTGGACGCGCTGCACGAGGACCTCAACCGCGCCGCGCACCAGCACGACTCGGGCGGCCGCCCCGACCAGGTAACATCATCATAGGAGACAGGTGACGCGCACTGCTGCGCGCGCAGGAGCTGCTGGCGTGGCTGCTGGACGCGCTGCACGAGGACCTCAACCGCGCCGCGCACCAGCACGACTCGGGCGGCCGCCCCGACCAGGTAACATCATCATAGGAGACAGGTGACGCGCACTGCTGCGCGCGCAGGAGCTGCTGGCGTGGCTGCTGGACGCGCTGCACGAGGACCTCAACCGCGCCGCGCACCAGCACGACTCGGGCGGCCGCCCCGACCAGGTAACATCATCATAGGAGACAGGTGACGCGCACTGCTGCGCGCGCAGGAGCTGCTGGCGTGGCTGCTGGACGCGCTGCACGAGGACCTCAACCATCGAGGATACCACTTCTGACACATCACTAAATGAAGGTCTTACCGTACTCGCCACACCGAGGAACCCGCTGGTTCAAATGCACTATTTACACTTTCACGGTTGCTTATTTGCATTTCAGTTCATCACTGTTTTTCCAGAAAAAACAATGTGACAATACTCAGATCAGTATTAGAATGTATTTAAAAGGAAACTTTCGAATTTCTCCAGGTGGTAGCCGCGGAAGCGTGGGAGCAGCACACCTCCCGCAATGCGTCCATCATGACCGAACTGTTCTACGGACAACTGAAGTCTAAAGTGGTGTGCGACACGTGTGCGCGGGAGTCGGTGCGCTTCGACGCCTTCAACATGCTCAGCCTGCCGCTACCCATGGAGTCCTATGTGTGTTGCGAACTGAGAGGTGGGTACACAACCGTATTATTCTCGACTACTGGAAATGACCATCACTTTTCAAAATGACAGATAGCAAGATGTGGTTGCACCTATCTCCATTGTTGCGTAGTAGTGACGTTTCTGCATAACCTCCAGTATATTTTGTGAAGTAAGGGTTTGAAGATTTTAGTATGGAGACTTACCTGTCAATTCGATATAAAAAAATTGAGGTCTGCCTAAAAGACATTTATGCTAGACCGTGGTGGGCGCTCGGCGTGCCCTTGCAGTAGCGCGTGCGCGCGGCACCGCATGCGTATGCGCGTGCGGCCCACTCCGCACCTAACACGACCGCTGTACCGACCTGTGAGCGACCTCACTTTAGAGAACCGTCACAACGAACACCTCATTTTTTATCTTTTTTTTTTAAACATTGCCCCACACAATGATTTCTCATGTATCGTGGGTACAGTTTACAAACATACATGTCACACGTACACACAACCAGACCCGAAACAACTATCTGTAGATCATACAAATATTTGTTCCGTTCGGGGATCGAACCCGCTACACCTTGCGCAGAAAGCTAATCACTTAGCCACTGCGCCAACCGTGTCGTCATTGGTGTATGGGTCGCAAGCGCGAACTGTGAAACTGTGATGTCCTGGTTTCGATTCCTGGGTCGGACAATGATATTTCAAATATATGTATTTGTATATATGTGAATATTTCTATTCGTAGTGAAGAAAAGTTGTATAGAAAATATACATTGATTTTCTTTGCAGTTATGCTCCTAGACGGATCGGTACCTATCAAGTACGGCGTAAGAGTGAATTCGGAAGGCACGTACCTTGACCTGAAGAAGAAGCTTTCGGAACTGTGTGGATTAGCGCCAGAATCGTAAGTAAATGATAAATGAGACTAGAAAGAGTATTCCTATTTTACTATACTTAAGTATGTCTACCCCTGTATGAACCATGGTTAGCAAATCTTTCCATCATGGCACGATCACCTTGTGAGACCTCATGTTAACACGATACGGAACATGACATGGATTTTTGAGGTCTACTGACGTGTTTTCTTGTCAATGTTTCGATACCAGCAACAAAAGAAAAAGATTGACACTCAATTAATGTTCTTTGTGAAAATTAAATGGGAATGAATCATATACCATACGGCCTGATTACAAAACCAAGATTAGATTAGTGATCCGAGGATGATCCTACATCAGTGGCGTGCGGCTCATAAAGACAAAAAGACATTGCCTACCCTACATAACTCAGATAAATATTTATTATAAGATATTTGAGGTTGTAAATCATATACATCACTATTTAATCAACAAGACGACGAACCAAAACCAACATGCAGTGGGTATTTTTTGAAAGTAAGCTTTTAAAAAAATTCTGCCTACCCTGTCTAAAAACTCTGTGCACGCCGCTGTCCTATATGTAACTCTACTTCCTGTCACTGTCATTTATTTGAGAATGAAAAAGGATAGAGCATAATTAAACCAAATTGTTACTTTACTGCGAGTCACGATGTTTTATTAATAGGACGGAATGTGTTTAAATGATCTTCCTCAGAATGCTTATCGTGGAGCTATCGGGCGCGACAATCGGACGGGTGTTCGACGACAACGCGAAGATATCGGCCGCGTCGGCCAGCGAGCTGTACGCGTACGAGCTACCGCACGACGACTGCGACTCCGACACCAGCGACTGTGACGACTACCCGCACGAAACTAACGGTAAAGCGACTACTACCTTCATCATCATATAATAAGTCTAAAAAGGCCACATTGAGTACTTCGTCGCAATAGATGCCAAGCAGATGATTGCTAATTATGAACCTTACGAGAATGAAAATAAGAATGAAATTTGTAATGTGAATTATTATAA
This sequence comes from Shargacucullia verbasci, assembly GCA_947562105.1. Lineage (NCBI taxonomy): Eukaryota > Metazoa > Arthropoda > Insecta > Lepidoptera > Noctuidae > Shargacucullia > Shargacucullia verbasci. The sequence goes on from OX387301.1 coordinate 11,819,389, forward strand.
TTTACTAAGCGGCCTTTTAGACCTCTATGAAACAATGTATAGGGAAAACACTTGGTGTGGGGCGGGTAGTGTAACACGATCCTCAACCGTGAAGGATTTAGAAAAAGTTGAATATAGGGCCCTTGGCACTGTCTGCTACAAGTCAACAGTCTCTTTTTGGCAAACTGTTAATATCACAAAATCCTCATATTTGTCCCCCTTATGTTTAAAAACAGCGATAGAATGTTACTTCAAAAAGTTAATACGATCGTTCAGTCTGTGACATAGCTATATGTATGTATCTGCAGGATGGTGCTCGGAGTCCCAGCAGTGGGCGGAGGTGAGTGTGGGCGGCGGCAATACTTCCTCACTCTGCATGCCAGCACTCTTCTGCTTCAAGGTTAGCTACGCGCATTGCACACACGCACACGTACACTACACGAACATATATGTGTCACATATCGGGACTACGACGTGCGCGTGCGGCTTTCTGATGCTCTAGCCTAGATATTGTTGTTTTAATAAGAGAGATTTTGCAGGCAAGAACGGTTGAAGTTCTTTAAAAAGCGTTTTATTTTTATTAATATAAACTGGCAGTACTGTTTCGTCCTATTTGCAAATATGTATCAATTAACTAAATCTATTTTCAAGTATGTAATTAAAATGTGGACTGGGTAGGTATGCGCTTAGGAAGCATTTTCTAAAATAAAAAGTTCAAAATTTGTGCGATATATCTTTTTTACGGAGTCCCGATACTTCAATCATTTATACAAATCCTCCACGATAGGTAATTGACCAGTCAGATAGGAATATATCAAGTTACATGGTGATCATGAACAGTTTCTCAATATCTAAGAAAATCACAAAGCTGACGGAACGTCTCGGAAGACCTCATATGCGTACGCAGTGGCGTGCGGTTCATAAAGACAAAAAGACACTGCCTATCCTACATAACTCAGATAAATATTTATAATATTTGAGGTGGCAAATCACATACAACATTATTTAATCGACAAAATGACGAACCAAAATCAACATGCAGTAGGTATTTTTAACTAGGTAACATTTTAAAATTTTCTGCCTACCCTGTCTAAAAACTCTGTGCACACGGTTGTGCGTACGTAACATGAATATAAAATGTGCCTTATTCAGCAACCCCCATTTAATAAGCATTTAAGTATGATCTAACATCAGAAAGCTGCAATACCAAAACCACATTGTACACTGCCGTAGCGATTCATTAAATTGTTTGTTCTCGTTTATGTAAAAACGTTTTCATCTGCATCCACTTCAGAAATTAGTCTTGAGACACTCCATAATTCTCCACAGTCGTAGGTAATTAGTTTAAGGTTTCCAAATCTAGTCTTATATATAAAATATAATAAAAAGCAAAATAATATATGATAATATATTATTTTGCTTATAATATAAATAGAACTTAATGTATGTATATACATTAAGTTTTAGAGTATTGAGAAGCGTTATTAACAATTTACAGAGATTGTCAAATAGAGTCGCAGTCATACGCGACTTTTTAAAAACAATTTGTGTCGATAAAGCTAGTGCCAGAATACCTCGCATAATGCAAACAAATATCCGAATTTTAATTATTTCTAAGTTACTGGAGTAAATTTTTCCGAATTGGGATGAATATTAATGACAATCAGTCTGCTATATTGATATCCCCTAAACAAATTGCTTTCTACAAGCTAGCTACATGTATGGGATAGACATATACGAATCTCGTGACTACTCGACAGATTATGTCAATTTAGTACATTCCGCTGGGGATTCTATTCTCAAACAACTACAGATTATTATACACTTGTGTATAGGTACACTGATTACTCGATAGTTTCCACACAGAACAATTTTCGTCAGAAACGCTTTACAATATCAGTATTTTTAATTATAACATATTACCTCAGTGCTGCAGTGAAAACGTTTTTATTTCCCCGTTCGGTGATGGCATGTAAGTGAAAGTTATTCAAATACCTTACAATATAACATAGTACCACCTGTACATAAAATAACATAACTAGGCATTTACAAAAATGAATTGTACATAAAAGGATATGTTGTGGCGTTACACATATGTATATGTGACGTAATTTACAAAAATGTTGTATATAAGCTGACTAACAATGTTGTGTACATATGTCCGTATGTTTGTGTACATTGAGCGTGTTGAGCAGGACGGCTGAACAATATTTGTGATCAGGTAAATTATATAAAACACTAGAGACTGCACTCTATCGCCACATTGATTTTTACATGGTTTTACTTCAAATCATCTTTTGTTTTGTTTTTAGTAGAATGTGAATTTTTACCGTCGGTTTGTAAACAGTCTTGTGGGTTCAATAAATATATTTTTGAAATCTGTAATGAGTCAGCAAAGAGTTTGAAGTTAAAAATAAAAGCAGAATTTGGGATTATTAGCTTCTGGAAATTCTTCCATAGCTTATAAACATTATTAATTTGGTTATTGAAGGACATTTGAATGGTCCTTTCCCAACAAGCTTTTGAGAGATTTTGAGAATTGTGCTCATTTCGTGATTACTCGTGAGCCTCACAATTCGTCATCCTGGGAGGCCATTCTCGATTAATTTCTAAACCCATCTGTATAGAGTTCTCGGATGTAGTCGAGATTTAACTGACATTAGAGGGAAGACTATTTCTCAAATAGGTATAATATGTGGTAGAGCGCGAGAATTGCCCCCCTAAATTGTTTATCAATATCGCTAGTAAAACCGTGTTTTGTAGACTACACCATTTGCTAAATTACGCTCCGAGTGTAGAATGTGTATTATGTACATAATATTGTGTTTGGTAGAGGTTACTTTTTGTAAATTCGCTTCCATTTTTATTTTCAAAATTCTATGTACAAAAATTCTTCATTCTTAGTTGTAGCTGGCAGGTCTGTCTGTCTAAAGCCTTTGCTTTTAGAATAAAAGTACAGATTTTAATATTACAGATCAAAGAAAAATCAATTTAATATTGAAGTTACTATAACATCAAGTTAACAGGTTGGTTAGATCACCAGGCAGACTCTCGGTTAATAAAACAACACCTAAATCTACATGTTAATCAAACAACGGTTTCAGCGCTCGAGATCGGAAATTCTTATGTCCCAGAGTCCTCCCGCGACGATGTACAACCACGCGGTGTTCACGGACAACCCGTCGCAGCGCAGCAGCACGCTGCCCAAGGAGCTGCGCAAGGAGAACGGCAGCAGCTCGCCCACGCTCAGCGTGCGCTCGCTCAACCTCAAGCCCTCCAGCCCACGCCTGGGCAAGGTCAAGTTCGGCTCCTCGCCCTCCAACATGTGCAAGATGGACGACAGTAACAACGTGCCGGTCGGCAAGATACAGTATTTGGTGGCGGTGCATAGGTAAGTTGTTATGCTCTCAAAATATTTCATTAACAAAAAAAATAATCGTAAATTAGCTTGTTATTAAAATGTCGTCGAGGTAATTTTTGTCGATGTTGTGTTATAGTACAAGATGTTCCTGAATATTATAATGTTGCCATCAGAGACCTCGACATTGTTTACGTGACTTATGATAGTGATGCCCCCCAGGAAGCAGTGTCGGTCGGACGCGTACTTCCTGCCATGGCAGCGCAGCCGCTCGTCGGTGTTCGGCGTGCCCGTGCTGGTGGGCGTGCGCGACGCGCTGAGCGGGCGCCAGCTGTACGCGCGCGTGTGGCAGCAGGTGGCGCGCCTGCTGAGTGCGCGCCCGCCGCAGCACGACCAGCACAACCACGCCACCGACTGGTCAGTTGTGTACTATACTTCCTGCCGTGGCAGCGCAGTTCGGCGTGCCCGTGCTGGTGGGCGTGCGCGACGCGCTGAGCGGGCGCCAGCTGTACGCGCGCGTGTGGCAGCAGGTGGCGCGCCTGCTGAGTGCGCGCCCGCCGCAGCACGACCAGCACAACCACGCCACCGACTGGTCAGTTGTGTACTATACTTCCTGCCGTGGCAGCGCAGTTCGGCGTGCCCGTGCTGGTGGGCGTGCGCGACGCGCTGAGCGGGCGCCAGCTGTACGCGCGCGTGTGGCAGCAGGTGGCGCGCCTGCTGAGTGCGCGCCCGCCGCAGCACGACCAGCACAACCACGCCACCGACTGGTCAGTTGTGTACTATACTTCCTGCCGTGGCAGCGCAGTTCGGCGTGCCCGTGCTGGTGGGCGTGCGCGACGCGCTGAGCGGGCGCCAGCTGTACGCGCGCGTGTGGCAGCAGGTGGCGCGCCTGCTGAGTGCGCGCCCGCCGCAGCACGACCAGCACAACCACGCCACCGACTGGTCAGTTGTGTACTATACTTCCTGCCGTGGCAGCGCAGTTCGGCGTGCCCGTGCTGGTGGGCGTGCGCGACGCGCTGAGCGGGCGCCAGCTGTACGCGCGCGTGTGGCAGCAGGTGGCGCGCCTGCTGAGTGCGCGCCCGCCGCAGCACGACCAGCACAACCACGCCACCGACTGGTCAGTTGTGTACTATACTTCCTGCCGTGGCAGCGCAGTTCGGCGTGCCCGTGCTGGTGGGCGTGCGCGACGCGCTGAGCGGGCGCCAGCTGTACGCGCGCGTGTGGCAGCAGGTGGCGCGCCTGCTGAGTGCGCGCCCGCCGCAGCACGACCAGCACAACCACGCCACCGACTGGTCAGTTGTGTACTATACTTCCTGCCGTGGCAGCGCAGTTCGGCGTGCCCGTGCTGGTGGGCGTGCGCGACGCGCTGAGCGGGCGCCAGCTGTACGCGCGCGTGTGGCAGCAGGTGGCGCGCCTGCTGAGTGCGCGCCCGCCGCAGCACGACCAGCACAACCACGCCACCGACTGGTCAGTTGTGTACTATACTTCCTGCCGTGGCAGCGCAGTTCGGCGTGCCCGTGCTGGTGGGCGTGCGCGACGCGCTGAGCGGGCGCCAGCTGTACGCGCGCGTGTGGCAGCAGGTGGCGCGCCTGCTGAGTGCGCGCCCGCCGCAGCACGACCAGCACAACCACGCCACCGACTGGTCAGTTGTGTACTATACTTCCTGCCGTGGCAGCGCAGTTCGGCGTGCCCGTGCTGGTGGGCGTGCGCGACGCGCTGAGCGGGCGCCAGCTGTACGCGCGCGTGTGGCAGCAGGTGGCGCGCCTGCTGAGTGCGCGCCCGCCGCAGCACGACCAGCACAACCACGCCACCGACTGGTCAGTTGTGTACTATACTTCCTGCCGTGGCAGCGCAGTTCGGCGTGCCCGTGCTGGTGGGCGTGCGCGACGCGCTGAGCGGGCGCCAGCTGTACGCGCGCGTGTGGCAGCAGGTGGCGCGCCTGCTGAGTGCGCGCCCGCCGCAGCACGACCAGCACAACCACGCCACCGACTGGTCAGTTGTGTACTATACTTCCTGCCGTGGCAGCGCAGTTCGGCGTGCCCGTGCTGGTGGGCGTGCGCGACGCGCTGAGCGGGCGCCAGCTGTACGCGCGCGTGTGGCAGCAGGTGGCGCGCCTGCTGAGTGCGCGCCCGCCGCAGCACGACCAGCACAACCACGCCACCGACTGGTCAGTTGTGTACTATACTTCCTGCCGTGGCAGCGCAGTTCGGCGTGCCCGTGCTGGTGGGCGTGCGCGACGCGCTGAGCGGGCGCCAGCTGTACGCGCGCGTGTGGCAGCAGGTGGCGCGCCTGCTGAGTGCGCGCCCGCCGCAGCACGACCAGCACAACCACGCCACCGACTGGTCAGTTGTGTACTATACTTCCTGCCGTGGCAGCGCAGTTCGGCGTGCCCGTGCTGGTGGGCGTGCGCGACGCGCTGAGCGGGCGCCAGCTGTACGCGCGCGTGTGGCAGCAGGTGGCGCGCCTGCTGAGTGCGCGCCCGCCGCAGCACGACCAGCACAACCACGCCACCGACTGGTCAGTTGTGTACTATACTTCCTGCCGTGGCAGCGCAGTTCGGCGTGCCCGTGCTGGTGGGCGTGCGCGACGCGCTGAGCGGGCGCCAGCTGTACGCGCGCGTGTGGCAGCAGGTGGCGCGCCTGCTGAGTGCGCGCCCGCCGCAGCACGACCAGCACAACCACGCCACCGACTGGTCAGTTGTGTACTATACTTCCTGCCGTGGCAGCGCAGTTCGGCGTGCCCGTGCTGGTGGGCGTGCGCGACGCGCTGAGCGGGCGCCAGCTGTACGCGCGCGTGTGGCAGCAGGTGGCGCGCCTGCTGAGTGCGCGCCCGCCGCAGCACGACCAGCACAACCACGCCACCGACTGGTCAGTTGTGTACTATACTTCCTGCCGTGGCAGCGCAGTTCGGCGTGCCCGTGCTGGTGGGCGTGCGCGACGCGCTGAGCGGGCGCCAGCTGTACGCGCGCGTGTGGCAGCAGGTGGCGCGCCTGCTGAGTGCGCGCCCGCCGCAGCACGACCAGCACAACCACGCCACCGACTGGTCAGTTGTGTACTATACTTCCTGCCGTGGCAGCGCAGTTCGGCGTGCCCGTGCTGGTGGGCGTGCGCGACGCGCTGAGCGGGCGCCAGCTGTACGCGCGCGTGTGGCAGCAGGTGGCGCGCCTGCTGAGTGCGCGCCCGCCGCAGCACGACCAGCACAACCACGCCACCGACTGGTCAGTTGTGTACTATACTTCCTGCCGTGGCAGCGCAGTTCGGCGTGCCCGTGCTGGTGGGCGTGCGCGACGCGCTGAGCGGGCGCCAGCTGTACGCGCGCGTGTGGCAGCAGGTGGCGCGCCTGCTGAGTGCGCGCCCGCCGCAGCACGACCAGCACAACCACGCCACCGACTGGTCAGTTGTGTACTATACTTCCTGCCGTGGCAGCGCAGTTCGGCGTGCCCGTGCTGGTGGGCGTGCGCGACGCGCTGAGCGGGCGCCAGCTGTACGCGCGCGTGTGGCAGCAGGTGGCGCGCCTGCTGAGTGCGCGCCCGCCGCAGCACGACCAGCACCAACTGACCGGGTGGTGTTTCCGTTGCAGTGACGACAGCCTGGGCTACGAGTTCCCGTTCCGCGTGCGCGTGGTGCGTGCGGGCGGCGCGTGGTGCGCGCGCTGCGCCTGGCCCGCGCTCTGCAGGGGCTGCGCGCTGCCCTCCGACGACACGCCGCTGCTCTTACATACCGGTAACTGCTGACTGTTTGTGGTTACTATCGTACTGCCAGATCGAAATGTGAACGTGGTAGACTTATGTATGAAAAAAAAAAAATTTGCCGTTGTAGGCAACAGCAAGCATTCTTGTAGGATATTTTTCGCGGTCCCCCGCCGTCGGCGCCGCACATCGGTAGGGTGCAGCGAGCGCGCGACGTGTGGTGCGGTGCGCCGGCAGTGGCCGCGTGTGCGCATGTTGCTTGCCGCCAAACATTTATTTCTATAATACTAGCGACCCACCCCGGCTTCGCATGGGTAGCAGAGCATATGCTTTGCATCTAAAAAATGAAGGCGTATATACACCTTCATTTTGTAAAACTGCCAGTCGGGACGATTTTGCCGACATCTTCAACTATCATCGTCATATCTCATCTAATTTACACAAAACCTTAACGAATTATACACCTAAACCTTTCTCATGAATCACTCTGTCTATTGGTGAAAACCGAATGAAAATCCGTTCAATCGTTTTTGAGTTTATCGTGAACAGACAAACAGACGCGACGAGGGACTTTGTTTTATAATATGTAGTGATATTGCGATCCATTAACTCCGCGCCCACATATCTACAAAGGTCTCATCTCAAGCACTCTTCTCGCACATCTGCTTCATCGGCCATCGGTTAACACTTAACCACACTACAAATAATAATTAATTATGGTAAAATTACCATAAATAGTATTGTGTAACTCTTCCAGACAAACGTCGTCGTCCGCGCAAGCGCTCGAGCGTGGCTGCCAACTCTGTCGACGGCGATGTTCCCAACACCAACTCGCCCATCGCTAAGAACAAGCTTAACCGACACGCGGCCACGCGGCTCTCCACCGACATATCCGTGAGTACTTCTATGTTGGTACATGCAGAACACCATCCATTGGTGCCCCGAATAATCATTCCAATCCGAATCACTCCGAATAACAAGAAGTCCCACAAAGAAATGGCCTTGTAAATACATTAAGTGCCCGAAAGTTTAACGTTTGTAATTAACCAATACAGAATTAAAAAATGGTTCGATGTAAATAAAAACAACAATAATAATTTTAAAATGAATATACATAACATTTTGAACACAGGTTAATAATTTGGAATACTAAATATTTATTATTTTAATAGCTTACTAGCTTACGCCCGCGACTTCGCCTACATTGATTAAGAACCCGTGCATTTTTTCGCGTCACACTTAGCGTCATATAGCATCCTAAAGCAATCGTGACCGTCGAAAGTTATTGTTCTTTCCCTCGGGAACAGTATTTTTTACAATAGGTGAAAGATACCTTATGTCCTTTTCTGTAAACCTGACAATGTATATGCAAAATGTTATGTTAATCGGTTCAGTAGTTTAGGCGTGAAAAAGTAACAAACAAACTTATTTTCGCATTTATAATATTACTAGCTTTTGCCCGCGGCTCCGCCCGCGTTTTCCTGGGATAAAAGTGCTATTCCAGACTATAATCTATCTCTGCGCCACATTTCATCCAGATCCGTTCAGTCATTTTTGCGTGAAAGATTAACAAACATAAATACATTCGTCCATCCTCACAAACTTTCGCATTTATATTTATAGTAGGATAGGATAGGATATAGGATAGGTAAAACCTATCTTATAAAATTGTCTTCTATAAGCATAACCGAATCCAGCCAGTCGCCTTGTCGCCGAAATTCGACCGTATAAATTTTTAAGTTTGTACATTATTGAGGTTCTTTTCAAAGATTTTGTCAAAGAGTATATACCTCTGTAGTCATTGCAAATATTTTATTTTTAATTTTGTTCTATTACGTCAGTTGCGAGCATAGACTTAGGATTCCGCTTACTCTAAATCTATGGTTGCGAGCGACATTGATTTGACATTTGACATTGGCAGTATGAACGTAAAGAAACTCACATTCGTATTTATAATATTAGTTAGGATTCCCGTTCCTGTGGGAATACGGGGATAAAATATAGTCTATTTTACTCGCTGATAACGTAGCTTTCCATTGGTGACAGAATTTTTAAAATCGGTTTATTGGTTTAGGCGTGAAAAGGTAGCAAACAAACAAACAAATAAACTCACTTTCGCATTTAGGATAATATTAGGATAGGATAGTTACGATTAGGATGATGTAACATTTTGTTCAAAATTCAACGAAAATATTAAGGTCACAATTATGAAACAATTCAATTCTATAATATATGCTATTGTTATCAGGGTGAGACGGAGTGCGGAGAAGTTCGCGCGTCAGAGCTGGGCGCGCTGCTGTCGGGAGCCAGGAGGAGCGGCATCATGCTGGCCATCGACTGGGACCCCACCGCGCTGCATCTGCGGTACCAGTCCACCAGAGAGAAGGTAAGCCGTGCTTGATCAATTGTAGTAAGGAACCCTTCTTTTTCTCTTGGAGCGAAAAACTTCAAAACTAGTCGCAAATTCTTCTCGAACCTCTCAAATTCGAAACTGTTTTGTTCACGGAGTAAATACGAAGAGGAGATGTTGTAATTTGATTTCCCTATGAAACATTGCGTGACATTTTGCGGGGTGAGGGGGTGTTAGGTCCCGCCAACTTCTTTATTTTCCATCTGCCGGTCTATAGGCAGATGGAAAATAAAGAAGCGAGACTACGAAGCGAAACTGCTCGCTTGTTCTATCGATTTTACTTTGTAGATGACGAATGAAGATTATTAGTTTTTCTCTTATTTATAAATGACTTATTTTGTTAAAAAGACTTATCAAGATTGTTTACAAAGCTAGTACATTTAGAAAAAAAAATACACTTCCCGTTTACGTGACAATCCATTGAACCATTAAGGTCAAATAAATAAGTAATACCAGATTAGGCACCATGATCAATGAACTCAACCGAGCGAGCCTCGAAGTCGGATTGAAGATGAATATGTCGAAGACCAAGCTGATGACTAATAGCACGAAACGTAAGTTAGAAGTTGATGGCGCAGAAATTGAATACGTCCAAGAATACATCTATTTGGGCCAAATAGTCTCTTTCCAGGCAAGACAAGAAAAATAAGTCGCTAGACGCACCGAAAACGCCTGGAAGAGCTATTGGTCCATGAAAGACCTAATCAAGGGTAACCTCCCCCTCACCCTCAAAAAACAACTCATGGACGTATGTATTCTGCCTATCCTCACCTACGGTGCTCAGACTTGGTCATTGACAAAGCATCAGAAGTCCGCACTCAGGGTTTGCCAGCGAGCCATGGAGCGTAGTATCTTATCAGTGTCGTAGGAGTCCGGTTATCAGACCGGATAAGAAATAGTATACTGCGCTCCAAGACTCAGGTCGCCGATGTTGGTCAGGAAGCCGCAAGCCTGAAGTGGAACTGGGCTGGCCATGTTTGCCGCATGTCGGACGAGATGTGGGCAAAGCTCTCCACAGAGTGGAGCCCACACAACGTTAGACGACGTCGCGGCAGGCCCAGAAGGAGATGGCGGTACGAGCTGGACACCTATTTGAAAGATTGGCCACAGAGAGCTATTAACCGAGAGGAGTGGAAAGAGGGTAGGGAGGCCTTTGCCCTGCAGTGGGACGATTATGGCTGATTGATGATGAAGATTAAATCAAAAGCCGCATGACGCGAGAGATGCTTCATACTTAACATGACTCTTTTGATGTGGTCAAGTAGGTAAAACTAATTTCAGAGGCAGAATAAATAATACACAAATTATAACAAAAATAATTATTAGCACAATTCAATTTTCTGCAAGAATAACAGATTTTTAAAAATAACTGATTATTACGGCCCCTTCTTTTTGTTATGTTTATGTTTGTTGTTCATAGCCTAGAGTTCATAGGCCGTGCGCCTAGAGTCTCGACTTTTTAAAAGTGCCTGAAAAGGCCTACTTGAAATAAAAAACTTTGACTTTGACTTTGACTTTGACATAGTTGAAGATGGCAGCCTGTTTACAAAATTATATAAAAACTACAAAAATAATATTTTAGCGATTAAAGGATCTTTAGTAATTAATGTTGGACAAATTTCCGTACATATAATTATTAATACTGAGCTCTACGTACCTAAATACTGTTAGTTCCCATGACACAGTGTCGCCATCTAATGTTGGGTAGAATTATATTCGGAAATGCCGACGCTAAGAGATTATTAAGATTAAGAATTAATTAAAATAGTTCGTAATTTATTAAAATTGTTCTAGAAGAACTATTTTAATAAATTACGCATAGAATTATTTACAAATGAAATGTGATGCCATCCATAGCATCAGAACGTCTATCCGAGAAGTTTTTACAAGATAAATCACAACACTTCATTCTTTTTTCTTCTAGCGCAAATATGCTGTAAAATGGGAACGTTTACAAAGTTGTGCACAGGACGAACGCCAACAATACACTAAGGCCACGCCTACATGATGACGTCAGGACCTAGTTGATAATCACAGTGCACAGTTGCTTAGGCCGTTTCCTCTTTGTATTTACTCCGTGGTTTTGTCATAGATGTTTCTGATCGGCTAAGAAATTTGTTTTTACCTTAACTGCCTTATGTTGTAGTTCTTCGTAAATAACCAAATGGTCACAGTTGTAATGCCACAATGTTTCTGTTGTTAGGCGTGGGTAGAACACTGGTCGGTGGGCGCATGTCGGCAGGAGGCCGCGCGCGCCATCGACCTGGCCAGCTGTCTGCGAGCCTTCACCAGCTGCGAGCGTCTGGAGCAGCGCTACCACTGCTCGCACTGCCGCAGTGCACAGCCTGCTACCAAGAAGCTGCAGATATGGAGGCTGCCGCCCATACTGGTAGGTGTGCTTCACCAGCTGCGAGCGTCTGGAGCAGCGCTACCACTGCTCGCACTGCCGCAGTGCACAGCCTGCTACCAAGAAGCTGCAGATATGGAGGCTGCCGCCCATACTGGTAGGTGTGCTTCACCAGCTGCGAGCGTCTGGAGCAGCGCTACCACTGCTCGCACTGCCGCAGTGCACAGCCTGCTACCAAGAAGCTGCAGATATGGAGGCTGCCGCCCATACTGGTAGGTGTGCTTCACCAGCTGCGAGCGTCTGGAGCAGCGCTACCACTGCTCGCACTGCCGCAGTGCACAGCCTGCTACCAAGAAGCTGCAGATATGGAGGCTGCCGCCCATACTGGTAGGTGTGCTTCACCAGCTGCGAGCGTCTGGAGCAGCGCTACCACTGCTCGCACTGCCGCAGTGCACAGCCTGCTACCAAGAAGCTGCAGATATGGAGGCTGCCGCCCATACTGGTAGGTGTGCTTCACCAGCTGCGAGCGTCTGGAGCAGCGCTACCACTGCTCGCACTGCCGCAGTGCACAGCCTGCTACCAAGAAGCTGCAGATATGGAGGCTGCCGCCCATACTGGTAGGTGTGCTTCACCAGCTGCGAGCGTCTGGAGCAGCGCTACCACTGCTCGCTGCCGCCCATACTGGTAGGTGTGCTTCACCAGCTGCGAGCGTCTGGAGCAGCGCTACCACTGCTCGCTGCCGCCCATACTGGTAGGTGTGCTTCACCAGCTGCGAGCGTCTGGAGCAGCGCTACCACTGCTCGCTGCCGCCCATACTGGTAGGTGTGCTTCACCAGCTGCGAGCGTCTGGAGCAGCGCTACCACTGCTCGCTGCCGCCCATACTGGTAGGTGTGCTTCACCAGCTGCGAGCGTCTGGAGCAGCGCTACCACTGCTCGCTGCCGCCCATACTGGTAGGTGTGCTTCACCAGCTGCGAGCGTCTGGAGCAGCGCTACCACTGCTCGCTGCCGCCCATACTGGTAGGTGTGCTTCACCAGCTGCGAGAGTCTGGAGCAGCGCTACCACTGCTCGCTGCCGCCCATACTGGTAGGTGTGCTTCACCAGCTGCGAGCGTCTGGAGCAGCGCTACCACTGCTCGCTGCCGCCCATACTGGTAGGTGTGCTTCACCAGCTGCGAGCGTCTGGAGCAGCGCTACCACTGCTCGCTGCCGCCCATACTGGTAGGTGTGCTTCACCAGCTGCGAGCGTCTGGAGCAGCGCTACCACTGCTCGCTGCCGCCCATACTGGTAGGTGTGCTTCACCAGCTGCGAGCGTCTGGAGCAGCGCTACCACTGCTTGCTGCCGCCCATACTGGTAGGTGTGCTTCACCAGCTGCGAGCGTCTGGAGCAGCGCTACCACTGCTCGCTGTTAATAATACACAGTGTGACGTTTTCAATAGAGTGACGTTTATTTGTCAAATTTTTTATGTTACATATGGACATAGATGGCGTTAGTAGTAATACATATTTTGTTATAAGATTAACACCTCCGCTTAACAAAATGAATGAATAATCCAAAAAAAAATTACTTAATTATAAATACTGTGAAACAGGTAAAATGCCAAGCTTCTCTGTGAAATATTTATGCTTACTGGTTCCTAAACTTTTGGTCAAAATATCTGCTGGCATTTCGGCTGTTTCCAGATAATCAATTTTAACAAACTTATTTGCTACCGCCTCCCTTATGAAGTGATATCTTATGTCTATGTGTTTTGACCTGCGATGAAATATTGGATTCATAACCAGTTTCTGTGCACTTTGGCTATCATTATACAAAATAATTGGTTCTGAAGTACCCAAAATTTCAAGCAATAAGTTTTTTAAATAAATAGCTTCTTTACTAGCTTCTGACATAGATATATATTCTGCTTCTGTTGAAGATAATGCTACATTTCTTTGTTTTCTACATTCAAAAGAGATAACTGTATTTGACAATTTAAAACAAAACCCAGAAAAAGATTTTCTATCATTTATATCTGAACCCCAGTCTGCATCTACATAACCCTTAATACAAGATTCATCTTTGCAAAATACAAGACCATAGTTCTTAGTTCCTTTCAGGTATTTTAAAATCCTTTTCAGATGTTTCCAATGTGTTTCATCATATGAGTTATTAAACTGGCTAAGGTAATTTACACTATATGTAATATCTGGTCTAGTTAAGACTGCTAAGTACATCAAGCTGCCTATTAGTTGTCTATATGGATAATTATTATCACAACAACCATTCTGAGATTTTTCCAACCTTAAATTAATCTCCATAGGAGTTTCTACAGTCTTACAATGTGACATGTTAAATCTGTTTAATAACTTTTCTACATATTGTTCTTGATCTACAGTTATTACATTTTTATGCATATTTACCCTTAAACCTAGACATTGCTTTGCTTGTCCTAAATCTTTAATTTTAAATTTAGTACTCAACTCCTTGATTAATTTATTAGTTGCCATTTCACAGTTTGAAAAAACAAAGAAATCGTCAACAAATAATGCTATAATCACTTTAACATTTCCTTCAAATTTTGTGAATAAACAAGGTTCATATTTGGATTTCTGATAACCTAAATTTATCAAATAATCATTTACTCTTTGATACCAAGCACGAGAGGATTGTTTAAGTCCATAAATGGCACGTTTTAACTTTAATACTTTCTTGTTATCAATACTAGTAGCTTTATAAGTTACAGGTTTTTGCATATACACAGTTTCATTTAAAAAACCATTTAAAAAAGCTGTGGTTACATCAAGATGCCTTATGTCCAAATTAAGTTTTGCTGCTATAGCAAATAATAACCTTAAGGTAGAATACCGGAGCACAGGAGAGAAAGTCTCATGGAAGTCAACACCAGCTTTCTGTGAGAAACCTTTTGCCACTAGTCTCGCACGGTATCGCACATTATTTGCACTATCGTATTTCTTTTTGAATACCCACTTGCACTGCACTATAGTAGAATCTTGGGGTCGATCAACGACTTCCCACGCATCATTTTCCTGAAAAGATTCCAATTCCTCTTCCATGCTTCTTCTCCAATACTGACTTTCAGGTCCATTTAAAGCTTCCTGGAGTGTAATATCCTTTTCATTGTAGTCTTCGAGCTCTGCAATACATAAGTTACTATAGCCGTAACGATCAGGTTGTTTTCTTTTTCGTTTAGACAGTATTTCATTGTTACTAGCATGCACTAGTGAAATATCTGGTTCTGATGCTGTGTCAAAGAAACTATCATCTGAGCCACTTACCGAAGAAGCCTCTGGTATGTATGTACTGTCTTTATCATCATGGCCAACTTCAGTCTCTGTTCTATCTATATCTATATTTCCTTTTGCTTCTAATTTATATTCCTGCGCTGAATCCTTACACTCAACAGTAATATCTATTGTATTCTCAGTTGGCGTTTCTATTATGATGATATCTCTGCTTGTCGTAACTGAGTTATTTTCTGGGTCATAAACCCTATAGCCCTTGACATTTTCTGCATAGCCAACTAAAATCAGTTCTTTAGCCTTCTTATCCCACTTCAATCGTTTTTCTTTAGGGATATGCATCATGACCTTACTTCCAAAGATACGTACATGACTTAAGTTGGGCTTTTTGTCTGTCCAAACTTCATATGGAGTCATATTGTTTAGGTTGGTAGCAATTGATCTATTTCTTAAGTAAACTGAGGTATTTACGGCTTCTGCCCAAAACTTTTTAGGTAAACCAGCATCGAAAATCAAGCATCTGGCCTTTTCAACTAATGACCTATTCATGCGTTCGCTCAAGCCATTTTGTTGAGGCGTGTATGCATTAGACTTTTGATGTATAATTCCTTGCTGCTTTAAATATCTCTCAAAGTCTTGACTGCAGAACTCACCACCATTATCTGTCCTTAGAATTTTGATTTTTTTTTCTTTCTGTTTTTCAACCATGGACTGAAATTCTTTAAAAAACTTAAATACCTCACTCTTTGATTTCATAAAATAAATGAAAGCCATTCTGCTGTAGTCATCCACAAATAAAACATAGTATCTGGATCCTCCAATGGATATGTTTTCCATGGGACCGCACACATCTGAGTGGATCACTTCTAACAAATCCTTAGTGTTAGTGGAACTCTGCTGAAATGGTTGTCTAGCTTGCTTCCCCTCACAACAAATAGTGCACTTCGATTTGTCTATGTTTGCCAAATCTGTGAATGAAATACCTTCTGCAGCTCCATTTTTCATTTTGTTCAAACTAGTACTGTTGATGTGCCCCAAACGTCGATGCCAAGTTTCACTCGACGTCTTAGCTGTTGCTGCCAATAACTGATCTGTTTTCTTAGTGTATAATCTGTACACACCTTCAACTAATTCTGCTTTCCCGACGAGGTCTTTCTGTCGATTGTAAATGTAGCAAGCATTTTCTTTAAAAACCACACTGTTGCCATTCTCAATCAACTGACTAACCGAAAGCAAGTTGGTTGTCAAATTTGGTATGCACAATACGTCTGAAACTGTGACGTCATATTCTACACTATTAACAATAGTAATGATGTTTACATCGCCAGAACACAGCACTGGAACACATGTTTGGTTTGCCACTATGATTTCTTTGGTTTCATGTTCGTATGATGGATTCGCGATGTATTCTTGTTTCGCTGTCATGTGTTTGCTGGCCCCGCTGTCAATATACCAGTCGTTGCAATTGAATTTGCCACTCAGAAAAATAGCACTAAAGGCATTAGTATGTTTCCTTTTGCTTATTTCGGAGTTGGGGCACTGATTTTTGTAGTGACCGGTTTGTTTACATCGGTAACATTTTATAACCTTGACAGCTTTTGTTGTTTCACTTTGTCTATGGCAATTTTTAGTGTTACCATTTTTCAATTTCTGCACACCTTTCGCAACAAAAGCGTTCTCGGAACCGGAAACAGTACCAACATCCTCACTACACATGTCCATCAACTTGGTTTTAATGACATCCGAACTAATCTCAATCCCCGAATGCTCAATAGCCATTAACATAGGGCCATATTTATCGGGTAATCCTGCTAACATTAATGCACCAACCCACTCATCTGTAATCTTAAAGCCGGTACCTTGAAGTCGCTGGCCCGTTTCTATAATCTGAGTCACATACTGGGTCATGGAGTCACAATTATCTAGCCGAATGTTGATGAGCTTGCGTAACAAACTAATTTTTCTTGTGTAGCCGGCATCATCAAACATATTCTTCAACTTGCTCCATAAATCATATGTTGTTGCTGCGTGCTTTATGTGGGCATAAAGCGATGGGTCGATTGTCAATACTACTTTCGCCTTTGCTTTAGCATCTTCAGTTATTTGAGCTGTTGTAGGCGACGCCGGTAACCTCTCCGTAATGGCGGACGCCATGCCTTCCAACACCAACACATTTTGCACCGCAAAGCACCAATCCTCATAGTTTTCGCGACCTTTCAACTTAGGTATATTAGCGATATAGTTCGACGTCATTTTATCACAAAACCGCACAGTACTTTTCGTTAAATTCTATTAAAAACAATTTTACTTTGATAAGCCCATAACCTGTTAATAATACACAGTGTGACGTTTTCAATAGAGTGACGTTTATTTGTCAAATTTTTTATGTTACATATGGACATAGATGGCGTTAGTAGTAATACATATTTTGTTATAAGATTAACACTCGCTGCCGCCCATACTGGTAGGTGTGCTTCACCAGCTGCGAGCGTCTGGAGCAGCGCTACCACTGCTCGCTGCCGCCCATACTGGTAGGTGTGCTTCACCAGCTGCGAGCGTCTGGAGCAGCGCTACCACTGCTCGCTGCCGCCCATACTGGTAGGTGTGCTTCACCAGCTGCGAGCGTCTGGAGCAGCGCTACCACTGCTCGCTGCCGCCCATACTGGTAGGTGTGCTTCACCAGCTGCGAGCGTCTGGAGCAGCGCTACCACTGCTCGCTGCCGCCCATACTGGTAGGTGTGCTTCACCAGCTGCGAGCGTCTGGAGCAGCGCTACCACTGCTCGCTGCCGCCCATACTGGTAGGTGTGCTTCACCAGCTGCGAGCGTCTGGAGCAGCGCTACCACTGCTCGCTGCTGCCCATACTGGTAGGTGTGCTTATAGCACTCTGCTGCTGAACATAAACAATTCCTAGAAAAGTGGTCCGCAAATTTGTGATGATGGTAAAGCGTTGCTACTTTAGTAAACATTAATCAGGCATCGCGAGGGCGATACTAATAGTCAAGCGTCACGACGTCTGTGCGTAATACTCAGACGTTTGTTCGTAATACTCAGACGTTTGTTCGTAATATTCAGACGTCTGTAAGAAATAGTCTGGCGTCGCGACATCTGTAAGAAATAATCTGGTGTCACGACGTCTCTTAAAAAATAGATTGACGTCGCGACGTCTTTAGGACGTAGGCCGGCGTCGCGACCTCTGTAAGAAATAGTCCAGCGTTGCGACGTCTGTAAGAAGTAGGCCGGCGTCGCGACGTCTGTAAGAAATAGTCCAGCGTCGCGACGTCTGTAAGAAAGAGGCCGGCGTCGCGACGTCTGTAAGAAATAGTCCGGCGTCGTGACGTCTGTAAGAAGTAGGCCGGCGTCGCGACGTCTGTAAGAAATAGCCCGGCGTCGCGACGTCTCTAAGAAATAGTCCAGCGTCGCGACGTCTGTAAGAAGTAGGCCGGCGTCGCGACGTCTGTAAGAAATAGTTCAGCGTCGCGACGTCTGTAAGAAATAGTCCGGCGTCGTGACGTCTGTAAGAAATAGCCCGGCGTCGCGACGTCTGTAAGAAATAGTCCGGCGTCGCGACGTCTGTAAGAAATAGTTCAGCGTCGTGACGTCTGTAAGAAGTAGGCCGGCGTCGCGACGTCTGTAAGAAATAGTCCGGCGTCGCGACGTCTGTAAGAAATAGTTCAGCGTCGCGACGTCTGTAAGAAATAGTCCGGCGTCGTGACGTCTGTAAGAAATAGCCCGGCGTCGCGACGTCTGTAAGAAATAGTCCGGCGTCGTGACGTCTGTAAGAAGTAGGCCGGCGTCGCGACGTCTGTAAGAAATAGCCCGGCGTCGCGACGTCTGTAAGAAATAGTCCGGCGTCGCGACGTCTGTAAGAAATAGTTCAGCGTCGTGACGTCTGTAAGAAGTAGGCCGGCGTCGCGACGTCTGTAAGAAATAGTCCGGCGTCGCGACGGCTGTAAGAAATAGTTCAGCGTCGCGACGTCTGTAAGAAATAGTCCGGCGTCGTGACGTCTGTAAGAAATAGCCCGGCGTCGCGACGTCTGTAAGAAATAGTCCGGCGTCGTGACGTCTGTAAGAAGTAGGCCGGCGTCGCGACGTCTGTAAGAAATAGCCCGGCGTCGCGACGTCTGTAAGAAATAGTCCGGCGTCGCGACGTCTGTAAGAAATAGTTCAGCGTCGTGACGTCTGTAAGAAGTAGGCCGGCGTCGCGACGTCTGTAAGAAATAGTCCGGCGTCGCGACTTCTGTAAGAAATAGTTCAGCGTCGCGACGTCTGTAAGAAATAGTCCGGCGTCGTGACGTCTGTAAGAAATAGCCCGGCGTCGCGACGTCTGTAAGAAATAGTCCGGCGTCGCGACGTCTGTAAGAAATAGTCCGGCGTCGTGACGTCTGTAAGAAATAGCCCGGCGTCGCGACGTCTGTAAGAAATAGTCCGGCGTCGCGACGTCTGTAAGAAATAGTTCAGCGTCGCTACGTCTGTAAGAAATAGCCTGGCGTCGCGACGTCTGTAAGAAATAGTCCGGCGTCGCGACGTCTGTAAGAAATAGTTCAGCGTCGCGACGTCTGTAAGAAATAGTCCGGCGTCGTGACGTCTGTAAGAAGTAGGCCGGCGTCGCGACGTCTGTAAGAAATAGCCCGGCGTCGCGACGTCTGTAAGAAATAGTCCGGCGTCGCGACGTCTGTAAGAAATAGTTCAGCGTCGCTACGTCTGTAAGAAATAGCCTGGCGTCGCGACGTCTCTAAGAAATAGTCCGGCGTCGTGACGTCTATAAGAAGTAGGCCGGCGTCGCGACGTCTGTAAGAAATAATCCGGCGTCGTGACGTCTGTAAGAAGTAGGCCGGCGTCGCGACGTCTGTAAGAAATAGCTCGACGTTACATCGTCAGTTAAAAATACTCGGGCGTAGCGATATACGGTAATAATAGTCAAGCTTTGAGGAGATAGTGCGTAGTCAAGCACGTCAACATCAGTACGTGCCTGTAGAAGAACTAGCGGACCCTTTTCTGGATCTCGACAATAATGCCACCTACCATGTCCAATTATAGCAAAGAACCACTCAGGTGAGGCCATTAGGACAAAGAAAAAAAACACACCGGAATTTTATATATAAAGATAATGCGTTAATGCGTATGCTATTTGTGCATCTCCATCTCGTCCCTCTTGCGTGCAGTTTCATGGTAAATTTGCAGTCATTTGTAACACTCGTAGGTATATGTACAGTCATGAAAAAGTATGTTCTTCGACTTAAGATGCGTCGAGTTGAATCAGCAATACCCAAATTAATTCAAACATTTTCCTCCACAGATAGTACATCTAAAACGTTTTCAATACGTGAATAACAAATGGATAAAGTCACAAAAAGTGGTCAACTTCCCCTTCCAAGACTTCGACCCCACGGCCTACCTAGCATCAGTTCCTCAGGAGACCATCCTACGACACACAGAAATCATCAACTTCAAGCGAAGATCCTCCGTCTTCGTTGACGACACCATCTCGGAGTCTGAAAGCGAAGACGAGAACAATACAGCACAGCCCAAGGTCATCAGGCCGAAAGTGGAACGGAAGAGGAAGAGTTCAGTGGAGATCCGAGGGAGGGAGAGGCTGGAGTCGACCAGTTTGGTGACGACGCCTGTGACTGATGATAACTTGGTAGATTATCATCAGCATCATTTATTGAAGGATCAGGATCCTTTTGACTTGAAGTACAGATTGTATGCTGTTGTGGTGAGTGGTTACTGTATTTAACTTGAATATTTTTAATTTACACATTTAATAAATCTGCTTTTATATATTTCCTGCGGTTTTGGGTAACGTTTATTAGTGCGTGTTGTGGATTCGTGCAAATAATAAACATTTAGGCCATTCTCCATACATAAGTTTAATTAAACAATTAGATAAAATACACGAGCACAAGATGCCTCTTGTTTGATTAGCGCTCGGTTGTGGCTCACAGTGGTGCGGCCCCGCCACATCACATGATTCATATATATATGTGATGCGGCGCGCCGTGACGCGAGGCGCTGTCGCACTCACTGCGCGCATGCTATCTGATATTAATTGTAGCTAAAATATACTTTTGATCAATACCTACAGTATTTTCTGTAGTGTTGCAGTTAGTTGGCAATTAGTAACGTGCATTATCGTTGCAGTCGCACTCGGGGCAGATGAGCGGTGGGCACTACGTGGCGTACGCGCGCAACCCGTCGGGCGCGTGGCTGTGCTACAACGACAGCTCGTGCCGCGAGCTGGCCGGGCCCGCGCCGCCCATCGACCCGGCTGCTGCCTACCTGCTGTTCTACGAGCGACAGGGACTCGACTACGAGAGGTACACACCACTAACACTATGACGACACTACGTACAGCGCGTGGCTGTGCTACAACGACAGCTCGTGCCGCGAGCTGGCCGGGCCCGCGCCGCCCATCGACCCGGCTGCTGCCTACCTGCTGTTCTACGAGCGACAGGGACTCGACTACGAGAGGTACACACCACTAACACTATGACGACACTACGTACAGCGCGTGGCTGTGCTACAACGACAGCTCGTGCCGCGAGCTGGCCGGGCCCGCGCCGCCCATCGACCCGGCTGCTGCCTACCTGCTGTTCTACGAGCGACAGGGACTCGACTACGAGAGGTACACACCACTAACACTATGACGACACTACGTACAGCGCGTGGCTGTGCTACAACGACAGCTCGTGCCGCGAGCTGGCCGGGCCCGCGCCGCCCATCGACCCGGCTGCTGCCTACCTGCTGTTCTACGAGCGACAGGGACTCGACTACGAGAGGTACACACCACTAACACTATGACGACACTACGTACAGCGCGTGGCTGTGCTACAACGACAGCTCGTGCCGCGAGCTGGCCGGGCCCGCGCCGCCCATCGACCCGGCTGCTGCCTACCTGCTGTTCTACGAGCGACAGGGACTCGACTACGAGAGGTACACACCACTAACACTATGACGACACTACGTACAGCGCGTGGCTGTGCTACAACGACAGCTCGTGCCGCGAGCTGGCCGGGCCCGCGCCGCCCATCGACCCGGCTGCTGCCTACCTGCTGTTCTACGAGCGACAGGGACTCGACTACGAGAGGTACACACCACTAACACTATGACGACACTACGTACAGCGCGTGGCTGTGCTACAACGACAGCTCGTGCCGCGAGCTGGCCGGGCCCGCGCCGCCCATCGACCCGGCTGCTGCCTACCTGCTGTTCTACGAGCGACAGGGACTCGACTACGAGAGGTACACACCACTAACACTATGACGACACTACGTACAGCGCGTGGCTGTGCTACAACGACAGCTCGTGCCGCGAGCTGGCCGGGCCCGCGCCGCCCATCGACCCGGCTGCTGCCTACCTGCTGTTCTACGAGCGACAGGGACTCGACTACGAGAGGTACACACCACTAACACTATGACGACACTACGTACAGCGCGTGGCTGTGCTACAACGACAGCTCGTGCCGCGAGCTGGCCGGGCCCGCGCCGCCCATCGACCCGGCTGCTGCCTACCTGCTGTTCTACGAGCGACAGGGACTCGACTACGAGAGGTACACACCACTAACACTATGACGACACTACGTACAGCGCGTGGCTGTGCTACAACGACAGCTCGTGCCGCGAGCTGGCCGGGCCCGCGCCGCCCATCGACCCGGCTGCTGCCTACCTGCTGTTCTACGAGCGACAGGGACTCGACTACGAGAGGTACACACCACTAACACTATGACGACACTACGTACAGCGCGTGGCTGTGCTACAACGACAGCTCGTGCCGCGAGCTGGCCGGGCCCGCGCCGCCCATCGACCCGGCTGCTGCCTACCTGCTGTTCTACGAGCGACAGGGACTCGACTACGAGAGGTACACACCACTAACACTATGACGACACTACGTACAGCGCGTGGCTGTGCTACAACGACAGCTCGTGCCGCGAGCTGGCCGGGCCCGCGCCGCCCATCGACCCGGCTGCTGCCTACCTGCTGTTCTACGAGCGACAGGGACTCGACTACGAGAGGTACACACCACTAACACTATGACGACACTACGTACAGCGCGTGGCTGTGCTACAACGACAGCTCGTGCCGCGAGCTGGCCGGGCCCGCGCCGCCCATCGACCCGGCTGCTGCCTACCTGCTGTTCTACGAGCGACAGGGACTCGACTACGAGAGGTACACACCACTAACACTATGACGACACTACGTACAGCGCGTGGCTGTGCTACAACGACAGCTCGTGCCGCGAGCTGGCCGGGCCCGCGCCGCCCATCGACCCGGCTGCTGCCTACCTGCTGTTCTACGAGCGACAGGGACTCGACTACGAGAGGTACACACCACTAACACTATGACGACACTACGTACAGCGCGTGGCTGTGCTACAACGACAGCTCGTGCCGCGAGCTGGCCGGGCCCGCGCCGCCCATCGACCCGGCTGCTGCCTACCTGCTGTTCTACGAGCGACAGGGACTCGACTACGAGAGGTACACACCACTAACACTATGACGACACTACGTACAGCGCGTGGCTGTGCTACAACGACAGCTCGTGCCGCGAGCTGGCCGGGCCCGCGCCGCCCATCGACCCGGCTGCTGCCTACCTGCTGTTCTACGAGCGACAGGGACTCGACTACGAGAGGTACACACCACTAACACTATGACGACACTACGTACAGCGCGTGGCTGTGCTACAACGACAGCTCGTGCCGCGAGCTGGCCGGGCCCGCGCCGCCCATCGACCCGGCTGCTGCCTACCTGCTGTTCTACGAGCGACAGGGACTCGACTACGAGAGGTACACACCACTAACACTATGACGACACTACGTACAGCGCGTGGCTGTGCTACAACGACAGCTCGTGCCGCGAGCTGGCCGGGCCCGCGCCGCCCATCGACCCGGCTGCTGCCTACCTGCTGTTCTACGAGCGACAGGGACTCGACTACGAGAGGTACACACCACTAACACTATGACGACACTACGTACAGCGCGTGGCTGTGCTACAACGACAGCTCGTGCCGCGAGCTGGCCGGGCCCGCGCCGCCCATCGACCCGGCTGCTGCCTACCTGCTGTTCTACGAGCGACAGGGACTCGACTACGAGAGGTACACACCACTAACACTATGACGACACTACGTACAGCGCGTGGCTGTGCTACAACGACAGCTCGTGCCGCGAGCTGGCCGGGCCCGCGCCGCCCATCGACCCGGCTGCTGCCTACCTGCTGTTCTACGAGCGACAGGGACTCGACTACGAGAGGTACACACCACTAACACTATGACGACACTACGTACAGCGCGTGGCTGTGCTACAACGACAGCTCGTGCCGCGAGCTGGCCGGGCCCGCGCCGCCCATCGACCCGGCTGCTGCCTACCTGCTGTTCTACGAGCGACAGGGACTCGACTACGAGAGGTACACACCACTAACACTATGACGACACTACGTACAGCGCGTGGCTGTGCTACAACGACAGCTCGTGCCGCGAGCTGGCCGGGCCCGCGCCGCCCATCGACCCGGCTGCTGCCTACCTGCTGTTCTACGAGCGACAGGGACTCGACTACGAGAGGTACAACCCTACCCGAACACCTTGTCTGTGTGACGCAGAGTGCCCACAGTGCACGCTCGCGATCCCCGCGGCCGTTGTTAGGCGGGGGGTTGCTGCGTGTTGCGCGCCGGGGCGATTGCTCCCCGGCGCCTCCTCTTCCGTCGAGCGGGATCGGCCCTCTCCCGATCCCGCTCACAGATGGAGACCACTGCCCTCCAGTTTTCCGATTCTGCTAGCAAAGCCGATACTATGGCCGGAAGAGAGAGATCTTGCCTGATCTAGTCGACCAGGATCTGCCGCTCGGCTGCCCACGCAGGTCATGCACCGGCCGTGTGCTGTACAGTATCCTAGCCGCTTCCACAATGGTGGCAATTTGTTATGACCTCACGTCCGATCCTACTCATTTATTCACCGAAGCATTCGTGCCCGGTGAACAACTGTGACGGGCTCGCTCCTCTTGAGCCACGCTCCAAAGTGTAGCAGTATTCTTTCGACAACGCACGTATGGGCGAACTGTGGCCGTAGAAGCCGTTCGCGCCACTCATCGAGCGAGAGTGTGTCTACGTGCGCGCCGCCTCAGCCAGTCGAACGCCAAAGCCGGCGCGGTCTCGCCGTCCTGGCGGATAGCGCGGATCCGGTGATACACCCTCGCGTCCATATCCGCCTGGATGTCGAACGGCACATACCGCGCCAGTAGAGTTGCCGCCTCGCAAAATACTGTACGGTAACCTCGTGCGATCCGGAAACCACCCTGCGTACCTAATAAGATCAGTCGTCACAGGCCATAAAACCACTCCTCTCACCATATATACTAGCTCTCATTATCAGCGTGTAAACCTGGTAAGATAATTACTTGATGGAACATGCACCACTGAAATGATAATGAAACCTAATGTAGGTTTAGCGTCGTTTTCGGCTGTCAACATCCTATATGTATCTGAGTTGAGAAAATATTCGCATGCTGCTAATATTATAAAATGCGAAAGTTTGGATGTTTGTGACTGAAAATTTGGATGCTTCATAATCTTAACGACTAAATATATTTAGGATAAAAGTAAAATATGACCTTGGTTAAAACATAGTATTCTTTTTATATACCTACAATATCTGATGTTTCGAGATTATGTCGTTTTCCGACGTCAAGTCGGATGAAGCCACAGGAAAAAATTTGTAGCCAATATTTCATTTGCATTCCATTCCATGTATCAATCTTTCTTATCTTAAATAACTTATTTCCTTCTCTGTTCAGGTACCTCCCGGACATAGCGGGCAAAGATCCAGTAGTGCGAGACGCAGAAGTGTTGGACCCTGATGAAAATGACTTGAAGAAAATGTGCTCCATAGCGTAGGCAGAGACAATGCTGACTTGTGTAGACACCTGCTTGTAACAGTATAGGTATCATACCTTCCGGCCGTCAGGTTGACGCGGAGACTTGAGAATGTGATCCAAGGAGGCTTGGATGAACAGCAGCGGTGAATGAGGTGCGTTTGGAACAAGACATACATAAATAACAATAGTCCTTGATATGTTTCGCAATGTAAGTTATAAAAATCAAGATTTGATGAATTAATCGCCGAATACTTGAACCTTATTAGTGGTTTAGTCTCATGCAGTCACTGTTACAGTAAGATTAACTGTATTTTAAAAATGACTTTTGAGAAATGACTTTTTAATGTTCTTATTTGAGTACTCGGCGGTAATAACAACATGCAAAGGATAAGAAGCATTCTGTCTTGCTTTTGTTCTGCGTAAACGCGCCTTTAGAATTCGTTAAATTCGGTGTATAGCTCTGAAAATTTAATTATAATGATGATAAAAAAATACTATATTAGTAATTGTGGTCATGTGGTTATATTGTCTCAAAATTGTGTTGTATTACAGTGACAACCGTTTCAGGGACCACAAGAAACAGACGCTCAAATTAAATAATTAGTTTCAATCTTAATCCTGCTGAGTACAGATTAAATAACAGTCATTATTAAAATATTTAATTCGTGATTGATTGAACCCGAATGGTTGTTTTAAATATTTCTTAAACTTTTCTTATACTTATTTCATGTCTTAATTCAGATACAAAAACTTCTATACACAAATTAAAATATAATAATAATATATTGAAATCAGGAACAATTGGTTATGAATATTCTTTATAATTTATATAAAATTTCATGTTGATTTTTAAGTATTTTACCGTGATATTGTAGGACAGTTAGCTGGAGACACAGATTACACAGTATACAGATACTTGGGTCCCTATTTGCGTCAGTACAAGACAACGGTGTTTTTACGTGATATATTTATGAAACCGCTCGCTGGTGTCAAGCGGTGCGTGTGCGACGAATGTGAAAAGTATTGTATGATATGTAATCTGTGGTCAAAGTTAGTGTTTTGTTTGTTATTATGATTGCGTAGTTATAATGCATTCCTATTGTTGGTTCATTTTAAGCGTTTTGAGCAACATGCGGGACTGTTGATGGTTCGAAGCTTTATAGCAAATATGGATGAAAACACACTTATCAGTTCTCGCATTTTATTGTAATGAAAAGAGTAATTTTCGTCCACTTTTTTACAGTCTAAGCACACGCGTTACTTTTTGATGCTGTGATCGACAGCTTATTTACTTTTCAGATGTAGGCTGCAGCGGTTAATCGACATTTTTGTTAAAAGTAGCCGGTGTACTCCAAGCGATGTATGGTGTATACTTTGGAGCAAATAAAATGATTATTATTAAAACTACGAAACAAGCTATATGTGGTGCTGGCAGTGTATTTTCATCCTAAAACAGTTTGTTTTTTTATTGTTAAAGGTTGACAACGCGTATTTCTGTACATAATATATTATTTGATATAAGTCAGTGAGATACCAGTGCCGTGTTTAATTTACTAACGCGCTATGGGCCGTCAGATGGGCTTACACTTAATGCTTTTACTTCTGTTTACTACAAGCATCTGTATTCTAGCTACGGTTTGTTAAGAGAGGAGACTTTGAGATGTAGCTGACAGTAAAGACGGTTTTCTGAATTATGACTGGTGATCACTGTCTTTAACCCTGATCTTGCCACTGGTTAGGGCAATTCTATTCGTACCCATAATAACCTCGAAGATCCATTTAAACCCGTAAGAAACGTTAGAGACACTTGTGCTACTAAACATGCTGTGTCGTTTCTTTATATATATAAAAATCTCGTGCCACGATGTTCGTTTACGCTCATCTCTGAAACCTTTAAACCGATTTTAATAAAACATTGTAAATGTGTATTGTTTGGCCCAACTTGAGATATAGGATAGTTTTTATCCAGATAATTATTCTGTTTGTATGTCACTGAACTCCTCGTAAACGGCTGGACCGATTTTGATGCAATTTTTGTGTGTTTGAGTGGGATTGAACGCGGTAGGTGGCGCTGCGATCGAGTTCTAGGATTTTCTTTTAGTGGGACAGGACAACGTCTGTCGAGTCTGCTAATACTCTTATAAATATGCATAAGCGAGAAAGATATATCATTGATTATAGTATAAACAAGGCGTGAGTCCAATAGTTCAAACGAAAAATTCAAACGAATTTACAATAATCACTTCGTGGCTCTTGTCTATATTGTTATATTGGGTACCAGTTAGCAAGCTTCTAGGTTTACTCCCTTGGGCTGTAGCTTGATATGTCTGTCAGTTTTTCTTAAAATATAAATTTTGTCTGTCATTAACGCCAGTCATATCACAATATTCCATCGCTTTCTTAGCAAACCGTAGTTAGAAGTATGAATGACATCATCGTTATAACCCTCCCAAAGGATAGGACGACTAATGTCCACACTGTCACTCACGAACGCGTTGTCAACCCCCAAGATATCGTAATAAGTTATGTTGTAACTACTTACGAAGAACAAAACAAGCGCGTCGCCCGGTGTCGCCTGTTACGTTAATATTATAATGGAGACTGATGTGATGTATATAAATGTGAAGTGCTATATTTTACTCATTGGAATATTTTGTATTTAATTAAATGTAGATAGTATGCGTTAGTGATGTTTTGTATCAGGTGATAAGTACCCTTATACGTGAACTGGGGATCGCCCGAAAATCTTGACGTGAGTTAAACAACACAGTTTTTTTTTAAACTTAGCCCCACTCTACTGTTTCTCCTGTGTCGTGGGCGTATGTTTACAAACATACATGTCACATGCACACGCAACCAGACCCGAAACAACTATCTGTAGATCATACAAATATTTGTTCCTTGGGGTAATCGAAGCCGCGACACAAAGCGCAGAAAGCTAATCACTTAGTCACTGCGCCAACAAAAGAAGTTGTAACCAGTAACCACAAGTTAACAATGCAATTGCACCAAACTATAGCTGGTAATAAAACATACAAAAATAAGGCATTCTAAAACTTGTGATATTTTTACCTATCCTGGTTTTTTAAAAACTATTAAATTTTTCCGGATATCCGAATATCGGTTATATAATAATAATAATAATGTCCTCCTGACCGATTTTCGGTCACGGCGGCCAATCTCACCGGAGATTAGCCAACTACGCAGGAGATATTATAGAGCACAAGTGTATGCGCAAACACAGGTGCTCTCTCTGTTCCTTCACTCTCATAGTCCGATGGGACGGCAATCCGACACGACCGGAGAGAGATCAGGTGCAGGACCAACGGCTTTACGTGCTTTCCGAGGCACGGTGTGTATTTACATACACGAAGATCCAGACCCGAAACAACTATTTGTAGATCATACAAATATTTGTTCCGTGCGGGAATCGAACCCGCGACACGTAGCGCAGCAGTCGATCTCTCAACCACTGCGCCAACCGTGCCGACTCGATCGGTTATATATACAGGATATGATAGTGTGGGTATAGCATTTTGATGGAAGGGTTTATGAGAAGGGGTTTGGCTTTTTCAATTTTCTCAGCTTAGTGTAAAATATAATAAAGCTATGCATGTTATTTTTAAATATTGAAAAGCCACTATTATTCATAATTTTTATTAAGTTGCTGTTCATCACAGTGGTACAAAACATTAAAAACGCCAATATAATTATAAAATAATATATTCTTCTAGTGCGAAAACTATTTAGATTACTATAACGTGTTATTGGCCATTTATATTATTTACGTGAAAACGATTAGTTAGCCGTTTATAATATTGTGACTTTCGTGAGTATCACTCATATTTGTCAGTGTGTTCGACTCACGAACTCACGTAGTATGAGTTGTACACACTCATAAATAGAGAGTTAGTTAAACAATGATCCATGTAACGCAAGCATTAGCACCAGAACAGCTCACTATAGTTATCTTTTTTATAATTAACATAATTATCGTTCGGCTTAGGGCACAATGTCGTGATGCTTAATAAATTCTAGTGAGATACGATATATAAGTATTAGACATATGTTTAAGTAATATATTATTATTGATATTATGAGCCGGTGTGCACGATCTTAGTTAATCATTTATTTAAGATGCTTCTAGAATATCTGCTATGGCTGCAATGGGAGCGCTTTCGTGAATGCTGACCGCGATAGTGTAGACAAGTTTTAATATTAATTTTCGGTAAATAAATATATTTCTAGTTCTGAACGTAACCCATGTCATTCAATCTGTCTCTCATTTGTACCAGAAATATACAGTACAGTTGAAATCACCTGGCCAGCTGGTGAAAACAACTTTGTATACAAATATTTATGAAGTATGTTACATGATATGTATTTAATATAATTACCATTTTATTCGCTACTGTCTCCCATCACAATCGTGCAGATATATTAGTAGGACCTTAATATGTATACATGTTATTCGAAATAAATTAAAAAAACGTAGCTTTTATAACGCGTCATTATTTAGCAATGTTGGCTACCAGAGAGGGTAGGTGTTACTCTTATGAACAGGGGAACAGTGTTGTGGTCCTCGTTGATTTAGTCGATATTTTTTTATTTATTCGATCGTGTGCACCAAATTATTCGTTATTTGAGTAAATGCATACTTTTGCGGCCACGGTTACAACCGAAAGAGGTATGGCCGTGCTGGCATGATAAGGGTATGTTCATCGGTTGTGGCCGTGGCCGAAATGGTCCTTATTTATCCTTAGTACCGCAAAAGGTGCGTACACGCAGGGAGTTAAATAGTGTATATTTTTAACGATTAAATTTTCGGTATCGTTAACATACCTTTGTGAGTGAATCGTGCCATCGATCGAGTTTCCTTCTCCTTCTATTCTATACCAAAGCACTCTGTTTTCTCACTTTGTTGAAGCTTTACAAAACAACGATATTTGCCGTGATAAGGTGATTTTCAGAATAATCAGTTTTTGAAAATTTATAGCTTTTTGTAGATTATGTATGGCTCGGATTACTGGTATGTGAATACCAGTAACACGTTTGCGTTGATGTAATATCAAATTGTTATGCAATTAAGTATTTTGAATATCCCTGTGCAATAAAGAATTTCTTTTGTATGTAATTTCGTGTTTCCTTTTTTTCTGTAGATGTGTACAGCGGCTATCTTTGGTTATGACAAGAGCTTATTTTGCTTTGTTACTTCAAATAACTACACAAAGAAAATCAAGGCATACCGACAAATTAATTAAATAAAAATTCGCATATTTGTATAAAAACATTTATTATAAAAAAGGCTCACCTAAAATACTTATTATAAATTATACACTTGCTTGCAAAAATGTTACACCGATTGTATAAAATATAAATTGTTAACGTCTCGATGTAATAATTTTGCTCTCAAGTGTAGACTTAAACCAATTGGACGGAATTAAAATACAAATAAATACTAATTTGTACAGCAACGCAGATTGCGTTATCAAGTTATAAAATAGTAATACCTAAGAAGTATAGTCACAGATTTTTCCCTGTTTGATAGATCGCTAATTTAGAGTTCCTAAGAATTCACCTACATATCCCGGAATATGCTCTACGATAGAATGTTAACAATAATGACATATATATCATTGAATATGTCATTGAATAGCTCGAAATAAGTGACACAGTAAAGTCATACACTTTCTAGTGTATTTTAAATTGTATTTGGGGAGGGTGGCGGGTCTACTGCAAAACACTTATATTTTATTGTATGTAGTAGTGGTCATGGATAGGCATTCTGGCAATCAATTTTAAGACAAAATTAAGAGCACTAAAGTTAGATTTGCCTTGTAATTTTTTCTTAGAATCATGTGGTTTGGAAGTGATCATCCAAATTGAAATATATTGTACAGTAGCTCTAATATAAGGCTCTGTTCGGAGTCTGAACAGTTTTCAATAACAATACATATTTCCCACACTCTTAGAAACCTTAATTCTCTTAGTAGCACCAAAACTGTGACCTCGAAGGTTGAACTTAAAGTATATATTTACACTATTGTATCCTAGAGGCAGTGTTTAGCTAGTAGTCCGGTCAGGCCCACCGCTGCCACGTGGGCTGGTGTCGCGTGTCGCTCGCCTGCAGCACGTTGGACAGCCCGCCGTGCGACACCAGCGGCGCCTGCGACCATTGACGGTTATATTTACTGAGCATTCGCGAGTACGCTAGCAAAACATACATACAAGCAAAGCGTGCTAGGTGAGGTGCATGATGTGGAATTGTAGATGTACCGCTGTTAGTGGAGATGTATAGAAGGAACAAATTGAGTCTAAGCCTCACAGTGTGATGTTATTCAAAATTTATTAATTCGTATGTAATCCAAAAAGGACTTAATTTTTATTTATGTTTAGTTTTCTTAGAATAGATGAGGCTGTTATAATAATTTTAGTGATTTGAAGTTAACGAATGTCTTAAAAATATTTAAATTTCAATGTACATAAAAAATTACCAGCTCATGGAAAATGGGGAGTAATAGCGTATGATAGGACAATCATATGTAGGTTGTGTGGTGGTTTTGTTTTTGTTATTTGTAGCCCTAGTAAAGTAGTTCCGACTCACATTGATACCTCCCAGCCAGCGTTGCTTGATGAAGTCTGAGACCCGTTCTCCGATCATGATGACTGGCGCGTTCGTGTTGCCTGACGTCACTGACGGCATCACGCTCGCGTCCGCCACCCGCAGTCGGTCTATACCTTGCACCTGAAATAATATGAATGATTTTGATACCAATCTCTCATAGACCGTTACAACAGTTACAAGCTTAGATATTTTCTTCGTTATCATGGTTGGCATGCTTGGGTTCAAGCTGTAGCGACTACTACTCGCAACATGACAAAAAGTAAAGCACCATCTATCGTAGTGTAGTTGTTGTAGCAACAACAAACCCTGAATCGCACTATGAAAGGTTACAACGATTCTAACACATATACGAACGTCCAACATCAATCGTTGGGCTTCCTGGCCTGGTCGGAGGATCCTCCCTTTTCAATGGAGGAACACCATACCTCGCGCCCCATAAAGCTTTACGCATAAGTTCGGTTCAGAAAATATGTAGATGTATCTATAGAAAGATCGTCGAGTGATGCATAATCTCACGAGGTTTACCGTTTGAAGTCTTGTTAGTACGTCCGTCCCAAGTTTTATGTACAAATTAAGACACAGAACAAAAATATCTGTAGTCTTGTATCTAAAATATTTGTCCATATAACAAAATCGTACCCGTAATCCTTTGCTCAGAACTGAGAAGGCGAACCTCTTTACCATCAATTAGGTCGTTCTCGTCAATCCTCTATGTAATGACTACTTTCCCAGCTCACCTGCAGCAAGTTATCGACGACAGCGCTGGGGTCTCCCCTGGGCCCCATCTTGCAGGAGCCGGCCTGGTGGTTCTCTGGCGCCGTCTGCATCCTGACGGCGCACTCCCAATACGCGTCGCATCCGAACTTGATCTTCTCGCAGCCCTTCACTGGCGTCTTGTCCAGTTTGACTCCGTAACGCTTCAGGGCTTTTGTCTCCGATAGCTTGAGGGAAAACTTGATGCCTTCGATCAAGGTCTTGACGTCGTCTGGGTGGGTTAGATAGCTGGAAAAGTCATAAGAATATTTTAAGTAGATATTTTGTTTATTTGTTAAGACACAACATCATTACCTATGAAATTAAAATCTTGCAAGTCTTGTAATAATAGTCCAGATTTTTAATGACTTGTTTCAAGTTATAAGGTACCTTGGTACGTAAACTAGACCAAATAGGAAGGTTGCAAGTTGTTCCGATAGCGTTCAGTAACTACCCAAACATTAGATAACCGCCAACTTATCTGACAACTATTTTTGTAATAGGCACTTAGTTGTCTTGTCTATCTACATTTTATCACGATTATGGTCCCTTTACGGGTTAAACAAGGTAACAATAATTCCAAAGTACTGCTCGAAATCACGTCTGACACCAATATGGTTAGACGTTATTACTTTGGATCTTTATCTATTTACTATTTAGTTTATTTTTGATTCGTGAAAGGGACGAAACAACCTTTATCTTGTTGTATATAAGCAAAAGGATCTCTTATGTTGCTAGATGTCTACAATCACACACAAAGATGATGGCAAAGGTTCTGTCCCATAAATATTTTTAACAACAAGTCGTGATAAGGTCGTATCTACCTATTAAGACTGAAACAAAAACAGTAGGTACTCACTTAGCAAATATCTTGGGGTACTCAAATGGATCAGAAGAGCCGATCTCCAACCGCCCTCTGCTCTTAGGGTGCAAGACAGTCGGTATGATCTGAATGGTCCTGGAGCCGTTGCCGACCCGCTCCCCGACCATGCCGGTCTTCGCGCAGTCCGCCAGGAACCCACCGAAGAACAATTGTACGTCAGGGTTGTCTTCCGAAGGGTTCGCGTACTTTGTGTTTATGAAGGCGGTTACTTCGGATATGCCTGAGGAAGTGATTGAGTTGTTAGTTGAGAAAATTGATTATGTGATTTAATAATATATTAGGTATTTAAAACGTGGTAAAAACAATATATAGTTTTCCGCTACTCCTAGGTTTTTCGATTTGCATTTGCACAATTTTTTAGTAAGCCTAGGAAATAGCTCATTTAGGTAACTATATCTACTTGACTTCGTAACCTTTGGGAAAACTATGATGCCCCGATAGACTTTTGATACAGAAGGTATATCACGAAAACGTACATACTTAATTTCTAAGTAAGGAACTCAGGTAGCTTGCAAGGAGTCACGATCTTAGAAATTCTAGGATATTTTTTATCGTTACGTACCAGTTCCAGACATGAGTCCATCTCTAAACAGCAAGTACTCCATGGCGGTGGCCCAGTTGAGCGGCGTGGTGTTGTTGTCGTTGACCTCGAAGTTCAGGAAGTGCGCCACGTGGTTGTGCAGGTTGCGGCCCACGGCTGGCAGGTTGTGCACTAGCTTGACACCAGCTCGGGAGAGCACGTCGGGGTCACCAACGCCGCTCAGCTGCAGGATTTGTGGAGAAGCCACTGCGCCAGCACTGGAGACGATTTTAGAGAGTTAATTTGGGTATTAAAACACAAATAAATTACGTACAGAAAAATAGTTTGACTGACGCGGGTCCATACGATTCAAATTCGTCAGTCTGAAAATATGTATGACAATTATATTATTTTGATGCAACTGTGATATAATTAATAACAAAATTACTTACAAGTTAGTTACTAGCTAGTTAGCTATTGGTATTCCTACCATTATTAGTTATTTCATATTTTCATATAAGCCGTTCATTGTTTGCTAGCGGCGATGAAAATATTGTAACCACTACTATATCAACAAACTTAAATTAAGACAATGAAGCTCACCTCAAAACAATCTCATTATTGGCGAAAATGACTTCAGTGCCCCCATAGCTGTTCCTGACTTCCACCGCATACGCCTGTCTCGTGGTCTGGTTGATGAGGATCCTGGTTACGGTGGCGTTCAGCATCACGTGCAGGTTGGCGCGGTGCTTGGTGGGACGGAGGAAGGCGCGCGCCACGCTCAGGCGGGATCCGTTCCTGTTGGTAGTCTGGGCAATCGTGAAGCCGGTGTGGTGGTTGCCGTTTAGGTCTCGCTGTTTATAGCCTGGAATGGTTAGAGAAACTGGTAAAGGTAGAGCTTAAAAGCTACTTAATACATAAGGTAGGACAGATGATGAAAATCTATCACATGATAAACGAGTCAGCGGTAGGATTCCTTCTACCTACTGATGTATATATGTACATAGTTAGATCATGATGGTATTAGGACATTCGGTTCTGAGTAGGTGAATTTAACGTGTGTATTTAAGGAACCGGTTGTTTAGACAAAAATTGAAACGTACCTAATTCTTCTCCAGCCTTGACAAGGCTGTAGCTCAGCGGAGGATGGTATGGGAACTGGGCGACAGTCAGCGGTCCTCCTGTCCCATGGTACCCCTGGTCCATCTCCTTGATTTGCTTGTTATCCTCAGACTTCAGGAAGTATGGCAGCACCTCCTCGAAGGACCAGCCCTCGTTGCCGGCTGCAGCCCAGTTGTCGTAGTCCTTGCGGGCGCCGCGAATGTACATCATGCCGTTCATCACTGAGGTTCCGCCAAGGACCTGAAGATAAAACATAATACGGGGTAAAAAATCAGAAGATACTGATGGCTAAAGGAATTTGACACATCGATTTAAATAGAACAAACTGCGATTAACAGAAGACCATCAACTTACCTTCCCTCGAGGCCAGTAGCACTTCCGATCCGTCTCTCCGAGGCAGGCGGCAGGTTCTGGCTCCGTCTGGTAGCCCCAGTCGATGCTAGAGCCTATGAAGTTCAGAAACATTGACGGCACTTGAGCTCCGGTCGGTTCATCGAAACCTGCAGACAAAAATTTCAAACTACTTTATGAACAAAAATTGATTTGTCTCCTTAAAACGTTTCTTTTGTATTTCTGCAAAGCAAAGAAATTGTTTAAGTAGTTGTAGTGGATATTAAATATACATTCGATTGTTTTGGTGGTTTTGCCGAACCCTGATGTCATTTTGTTAGTCGTCGTCAAGAACAGGAAAATCCAGGAACCTTCAGATTATCATCATTGACTGAACGTTACTACATCCGCTAATTAATAATCATTCATTTATGTGGCCCACCACAAGTAAATACCTGCTTCCAACAACAGTACTCTCCACTCTGGCACTTCAGACAGTCTCGCAGCCACCACGGACCCTGCTGATCCTCCTCCTATTACTATGAAGTCGTATACTGAATCCATGTGACGACGGTACTGAGGACAAAAAACAATGGAGATTAGATACAACGTTCTATATTTAATCAAAAGCATTAATCGGCGTGAAAGGATTTATTTAAAACTAGCGACCCGCCCCGGATTCGGACAAGTAGCTTTAATTATCTATAGCCAGATAATTTATAGGAAACAGGACACGAAATAGCCAAATAGACAAAAAAAAAATCTTGATCCGATCGCTACCAAAATTCACAGGATCACCCGCTGGGCTAATCTAAAGATTGCCTAAAAATTTAATTAAAATCGTTCCAGCCGTTTTGGAGTCCATAGGGAACACACATTTATTTTTATATATACACAGATGTTTATATAAATTAGGACTTTCCCGGCTAGTGGGACACATTATCGGCATGAAGAATATATTATAGGGTTTTATTTAGATTCAAGTTTATATGAGTATTTTCTTCAATTGATAGAATCGATAGTAGTTTACTGTAAAATACTATCGACTGAAGAAAATTCTAAACATTCTAATGTTTAATGCTTCCTGGAGGTCTAATCTAAGACCTCAGGAGTCAGCTTCTACAACCAAGCTTCTTACTACATAATTAATGTGCAGCATTTCTACAACTACCTAATTGTACTCAATTTGATAGAAATATTATGAAAATAACTTGTTACACGTTTTTAAATTCTATTTTTAAATTCGCGAGTCGTAAGCTGGCTGGCTGGACAATGTTTCCTTTGCCTACCAGAGAGTATTTTCCTTTGAGAATATGAATGTGTTATCTCGATCCCACTTTGGATTTCGAACACGTGCGCCAACCATCGACAAAAATCACATCTCTCGCTCGCACTTTTCTGGAAGAAGACACGCGCGTACCCGCGAAGTACATAAAAATAATTATAATAAAATGTAAATATTGAGTTTGACTGTGATTCAGAGACCCCGCGACATTATTTTCTGAGGACAAAACTATAGTGAAGTGGATACAAAACTTGCCTGGATACAAATCTGGAACCATAAATAAACAAAAACTTGGCGGCAACAAAAGGTTAGTGAAAACTGTATTCTGTTTACGATTACATATATTTATACTACTAGACACGACCACCGGCAGTCATTCCTGTCTTTCTCTCGGACTGAACCGTATGTAGGTAGGTACTCGGACAAAACTATATCCTAAACGGGTAAATTATATATTTTTTGAAAATTGTTCGTCCTCTTAAACCAACATAGGTGGGCAGGTACCTATGGTGCGATTGTATGAAGCATGCTATGAAATACCATTTGACATAATTGTGTGTTATTCTGGGCATACGACGTTAATTATGAGAATGATCACAATAAGTCCGTCGGGAAAATGTTTGAATCCATTGAGCGACATCAAGTCCGTATCCACAGTTCAAAAACTTCGAGGTTCAAAGACTCCTGCGGTTACACTTGGTCGGTATTTTGTAGGTTTCTGCATTATACAGAACAGTTTCGTAGAAAGCAAGGGTAAGATAAACATATCAGTAATTTTCATAAAACTTATAAATATAAATATTCATCATCATCATCATCAGCCAGAAAACGTCCACTGCTGAACGAAGGCCTCCCTCGAGGGGGGGTTTGCCATAATCCCCACGCTTGGCAGGCGGTTTGGGGTTTGGGGCAGTGGCTCACCGATTAGTGAGAGGACGCTGCTGCCCGTCCTCCGGTGTCTGGCCGCAGTTTTAAGACGTACCCGGGTCCCTATAAATATTAACTCTTGAAAAAAAAATATTACTTGCATACATAATAAAACAACATAAGTTAATACACATATTTGCCATTCTACAGCATGCCTGTGTCAATCACAATTATTATGATTTATCAACAATAATCTGTAGATTCAAATTCTGCGATTAGTATCACAATTTTTATTGCGAATTGTCGATTACATAAATGCGGTGTGATGCCGAAACTGACCGCAAATCTGATGGGGAAGTGATTTCATTTTCGTGGTGGCTTGCGGTTGGATTGAGTGCAGCGATGCCGGCGGAAAGATGGCTGGACAAACCGTCGTCTTGCTGTATGCAATGGCTCTTCGAGTCTTAACAATTTCGAGATTGTGGCATAATTGGCTATGGGGCGACTGATCACCGACAAAACAGTTGAGAAATTAAAAACTTAAGAATATAGGTATATAAAAAATGAACAAAATACAATTGTGTCGATGGTCCGTGCTCCGTCTGTGGGACCCTCAATCATATGTTTTGAACAAATCATTGTGCATCGTAAATAGGACCTACAGTTTACAGTGTTATAGATTGCAGATGCATCTGACAGCTAGATTTTCGGCTTACAACTACGTAACTAGTAACTATTTCATGGTTGGAGGTAAAAGTTATAGCATATTGCGACTAGATCAAGACGATTGTAAGTTAACCTCTCGAACCACAGATAATAAAGTGAAAACGCGAAAAGGAAGTGTAAGAAACCAATAGTTGCTTTTCTAATACGTGCTCGTGTGGTTTCTGGCAAGAATAGCAACTATTTGTGCACAGATGTCAGTGAAAAGTACATTGTATTATGTAACTTCTCACTGATATTTTTTATAAGTCTATTTTTAAATGTATTATTTTCACGGAACATTACCTACCTACTAGGAAAATTGGAATTGGCATTCTGAGGCCCTAGTCTAAGTTTCTTTTGACAAACTCGATTTAACGCATCGAACGCGTTCGGCGCTCCAATTGGTGGGGAGCACGAAACGGACCAATCGGAGTGCCGAACGCGAACGATAGGTTAAATAGATTTTGTCAAAAAAAAAAACTTACACTTGGGCCTCTGGGATCACACACCCGTCTGCCAAACATGGACCCAGCATCTCTCTAGAGATGATGAAAACAATGATACCTTACAAACAATTTAAATAAGTTACTAGCTAAATATATAGGTATTATGTATGTTCTTTGTATACTAAATTACGCGTACCTAAGTTAGTGTTTATTGTAACTATTTGTGTTAAAGTAAAAAATAACTTAGTCTATTCAATTTAATTGAATATAAAAAAAATATATCAACTACGTGCGATACTTGTACGTGAGGACTATATAAACACTGTTTTTATATAGTATTTTATACTTCGTCTATAATAGTACCTAGAACTAGTATAATACAACACCTTAATGTATTTATTTTTGGATCCAGACATTATTTCTTTTTGAACCTTACAACGTTAATAATAACGGCGTAACTGTATGTTTATCTTTTTGAGTTGAGTTTGGTAAAACTAATCATTGCCTATCGGTAATCTGTGCCTTAGGCTAAATATACAATACATATATATGCATAATCTACATCGTCCAAGCCTCAGGCAATAGCAAATTATGTATGTATGAAAAGACCTTTCAATTTCGATTACTTTCGCAACCCGTGTCATAAAACTGACGTACAAAAAACATATCCGTTCATATAATTTTTCTATATACTTGACGTTCTTTACTTCCTAGTTAAAATACACGTTCACCTTTAACCGAATAGATTTCTAGATAACCCTACTTAGTTTTTTATATAATCACAATTTAATCATAATAATTTCGTTTCTTATTCTGCCTTGAAATACTACTACTGGGAGTGAGTTCTTGTGGTAGGGCCCAAAGCGCTAGCTGGATGCTGTGAACGACAATTAAAGCAAAACGATGAAGAAAAACTAGCCGCTTAAAATGCCAAATATCGAGAGAACTACATAAGAATAGCCAGAAAGAAGGCCTCTGGGATTCTATTATCAAGATAATTGAACATAATAGGTTAAAAATTAGCAAAATAATCAAAGAAGCGGCTGTACAATGGGGTCACTTCATGTACCAGAAGATGGGACACAACAACAGAAATGTTGGTGTACATTCAGTGTACCTCTGTCTAACGCTTCGTGGAACACAGGCGTGATGGTATGTCAAAGAAGCAGTTTTTACGGGAGTCCAAAATTTTAGATGTTGTTTACAATTTCTATCTTTGTTTTCTATCTTTATTTTCTTTCTTTTTTTAAAGTTGCCCCACACTTGGATATATTCACATACACAAACGCCCAGCCCCGAAACAACTATCTGTAGATCATACAAATATTTGTGCCGTGCGAGAATCGAACCCGTGACACGTAGCGCAGCAGTTGATCTTCAACTTCCGCGCCAACCGTGCCGTCGTATTTGTTTCTAAGTGTATTTATTATGAGTAAAGTGATATCTA
Source organism: Shargacucullia verbasci (assembly GCA_947562105.1). NCBI lineage: Eukaryota > Metazoa > Arthropoda > Insecta > Lepidoptera > Noctuidae > Shargacucullia > Shargacucullia verbasci. The sequence continues at coordinate 11,860,260 of OX387301.1, forward strand.
AGTATATGTTTAAGTTAGATTGTTATCATTGCCATGTCCTAAATAGTCTGCTCCACTTCCTAGGTACCTACTTAGTATTTTTTGTGGTTTATCGTTTGGCAAATTAAACGTGCAGTTGCGTGCCAAGGCACTCAAGAAATACATAAATACATTACTAGTGTAGGTACCTATACCTATTAATGATTCATCGAGAAAATAAAGGCCGCAGAAATCTAAATTGTATCAAAGATTCTTTGATGATTCTCTAGTATACGCAGTATTGACAAATTTAGAGTTTATTCATACGGTCTTGTGTATTGTGGAAAAATGACTTACAGAAGAAGAAGAAGCTACTACCTAAAGAACCAGATTTCCAAACCTTACGGAGGAACGTGGTACGGTGTTCAACAATTGAAACGCGCGAATCCTCTGATGCCTGATGGTGTCATATTCTTAGAATTCGAATTAATTCTAAATATATGGATAGTATGCCACACGGGCCGAAGCCCTACGGTACACATTCGTATATTTGTTAGAATCATTATAAACTCTCATATATTATTTTATCGGCTCATTCCGATAGATGGCGCTGGAGTACTTTTTGTTCATCATATTATCATTTTGTGTAACAGACAGACTCCGGCAGACAATTGATCGAAATGGTAAATTGCGCTAATCTGTTAGAGCGACAGTATTTTCCGTATTTCATATCAAAACAATCAACAATTGAAGAGACCATAGAAAGCAATCGTGACGAACCCGTCGCTTCGTGACTGCGAAATGACGTCTAATGATCTTCTTGACTGCGGGAAAAATTAAATGTTGATTATGGGGACAAGAAAACTAATTCCCATAGTTGGGAAAGCGATTGATCGATCGTTTTGCTATTAGATAACATGCAGAGTGATTTATGTAAGAGAGTAGTAATGCCCAGAGTATACAAATGGGTCATAAGTGCGAATTATTCATCGTTACTACTCTAACGGTGAAGGAAAAGATCATGAGGAAACCACAAGTTTTAGAACCAAAATTACAAGACATGTGATATCCACCATATCTTTCTGCACGCGGGTGGTGGACTATGAATCAGTGCCTCTCTAAGAGAAGAGGTTTGAGTCCTAATAAGGGACTTCATTATTGCCCCATTACTGGGCACGACCTACTATTGGAGTCGCCCCTCTCGTAATAAGAACCTTAAGGATTCTAGGTGTGCAGATATCCTTATGATTTTTTTCTCCACTGATCAAATTCTGATCCGCACATGAAATAAAAGATGGAGGTCTAAAGATTAGGGCCAAATTCGAACTCCGAGCCTCTTGTATTTAATGCAAGCGTTTAATCGCAAGGCTATTACTGCTTGCTGATTATATAAGTATTTGTAAATGTATTGGCAAAGATAAGATTCATCAGCTCGTATCGGTTGATCGTGAATGAAGATGGGCAGATATGTCACGCTTGTGTCAAACATAACGGAGTGCAGCCAGCCATGTAGCATTATGATGTCAATCACTTTTTGCTTCGTGTTTGCTTTGTGTATCTAACCACGAAGATTATAACGACGTGACTTTTTGAGACGGTTTTTTCAAAGAATTCTTAATTGTAAGCCAGTTTAAGTACTAATTACAATGGCGTCGTTTGAAAACTAGTGCAAAAACTGAACTGCACGATTGTCTTGTCGCCTCATACAATAATGCGATATTTATTCTTGGTCACGCAAAAGTCTTCAAAAGTCTACGATGATGTTTAAATTTTTTACTTTTCAAGCGTGTCGTAAAATCCACTGATTTCTGTATTGCTTCAAATGAATTATGCCATTCTTAATCATACCTGTGCTCTCCCACACGGGTCTTCCAGATCGCACTGGCTCCTGAGGAACACCTCCAGCAGCCCCATGAACAGCATGAAGGCGCCTCCTCCGCAGGTGGCTGCCAGGGTCGGGCCCGGCTGGGTCATCGGACAGTCGCACGTTATCGCCATCTGGGGTGAAAAGGTAAGTCTTGATAATATATTACTTGGAGAATAGAGGACGGAATTGTTTCTATGTGGAAATTAATAGGCATTGAGTTGAGGAGACGTAATGCAAGCACCTATTAGGTATCGTTAGGTTAAGGTCTAAAAATTTAATTTTAATTAGGATTCGTTATCTTATAAGGTTGTCCCATAACTTTTTTACAGCTTTACGAATAACGATTCTGTTTTGGTAGTAGACATTTTAGATTTTATTTAATAATCTACAAAAACATCACATACTAATGTAATTTAATTCTTAATAAAGAAGCCTTCATCAGTTTTTTTTAACGGGTTTGCATTGAGTTTCTGGTTCGTTCGCTACTGTCAGTTTATCTGAAAGCGCTTAGGGTACAGCTGATGTTGAATTATTATTACTGTAGTCATTAGAGAATTATTGTAATAGAAAAACTCAATCATATTTTGCCTGAACTGGGAACCAAACCCGGGAACCAGACTTCACGCTCAGCAGCCGCATATGCGATCAATTTTTAAATAAAATTCCAAATTTAATTATTCCTGAATTTTTTTTACGAGCGATGCTTTAAACTTTAATTAAGAGTTTCGCAACGATACTTCGGCTAATCGCCTCACGTAGCACATCTATTGCGCGTGCGCCGCCGCTGCTCAAAGCGTATTTGCTGAAGGTCGCACGCAATCTCTCTCTACACAATTTAACATTCTATCTCCTGGTTTCTGAAAGTATCGTTTTTTATGGTGTGCGTAGTCCGTCAACCTGCATCGGTTAATCGTAGTGGACTAAGAATACCATCTCATTCTGAGAAGAGATCCGTACCTATGGTCCCACAGATTCATATTTAGCCGGGAATATTGGCCTGAAAGCCTGACACACTGGTTTTATAAGAAAAAACAATTTTGATACTTTAGGCGGGGCGGGGTTGACCAAAAGCCTAACAAAAGCCGGACAGGCCGGACTTGTATATACATATTTGGCATGATTGTAAAAAGCCGGACACCTAGCAACCCTACTCGTACGCAACAACTGGACTGTAAGGGGCTGAATTATTGTTATAAGAATGTTTGTAAATGAGTATTATACACCACTGATTGACGACCGGTCAATGCGCGCACGCACTCAATCAAGGCCGTAATCTGCTCGCGGGCAATGTCAGGTACTCTCACTAGATACGTATCGGTGTCACTCTTGATTTTGTTTGTATGTTTGTACGACACCTGATATATTTTGCGCAACGTTTTGACAGTAACATGCTTTTTAATATTCACGGTCAATATAAGGTCTTTGGTTCTAGACCATGGGCAAAAATGTGTGTATCCAATTTTGTCTTAAGGGGCCATCCATAAATTACGTCACACGAATTTCATGCTTTTTTGACCCCTCCCCCGTCATTGTCACAGCTGGTCACATTTGTGAGACTCCCCCCTCCGTAGTGTGACATCACATATTTTGCAATTTTATATCCAAAAATTATTAAATCAAAACAGCAGTTCCGAAATTAGTTTTATTTCCATTTATTTGAAATCACGGCGAGGTTCTCGAGGAACTCGTCAACATAACAATTTAAATCTTATATTCACACAGATAGAGTTGGAAATATTTTGTAGATTTTCGTTAATAGTTCAAACTTCACGTTTTAATACTTAGATATGTTAGATTTTGAAATGTGATGTCACGAAACTTAGGACCCCTCCCACCCCTTGTCACACAATGTCACACTTCCTCGACCCTCTCCCCCCCTCTTAACGTGTGATGTAATTTATGGATGGCCCCTAATGGATCGTTTGTGAAAAGTTCATGTCCATTAGTGGACTGTGTCCAGTTTATTGATTGATGGTTAGATTGTGGTCGAAAATACGAATGCTGGTTGTAGGTCCGATCCCATTGAATCGTCACACCTATATTCCCCGAAGGGATAGGCAGAGGTGTACTGTTATAAACTCACGTTTCGCCGATACCGATATTAAGTCCTTTTGAGTACTGAGTATATAAAAAAAACCCAATAACACGTTGCCTAACATGGAGATCGAACGCAGGACCTCACAGTCAATCGCCGCACTTGCGACCAAAAGTCCGATTCCCAGTTCAGATTTTCTCATACACGTACAGTCAGCGAAATAACTTGATGAAGTTTTTGTAATATTGAAATTAATTTATTAAACAAGATTATTGTACTTAATATAATTATTGTATTGTACGGTATTCTTTAATAATATAATAAATTACAGAAAGGAATATAATTTAAAAGATTTCATTCATCAAAAAAATACTTTTGGAACGCTACTTTGTCGCTAACTGTACAGTCAAAATGGTTGTTACGACTTTATCGAAATAATTATAATCATAAGTAATATCTCAATAATCAGTTCCAAGTTCATTGCCCCAAATTGCCACCTTATTAAGTTAAACACACACTGATTGAAGGCTGCGTGATTGATATGATATTAAGTTGATAACATATTTTAAGTCTCAGTTCGGTGCACTTTGAGGTCGATGTGTCACGGGCCTTATAAGACTTATATAATTAAGAATGAAATGAAGCATGACATATTGTGTGTAGGTACCTGTCTTCCAATGCCAGGTGCAATTAAAGAAAAATATTTAAAGTGCGTTGTATTTTATAAGTGATACCTAAGTTTTGTCTCTTTTCGGACATGTGAAAAATAAACTTTATTCAAATCTAAAATGGAAAAATAATTAACAAATATTATTTTTATTTATTTGTGGACCCGGGTACGTCCTAAAACTGCGGCCAGACACCGGAGGAAGGGCAGCAGCGTCCTCTTACTAATCGGTGAGCCACTGCGATCCCCAAGCCGCCTGCCAAGCGTGGGGATTATGGCAAACCCCCCCATGGGGAAGGCCTTCGTTCAGCAGTGGACGTCTTTTGGCTGATGATGATGATCATGATGATGATTTTTATTTAGTCACATTTTCTGCCTCATTGGTCTAGAACTGCCTCATTGGTTTAATGGTCTGGGTACGATTCCCAGGTCGGGCAAAGTGTTATTGGCATTTTTGAAATCTTCAGTAGCAGCCCGGGGTTTGGAATTCTGTCCGTTAGATCGCAATAGGCTCGCCCCCTATTACATGGGACTTAATAACAGTATCGGTGAAATGTGGGTGTACAAAAAGTAGGTACACCTCTGCACAAACCTTCGGGGAATACAGGCATGACGGTGATGTGTTTCATATTTTTGAATTTGGATGCGAATGATGCATAAGTGTGGAGACTGGCACGATCAAAGAGAGTCCTGTGCACAGCTGTGAGTGAAGTTAGTCTGTGGACGATGATGATGATGAATCATATTTTAAGCCACTTAGGTATACTGGAGTTTAGAAATATAACTTACAGTAATTGGCACAAATTTTCGCTATCATTACGAAAGGTATTAAACCAAATTGCCTAATAAATATGTAACATATTAACTAATGTATAAAATTAGACGCACATCCGCTACATGGCTAGCAAGTCAATGTAATTATTCAACTAATCAATTAACTTCAATAACCTGCGGATTATCCTATTTTAACCGCTACGTTAGATTGGGTCTAATCCCCAAGTCGAGCAAAGATTGTGTAAATGTTAAGAAAAAAAAAGTGGCTTGTTGACAAAAATGTATTCCTGGCTAGCGTCCTGGGCTATTATCATCTTCATGCACAGCCTGAATTTGCCCACTACTGGACATGGGCGTCTCTATAATTAGTTTAGACGCTCCCGCTGCTCCTGCGCCGCCAGTTCAGGCAAAATTATGCGCAACTAGATCTACCAGCGTATCTTATTATATATTGTATTGTATATTGTATATATACATTATACATATATTATAAATGTGAAAGTGTGTGAGGATGGATGGATGGATAGATGGATGGATCTTTGTTACTCTTTTACGCTAGAACGGCTAAACGGATCTGGATGAAATTTGGCACAGAGATAGATTATAGTCTGGAATAGCACATAGGCTACTTTTTATCCCGGAAAAATATACGGGTTCGTAAACCACGCGGGCGAAGCCGCGGGCGGAGGCTAGTTGTATATGTTTGTATGGATTTATAGACTGTGGTGTAGAATCGTCTAAAAAATTTAAGTAGGTATCACAAAATTTTAGATTTCTTGTAGTTCTGTAAGTGAATATTTTTAAATAACTTTAACTGCGGGTTTAATTATCGCAATTAATATAGCAGTCAGCTGGTTATCTTATAAGATAGTTAAGTATAATGATAATTGTGCGAGAGGCCAGTTAGCCGATTGGCCACGGTCATACAAACGGCATGTAATAGTCTAATAGCCATATTTCTACGATAAAATTGGTGTTACGTAATAACTAATAATATTATGTGTATTGACCCCGCAGATTGCAAATCATTTATATAAATACTTGCTTGTACAATATAATGTAATGCTTCCGTCTGTTTGTGCCGCTATTGAAAACTATTTGATTTGGTTTGAAATCTTACTAATTTCACAATTTCCGTATTATTATTATTTATAAGAAATATTTGCTAATTGCCAAACGCGGAAGGGGTTTCCAATGTATCGTTTTCTTCAAAAAAATATCGTAATGTTGTGAATTAAGATACTGTAAAAAAATTTATTGGGGTTCATATTAAAATCTCCATAAAAGTATTGTAGGCTACTTATCATTTTGGATACCCGATGACAATGTTTGAAACATGTTTTCGCTTTTATCTAACAACTGTTATTATTGCTATTATCAGTTATTTAAAGTATCAGTTTAGTTTTATGGATCGGTATAATAATAATATTGTTGCTTGCCGATTACTGCCGATTGTTTTGTAGAGCTTTTAAAACAATGGGTATCAATAACAATAATATAAAAATAATATTTCAGTCGTGATTTGACTATTTAACAAAAACAATTAAGCATATCACTTCTAAAAGCACAAATTTTATTATTCTACGCTAGCCAATAATTTAAACAAACCCGTAGTTTAACTAATAAAAAAACAATAGTTATTTACCTTTCGCGGCTTAAGTTAATCATGATTATCATAACTAAAGTCTTTGAAAGCCACACCATCAGATTAATAGCTTGTTAAATTACTAAAGGTTAATCTTTGCTGATAATGTCAAATGTAATTAATATGAGTAAGTATATATTTTCGTTCCTTTGTGCGTTTGACCCAGAAGGTCAACTTTTTAGGTCAAATAGTGCGTAGAGCATTGTTTGGTGGATAAATATTGAGCAAGGTAGCTTGATGTATGATAATCGTGGCTTATTATGAGCTTAACGGGCCTATTGTGTGTTTGACAAATGAAGCTGTGATACAGATTAGAATTGTTAAGTATTTGGTGGGAGATGAGATGTGTTGATTGGGCAATTCCGTCGCGAAAAACATAATTTGTAATGGCTCGCCTGTGTTTTTACGAATTCTTATAATATCACATTGGATAAAACTTTATTTTTAACGCTCGACATGGATCCAGTGGTCACAGTTGAGATTTTAGTGACGCTTAGTGAGAGAGACGATCTCTTAAATAGATTTGTGTCGTGCATGTCTCATGTAAAGACCTCTCTAATGTTAAATTGCTAGAATTTGGAAAAAGGTAGGTTAGCGCTGTCGGGCATGATTTTTTTTCGATAATTCTCGAGTTCAACATTATCTCTAATTGGTTCTCAAGTGAGAATAGCGTGGGGCAATGTTAAAAAAAACTAACGAGTTTCGAAATTCCGTTTACAATTTGCAATTGTCTTTGTGTGCTATTGCATATTTATTTCATAAACTAAGTAAAACCGTTCCTGTATTTGGTGAGAAGTAAAACATCAAGAGAACCGTCTCATGTAGATTGTGCGAATTGATTGACGGAAATAGGTCAACAGGCTTGTAATATTACTTCACAAATGTATAAAAACAGTGTAGCTGAGTCAGCTAATTTCTGTTTCTTATAAAAACATGTTCACACGATGATTTTGATGTTATTTTTGAATTACTCTCTTTATCTCGGATTTAATATGAACGTTACATGTGAAGTCATCAAAGTATTATTGACAACAGAGGAATCGAGAAGAATCAAAATGATAGAATCAAACACGCGAATTTGACTTTCTCCTTGACTTTAATCGTATGTCAGAATGCAACACCATTTTTATCTACGAAAGAAACTAATAACTTATTTAACTTGGTACTTATTCAATGTCAATAATTATTTTTCATGGCAATTTTTTTTGCCCTATATTGTTTATTTTATTTTAATGCATCCTTTGTTAATAATTATAATCTTGATACCTTTTCAATCTCGATCCTAAATGTCTGCAATAAAACTAGATCGACCCTAAATACAGTAATCTAACTATACTAATGTCGCAAGCCGAGCCTGTCAACAAGAGTCAGCGTCACACCGACTCTGGCACCGACCTCATCAGAGTATTTCGCAACCCACTTAACGTCAGTTAAGGTACGGTGTCGCAATCAGGGAAATTCACCTGTATGCATGTATTGCTACATATGTATGTTCAGAACTGGGCCTAGCCTGTGACTCTGCCTGCCTACTTGGGAGGTATGTGGAGTAGTTTGTTGTGTGGCTCCTATGTTTTCAGTGGTTATTTATATAGATATATAAGCAATGGACGGAAGTGGAGATGAATGAAAAACTTGTAAAGAGGAAATATCGTTAATTATCTTTTTGAGGCTGAGTGTACATTGATAATGGTACGATCGACTTGCGACCATTTACCGACCAATAGGCGAACTTTTGTCAATGTTAGTAGAAGCTTTCGGACGCAGTACAGTAGGTAGGTAATGTAGGTATTGTCAGTGGCTGGCTAAGTTCGAAACACTTAAGGTAAAACTTGGAAAATGACGAAAAACTAAGAAAAGTTTACAGGTTTCCATTTCTCTATGTACTAGGTCATAGATAAACTTTATTAGAATCGTAATGCTTTTCTTTTTAAAGTTTTTAAATTTAGATATAAATTGAGAGAACAACTTTCTTTTATATAAGACTAGTTTCCGCGCGCGGATTCGCCTGCGTGGTTTACGAATCCGTATATTTTTCCGGATAAAAAGTAGCCTATGTGCTATTCCAGACTATAATCTATCTCTGTGCCAAATTTCATCCAGATCCGTTCAGCCGTTCTGGCGTGAAAGACTAACAAAGATCCATCCATCCATTCTCACAAACTTTCACGTTTATAATATTAGTAGGATTCAGATAGGTGCACGTAATGCGTTTATGTCTTTTGATCAGTTTATGTGCCGCAAGCAACAATAACTTAGTATAAAAATGAATTCGTACCAATGCGTGGTCACGAAACGAAATGAGGAAGAGTTTAAATAGGTATAGGTACATGTTATGGAATATCGTATATAGTGGAGTTACTATTGATTTGCGGTATACCTAACTAATGGAGCTATAATCCAAAATTTATCGTATACTTTATGTAACACAAACAGCACTATCAAATCAATGTAGCTTGAAATTATCAGTTACTTAAAAACGGTTAATTTTGCGGCCGCATATAAGGCCTCATTTCAGACCGTTAGCACTTTTTTACATACTGCATTTTGTAGATATATTGAAATTAATTATTCAGTTAATTGATAACGATTTTTCCCAGAGATTTGACCTAGCTAGATTTGTTTTTGCCCCCCCCCCCCCCCCAAAATGCCTATAGGTATTATAAATTTCATCAAAATGTTTACAGCCGTTTTCGAGAATGCGGTTATAAGCAAACGAATAAAGTATATATATATATATATATATATATATATATTGCTTGCATAAAAATATAGGATTATATTTGGATCGTCATCCACAACACACGACACTAATTGAGTCCAATTGTGAACTTTCCTCGGCAGTTTCTCGGTCTTTACACAATTAAAATATCTGAAGCCCAATACAAACGAAAAACATTGCCAATACCCCGTTAAAAGTTCTAATGATGCATAAAGTAGACTTTACGTGAGATTATATACACTATATTTAGACACTAATCAGATTAGAAAAGTAAAAAATGTAAAAACAGTCAATCGGCAGTGTGCCCAGAAGACTGGCAGCGTTGCCACGCTGTATGGCAATGCTGATTCTTTGGCCAAAAAATAGGCCAGCCCTCTCACGTATAGAGACGACTAATTAGTGTGTAAATTTGGTGTATATAATATAAAATTATAAACTTTTTGTCTGAGAGAAATTAATAATAAAGTTCTTTACGTAAGTATGTTTATTTATATTTTCTGGGTATATAATATGTAAACACCTACTGATGATAGTAATCGGTTTCATTGACATTTCGCTTCTGTAATTATAGTGTCAGCCGGGGTCTGTTTCATCGCTCATGTTATTACTTACAAGTGTCCTCTGTAACTTGTAGTCAGTTTCATCAGTACTTGATCGACTTCGGATCATATTTGACTAAAAGGTTAGAGTTCAACGGTATGAGTGTAGATTTAAATGGTATTGATTCATATGTAAAAAAGTATTTAAATATGGAGACTTGTAAAATGTCTAAACACATATTAATTCATATAACGCGGACAGTGATGTCTGAAAAACAATTTTCGATTGTGACTACTTAGCGGAGGTTGGCGCAGTGGCTAAGCGATTAGCTTTCTGCGCTACATGTCGCGGGTTCGATCCCCGCACGGAACAAATATTTGTATGATCTACAGATAATTGTTTCGGGTCTGGGTGTTTGTGTATCTGAATATATGTGTATGTAAACGCATCCACGATACAGGAATTATACCTAGAGGAACGTTTTAAATAAAAAAAAAACAAGATAAAAAAATTGACGGGTTAAGTCTACCACGGTGGCCTGATGCAGGTTCGTGGTCTGTACACAGCATCGAGCCAACACATCAAGAGTTGTGTTGGTTTCCTCATGATGTTTTTCTTCGCCGTCAACACGGATCCTGATCAAATTGTAATCCACAGATGAATTCAACAGGTCAGAGGTCACATGTGCCTCAGAGCTTTTTGCGAGCTAGAACTCAGACTCTCCTGCATGGAAGGCGAGCTTTGAGCCATTAAACTGTCAGCGAATTAGTGCATAGGTATATAAATATTCAACACAACACAGAACTATACTTTGCCAAGTTTCTAATAACTATAGAGTATTGACTCAATCGGCCAAATCGAGTGTGAAATTGAAACGTCTGTGGACATATTTATGTTATGCTCTCGTTGACGTGTAATAGCTATAAGGTATACGCTACATGTGTGTAATATTTAGTGAAAGTAATGTCAGACTGGCACGGTGATGTATGGAAGGAGGGGTTTGACATGCCATGTTTGTATGACTGTATGTGTACTTACATTGATAAGATTTTCTGTAACCGGGAACTCGTTGCAACTTGGAGCTTAGAATTTCTTTATTTATATTTATTTCGGAATTTACGTAAACAATTTCGTAAAAAAAACAAAAAATGATCTTAATAGCATTTTAAAGCAAATACTAGGTATTTAAAATGCTTCTGATAAAAGTTGACAATACATAACAATACTAAATTCGACCGGCAGCCTAATTACCCATGTAGCGACAGGCGTAGATCGCGCAATAGCTTCTGTCAAACGTCATTTTTGTGTCATATAATGTATTGGCTGACAGTGAGATTGCTGTCGCGTTGCTGTCGCTTTTTTACGTAATTAGGCTGCCGATGCCGGACTCTATCCGCCTGGAATTTTTTATACACACTGAACCCCCATTTCACCCTCTTGGGTTGAATTTTGGAAAATCTTAGCAGATGCCTACACCTTATAAGGAACCTACCTACCAGATTTCAAGTTGGTAATATATCTATACATATAAATAAAATTGGAGTGTCTGTTTGTAATATTGAAATAACCGTTTTTTACTACATGCATATGAATATATATACGGTACATACACCAAAATAACATTTTTTGTCTGTCTGTCTGTCCGTTTGTATAGGCTAATCTCTGAAATGGCTGGACCGATTTGGACGGGACTTTTATTGGCAGGTAGCTGATGTAATAAGGAGTAACTTAGGCTACTTTTATTTTAGAAAAATTCTTTTATTTTATAAAAAAATAGGGTTAAGTGCATTTGGACTCACTAAAAAATACATTGTTAAGTTCCGACATCCACGCGAACGAAGTCGCGGGCACAGCTAGTTGGTTTATATATTTGAAGAATAACTTCACTTGCTCGTTGAAACCAATATTGTGACATAGGAAAAGTCGCGTGTACAACTAGTTCTTAATATATGAGTTCAAAGAGGACGACAATTAGTAACACTCTGTTCTGTAAACATTTTATTATTGCTTGTCCAAAAATGTCAAGGATATTTTTCACAAGATATTTCTTGTCAAATGTACATGACGGTTTGGCGTGGTAATATATAACTTGTCCGTTTAATTTATTTAAACGTTTAAAAGTAAGAGATATGTCTTTCTTAAATGTAACTTGTTTCATTGCTTATTATAAATAAGTGCGAAACTTGGTAGCAATTTAATTTGTGTGGTGTAAATAAAGATTATGAAGATAATATAACTATATATTTAGTCATTTACTTGTTTTACTGATAAGATAACATTCTGACATCACAACGCCTGTATCTTCGACGGCAGAGGTGGACTAATGTGCACCCATATTTCGCCGATGCTGCTATTAAGCTTAGTCCCAAGTAATAGTGGGAAAGCCTATTGCCCTCAACCGGGCACAGTGTGCTGCTATTGAGAATTTCCATACAGAAAAACCCAATAATACTGCCGGACCCGGGAATCGAACCCAAGACCTTGCGGTCAGCAGTCGCGAATGTGAACACTAAACTAGATTATGGCTTAAGTACAAATAATCCTAATAAAAAAATATTACAATAATATATCAATATAGTGTCAATTTATGATTATTGTAATGTGTACATAGCCGTAAATTTTTAATTTTATATCTAATAGACGTGATAGCTGTCTGGCAGTTTGAGTTTGTCATGCTCACTTAATTGTCCTGATGATGGTGGCGTTGTGCATCGGGTCGTTGGGTTCCCTGCAATATGGTTGAGCAAAGCGACGCTGATGCACGCGTTATACTCGTGAACGGGTGCCGTCTATTGGGACTGGTCGGCTCATAGCTGCCATGGCAATTTTATCAAAAGTAAATATATTTTTCACAACTATCAGGCTTGAGTTTCAGACTTACATAAGTTAGACTCTTTTAAGCTACATTGTACTCACATAATTGTTGTTCGAGATCAATGTATAAATTAATATTGTATATTTAATTCCGAGTTTAAAAGAGTAACCATGGAGTTTCTTGCCCGTTTTTCTCCATTGGAAATCAACACTTTGGAACGTGGCAACTAGAGCCTGACTATTCATAAGTGCCTGTAAATGTTTTACATGAATAAAAATATATTTGAATTGAATTGAATTGTAATAGTGCAATACTGTATGTAATAGTTAGTGTATGTGTAGGGGAACGAGGTATGGTGTTTCTCCATTGAAAAGGGAGGATCCTCCGACCAGGCGGTTAGCCTAGCGGGCTGAAGCCCGACGGTTGATGTCGGACATTCGTATATGTGTTAGAATCAATGTAAACTCTCATAGTGCGATTCAGGATATTCTGTTGTCCCTTCACTCGGATAGATGGCTCACCTTTACTTTTTGCACTTACACTTTTTACACTAACTATTACATATGTTGCGACTATGTAATGCATACGTTATAAGGTAGTGTAGACAGATGTAAGGTGCTTATAGATTTCAAGTTCAGTTTGGACTCTTCCAACCATAACTCGGATTGGCGTAGACAATTAATTTCTTTGGCTTTATTAAATGTTCTAGCATTTGTCAAAATACTTCATGGAATTCTGGGAAAGTGACACTCCAGACTTAAATAGGTATAGTCAACGTAACATAATTATTCTTGTATTTGATGCCAGTTAGTATTTAGTCCCAAAGACAGTAACCTCTCACATAAAACCTCTTCATCGGCATTGACGAGGAAATCAGAATCTGGTACTCGAGGACATATTATTTCGATGGGTACTCGTCTAAAATATTATCCGTCGTTCGGCTAAAAGTAGACACTAAAGCAGTGGTGGGCAAACTTTCTTCGGGGCCAGAAAGTTTAAGAAATTTCAGAGGAGGGAATATTAGGAAACATGCATTTTGTGTTGAAACTTTTATTAATATTAAAACATTACAGCATTACACTTGCACAAATGTTAAAAATTACATTTTAACTTTTATTCGAAGGCCCTGCCCCGCGACCCGCAACACAATCATGAACTACGCGGCTAGTCTAGCGGGCTCCTTTACCCATGCGTCTATAATTCTACTAAGTAGAATCTACTTTATACTTCTGGACCGTCAAAATATAATTATCGCGGGCCATATACTATTCATGTCGAAGGACCGTCGGCGGGCCGGATTAAATGCTTTTGCGGGCCGGAGCTGGCCCGCGGGCCGTACTTTGCCCATCACAGCACTAAAGGAATTCAGTTGTACCTCTGTCGTGGATGTGAAATGAATGAACACACAACAGTCGGTGTGTGTGATCTTTAATTTAATTGGTGTTTAAGATATACAACTAGAATATTTAGTTTTAATTCCGCTAAACTACTGCAAGTTTGGGTGCATGCACAGGACCGCCCTCCCGCCCGCAAATATATGCACATGCAGGAGGTGTGATAGAAATAATGTAACATGCAACCAAACCGATCCTCGACACGTGTTTCGCCCCTCCACGGAGCATCCTCAGGAGATGTTGACTCGTCGACCGCTTGGACGCGAATGATTAATTGCATGTTACATTGCATGTTACATTATTTCTATCACACCTCCTGCATGTGCATATATTTGCGGGCGGGAGGGCGGTCCTGTGCATGCACCCAAACTTGCAGTAGTTTAGCGAAATTAAAACTAAATATTCTAGTTGTATATCTTATATATCATGGATTTCCGCAAAGTAACGCCTGATTCCATTAATTATCTTAATTGGTGTTGTAATGTAATGAATTAAAATTTGTTTGTGCTGTGTTTGCGATATGAAGTATAACATAAATTATTTCGATTATCTTGTCAGACCTTGTTCATTACATATTTTAATGAATACTATGTTCACGATATGGGTTTTTCTGTCTCAAAGCGAGAGGTTCTGTTATCTACCGATCTTTGCGGTACCGCAGTGGTACTTAGTACCTACTTATGTAAATCATTCTGTTGTGGACAATAAACGAGTTGCTCTGGTTCTGACTATGACTAAAATAATTGTTTGTAAATTGTTGCAAACGGGACAATTATAACTTTGTTGTTTGGTTGTCGAAACGGTGCGGTTGGCGCAGTGGTTGAGATATCGACTGCTGCACTATGTGTCGCGGGTGCGGTTCCTGCAGGAAACAAATATTGTATGATCTGCAGATAGTAGTTAAGGAAGTTAAAAGCAGTGATAGCCTAGCGGTTGAACGCTTGCCTTCCATGCAGGAGGGTCTGAGTTCGAACCCGGCCCACACCTCTGACTTTTCGGAATCATGTGCGGATCAAAATTTGATTATCACTTGCGTTTACGGTGAAGGAAAACATCGTGAGGAAACTTGCACACCTGAGAGGGTGACATAAAGTTCTTGATGGTGTGTGTAGTTCGCCAACCCGCACCGGGCCAGCGTGGTGGACTAAAGCCTAACCCTTCTCGTTCTGAGAAGAGACCCTTGCCCAGCAGTGGGACAGTAATGGGTTGAATTTATTTACAGATAGTTGTTTTGGGTCTAGGTCTTTGTGTATGTGAATATATGTGTTTGTAAACGCAACCACAATACAGGAATTATTCCTAAGGAGGGGCAATGTTTTCTTTTTAAATACCTATTCATTATCATCTATCATGTCTCTATAGACTCAAGAATAATCTGTGCAGGCGATTATAATTGGAAAGAAAGTCTTGTTCTGCTTATTCACATATCCTCAACAAAGATCTAGTTAATCCAACATCTACCTTGTCAAGATGACTGTCAAACATCACGATAATCAAAATGCGTTTGCTCACGTGCTTGCTATTGTTCGGGCGAAGTCGGGTATGTTCGGTCGTTATCGTGATCAGTCGGGGCACGAACCACGAACTTCCGCAAACTTTTTACAGTTTAAAGTTTACGGATATCATTAATTTTATTTTGAGACAACAATAGGCGAAATCATTTCTTATTCTGGCACATTTTTCACGAATATAGATAATAATATAACTAATAGAGTCAGGAAGAAATTCATGACTAAGATATGTAATGACTAAACAACAGTTTTTAGAATTTTTGTCTGGCTGTCTGTATGTTTGTACAAGCATCACGCAAAAACTACTGCATGGAACTGAATGCAGTTTTCACCGATGTATTGCTAGAGGTCCGACTTAAAATATAGGCTCCATTTCACCGCAGGAAAATATCAGATCCTAAATTCCATGCGCACGAAGTCGCGGGCTAAAGCTAGTCTCAGAATAAAAATGCACATAGGTAGTAGCATTTAGTCGAAACATTTGGTAAACCGTCTTTTTTACACAGATACCCTGCTTCCTTCTCCTTTAAATATAACATAGCCAAAAGAGCAATTCCCCAAAATACCACCTTACGCTTGACCATTTGAAGACGTAAGTCCCGTATATTACAATTTTAACCACCTTGAAAAGATCGCAGTTCTGTATTTAACAATAGAGCCACAGGTGTTATCTCACTGACGATGACGGTGGGAATGATGCCGCGGGAATACAATTCGCATTATGTAGCGCTTGCTTGCAAGTTATAACATATTTGAGCTTAGATGTGGGTGACAAAAGTGAAATGTAAGTTTGGTATTTTAACGAAGACAGTGTCCGGAAGAAAATTTGGCAAATATCCGGAAGTGTTCAGATGAATGGAGTTACTTTGAGAGCTTTCTTAAAAATATTAATTTAATTTTTGAATATTTTTTTTAAACTTTGCCCCACACTACGATTTCTCGTGTATCGTGGGTACAGTTTACAAATATACATGTCACATGCACAGACAACCAGACCCGAAACAAGTATCTTTAGATCATACAAATATTTGTTCCGTGCGGGGATCGAAACCGCGACACCTAGCGAAGAAAGCTAATCGCTTAGCCACTGCGCCAACCGTGTCGTCCTAATCGGGATCCGGATCTATCCGGAATACTAGCGTCATTTTCTAGTCTAACCAGATGTGATAGAATGTTAGTAGTATTCTAAAGCTATTGCCATTATTCTGGTTTGAACTTAAGGAAGAAACTGGTAGCATGTGCTCCCTTATTTTCTTCTGTAGCCAAAAAGGTTAGAACGACTGCTAGTGGCAACTTTATTATTATTAGTAAAAGCTGATACTGTTCCACTACTGTGCAATGACCTCACTTTCTTGCAATTCCGCGTTGTACCTGTCCAGATTTTAAGGAAGGCATCCAGTTTGTCCCGCCCTCTCCCACACGGCATTGCCTACTTATTCTAATTTCTAATTCACTAAGAGAGGTAACGATTATTTCTAATTAAAAATCCTACTATAATATTATAAATGTGAAAGTTTGTGAGGATGGATGGATGGATGGATGTTACTCTTTCACGCAAAAACTACTGAACGGATCTGGATGAAATTTGGCACAGAGGTAGATTATAGTCTGAAATAGCACATAAGCTACTTTTTATCCTGGAAAATGTACGGGTTCGTAAATCACGCGGGCGAAGCCGCGGGCGGAATTTAGTGGTACACAAAATAAGCTTAGGTAGGTAGTATTTAAAGTGATTTCATGCTAGATATATAACTTTGTGTCCAAAGCCGTAGATACTTAGGTATGTTTTACCTTTAAATTCCGGCACTATTTCCTAAACAAGTTTGTAGTACATACTACAAAGAGTTTAACCGTAATAGTTCGCTACTATCAGATATCGTGTAAAGGCGAAGGCCACTTGAATGAAGCTGTGCAGTAATTACACCAGAGTAGCACCACAGAGAGTGATTTGAGTCAAATGTATACCACTGGATATAATAGTGGTGACAATTATGATGATAATGACGCGAAAATTGCCACCTGTTGGTGTTGTGGCCGTAATCACCTGCTTTGTGGTTATTGTACTATAATGCGCCTTTTTTAAAACAACGTAGCATCACGCCTGAAATGTGAGGCAGATGCAAAGGATTAGGAGACAGTCCATATAGTAGTGACAAGCCTTTGTGATCTATAGGGCGCCATTTCAAACCCCGAACTGCCAACTGACCAACAAAAACACCTTATAACATTTTACCCGACTCGGGGATCGAATACAGTACTTAACGCTCAACAGTCTAGACCAAAGTTTCTCAAACTTATGGCCCCACGTACCCCTGTTAAGGTACCTAAACTACAAAAAACCCCTGGCCTCCCCTCACCTTATATAAAGAAACTATACACAATACTTTGTTTTTTTTTTTTTTTTTTTTTTTTTAAGAAAATCTAGATAGACTATACTTACGCTTCTTGTCTAATAACTAATCATTTGTGTCGCACGCGCTTGCCAGTTATCCAGTAGCCATTACGTAAATTTTGTCGCGAACCCCTACCATTAAAGTGCGAACCCCTAAGGATTCGCGTACTCCAGTTTGAGAAACCCTGGTCTAGTCAAATGATGCAGTCATTTAATGGATTATTCAACACTTAAAATAGACGTAGTATTTACATATTATTCTATTGTGATTGCTTGAGGAATGTAATTCCATTGTTTAACTCTCAAACAAAATTGTTTTATCAAAGTACAGCTTTTGCTCTAAGCAATCAATAAAGATATTGATCGTAATGATTTATTATTATGTGTAGATCTATTGGTCAACCTTTATTTACAAATTGTAGAATGTAATCTATACTCTATGCGAATGTTTGTGGATACTTATCTCAAATTACTAAACTATTTTTTTTATACAATTTACTGCTTGATAATCGATTGGTCGTGCCTACCCAATAACATATAGGCCGCAATTAATATATACTAGCCACATAAACGTATTTATAAAGCTAGTACTATAATGTAACTGGAAATAACAGGAAGAGACGTCGTATCAACCATTGCTTATAGCGGTACATGACGGGGCAGTGAACGTTTTTCAACCATGTCAAAGTCCCATTTACACCAACGCCAAAAGTCCGAATACCTCACTAATCGTTCCTTGACATATTCGAAGATGCCTTCCTGACGCGCGCCGGCGCACGCGCCGTTCACTCGATCTTGAGCCTCAGCAGAAAGGGAAGGTCCATGCCGCAAGGACAAGCGGTTGTTAACGAATCGTATCGTTTATTGTTATAATTATTGACTTTAACAAAATGGTTAAGATGTTGAATGGTTTGTTATATGAAATCAAATTGGTAATAACCAATATTTGAATGATTTTGGTAAGATTGACTTTTATCAATCACCAAAGATTTATAAACGTCAAAAATTTAAAGAAAAATAAAGTTTAAATTCTCGCCTTAACGTGCCACTATTAATTTACCTCATCAAGATTATATTAACTTTTTGACATCATCCTCTGGACCTGCATTTACTTTACATACCACTAGCTTCAGCCCACGACTTCGTCTGCGTAATCCACATATATAATGTATAGCCTATAGCACTCGGGGATAATGTATCTATCTATCAGTGCAAGATTTTTCAGATTCGGATCATCAGTTCCGGAGATTACCCCTTTAATACAAACAAATTTTACCTCTTTATAATATTCAAGTACAGATAACATTATCCTGTATATTAAAAAAATCAAGATTAAGTATTAATTTTATACCCATGAAATTGAATGTTTTATTTATTTATTTATTATATTTTAAAAAACTTAACCCCACACTAGGATTTCTCCTGTATCGTGGGTACAGTTTACAAACATACATGTCACATGCACACACAACCAGACCCGAAACAACAATCTGTAGATCATACAAATATTTGTTCCGTGCGGGGATCGAACCCGCGACACATAGCGCAGAAAGCTACTTGCTTAACCACTGCGCTAACCGTGTCTACCTTGCGTTTCATAGGGAAAAGCGTCCCCTTCGTCTAGTGTTGTACAATAGCCAATTTAAATAATGTTCCAAATCAGTCACAGTACGTCGTTCTTCACGCTATTATAAAAAGATCTATCAAAGAGACAACTCATCTGACTGCAGTGTCATTGGTCAATGTCGGTCATTGTGCAAAAGATCAATAGGAGAATGGATCAAGGCCTATCAACCATGAACTATCCAATTTATGTCCACCTCTACTATAAACGAGTTCGTGTGTTTTAATTAAGTTTATTTGCAGTTTTAATTGCTTAAACAAGTGCCCCCAAGCTGTCTGACACAACCCTCCAATTTAGTCGTCATCGCGATGGATAGACGTCGAAATGATACCTCAGGCATGTTTCCGAGTTGATTTGCTGACATTTTTAGTGATGAAATTCGAGCGATGGAAAATTGTGAATCACTTTATAATGAAGAGGTTAATTTGGCGTTGCGAAATGCTTTTCTTTCTTTCTCATAGAATGGGGACCGAAATGTTTCTTCATATTTGTAAAATTTTTAAAAACAACATAACATAGCATCACGCTTGTGTTCTATAAAGGGTTAGGCTGTGGTGTACATAGTACACCCACACTTCGCCGATTCCGTTATTATGTCGCATGTAATAGTACAGTTTTAAACTCCGTGCTTTTACTGAGAATTTATATTAAAAAAGAAACAATGACTGTCTGACCCGAGAATCAAACCCAGGTCCTCACGCTCAGCAGTCGCTTACGACCACTTAACCAATGAGGCAGTTTTTTTTTTCTTGTTTTTTAAACTTTGTCCCTCACTAGGATTTCTCCTGTGTCGTGGGTACATTTTTACAAACATCCATGTCACATACACACACAACCAGACCCGAAACAACTATCTGTAGATCAAACAAATATTTGTTCCGTGCGGGAATCGAACCCGCGACACTAAGCGTAGAAAGCTAATCACTTAGCCACTGCGCCAACCGTGCCGTCAGTTATTTTGTACAAAGAACAACGCAACAATAAAATTATTTATCGATACCCGACATGACATTAATTCGCAGTTACATAAAATACTGCTCCACCTACAATTACATTATCAGGTATTTAAACGCTCTTGAAGCAATTTTACAAAATTCTTTATAAAGTTACTTGTTTCCTGGTGTTAACTTGATTTTCTAGTTGGATTATCTCTATCGCTACATATGTAAGTGTTACGTAAAGTTCCCCCTATATAGAACGAACCAATTTTTAAATGGATGACCACATACATTTGACATGCGGGCCTGGAATAAACTGTATATGGCTTCCTAAAAAGTCGGTAGCCCATCAGTGTCATTCTTGGCGTATCTAGTGGATGTTTGTGCACTTACCATCCTTTCCTAGACAAGTTGATAATCTACTATTGCTAGAGAAATAGAACCACAAGCAAAACGTATGGAATTGACATTTTGACGTGATTATTTGATACCTGACATTAGACTGTCCAATTCAATACCCACATTTTACTGAAGATTCTATTCTCTTACAATTATTAATTTATAATATTATAAGTTCTTAGGAATACTTCATTGATCTCGTTATCGGAAGCGCGACTACTAAGCGTGAGGTCCTAGGTTCCTGGGTCGGGCAAAGTCATATTTTTTCTGTCATAAGGTTTTTCTGTGTGTAAATTCTCAATAGCAGCACAGAGCCTGGAAGTGTACCCGGTAGATGGCAATAGGCTGGCCCCTATTACATGGAACTCAATAACAGCATCTGCGAATCGTGGGTATAGAATAGTAAACCTCTGCCTAAATATTCGGGGCATATAGGCGTGATGCTATTTTATATTATGTTGTTAGGAATATGTTGCGTTATACTACCCACTGTTTGTCTGATATTACTAAACTCAGTGTTGGGCTGTCTGTTTTAGGGATCTCAACGAGTGACATCGCCACCTACGTCATTTTACCGTCCATCCTCAACATTTCCCTGTTTTACTCAACCTTCGAAATGGATTCTATTGTCCAGAAATTGTAGATTGCACACTTGTTTACATGCATCTAAATGGCGCGTAAAGTCATTTGCGTCTAAAACAATAATACCTTAAGTTTTCCTAGCGTTTTCTAAGAAAAGTATTGGCAGGTATTGAAGTGTCTGTTTTGACATTTCATATCTGACATTATGTTCAATAAATCTTATCCAAGCGTGAGTATCTCATAGCACAGTAGGCCTGTATTGCATATTTCTGTCGCAACATTTAATAATATACGTACTGCCATTGATATTATTATGGTGTTTTTGGCTATGTTGCACATGATGGGAAACATTATATTGTCGTTAGATTTTGTAATGTATCGTGTTTCTTTTTTATGTTAAGTTTCATGAAGCTTTGGTAACTCATTCATGTTTTATCAGAAATTAACTCTTTCTTAGTGTCATCAAATCTTAAGGCAACTGATAATTATCTTGTTTCTCTTGTCTCTTGTTTTTAAAAACGTTGCCCCATACTAGGATTTCTCCTGTATTATGGGTACAGTTTAGAAACATACATGTCACTTGCACACATAACCAGACCCAATTATAATACAAATATTTGTTCCGTGCCGGGATCGAACCCGCGACACTTAACGCAGAAAGCAAATCGCTTAGTCACCTGCGCCAACCGTATCGTCTGATTATGACTCAAAACAGTTCACCCGTTAGCTGTTTTGGATTATAATTATCAGTACATATTTTAAAATATTTATAGACTCCATAAGGTTTTCAGAAATCAGTCTCTGATTACGTAAAAAAATACTCATATATTTTGTCACTATTCAAAATTTTATTCCGTGTCATAAGAAAATCTTTATGCATAAAAAGGATGCGCCGTTTGTTGGCCATTGCGGCTGTCAAATTGATATTACGTATTCATAGAGCAAAGTAACAAAGACTAATAATCAACACATGATTTTTAAATAAATTTTAAAATCTCAGTGGGGATTTATTGAATTGAATTCACGAAGTCACGACTTATATTTTATTATTCGGCAGTCTAGTGATGCACCCGAAGTATATCGATTTATTACACCTGACTCAAGGCTGAACATTCCCATAGATGCCAATGCGTAATAGTCAAATACTACAAGTAGGTACAAGTCATTATTAGTTTTGCAACTATTAAAATTTTACTACGTTTTAAAAAAGTCACGTTTAATATTATATCAATTTGTTTAGATACTTCTAGTAAAGCCTTGAGTGATGTAATTGTCTTATCAAATCATGTACAAGGAATGGACAGAATGTGGATCGGCAAATAATTTGATTATGTGATTATCTTCCGGTTGATTTCTCTTTTTGAATGAACTGGAGCATTCTCAACAATTAAATGAATTAGCGTAATTTACTAGTTAACAAACCGTCGATATAATGCAGTATGTGAATCACCACATTCAGTGAATTTATTGGTAAGATTAATAAACTTGAAATTACTTCCTCGTTATATCAGAGAAAGCCATTTTGAGATTGAACAAATCGTGTTGAACAACTGAAATAGAGTCACTATACCGCGCGTCGATCACTGTATCATGTTAACAGAACCGAAAATGCCAACACTTAAATCGACACCTCATTTTAAAGACCTAACCCACTCCTAAATTGCTCTAGCCGCCATTAATAACATCTCAATATCATCGACAAAGGGTTACATCACTAGCTTTCTAGTCGTACGTTGACAATAGTGTCGATTGTATCGATTGTCACGTTATTGTGTTGTGGAAGATGTTAATGATAGGAAAGTGGTGCATTTATTTGTATTGTGAGACATAATAACGCTTGAAATATTGTAATGAGACCATCTGTTAATGTATGTTTATGTTCAGATATTCTATTTATATTTTGTCCCATTCACGCCCGAGTGATTACAGAATGGGGTTCTTAAAAAAGGGAGTGAAAAGATTTATATAGCCGGCGAAGCACGAGTGTTGTCTCTGGTATTGCAAGCGTGCATAGGTTATGGTCACCGTTTACCACCGTATGCTATTAGAGCATATATCAGCTATGCTGCAGACGTTGTGTCCCAATATTTCAAATTATCGTATCATTCTGGCGCGATTGTCAATTCAATCGATTTCATTAAGATGGAGCGAGATTTGTTGAAGCAATCATTATAATTTATCATAGCTGTTATTTATGCGGTGACAGTCCTAAGAATAGGCCTATCGATTACGATTTGTATCTTTTTGGCCGATAATTTTGTGGGCTGGGCAAACCAGGTCCGGAGGTTGAAACATCCGTCCGTTACTTAATTAACATGGGCCCGAATAAGGATTTATAATGTAGGCTATCAATCTATTTCTTGATTCTTTAAAAAGGTTAGTCTGTATTTGGCAAAATTGGGCAGAGGTAAAATTATAACCTGGAAAAATGCGCAGGCTATCTTTTCATCCCAGAACATTAACATCATTTCACGTTTTTCTATTGTTTTTTTTTTTAGAAACATTGCCCCTCCCTAGGATTTCTCCTGTATAACGTACACACAAACAGTCCCGAAACAACAATCTGTAGATCATACAAATAATTGTTCCGTACGGGGATCGAATCCGCGACATGTAGCGTAGAAAGCTAATCGCTTAGCAAATGCGCCAAACGTGTCGTCGTTTTGGCCGATAGATGGTCAAATCTTCTTCTGTCTTGGAGATTATCAAAGATTCAAGAAGATATTGTGTGGTTAAAGTATAATTCACTAAGGTTGTAGTTTTGGTATAACTCGTTCTAGCTTAAAGCGGATATAAACTACAGGATTGAGACCAAAAGGTTATTGTTAAATACTACCTACGTTATTTGAATGTGAGTTTACATTTCACTATGGACAGACATCCGATTCCGATTCATTTTGTCTTTATATAAGTCATTGTTAGTCCCAAAACGGCTTGTTAATAATATTTATAATTATGAATAAAATGAATAAATTAGTATTTATTTCTTAGGTCATTTGTAAAGCTCATTATTATTTTATGATCTAGTTCTGACATCAAGGACACCTAAGTATATTTGTTTTTTCCGGTATACAAGCGAGTTTTTTTGCTACACTTAATGTACCTACCTGTGTGTCTTTGATATAGAGTGTCATTTAGGTGTCGAACGCACTAAATATAAATAGGTTAACTTATTTGGATTACGATTTTGTGACTCGAAATTATTTCGGCAAAGAGTTTTAATAAAAAATTTAACGTTCATAAACTGTCTCACTGGTCTAGCGGTCGCAAGCGCGAATGCTGAGCATGAGGTCCTGAGTTCAGTTCCCGGGTCGGACGAATTGTTAGTAGGTTTTTCTGTACAGAAAACTTGAACGGAGCACGGAGTTTGGAACTGTGCCTGGTTGATGTAAATAGGCTCGTCCCCTATTACATGTGACTTGGCAAAATGTGATTGCACAATATTACACCTCTACCTAACCCTTCGGGGATTCGTGATGCTATATGTTATGTTTCAACGTTGGTTTCCTTTCAGTATCCAAGCTAACCCTTTTTTTGTAGGTGAATTTATCACTACCTATATTCAGCTAAGATTTGATCACATGGCTTTGCTTCTCAAGATAAAAAGCAAAACTTATATGAATAGTACGAGGAATCAGGATATCATAAGTGAGAACGGCGTATTATAAAAATAGTTTCTAATTATAGGTAAAATCATCATCCAGTCACATATTAGCTGTCATAATCCTTTCGCTAAGGTATGAGCAAAGTTAAAGATTTTTATTTCTTTTTTAAAACTTTGTGATTCTATTTGGTCGATTTCAAAAGTGTGTCGGACTTATAAAGAAGAGACCGGCAAGGAGACACAATGGATTTTCTATTGTGTCTCGTTTGCATCACTTCACGTTTCTAAAATAATACTTTTACTAGTAAGCTTAACTTAAAAAACCTATGACAGTTATTACAGAATTCGCCAGCGCAAAATTTTTGACAATCGATCTAACCTTATGGCGTATGAACTGTCTGAGGTGACTATTCCGTGTAAAATACTGATATTTAACTGGGAAACGACCCCAAAATAATTGGAAAAAGCCCAAATAGATGTGTTAAAAAATATCAACAAGCGGTACCGAACGCTTTTCAGGTAGACGTCGTCAACGATAAAAAAAAAACTCACACATATTATTTTATTATTGGGTGGAATTTTTTTGGCCAGGAATATCTCTCTCTATTTTTATCTATATAATAATACCTTTATCTATCTCTCTCTATCTCTCTTTATTAGATATAAGCTATTAACGTTGTCTTTTGTGTGTTATAAAATTAAATATAAGAATAATGCACTGGTTGTTTGGAAGAAATTTCTTTTACCGATAAGACCGCCATTTGTATCCTAAATACGTGTAAAATGTATTTTCGCTTTATACTTTTTCCTTTGGTGTACAATAAAGAATACTCCATCTATCTAGGGTTTATTTTTTTATAGAAATGAATTTGGCGTTCCCTGAAATTGCCGGCCGGGGCGGACACCCCGAGTTTCCCCCCTTAGATCCGGGGTTGTTCTTATGTGATAGTTTGGGCCGACTGAACAACTGAAGCCCCGTAAATATCCACATCTGAACAAGTATCCTTAAGATCGTCCTAACAATATTGGCCGAGCAACCTTGCAAGGAATCGTGAGTTTAACATTTGTTAGTTTTACGTCGTAACCTCTCTATAGTAATTACAATTAGACAGATATGGCAGACGAATAGCAAAAGCTCACTTTCGATAGCTATTAGCGCTGTGTCAAGGAAAACTCCTGGATATAGCGTCCGCGACTGGCAGCTATTAGATTTAAGTGTCTGTCTAGAATTAGCGGACTTGTTTGTTTTGAACAAGTTGACATTAGTCTGAAGAACATTCATCAGTGCTTTTATAGCAAATGTCAGTGTCGTGAAATCGTTAGCAAGAACTAACTTACGATCGAGCAACCACATTCACCTTTATTGATTGCCCTGCTGAGTCTTCGCGTCTTTATAACCTTTTACTTTATGCGTATTACTGATTCACTGTATTTCTAAGAAAAAATATCAATAGCAGTCAGGAGTTTTGTATCGTATCCGGTAGATGGCAATAGTCGAGCTTATACATTGGAATTAATAACAGCATCTGCGATATGTGCTCTGCCTAACCCTTCGGAGATTACAGGCGTGATTCTATGTAACAAAATAATCTCACTATAATTATAAATTGTTCGCCGTTCGTACACTATGAATAAAGTTATGTCAGGCTTATAATTATTAATATTAATATTAGGGATGATAGCCATTATACCATAGAACTAAATAAATATAATTATAAAATACGTCAAAAATACCGATATTCTTTATATAATATTGTACATACACCGTTTTTGATAAGCGTGTTTATTTATATTAGTATATATAGTATAAAAGGATATAAGAATTATGAGTTACCGTTTACTTCCGAGTGCTCAATAGAAAAAACTGGAATCTCAGCATTTGACATTTTAGTTGTAGAAAGTAGAATCGTATAAAAAAAAAAAAAATGTCTTTATGAGTGAATGGCGTATTAACTAGTATAAAGTAACAACAATGCGACATATCACATACCTAATTAGCTTAATTAGGGAAACCACGAACACTAGGAAATAAAGCATTTGTACAAATTTAACATTTATCATTAGAACGAATCATCCGGACTATATTTAATAATAAAAATGTAATAATAATATAATGACGCGATTATCGATAGAGATACGAAAAAATAAAACGATTCAGAATGGTAAGTACGGGTACGAAGTTATGAAAATCCAGAGAAAATTATTACTTATCCCAATATATAGGTATAGGAATGTCTGATATATAACGTGAGCAGACACTGAGACACTTCTATTTATGGCTAAAGATCATATTAAGGTACTTCAAGACAAAGATCATAATTTCGACAAACTATTTAAAAATTATGTTTTTAAATATTTGACTGACAGTAAAAGTAACTTCTGTCTAATGTTTAATGTAATAATCAATTAAGTAGGAAGTACCTGTAATAAGCAAAACTGAAGGTTAGTACAGTCTCACGTCAGTCTCAAGTTGGATATCAGAGTCAATCTGGAAAGTCCAGTTCTTTAGGTGCATATTAAACTAGTGGTATGCAGTTTTAAAAAATCCAAATTAATAACTTGTAATTTTCTAACGAAATTGTTTTCAAATGGCAAATAAAACAGTATAATTTAATAAATTCATTGTTCGCTGACTTGAATGTATTCGTGCCTGGATTCTTGTCTGTAACTATAAGATATTCCAAAAGGATTAATTAACCAGGACAATCAGAAAGTGGTGCATATTAAACTGTATGTGAATTAATATTTCAATGCAAAGTATCGACAGTAGCTCAGAATGTCGGTAGTATGCAAGATTCACTATACGCCAAAACCAATAAATAGATTATTTTGATGCATATTATCATCACAATGCAGGTTTTGGTCGTATCCCACGCCGAAATGGTCGAGAGGGTGGTCTGATCTGATCTGACGCACTCATATCGATATTTTTAATATGTGTAAAATTAAAGATCTTAATACATTTACAATTTAAGAAATCCTTGAACGATATTCACAAATAACCACAACGGTTCCGGAATCTTTTGACTTCCTTCTTAATTTAAAAGTGTATGTACGTTTAGGTCGTGATAGGTCTCTACCAAGATTTGTTTCGTCACTCCCTTTGGCATTATTTCGACACGATCTAACTACGCCCTTTTATGGCTGATATAAGACAGCAAAGAGCACCCACTTTACCTTCGTACGAATAACATCATCTCTGTACACATGATTTTCCATTGGTTTTAAAAGTTACAAGCCTTTTTGCATAAAAAGTCTTTTTGCATAATATAACGTAGCATCACGCCTGTATTCCCCAAAGAGTTAGACAGAGGAGTACTATTTGTACATCCACATTTCGCCGATGCCGTTACGTCATACATAAAAAGGGGCTTTTGCAATTTACTGGACTCAGTTCCAAACTTAGGGCTGCTACTAAATATTTTCTAACAGAAAATTCAAATAACACTTTGGCCGACCCATCAATAGAATTCAGGATCTCACGCTCAGTAGTCGCAATGAGGCAGTGATGATTTTTAAGTCATGATTTTTACGGGTTGTAAAAAATGTAAAAATAAGCGGACAACCGACCACAATCCACGACCACTCTTTATTGCGTCTCGTTGCCGGGATCCGCGTATGTCTTAATGGATTAAAGTAGCTAAAAAATCTATATAGCTTACGTTACTTTTAAAGTGTAGATATTTTATTTTATAGCCCTACTTAATTTCTACTTACAGCACTTAAGCATCTGACAGGCTGTCGTTATGAAATAAGGACAAATCCTAACCGGATTAGTTTTTGTCGCAGTCAAGCGTGTGCGATGTCGCACTGGCTGCTTTTTGTCGCTCGTGTGAATGTAGCCTTTCGTAATAAAGATTGCCATCGGTATGTGCGTGTGAGGGAAAGGTTTGGCAACTCTGTGTGCTAAATATTATGGATGCGTGTGCGCTTTTTCGAGATAAAAGTGATGGATTTTAAAATCGTGAGTTTTCACAACAGATCTTTTATCGATATTGCCTCATTTGTTAACACCAAAATGGCACGTAAGTACTGGCTTTGGAATTCTTGGTTCGATTGCCAGGTTAACCAAAACATAGTATTACCCATTTGAATTCTGTTTCAAAATAATCTGTTTATTTATTTGATTTATTAAAAACACAACTAAAGCACCATTACGGAGGACTAAATCGATATTATAGGTATATATAAAATTATGCTTACATACAAACCTAAAATTAATAAGAATTAAAAATTAAAATACGTAAGATATATGATACACGATTGTAGTCAGAAAATGACGATAAGTCCAACACATAGCGTAGATAGATAGATAGAGTAAAAGTATTCTTTATTGTACACCAAAAGGGTATAGAACAAAAGGAAAATATATTATACACATATGGTACAAATGGCGGTCTTATCGCTAAAAGCAAGGTGCATGGAAATAATCATGGAAGAAAATATAAAAAGTAATGGTCGGTGTACGAATATTAACTCATAAATAAACATTCATTATAAACAAATATATATTAATAGGGCGTACGAAACATAAGCTCAATATGTCACATGCGCTTTTTACTATCATACTGCGCAGGAGCTAATGATAAAGCAGTTAAAAATATTTAAAGTTTCGCCACAAATTAGTGAACACACTATAATTGGTGTTACTTAATATAAAGCTATTCTAATTAAGTTAAAACAATGAGTCGCACGTCTCTGGGAGTGTTTCTCTAACATTTTAGGACACCCATTGTTTTTGATCATTGTTATGATTCAGATAATGCAAGTTATACTTTAGCGTTAATCGTGGGTTATTGGTTAGCCCAAATGGTAAGTAGCATTACATAGCATCACGGCTTTATTCCCTGAGGGGTTAAGCAGAGGTGTAGGTACTGTTAATTGTACACTTTATTAAGTTATACATATTACATTTTTATTATAGAATAAGACAAGAAATTCCGTTGCCATCCACCGGGCAAAATTTTCAAATTTCCATTCAGAAAAACCCAATAGCACTTTGCTCGACCCGGAACTCGAACCCAGAGTAACCTCAGCAGCCGCCATTGCGACTACGAGACCAGTGAGGTAGTGTTTTATGACTGTACATGGTAGATATTATTTTATTAGACCCAAAATGTGTTCAGAGGCCCTAGTGTAAGTTTATTTCGACAAATTCGATTTAACGCATCGAACGCGTTCCCTCCGATTGGTCCGTTTCGTGCTCTCCACCAATTGGAGCGCCAAACGCGTTCGATGCGTTAAATCGAATTTGTCGAAATAAACTTACACTAGGGCCTCTGGCCTCCGATATTAGAGAACGCCACTTGGTTCGATCTTATGCAGCTTCAAGTATTATTAACATACAGTATATTGCAGTATATTCCAGTTAGTATACTATTGCAATGTGTAAATTGCATAGCTTACGAGTGTGACTTCAAGCGACAACACGCGACGTAGGAAACACGTGCAGCCCGATTAAATTAAATATATTTCACAAGGGAGGAATTTAATACATGTGCAATATTGTAACACCGGTAAATAGAAGTTTGACTGTACTTAGAAAATGTATATCCTAAGAAAAGTTAATAAGGATTGTATGGAAGAATCAATAAGTAACCTTTACACATGATGAAACGCAACTAAAACGAGTTTAAAAAGGCTTTAAGGATCAGCCTTTCATTTTTTGTCTTTACAGTCATCTTGCTATAGTTTCATCCAGATTCTATGACAATATACATGAGTTTTAGAATCAAGAGTTAAATGTAATGAATACGCTTAAGTCACCACTTTAATCACTCAATAGATATGGCTGCCTTATTATTAACCATAGAACACACGGTTTATGACGTCACGTCACGGCTTCTCTGCAAGAGTTAGACATCATTTAATGCCATGATTGAAAATAGTCTCTGTAATAGACCGGAAAATATATCTTAAAGAAAAAGTCAAAGTCAAATATTTTTATTTCGAGGAGGCCTTTACAGGCTCTTTCAAAACGTCGTGGTGCACGGTTCCAAAGTGGGGTAGGTCCTATGTAAAGACTATGCGAGTCCAATGTACGCAAAACTACACAAGAACAGTATTAATATAATAATTGGTGTCATATCATCATGACACCGTGGTGGGCTTCGGCGCGGTCTTCTTAGAGTTCCCGAGGCCCACCATATGGTGTCGAGGCGGAACACCGTGGTGAGTTTAGCTGGTAGGAGTCCGGCACACCCCTCCGCCCCCCAGGCGGAGGATAGCCCATGACGGGTTCTCACCAAGCTAATAAAAAAAAAGGCTCAATCACAATAATTGGAAAATATTTTTGCAACCAATTGACAATAAAATCCATTCAATATTAAGAACTCGTCTAAAAAAAGTAATTTATCAAATAGTTATAATTAGCACGCTCGAGTAAGTTTCATTGTAAAGTAATAAGTAAATGAGAATCACCGCCAGCGGTCACGGTGGTTGCTGCAACATCACGACCGCAACCACGCAGCGTAACCGTTGCAAAAGGGTTACGAACAACCGTGAAGCTATTATGACCTTTGCATTACAATTGTTTACTATTGTTTTATTTCGTTTCTGTGATTTTTTTTGTGAAAATTGTTTGTAATATTCAATTAATGTCTTATGGTAATCAATTTTATTAGAATATAGATGGCTAGGTATAAATATATTTATGATTATTTCCTCCTGTTTATGATAAGATGCTCGTTAGTAATAAATATTATTATAATCATACAGAGTTTTTGAAATATAGCATAATGTAATTACATATTATATTATGCTATATTTCGAAAACTCTGAAACGTGAAAATTATAAATTAATATTAAATTATAACGACAACCAAAGCCTACAAAATGCGTTTAGTCAAAATTACAAAAAAAAAAACACATTAGCTATGAGTTTCATCATAGCAATGTATGCAATTTTGTAATAAAAGTAGACTAGGTCTAGCACCAAACTGATTTTTCATACTTTCTCAAAGTATTTGGAAATTGTGTGCCACACATTCATCGACTACAAATTGTAGGAAACCGCTATTCCATTTTAAACTTAATTTCCATTAACATAAAGTTTATATGACATTGGTGAAAAGTGTGTGGTTATAATTTATAATATACGAGCAATATCTAGCTGCCATATATTTAGATGTGAGATTTATGATAGAATAGTGCGGTCATTGCGCAGGAGTTGATGTGACTTTTATTGTATAGTTATTGGTGGATTACAGAATGGTGAAATTGAGGGGTTCAGGAAGTTTGATAGAGTAGTAAAATTAAAAAAAATATTACAGAAGTGCCAAATTAATGGCATAATAAGGAAAATATAATTATTTAATCCCCTAAGTCAAAAGAAAGCCGCGCGCCGCACCGCGCCGCCGCCGGCGCGCAAACACATGCGTCGTCGTGTTTTCGGTTACTAACTGAATTCCAGACTTCAGGAATCTACTTTTAAGGAAATTAATAACCGTTTTTGAAGACTGAACTTTCTGGCTTCACTCTCCGGCTCTTTGTCATCCTTTTTCATAACGAAGTACGAAAGTGCATCTTTAAATAAACAATAAAGCAGAGATTAAATAATATCATTGACACAACATCGCAATCAACCTTCCTGTCATCTCACAAAAGAAAAGAAAGTTGATAATTATCTAAGCAGCAGCATTGTGAACAAGGAAGGAAATATAAAAAGTGCCCAATGCAAAGATCATTGAACATAATAAAGATGGCCGATAACTTACATTCAGTTTTTATTCACGTTACCTCTAGCATTAGTTATGCTAATTTAGAGTTTTTATAGGACCAAATTAACGGTTAGAAGAGCGTTATGGCTGTGAAAGTGTTAGGGCATAATGGTTAGGTAAGCAGTCATATGCAGTTTTATGAATTATGCAAATTTTTCGATGACGATATACAATGTTTGCCGACACGGTCGGTGTTTGTCGCGCTACGTGTAGCAAGTTTGATTCCTGTACGGAACAAATATTTGTATGACTTACAGGTATTTGTTCCTGATCTCGGTGTTTGTGTTGGTAAACGTACTCATGATACAGGATTTAGTCAGTAAGTACCTCTAATATAGAGCTAATTCTAAGGTTATATTACTTATTCCGAGCTGTTAGAAATCGGGCAATCGATTGTTCGACCATTGTTGTTGTAAAAATGCTCGTGCTGCCGCGGTGCACGCCAATGCTCACGTAATCAATTAAAATGTGGTCGATACTAAGACAGTCATTCAAGCGAATTAAGTTTTTTAAGGCCAAAAGGGCATTTACAACTCTATATTATATTCCTTACCAAATGTATTATCAGCTTTATGTAGATATATCTTTTATCGTAGACTAGCGGATATTTCTCATCAATAACCTCGAAAGGGTTCAGCGCTGGAACCTCTTACTCCATCCGAGGTTACAATACAAAGATTTACCCACAGTGATATCCATCAATGGTTATATTGTGTGAAAACAATGGCCGAAGCTAACTTTGAGCGCAATGAAACGAGAAACATGTTACCATAAAATTCCAAAATTTGACATAACGCATAGTAACTGGTATGTACATTTGTATACACATACTACTTAGGTATAGACCCGGGTACGTCTTAAAACTGCGGCCACACACCGAAGGACGGGCAGCAGCGTCCTCTCAATAATCGGTGAGCCACTGCGATCCCCAAGCCGCCTGCCAAACATGGGAATTATGGCAACGCCCCCCCCCCTAGAGGAGGCCTTCGTTCAGCAGTGGCTTCAGTTCGGCAGTGGCGTCTTCTGGCTGATGATGATGATGATGACTACTTAGGTACTACAAACACGCTTATTAGTAGTATTCGAAAAAGTCTGTAAACTCTACCCACGATGCAAGAGACGATTGATTATGTTGGATATTGGGGCGGTGTTTTATAAAAAGACCAAATTATAAAAATAAAAAAAAGATTCGTTCTATTTGATAAACATATTACACTTTAGTATCATAATTTACTGGGTAACATTAGAAAAAGGACTGAAACAAAAATTTATCCAAAAATTGCTAAAAGTATCATTAAGTTGCATTAATGCGGCTAATTTGAAGTTAGTAGGTATCTTCATATATTGAGGAAATCTACTATTGATTCGAGTGCTTATAACAATCAGTAGAGGGCGCGAAAATTAAAAAAACGTAGGTTGAAATCAATAATACATCTGGAAACTTCGCAGTTTAACAAATGCAAATATTTTACGGTAGCGTATACAATAGACGGATCTGTAACATGTTGAAATGCAAGATAGTGTCGATGGTGAAGATATCGTGTTATGAAGGACGTTGTGAGATTGAATCGTGAATGGGGCATCCTTCACGCTGCTCTGTGGATGGCATCGGGAGCATTTGATGCGGTGTTGGTGCAACAGTTCGCTGCTGATTTCGGAACTTGTTTGAAAGTGTTTAAAATAGTCAAACGGACTTTAGGTAGTGAGAAGAAAAATGACTTTTCCTTTTTCCGTTGAGAGTTCAAAATTGCTTAAGTGTTTCTTTAGTTTCGTTTTTGTATGAATTTTATGAGTCTTTCATGCCATAACTCTATAAATTGAACTTCGAAAATTACTGCTTATCACGTATGGATTTCTACTAATGTATTTTTTTGAACATTCCTGAAGTCAGACAGTGCTTCAAAACCTATTTTCAAAACAGCCTGTATAGCCTGGCAGTTGAACGCTTGCCTTCCATGTAAAAAGGTTTGAGTTTCAACTACTTTCGAATGTTTGTGCGGAATAAAATTTAATAAGGTTATATATGTAGATTCCTTTATATAGTCCTCGATGGTGGACTTCACCCTCAATCTAAGAAAAGGCCCGAGCCCGGGAAACGATTGCTGCTATTTCATGAAAACACCGAGAGGTTGATACCATCGTAATTAAAACGTAGATTTTTAAAGTAGACAAGTCACAGTTTTTTTGGCAACCTAATTTCTACCAACATATTATTTTAAACCAAAACATAATCAGTTATAAGGTACTCTAAATTGGTCAAGTCTAAATTAGTCAGTAATTGCAGTACAGACAAAAGTATAAGTGACAGAAGGTCTAGTCTACATCATTTTTGCGAAATCAAGTTCACATATATACGCGCCATACGAAGCAGAATGCTTAGTAAACCCAGGCGACTTTTTGACCTGGTGCAGCTCACGCTATCTTATAATATCTTTTTTTTTATATTTTGTCAGATTCCGGTAGCAGTTGTTTAAAAAGCAGAATAAAACATAGTGAATTCCACCTGTCTGAAATTGCTCCGATATAACCTTCACCACCGATATCCTAAGGTTAAACCGGTTGTGACTGACTTCAACCGACGAATGTCATGGATTTACATTTTGCATGAATTGCATGACAACAGGATCAACAACTTTTGTGTTTTACAAGACATGTTAATGTAAGATTTAACACTTGACCGCGAATAAGATTTGTACGCAAGTTGATTAATGAGTGCATGGATTATGGTGCCATGATCTTTAAAAAAGTATTATTATTTTTTTTAAAATACTGCGACTGTGTAGTTATATACATTGTGTACAGATTCATTTGCTGTTGAACTGTGTCTCGAGAGGGATGGTAATAAGTGTCGCTTACCCTTTTTTCCGAATTTTAATAATAACGTAATCTTTCTTTAAACGCTTAACATGCAACTAGTGGCAAACGAAATCGAGATTGTCGTATTTCTTTCTATAGAGGGAGACATATTATCTCTATAAGTGATTTATATTGAAGCGTGCAAGAATTGCACCTGTGCAGTTTATATCTCTGTATAGGTACCGTAAGCCTAGACTTAATAGTCCTTCTGTTTTACTTATTTAGTGGCACAGACCTCGGGACTAGGTCCTCCATTCATGTTCGGTAAAGAAAAACGAAAGGTTCACATAAATGTTCCGCAAGGTCACCGAACTAGCGCGTGCTCTTCCTCATGATACAGAACGAATTATTTATTAATACTTATTATAATGTTTGAGGTTTTTAGGAAAATTGCTATGTGTAGTAACAACGGCAATGCAGTTAAATGGGTCACGATCATTTTTTTACGAGTTTTTAATTTGATGATGTTAATGATTACAAAAATAAAAACACATGATGTGCATAAAATATCTGCACGTATCTGTGCGCTTGCGACGGAAAGTATTTCTTTTTCCCACCTTCTCCCAGTGTCAGTAAAAGAAGCAAGTGGTTGGCACTGACTACTAGAACTTGGGAAGAAGGACCAATTATATAACTGGTCCTTTTTCCTCAGTACTCTAAATTGTTGACGTCTAAGTCTCTCTCTCTCTCTCGTCTGACGTCGAGTTACAATTACATGATTCATTTCTTTACATGTGGTTTTTGTTGTATAGCTAGAATCGATACAGTTCTTTGTTAGAAAATTTTTGACCATATTCTTGCGTTTATGTGCCAACCGCTGGCAGTAAGGTTACTTAAATAGTTGTGTTTGAAATATAGGTATGGGTTATAACGTTGGAAGTGAACAATATTATCGATGTGTACTTGAGCTGGCATAACGTACTTTTTTTGTGTACAGTAAAGTATTCAGGGGTGTTCATTTTTTTATTTGAAGCGTTTCGAATAAGACGCATATTATTATCATATATTAGCTTTGAATTTGATTATGATCGCTACTGATAGATGTTCTAGATACTGAGAAACCTCCACAAAAAGCTATTTAGCTTCTTATATGATATTTCTTAGTGGGATTTACGACCAGGCGAGACACATTGTATGTTTTATTGTTATTACGTCTATAGGCGTTTAGTGTACCGAAATGTGTTAATGTGCAAACTATCTATGCCATAAAATGCCATGAAGAAACATTGGCAAAACATAATAGTTATGTCGATGAAATGTGGACCGTTTGTAGAAGACCTTTAGGGATCAAAGTTCAAATGTCAGGTTAGGACCCAACCGACATTTGGTAACATTTAGATTTCGAGATGGTATGTTTAGTAAAAAAGATTCTTGATGTATTTAATTGAGAATGTGGAAATTACCACGATTCTAGATCAGCGTTAGTCTGGATTAATTCTGGAAATTTGTTATTAATATGACATGATATAAATTTGATATGATTTACGATTTAAGTGAAGTTTACAAGTAGCAAAATTTCAAGAAAACAATAAAAAATATAAAAATACGTAATATTTTTTATTTTCATAAATATTTTCCTACGAAAACTAGACAAGGGAATTTTATTTTTCCCACAGAAGAAAATAAATAAATATGTGCGGATGAATAAATCCGCCACACAATGCATCCAACTCACCTTTTTGAAATCTCCAGCTTCCTCCAAAAATTCACAAATACTTTTCGAAATATAATATAATACAAAAATAAAATCGCGATGTAATCGTTCACTTAACACTCGTAGCGCGTTTTCGCGCGTCTAGAATGCGCGCCGGTCGCGTGCGTACTGCGCTTGCGCGGGTGATGCGTATGCGCCTGTTAACTGTTAAGATCTTGTTGTTGATCTATAAATAATGTTCAGTCATATAAGACAGTTTTGGCGTTAAATTGGCTATAAATAGTATTTGTTGTTTTGCACCGGTTTGTCGGTAATATGTAACATACTAAGTAGCATAATATGACTGTGTTTGTATAGTAGGGAATGGACTTAGAAACTTACTTGACATAATCGACTTCGTTAAAGTTCTACCTAAGTTAATAGTTGTAGTAATTAATTCTAATTTCGTAATTATAAACATATTTTTGTAAAAAAAACTGATTAAATGATACTTTATGGCTTACCGGTGAAAAGTAATTCCTCCTTGCCTTATACTTGATGTCTGACTTTTATAATAATTGCACAACACGGCATTTTAAAACATTTTTCGGCAATTTTAGCGCAGCTCTTTACACAGACGCACTCCGAAAGCGACTAAAAGCATGAAAGCGTGATTTCGGTTGAAGTATGATTGTCTAATCATACTTGCGGCGCGCCTGTCACGCCCACATTTCCATTCTAACCTCTTTTATCTGTTCTGTGGGTGATCCGCACCCACTATTTACCTCTCTTGGGTGATGGAGCCCTCGAGCACCCACGGAGTCCGCGCCCCTGCTGACAATGCAATAGGCTACTGAGCTAAAACAATATATTGTGACCTTTGACACGACAAGAAGAAGAAGCTCATAATATCATATCAAACCTTTTTATTCCGTATTTTTTGTCAATAGATCTTAGATTAACAAATGTGGGAGTTGAAAAAAGAAAAGGCACATTTGATTAGCCAGTGCCCATCAGTGCTATTCAAGGCGAAGATTGCAAGAAAAAACCTTTTGCCTTCAACTTGAAGTTCAGTTTTTATTGCACGCAATCAAACGCATTGTGTAACAAAAAACTTGACCTTATCGAGTCACCTTTACCCTGGACGTTGATTGGGCTTGCGATAATTTACATGAGACTTTGATATCCAGGCTAGAAGGAATTTTTTGTACTTTGTGGATTAAATACCGTTTGCCAACTGAATTCCTCCAAGAATCTAGACTTGAGAGGAAGAGGAAAAGAGAAGGCCAACATACCTGCAGCTGCCTACCCTCTTGAGAAATTAATTCCTCTTATAGAGCAACTGGATAAGCCTATTCTAAATACAGTGATCCGTTTAGTATAGTTGACAGTAGATAATATAAATTGTAAACTAACTAACGACGACACGGTTGGCGTAGTGGTTAAGCAATTAGCTTTCCGCGCTACATGTCGCGGGTTCTATCCCCGCACGGAACAAATATTTGTATGATCTACAGATAGTTGTTTCGGGTCTGGATGTGTGTGCATGTGACATGTATGTTTGTAAACGGTACCCAAGATACAGGAGAAATCATAGAGGCAAAGTTTTTTAAAAAGAAAAAAAAAAGTAGAAATAAATCTTTTTTTTTTTGAGTTTCTTGTCTTTCTCTACTGCATGAGTCCAACCCACTTTTGGAACCGAGCACCTGGAGTTTCTACTTTTGAGAAGTGCTTGACTTTGACTACAGCAGTAGATACGTCTGGTAGACACTAACCATCAAACTCTTTCAGTATTATCGAGCGGGTGTACCGATGCTTATTCGATCGGGAAATTCTATAACACCATGGAATCTTCAAAACTTTTTGCATCAAGACCGTCTGTGGTCGAGTAGCGTCCTTCACCATAGCCCATTAATTGATAATTACTAAACGCTCTGCTAATCAAGACTGAATCATTTGGTAACCTTCTAAAAAGTATTTTAGTAAGAGATGTGAAGCCTCTATAAAAAAAAGAAAAAATACGTTAAATTAGCATCACGCTTGTATCTCCAAAGTGTTAGGCAGAGGTGTACACCCACATTGCGCCGAGGAAATCTAATTGCCATTAACTGGATGCGCATGAAAAACCCAATAACACTTTGCCCGACCCGAGAATCGAACCTCACGCTCAGCAGTCGCGCTTGTGAGGCAACTGAGGCAGTTCGAAAAAAACGTGCTGCAAATTTGAAATAGTATTTATAAATAAGTTTCAGACGTTCAATTGTCGAAGTTAGGCAGTGTATAATAAATTTGAAAACGTGAGTTAGTTAAGTTCTTCATCCGTCGTGTCGGTGTGAGCTCTCATGCTATAGGACATGTTAATGCCAGTTAACGAAACGGTTTTAAACAAAGTGGGTCTATAGATTGACAGAATTATTGATGTGGCTGCACGGTTGGCGCGGTGGTTGAGCGATCGACTCCTGCGCTACGTGTCGCGGGTATGATTCCCTCACGGAACCAATATTTATATGATCTATAGATCGTTACGCGTCTGGGTGTTTGTCCATATGAATATTTGTGTTTGTAAACGCACCCACGATACAATATGGATAATTCCTAGTGTGGGGCGACGCATTTTTAAGATTAATTATACGATTTTATTAAGTTTTATGTCTAAAGTTTATTTATTTATTATTATCTATTGGGAGCCCTTCGCCTCACTGACTTACATCGAGGTGTACTAAATGTACACCTAAATTTCGCTAACGCCGTTATTGAGTTCCATGCGAACTCCGTGCTGCTACTGATAAAACGTTTTGCCATCCCCGGGAATCGAACTAACGACCTCACACTCAGCAAATCAATGAGGCTACTACTTATATGTTTAAAAATATATGCGCCATTTTGTCTCATTTACGGTTTACCAGCATTACTCACCTATTTGGAATATAATGCAGAATTTGGCTGCAGTAGCATTTGGGGTCTATCAGCCTTTATGACTAATAATTTAGCTTACAACACGTTACTTATCGGAAAGTTGCAGAAACGTGATGGTGCATTTCAATCAATATCAATAATATACCTAATAACAGAGATGGTTGTCTGACTAATGCACTTTATTAAGTGTAGGATTCACTGGACCGAAAACGACATTACTATTTCCATCTCGGAAGTAAATCGGCATCAATTACTGCAGATAAAATGTTTCACATATATAGTCATTTCATTTTATAGAAATGTGCACTCCACGGAATATCTTCGGGAAGAAGAAATATTCTCGCAGTTTACTTTACATACAGATATTCAATAGCAATAACAATGACTCCACAATCATTATCATCTGCATAGCCTTTTCGCAACTACCGTACACTGGGGTCGGCTGAGATTAACAAGATTCGGACGAAGGGACCGCCATCTGACCTCCGCCATCACAGCATTATAATATACTATCGGCCTGCCCCGGCTTCGCACGGGTAGCAGAGCATATACGCCTTCATTTTTTTTCTGTCGTAGTGTCGTATCTGCCTTTTATGTCGAGCATTTACTCGGTGCACGCCCGTAAAGCTCCCAGTCGGTATGATTTTTCCATCGTCATTTTATCATCGTCATATTACAGCCAATTTACACAAAACTTTAACGAACTATACACTTAAACCTTTCTCATGAATCACTCTGTCTATTGGTGAAAACCGCATGAAAATCCGTTCAGTAGTTTTTGAGTTTATCGTGAGCAGACAGACGCGGCGGGGGACTTCGTTTTATAATATGTAGTGATAAAGATCCTAAAACAAAAAAAAAAAAATATATAGCTTTTAAAATGTTCAAAGTAAGACACTTAAAGCTAATCTAAGAATAATTAATACACTGTTATGCAATAGAGGAGTAGATACTACAATACAGTACATTAGAATAGGCTAGCTTATACTTTCGACAGTCCAATCAGTCAAATATCAGTCATCCTGGCTTTTAAAAGTTCAGTTCTTTATGTAACAAACTAGAAAATATTCTAAGAAAGTTTTAAATATGTATCTTATATTTTTTATGACTGTTTTAGAACAGCTTATAGATAGTATTGCAGGTAATCGGTAATCGAAAGATTATGTTTAATGCATTTTATTTTCATAAGCTGTGCTTGGCCTGGAAACGCAGAATAACTGTTATGTAAGAATATTGGGTAATTAATGTTAATGAAAAGGGGACACTATGGTGATCAGATCGATGCTGATGAGTTTATATCAGTAATATTTTTTGGCTCATTGGTCTAGATTACAAGTGTGGCTGCTGTGCGTGAGGAGCACCGGGTTTGATTTTAGAGTTAGGCAAAGTGTTGAAAAATTCTCAGTAGCAGCCCGGAGTATGTGCCCGGTAGTTAGTAATAGGCTCGCTCCTATATCATAGGAATTAATAACAGCATCGGCTTAATGTTGGTGAACAATAGTAACCCGCATAACCTTTGATAATACAAGCATGATGATGATGCTATGTTACGTTAATACTACGAGTACTCATTGACGATAAAAAAAACTTTTTACCACAATCAAAATCACATGATCAAAGTTTTTATATTTATTGAGCTAGTTACTGAATAACTTTACTTAAACTGTTTCAAGAACTGATTCGATGTAGCACTCAATTCTGAGAATAGCGTGCACTTAACACATTAGAGGGAAATGGTTAGTCTTTTCCTTCCAATGTGTAAGTATTTAGTTTCTTACCTGTCATGCCATACTTTAGCTATATTGGGGTTCCACACAAGTGCATTCATAGAAGTGATCTATTAATTTTTAAATGACTATAATTAGTGTTTCTAATTTTAAGTACTCATTGCGGAACTAAAGACCAAAGCTAGTTTGTAGCTTGGCAAAATGTCACTAAATCAGTTGTTTCCCATTATGAGTCAGCTTTCATCACCATCGTCAGTCCGATGTTTAATTAAGTGTAGGCGCGTGTTCCAGTCTGATCAGATACGGATGAATATCTGCTCGGAGCTCTATTTTGCTCGGAGCTTATGATCGTCTTTAAAGATATTCAAAGGTTAAATCGGTCCATATTCGGACTGATGATCGGTAACGGTAACGCATATGTAACTAATATCTCCTAATGTTGAATGACAACTGCAACACTGCACTCATCAGACGCGGAGCGGTTCAGATTCGTCGAGTTGAGAACCTTTTTCTTTTTTTCGTCGGTTAAAAACATCCGTATTGTATAAAGTGTAGGCGCTTTACAAAACTGCCCTGTTTTCTACAGCGTTTTTTTACGATTTGACTGCAACATGTACATACAGATGGCTTTTTATTCAGGGTGTAAAATATCGATTAATTTCCCTAGTAACTACTTAGTTTCAAGTTCACAGGCATGGATAATTTAATTATTATATTAAAAT
Organism: Shargacucullia verbasci; assembly: GCA_947562105.1. Lineage (NCBI taxonomy): Eukaryota > Metazoa > Arthropoda > Insecta > Lepidoptera > Noctuidae > Shargacucullia > Shargacucullia verbasci. The sequence continues at coordinate 11,903,296 of OX387301.1, forward strand.
ATATGTATATCCAGGTACACTGTAAACCCTGTACTCTAATTCTGTCTCCATAAAGTAGCTCAGCCCTTTCTATATAATTACAGCTGCAGCTGATAACCGCTGCGTACGCGCAGGTGTGATACGATGCAACTTTCCACGTTGCGTCATGTGTGACCCGGGGTACAGACAGCAGGGATTACTGATAAGATATGACGATTATTTTGTTTGGTTTTAATTATGTGGTTATGTAAGATTTATACGTAAGTTTAGCTCACTTGAAAATCATGAGAATTATAATGAATATGAATTTAGCTATTGTATTATATTATATCCAAGGAAATTAAAGACCACGACCACGTGACGTCATAGTAACATTTAGATATAGATGTCTTTCACGGAGCGTTTTGATTAAAAAGAACACGAGATTTATTACTAGGTTTGTGTGCTTGTACAGCAAGGTTTTTAAGGGGTTGATGCAGATTATGAAATAATACAGGATTTCCCAAAGAGTTTGAAAGCAACACTCTTAGATGGGCAGACAGCAGTTGATTTATCAAACAAATAGTAAAAAGGACTAATGGACTTTTAAGCCGTTTGCTGACACAAGCACGATGACAACTTACCATTTACGATGATACATAATATTGCATGAACTCACCCTAAACTAAACAAATCTTCTTTTCCAAAAGTGGTAGGTCTAAAAGAGGACGTAGAAATAGGCTGGGTAAGGAAGATGGAGACATTTATATTAAAATTGAAGCAAGTTTTCCCGCATAAGGAAAATTATATTTTCTGACTGTATCAAGTCTAATACGTATAAACAAAACAGTACCATGTGCTTTTGATTAATACAGTTGCACTTTTATGCAATTCAGAAAGACTCAAGTAAAGTCTGAACCTTAATACGTTGCTTTAAGGATTATGATAAGGTTTATGAACCGTGAAACCAACTAGAATCATTTCTAATGGTTCTAGTTTGGTCGTCGATTTACCTGGTTGTGAGCCGGTTTGGAATACTGGGAAATATGTTATAAAGACTAACAATTATACAGATAATGACGTAGTTTCTGTTATGCACAAAAGTATTTCGCTATCGTTATATGTCTTACAAAGATCATTGAAAAAGGACACCAATATTTAGAATGAGTCTTAAACACATCGAGAACTCATAATATTTTGTGACCTTATCCAGCAGCAATGCAAGATAAAAGTAAGTAGAAAAATATATAAAAATCTTTACACAGGCATTATATATCTTACAAACGGCATTAGCCATTGTGTGGCGATCAGCACCTGTAAACAATGTTTTTTTTTTGTTGTAAATTCATGAAAATTTTCTAATGAAATTTAAGCTGTAGGTACAGAAGAGTGATACATTTTGTCCTATCTGCATCTCATTGATCTACGTAATCCAAAGATCGGCTTGACTTTTAGACTCATATTATTGTTGATTGAATAACCTGACCAAATTGGAGCGATGCGATGCTATAATGTTCAATGATCGCCATGACATTTGGATAATATGTAAGACTTTCGACTACTCCATGAAAGGTTAGTTTTGACAGGAGCAAACAAGATTGTGATGAGAATTGAGTTGTCTGTACAAATAAAGAAGTAATACCGAGATGTAAGAGGAAGGAGGCAATATTTATTTTCACGAACAATTACATTAAATGTTGTAATGATGCCTCAACTCAAAGACCTGAAAAAACTATGCGGGAATGAAACATAGGACCCGTCGTGTGGAAAGCCAATAGATGTCAAAGTGTTTGGTCTTTTGATACGTGAATGGTTGTCGCGAGCAGATAAAGGTTAGACATTCATAATGGAACATTAAATAGCATCACGCCAGTATTTCCTGAAGAGATAGGCTGAGGTGTACTATTGTTAGATTTCCATTTCGTCGATGCTGTTATTAATTCCCATGTAATGGGGGCGAGCCTATTGCCAACTACCGGCTTTTTGCCACTTTGCCCGATCCGGTGATCAAACCCAGGTCCTTACGCTTATTAGCAACGCTTGTACCACTAGAGTAGGCATTCCTTCGGATATCAAATTGTTAAATTACGTAGAATGTTATTCTAAAGTCTGCGCAGTCTCATTCATTTGTTTTGAATGAACTCCGTCACCTAATCACTTGTGGTGAAGATGTTGCACACAATGTGGAGCGATGTGTTCTGGATAAAAGTTAGTTATATATAATGTGCGCTTCCGTTCACAGCGTTGGTACGTAGTTTTACAATGACATGTTTCTCTGATATCTAAACACTTTTTTTATTAGTAAAAAGTGTATGCGTGTGGAGTGTGGTGTCCTAGGTACATCCGGCTCACTAGGCCCTCTGGTCCAATACAAACTTTGCGTATTGACTAATCTTGCCATGTTCATGTTAGGTATATTTCATTCTAAGATTATACTAGTCTTAGCATCTAATTCAATGTTTTTATTTTCAAAGCAGTAGTTAATTTTTTAATAAATTTCTTACCAACCGTTAGCTGCTAATGCTATCACAAAGTAGTATGAGAATTTTTATATTAATGAAGATTTTTTGTGTAGATACTGTGTACATCAGGAGGTACACCTCTTCCTTAAAACCTGTTATAAATATTTATTTTGTGACGACAAACCCACTGCCTGATTCGGCAATCAAACCTAGGACCTCGTTCCCAGGTAATAGGCGTAAACATTTTCAATAGATAAGGAATTTTGTAGAGAACTCTATTTAAACTCACAGCTTCCCTATATACATAAGTTATAGTTAAGAAACAGACCGTGTGGCTCTCTGACCCTGTTCCCACGGCGCATCACTTTCGGTTTCTGCCAGACGATACATTCACGACCTATAGTGGTGTACAACTGGACCATCCATTTACACTTTCGATGGTTTTAGTTCTTCGATAAAACTAGCTACGACTATGAGGTTGTGGAATTCCTTATGTCTAGCTTCGTTTTCGTGGGTCGTACTTTAACTGAGTCCCGTTTTAAAATCACGGAATCCATCTATTCATACAGGAATAACATTTCGAAATCTGGGGGCACGGTAGTGTAGTAAAAAAATTCTAAAAGTAGGAACTGTTACGCCCTATTCATTTTTTAGTTTTCGTAATTGTTAAGTGCGAGCCATATGGTCTCATCTTGGCAACATTTTACATGAAAATGTTTTTGGTGGGATACTTATTTTCAGGAATGTTAATTCTGTCGAAATATTTAGGCTGTCTTAATTAATCAAAGTTACAACATGGGGCAATATTACCTGATACGAACAATGTTGAGTAAATAAAAAATATTTATATTTCCATTTCCTTTGACCTACTAATTCATTACAATCACAACATCGAGTTAATACAATAGCAATAGTATTCATTCAAACAGATACAAATTATTTACAAACAATATCGATAAACAAGTCACAACACTATCGGCGTGATTTCATTGATAGATCACCGAGTTCACGACTGTACCTAGACACAGCTAATATCGGTTAGTTGGAGGGTAACCACCTCGAACATTAAAAACCAAGGACAACCACAAACTCACACTATAAAATTCTAGATATCCGACTTTATAACTACGGTGTTACTACACTATCGATGTCTGGGGAAGCACGCTTTACAGTTATCATTCGACAATAGAATACGTCGGGCAGTCGATCAAAGAGTTTGACATTCAGTCTATGTAGGTATTATGTGCCAGTAATTGGGTGAAGGGAATAACTCCGTGTTAATCTACTAACATTCTATTGAAACCGTACTAAGTTGGGAAAAGTACGTAGATTTTTTAGACGTTCTTGAAACCATAACAAAATATTTTTCAAGAACATTATGGTCACTTTAGTAACAAAAGAACGAGTTTAAATCTAATAGATACATAGTAAGAGGTCAACTACAGTACTTGGTCAATCTGATTACATAAAAATGATTTAGTATTGTGCTTGTTGGAAACCTGTGTTTTTATCTCAGAATTGCTGTTTACGGTGAGAAATGGGTGTAAATTATGAGTTATGTCTTTGTGAATAGTTGTCTAACATTACGTTTATGTTTTTTATTTCGGAATTGATGGAGCCATCTTTCTAGAGGTAATTGTAACTGCCTTGATATTAAAATCATTGTTATAGAGAGGGAACTAAGTAAAATATATAATCATGTGGATAGTCTTTTACTAGGGATTTTACCTGTTAGGTAATTTACTACCTAGAACTAGAATTTGTTGAATAACTTGGTCTATGATATGGGTCATCGCGTCGTTTAGATAGATATGCAAAGATAATTGACCACACTACACTACGCTACAGTCTAAATGTAACGTTTTTGACAGTTTTCTTTGCTAGTAGAATATTGTAAATAATAAGGTTCAAAACTTAGGATTATGTGTATAGTGACATCTGTCATTAAATTCATACAACTTATTTCACGAGTTGTCAGTTATAATGGATAGATGCCGTTAGCAACACCGAAAATACTCAACTTGTATGTCAAATAAGTTTGGTACACTGGCTAAAATACTGTCATAAATCATGATTATCGATTGAATTATTGCGATTATCAATAGCTATAAATAAGTAAGTATTTCGTAACATACTTTAGGCGATATACGCATAAAATAAATCATTAACGACCGGTTTTGTTTCATTCTACTAGTTTTACTCTTTGACTAGTAGGCCTCATTCTGTCAACTTTTTAATTGGACGTAACATGTTACATAAGTTAAACATAAGCTACTTCTAATTAAGGTCTTACGTGTATTTCAAGATATTTGACAAACTACTTAGGTAATTACGTCATGCACTGCAGGGAATGGCGTCCCCGAGTACTTAAATACCTTCAGCATATCCACCAGTCAACCCCGTTACGAAATTTGTTACTGCTAATCTTTTACGCATAAGTTCACATACCTAACACATAAGCAATTTCCATAAGAGCTGACCCGACAAAAGAAGATATTGTATAGCCTGTAAATGTTCCTTGTTGAAATTAGGCCGTGTCCTCATGCACTAAATACTGTCACAAGAACATAATTTTCCATACATACAAAACAATATAAACAAGTAATATTATTACCATAATCGTATGACGTAACAATCTTATCATATCATGAGGATCATGATTTGCGAAAATGAACTTTAATTTCAACTGAGTATGTCAAGTTTCCGTAGTGTAGCGGTTATCACGTGTGCTTCACACGCACAAGGCCCCCGGTTCGATCCCGGGCGGAAACAGTGTCTCTTTTTGCATTTATTAATTGCGAGATAATGTTCCGTTTAACATAATTAAATCGAACTTTTTTGTTGTAAGTTCATATTGGTTACATTATAATTTAACTATTTCTATTATAAATTGTGACGCCGTTGGAAATTAAAATGCAAGGCGCTTCTATTAGGCACAATGTAATACCTAAATTACTTCAAAGGCGTTGAGGTTTTAGCGTGATAATCATAAAACCAATATGTTAAGACTAGTTAACTAACCATAGACTTATTCATACCTAGAGTACCTACAGACGTATTGGGCAAATAAGGCATTAAGTCATCTGCATCATCTTCCTAGCCTTTTCCCATGTTATTGATATTGATACCCTAAGGTTAAACTGCTCGTCAGACTTTTTTTTGATATCTGTAACAACTGTCTTAGGTTTTTGTATGATATCCGGGACCAACTACATTACTGTGCTTTGAGGTTCGAAAGGGGGGGAGGGGGTTTGGCAAAAATCACGAAATATCTCAAGGGGGAGGTGTAGTAAAATATCACGTGTATTTATTTTCTCACTTGCTAATCCGTGGTCCGAGGACAATGTAAATTAAATATGTTCATGTATTAGTACAATATATGTTTTTCGCATGATTACACCATTCCCTTATTATTTTTATGCCAGTCAAAAACAACCCAATAATAAAACTGTAGCGACAACTACTCGCAACATGGCAAAAAGTAAAGCGCCATCTATCAGAGTGAAGCTACAACAACAAACCCTGAATCGCACTATGAAAGTTTACAATGATTCTAACACATATACGAATATCCGACATCAACTGTCGGGCTTCGGCCCGCCAGGCTAACCACCTTGCCTGGTCGGAGGATCCTCCCTTTTCAATGGAGGAACACCATACCTCGTTCCTCCATAAAACTATAGATGAATGCAGTCAAACTGTTTGTGTAGTTTTGTGAGGCATTGTATGCAGTTCATAAGCTTACGTTGTGTTTTTAAACAAATAAATAAATAATAACAACAAACAACGTACAAAAATACGCGTCTTTATCGTCCGATGAGCACACTCAAAGATAACCATAACTTTAGCATCACGCCTGTATTGCACGAAGGATTAGCAAGGGCGGATCCAGCTTTCAAGTCAGGGAAGCAGGGATCCAGCTTTGAAGTCTAGTCGGGACAGGCTCCTATTCGATTACAATAATAAATACTGTACGATCAATGCGATTAGAAAAATTATCAGTGGTCGACCTAGAACCAGGCCAGGGGGGGTCATGACCCCAATGACCCCCCCCCGGATCCGCCCTTGAGGGTTAGACAGAGGTGTACTATTGTACACCCACATTTCGCCGATGCTGTTAGTGTGTCCCATATAATAAGGGACGAGTCTATTGCCATCTACCGGGCACACTTCCAGACTCTGTATTGCTAAGACTGTTCACACAGAAAACTCAATAACACTGCCCGACCCCGGCGTCGAACCCAAGATCTCACGTTCTACAGTTGCGCATGCGACCACTAGCCCAATGAGACGGTATGATGTAACTTCATTTGGAAAAAGGTTAATAGTAATATTAAGTACACACACAAAGATTATGTATATTTGTGTAAGCACATATAAACGGGTTTTTCATCTTAGAAAATTTAAGCTAAACGCGGAGAAGCGGGGATATGTTTTTTCGGCTTACATATTTTTAAAGTTTTACTTTAAAATGTTTCAGTTGTTTGTTTAGCAGTTTTTTCATATAAATAACGAATACATTATATGTATATCAAAAACGAGCATACAATAAAATATTTACTCTTTTTTGTGAGCTTTGCGTTGGGTTTTTTACTTTTTTTATTGTTAATGTGTTTTGATGTGTCGTGTCCTCTGATATATTTACGCCACGACACTTATCTACTTTATGTTATGTATGAGTCGTTTTAATATTCGTTATAAAATGTGTGGCTTTCATTATTCATACATTTTTTTGCGTTTTGAAACTACCAAGGGAATAGAGTACGACAGCGTTTAACTAAAAAGAGATCTTATCGACTCGTACTCCCTGATTTTTGTGTATGCGATGTCTTTATGTACAAGTTAGACCAAGCGTAAATTACTATGTTTTGAACAAGCTACGATTTCGTTTTGTGGTCACATGATCGATTTCCAGATCGGACAGTGTATGAATATCGTGCCCTGTAGATGGTAGGCAAAATGTAGGTATGGTATTAGCGAAATTTTAGGCAGAGACATATCGTACACCTAGTACAATATGTCTCTGCCTAACCTTTCGAGGAGTACAAGTGTGACGCTATTTAATGTTATTTTTGGCTAGTTACCGATAGTTTATTTGATGTAGTCATCACCTTGCGTAACAGAAATCAAAAACAAGAAAGCGAATGAAATATTACAAGTCATAAAAGATCAACTTTGTTCAAGGGACGCCAGATGGCGCCACGGTGAAGATTCGTTTTAAGATTATTATTTTTTACTACCATAAATAACCACAATTAGGTATTATACCTACTCCTGTGAACTTAGGGTCAAGTACCTGCATGAATGCTGCAATGACAAGCTTTTGTGGCATTATTATTTAAAGTGTCCCTACCCGCAGAAAACGGACTTTGTGTTCGTGCCATTGACATTTAGTTTTGACACTCGAGTCATTGTGCTTTATTTTTTATTATTAAACGTTGACACAGGATATCTCCTGCATCGTGGGTGCTGCATACAAACATACAAATTGCACGTACTCACACACAGACCTAAAACACTACTACTACTTGAAGATGACACAAATATTGTTTCGTGCGAGAATCTAACCTGTAACACTACCTTTTTATTCAATTAAAAAGGTCTAAACCCTTGGGCCTGACCGTTGTTGTGGTGAGATCAGTGCCCGTATTTATAGCTCAGTTGACATTTTAGCAATACTGAATAATGCAAAGGTTGATTAAATTATTTTATTGGTTGATCTGTAGTATCCTACGTGGAGAGGTTAAAAGGAAAGACTAATGTTGAAACCAAGAGAAGAAAGTAAATTCGCGATCATCATGTGATGTCAGAAATAGGCAAGAAGTTTTTTTCGAACTTTCTTTCAATATCGAAATGAAATGAAATTATTTATTTTGCAATTAGGATTTTTCAATCACTTTTACACGTCTTTTTTTAAAGTAGATAGCGTCGGCATTTCCTATGACTATCCCTGAGAAGAAACGCCGAAACCAACTCAGGGGTCAAAGTCTATTTTAAAGTCCAGACAGATTGTAATGATGTAAGGGTTTATGTGAGACAAATATAGGGTGGAATAGCCTTTTGAAGACAGTGCCATAACTATTTGAGCTAACCTGTCGCAACAGAGTGCAGGCATGCATCAGTTATCGTGAGAATTAATGAAATTAAGAGCGTTCAGCCTAGATCTCACTCACATTTACAATGTATAGCGGTTATATATAAGAAATCATTTCAATTTAAACGACATTACAATATCAAAATAATGAAGTAAATAATTTAATAATTAATGGCAAAAATTGCGAGCGGCTCAATCCCAAGCGTTTTTGTCATCTAAATAGTCCGAAATTTTATAGTATCCTTTTTTACAAAGTTTAGATTTAATTAGAATTTTGAACTTCTTTAATGTTAAATTACGTATATCTTTGCATGTTAGTGAAGTATGTAAAACCTTTCCCCACACTAGGACTGATTCCTGTATCGTGGGTGCGTTTATAAACACATACATTCACATATACAAAGACCCAGACTCAAATCAACTATCTGACGATCATACAAATATTTGTTCCGTTCGGGAATCGAACCCGTGACACGAAGCGCAGCAGTCGATCTCAACCATATTCTAATTGTTCGTGTTTAGAGTACAGTAGCCAAGTTATAGAAACATCAATTATATTTAAGTACCGACTTGAGTTGTCGTAGGTCTAAAAACCACTTGAATCATCAGTCTTAAGTTCTTTTATAGAGCTGTTCTATTACTTAACTACTTACTTAAGTCTTTCTACGAAACAATTGAACCACAATATGATGTTGGCTGATGTTGTTTTATTGCGTCATCACGTCTCTACAACTCAAAAAACCTCAAGATGATCATATTTACATAAAATTTGTAGGTATTGGTATTTTGTACATAGTTTCCAAAAAGCAGTGACAGTCTAGATCTAGTCAGTAGACTGTCACTAGCGATCCACCACTCAGTGGCGTAGCTAGGTAACCAAAAACCCTGAGGCAAAAAATGAACTAGGCCCCCAACTAAACTATTTAAAATCATTTGTTCTGTATTCGTCGTGTTCCAAATTCGATGTACCTCCAGATTTGTCGTAATCCAGATTCGTCGTACTCCAGGTTCGTCGAAATACAGTCAACTCCATAATAAAATTTAAAACCAAATACAAATTGTAACTTATTTTAATGAACGAATTAAAACTATTTTATGAGAATAAAAGAAAATATCTACCTGTTACCGTTAAAAAAATACAGTCCTGTGACAGACACACAGACAGCGGAGGCACGTTAATAGGGTCCCGTTGAGCACCCTTTGGGTACCAAGTTTCAAACAAAGATGTTCGAGACTTGTTGGGAATTCCCCTGTATTTTTTCAAATAACTTGCTATTATTAAAGTCGCGTTCCTGAAATCTGGACTACATCAATTTATAGTTTGTAAGTCAAAGTCCGAGGGGCCCCCTGAGCTTGGGGGCCCCGGGGCACTGCCCCGTCTAGCCCTCCGGTAGCTACGCCACTGCCACCACTAGACTCTAGTGGTTGATCGCTTGCCTCTCATGATGAATTTGATAAGAAATCAGATGAATTAACGTACACTTGAGGCTCCATAAAAATATCCATGGCGTGTTTAGTTTGGCAACCCGCACCAACTCAGTGGGGTGGACTAAAGGCTAGCCCTTCTCATTCTGAGAAAAGGAATCCCATGCCTAGCCGTGGGACTGTAGGTAAGCATAAGGCTGGAATTTTTACCGTTTATTTTTTAATAAATGTCTAATTACGAAAACGTTTAGGGTCTGTAGGCTACATTTTTATTTGCATTTGTTTGTGAGTTATAATCATCAATATAATAAATACTTCATCATTGACTTCTCCGAGCCGTTTGTTAAAGTCCTCGCTTTGATGATGTCAATCGCAGAGGCTTTTTCCTTGCGTCCTCATACTATTTAGCCAGCAAGGCAGCAATTTAACTAAATTAATTATGAAATCGTATTATCTATTAAATTAATCTGGCGTATTTGTGTATTTTTCTCATATTTATGTGGTCATAGAAAAAAAATTATAGACAGCTAATGCTAATAAATAGAAGATGTCAATGTCAAGTAACTCGAGTGCATTAATTATGGCCAAAGTCATGAAGAATGTTAATCACGTGATTAGCATTAACTTTGGCATAAATTAACATTATTAAATATTTATTTGTACAAAAAGAAGAAGATTAATTAAAATATAATAGTTTGCTTTTTGGACTGCCTAATGGCACTAAGGTGATGATATAAGCACAGCTACTGAAACTGCGATCCTGGGTTTGATTCCAAGGTCGTGTTAGGTTATTTTCTCACATACGATATCCAATATGGTCCAAAATTTATATAACAAGTCAGTATAGTTCTGCCTCATCGGTCAAAAGGTCGCTGTGCGTCGGTTCGAGTTCGATTCGGGAGAATTGTTATCAAGTTATTGTATACAAAAATTATCACAATCAATATGCTTATGTAGAATAATTTTGTTCATATAATATTCAAAATTGTCACGTAATCGAATTTGTAATTTCTCCTAGACTGAAGTTCAAGGTGAAACGTCACATGTGATACGGAATTTCATCTTACATTTGTCTCCATGATGAGATTGGTCTAGTGGTCGGAAAGCGCGGCTGGTGAACATGAGGTCCTAAATTCATATCTTTTCTATTCGTGTAGACCATGAAAAGCTCTTACAAAGCGGTACGCGTTTGATATCCAGGTTGGACAAAGTGTTATTTGGCCTGGAGTTCGCCAAATATAGGCATACATTGTAATTCCCTCCATGCTTTTGGAATAATAAAAAAGCATTTTTTACCTACCTCCTAATTAAAAATGACTTTATTCTCCAGTTGCTTCGCTATAAACCAAAATGTACATATTAATGTCTATAAGAATATTCCATAGCAGAGGTAAACAATAGGCTATTAAAAATATAAATAGTAAAATAATGTTTTATGAGTGATTCGCTCACGTGAGTAATATCTAACGTCGTTTAGTTCAGAAAATATCCGCTAATCACTTCACTAATTTCTTCAGTGTGATGGCGCTAGTGTAGTCGTACAACACAACATTTATTTTTCAGGGATTTAATAACCTAACGTCGTGCATTACCCAAAAATACACGTGAGTAAAATTTTACACATGGACGTACGTGATGATAATTTTGCTAAGAAAAATTACATAATTAATAAATATATTTTCCAAAAGATGAAATTCCATGAAAATACTCAGAATCCTTAATTTCTTATTCTGACAAACCTACCTACAATTTAAAAAATAATGGGTGGAATTATTTTTTACTCCGTGAGAAATTAGAACTAGTCTTTAGGGTGTCTGATGTCACTTCATTAACTATTAATATCGCTAAAGGAAAACTATGGCATATTGGTATATAAAACTACATCAGAACAGTTTCACCAACATCCAGAGTTTCAATTACTGACGTGGTCCGAGGAGTCTCCACATAAGCATTCCTCCCAAGAATAGTTTCTACGCCGATTCAATACTGCAACCAAACTGTTTTTTTTTTGTAACACAGACATACATATCATATACATATCCTGCTATAGATCTTGGGCCCTTTTACCAGAAGGCAGGAAAAAAAGCACATTTTGGGTGGCCCCGGGAGCGGTCCTGACACCGGCTTTTGTGATTACTAGAAGGAAGTAGCTTGTAGAAAAAGCGTTTCGGAACGATAAGTTCCCAAATGGAAATTGTCTTTCAGCTAGAGGTGCAAAGAATAGAATATAGTTACTCTGCTCCTAACCGTGCTTACTTACCTGACTGTTTTACCCCTTTTCCCCGACTTTTTACCGTTCTCCACTTATCTGTACGTATTGAAGCGATCCATGATACCGGTTGCCCAGCCTACCCCTGTAATCAAAAGCGTCGTAACGGGTGACGTTAATGTATTCAGTCCATACACAATAACACCTTTATTTTCTCCATTCGCAACCGACCGACTCGCGAGTCGCCGCGTCTTGTAGTCCGACTAAAAAATATATTCTTATGGGTAATTCTAGTATTCCAAATTTAAATTAAGTATTAATTTTACGAGTCTGTGTTTTTAAATTTAAGAATAATTTGATTGTGTCTATAGTGGATGAGAAACGATTCTTCATTTGTTTTATTTTTGTAATTTTGGATTTGGTTTTGGATTTATTTGTTGGTGAGTAAAAAAATAATACTTATTTGGGATTTTTTAGTTGAATAATTCTAATTCGTCTTAACTAAAGTTTCCTGCGTCTTGTAAGGAAAATTACTTTCGTCTGTATGCATATATTTGTCATAATTAAAGTCCCTTAGATTTCTAACTTATACAAAAAAAAGGTAATGAAATTAACTATCAATGTAATTAATACCTTTTTACTTACCTACCATTACGCCAATTATGTAGTGACAGGAAAATCTTTGGTTTTCACGTCGTTTACTAATTGTTTTCCGTAGTGATTTTAGGGTTACGCGGAGAATTAAAATATTAAATTAAATTATTTTTCTATTAACGTTATTAGACTTATGTAAATAAATGTGTTACTAGTTTATCAGGACTGTCTCTTGCATTTGAGTCGTTGGATAAAATCGTGAAGTGTCTCCATACCATGCACCAAAAAAAGTTTTCAATGGTGTGTATACTCCACCAATCCACACCAGGCCAGCGTGGTGGACTAAAGCCTTATCGCTTTTTATTCAGAGTGGATACCCATGTCCAGCAGTGGGATAATGTAATTAAATTAAATGAAATAATTTATTTTGCAATTAGAACTTTTCAATCACTTTTACACGTCTTTTTTAAACTAGATGGCGTCGGAATTTCCTATGACTATCCCTGAGAAGAAATTCCGAAACAAACTCAGAGGTCAAGGTCTATTTTAATATTATGATAATAATTGTGGATTATTTATTGGCTAGGATCACCCCTTATTACATGGGGCTTTTAATAACAATTTTTGAAAATGTGGTAATTGTACAACTCTGTCTAACCCTTCGGGAAATTCAGTCGTAATGCTACATTAACTTTACTTGGAGTATTCGTGTTCCTTATTGCTTTTGCGCAATATAGTATATAATAATACATAATAGCTATGTGGTTAAAGCTATTTACTTTCGTCGTGATACCCTTGTAGGAACTATTATTTCCAAACAATGTGAAAGGTGAAAATATGTTTGAATCTTGTTATTCAATATATATAGGTATATGTACAAGCCATAGTAAGGTGCTATAATAAATCCTTTTTATCCGACTAAGCAACGCAACATACTAGAAAATGTATTATTTACTAGCGGACCCTTTTCTGTATCTCAAAAACAGCGCCACCTACCGGGTACAACTATAGCTAAGAACCATCTAAAATTGATCAAGCCGTTTAGGAGGAAAATAATTACGAAAACACGCACACCGGAATTTTATATATATATGTATAAAGATGATAAGCGCCATCGACTGTTTGCCCTGTAATTTATTAACTACTTATTCTTATAGACTATTGTATTCTAAATCATAAGGTATACATTTTATTTATTTAACTTATATGGCAGACTTACAACTATACAAAAAGTAAAAATTAATAAGAGTAACTGACAACCAATTACAAGTCTTCAATTCAATAAAATTGTATAGTAATCAAAAATCTTGGAACAACAATAAAATAATAATAATAATAATAAATTCAACCCATAACTGTCCCACTGCTGAGCAAGGGTCTCTTCTCAGAATGAGAAGGGTTAGGCCTTAGTCCACCACGCTGGCCCAGTGCGAGTTGGCGGACTACACACACAGTCAAGAACTCTATGGAGCCCTCTCAGGTGTGCAGGTTTCGTCACGATGTTTTCCTTCACCGCAAACGCAAGTGCTAATCAAATTCTAATCCGCACATGATTCTGAAAAGTCAGAGGCTCGAACTCAGACCCTCCTGCGTGGAAGGCAAGCGTTCAACAGCTAGGCTATCACTGCTATCAACAATGTTAACAACGATAGTGTACACAAAAAAAAAATAACATCAATGAATAAGGAAATACACACAAATGTTATGGAGATAATCTCAAACAAGCACCTATTCATGAATTCTAGAAATACTATTTTCGAAGTCTTTTACACTTAGAGTAGGACACCCTGTGAACATGGTTGTCATTTCCAACACGTTCATAAATAAACGTACAATCATAGATCTGAGATATTATAAAATATCTTAACTGTCAAACAATATCTTGAAGCGAGATCGAACCCTCGATGAAAGGCATAATTATGGCGTATCTTGCGGAACTACGTGATCACGCCCATTAGACCATAGACAAGTGGTTAACGACCAGTTATTATGCGCTAGCGTCTGTGATAAATACTGCTCAGTTCTTACTTACTAAACCTGCAATCTTTTTATGTGCTTCGTAGAATTATCACCTGAAATAACTACATACAGAGCAGTATTGATAGTTATTTCAGGCGTGATGCTAAGTGTCAACATATTTATTGTAATACCATAAATTTCTTACATGTCCAAAGTATCTATACTCGTTTTGTTTAAGTATTTAACGAAAGGTAAACAATCTTGTTGTGTCTTTTTAATATTTTTTTATACTCAGTTTAAAAATAAAACGCGACTAAAAACCAATGTAAAACAACAATAACGATTCTCCAAAAGTAGTTATCAAAGTAATTTGGTTTTCGTGCATTTTCGACATAACTATGACGTCAAAGAAAACTCGCACGTCAGGTAAAGGACATGACTAATATAGGTAAGATAAAAAAAGTTTATTATAGACCTTGACCCCTGAGTTTGTTTCGGCTTTTTTTCTCAGAGATACTCATAGGAAATGCTGACGGCATCTGGTTCAATAATAAAACGACGAATAAAAGTGGTTGAAAAATCTTAATTGCAAAACAGACGATTTCATTTAATTTCATTATCACATAAAAAAAAATTATAAAAAGGGCGGTCAGTAATATCGGTAATGCGAATTGCAGTCAGTCCATCCCCCGTCCGTAATAAAAGATATAAGATTTTATCTAGCTCAGAAAATAATCTCTCTATCTCTCTGTCTTTGTTCATGTTATGTAACGCGATTTAAAAAGCCAGACAAGTGCAAAGTGGCGCTGCAATCGATCGGCTTTGTTCTGTTTTATCTAATTGTTTTTTTTTTTACTTTCCCCCCATCAGGTAAATATTCTTGTATCGTGGATGCGTTTACACAAGTATTAATAAGCACAACATGCAGACACGACTATATGTAGGCTTTATAGATATAAGAAATAACCCGCGATACATCGCTACGTGCAGCAGTTGATCGCTCAACCACTGCGCCGAGCGTGTCGTCGTATTTAAGATACTCTTGTTTTATTTTTTGATACCAATAGTACATTATATTAAGTTCAATATCAAGGTTTTAGAGTAGTCGCTCTGGTTTAAGCTCTGACGGGTTAAATAGAAACTCTTCCGATCTAAGTTGGGGTGAAACAGGTGATTCGGATGACAAAATGTTTTATTTTTAAATTATATTTTTACATGACCGTGAAGGGCTTGACCCGGTATGTCTTAAAACTGCGGCCAGACACCGGAGGACGGGCAGCAGCGTCCTCTCACTAATCGGTGAGCCACTGCGATCCTCAAGCCAAAGGGGATTATGGCAACCCCCCCCTCCCCCACCCTTGAGGGAGACCTTCGTTCAGCAGTGAATGTCTTCTGACTGATGATAATGATGATGATGATGTGAATGGCTCGTAGTTACATAGCTACCGCGCAGATCGGTCGATTTACAAGGTTAAGCGACGCTTGCCGCAGTTAGTCCTTGGATGGGCGACCATCTTGAACACATCGAGAACCATCCGTGCCTCGGAAAGCTCTTTAAGTTGCTTTCGGGTGTCAGCAGCCCAAAAAGTCTGAGACCCAGTCTAGCCTTAGAGTATCAGCAGCCGCTCCGTGTAAAATACTGATATTCGGGCGCAACCGGTTAGATTGGAAGCAGATGATGATGATTTTTCACATGACTGTACTTGAACTTATAAAATATATAATAGGTATGTACATATGTATAGCATATATGCTATTTAAGTCAGTACCTCATAAATAACTTACAAGTCAACTGGAGGAGATGTTTATTTTTCTGCCGTCACACAAATGAGATGATAAGGGGCTTTATAGTTTTTGAAATACACCCAAACATATAAACAAGTAAAGAAATATGTAGTTTTAGGTAAATTAACTTGTAATTTTGGACAATTAAGTGCTCTGTACATAGTGTGTTGTACTCAAGTATTTCACTTGTTCACTATTTATTTACAATTTACAAAATAGTTCAAGCGAATTGAAGTAGCAGGCACTTGTGTACCTACCAGTTGAAATGTCACATGAGTACTTACTTTACTTAACCTTGAATTCAAACAGGCAATATTGAAATATTAGCAAGTTAAAGTGACCTTTTTGACACTGTTGTGTTGTCTCTGGATAAATAAACTGGTAAATCCATGGATTGAGCGTAAATAAAATTTAGGGATTTTTTTTTTTGTATAATTTGATTGTTATACCCATCGGTAATTTGTTAAAATGAAAATTCTCTTGATAATATTATTGATCATGAATTGAAATTATTAAAAAAAAAATGGAATTTTGCAACTGAAAATTACGATACAGTTCAAATTCAAATTCAAATATATTTTTTATTCATGTAAACCATTTTCAGGCACTTATGAATAGTCAGGCTCTAGTTGCCACGTTCCAGTGTTGTTTTCCTATGGAGAAGAACGGACAAGAAACTCCATGGTTACTCTTTTTAACTCGGAATTATACATACAATATTAATTTATACATTGATCTCGAAACGAAAAACCGCGATATTCGGTGTTGAAAAAAAAAATACCAAGGAATTCGCAATAATGACTTATTATATTTATAACAAAAAGACAAAATACATATAATACACTAGTTCAGCCGTTACAAACTTTTTTGGCGACGGAACCCTTTTGGAAAACAAAATACTTGACGGAGCCTTAAAATAATCAAAAACTGGTTTTATGTGTATTCTTTATTAATAATCATATTACTTGACATTAACATGTGTACATAATGGGAGGTATGAAATCGTTTTTTACTCTTCATCAATTGTTTGATGTCAGGCTTGATAGAAGAGTTGACTTTGAAGAGAGTATTATTAGTATTAGTTTAGAGACTTTGCAGAACCCTAGGGCTCCGCGCAGCACACTTTGAGTGTGCCTGCAATAATTTTAGAAGTAAGGTTTCTTACATTCTATTTTAATATGATAAAGTAGTTAAGGCGTCCCCAAAGGTTCTATCCATAGGCATGAGTCCTCATTATATAAATTAACATGCAAGAGTCGATCAAATAATATTAGTCACAGAAGCGGGATATTATGACATCATCACCTCCTTCAAAATAAATTTAATAAAATAGCTTCACGGGAACTTCGAAGACTTTCAAAGCAAACTTTATAAAATGCGTTAAAGTGGTTATAGTTTTTTTTTTTTTTTTTTATATTGGTCTCGTGTATTCAGGTTAAGAACTAACGTATTATTTACAGCCTCGTGATATTAATTCCTTCTTCCTATTCTTAATATTGTTGCCATTTAAATATTGTATAATTTATTTGCGAGACCAAAATCTTACTGTTCACCAACATCTCAAAATACCTCACCATCACTAATGCGTATACGCAATTCTTTATACCTTTATCGTAATATTTTTCCTCAGCTTATAATACATAAATTCCCATCAGGAAACTTAAAACGTGATATTTATATGTTTGTTTATATAAATTCATTTGCTAGGTTACAATTTATATGATAATAAACATCTATCCTATAATCATAACGCTGTCAGTTGTGCAGTGATTATACTTCTTTGTATTAAAATATTATAAGAGTATCTGTAGGTGCGTGGAGATCACACCTTTGTTAATAGCGTCGGTGCTTTGTTCTTTAAAAACATGTTTCTTTATATATTTAGTATCATATTACCAATTATTCTCATTATACTTTAGTTTACCCTATATTGTGTGCATCGGAGTAAGTTATATCGATTTGTCTATTACCGAAAGCTAGAAAAATAACAGATTTGTAATCGGCTGACAGTTTGTTGAATGATGCGTGCACTTGCAAAGAATTCCTGTGTTCAATTCGATGCAGTGTTTTTGTCAGCAGCATAAAAGTTCAGTGTGTCCATTAGAAATTTATAGGCTTTTCCTCTGAATAAGTGTGCTTATCTAAGAGTACAGAATAGAATAGAATAAAGTTTATTTTAAGTCTCAGACTCATATAGGCTAGAACTAGTAAATAAAATTGCATTATACATGCAACAGGCAACATTGAACTACGTATAACATTAAGCAGTGCTATCTTCCTATCAGGGAATACATGTGTGATGGTACGGTGTTATTCTTGTTAACTTTAGTTGAACATATATCTCATACAAGTGAATTGATCAGAGTTAAGTTTTTTCTGCAGCTTTAAATTGGCGATATCTGCTATCTGATATAGAGCGTTGACAAATGAATTAACATACATGATCATTTTTTTAAGGTTGGTCATAATTACTAATAATTATAGTAATTGATAGAAAGACAAAGTTGGTGTATTCGTAGGTGTGTAATAGGTTTCACTATCATTACAAAGGCAAGTAACGTATCTAGAGAAAAGTTTTGTAATTATAGTTAAGAGCCTGTAATATTATATTGATGAAGTGTCTGATAGTAATCAAACAGATAAAATAATCTACTGGATCAAAATTTTAGAAAGTGAATCAGAAAGTTTATCAGCTAGTTTAACTAAAAAGATATTTGTATACAACAAATTTGGCTGTATTCTTTCAGATAATAAATCAGCTAATAAATTACCTAAAGGTCGTTTTGACAAAATATGTATACGTATCTGATTAAATATCAGTGTCCGATGACATGGCTTTAAATAATTCTCCGAATTTATGTATTTGTGCAGTTCTAAGGGTAGTTATAATGTTTTATTTAGATTATTTTTTATCCTCTTGTTGATGTTACTTGACCAGTGTATAAACAGGTATATTTTCCGCTTTTATTATTCCGCATGTTTTATTTATGATGGCAATATTCGTTGCAAGGTAAGCAAGTAACGAAATGACGGCGACATAATTACTGTTATTTTAAACAGTGTTGTTATTACACAGCCTTTATTATTTTTAGTAATTACATGCAACAGTAACTTTTGAAACTAATATCGTTACGGATACTTATTAGTATTCTGAAAATAATAATATACCTATTATTATTATTATATCAGTAATGGTATACAAAGATAAAATCTGTGGTAAAGGTGGTGTCGAGGTTATATAAAATATATAATATTAAAAATAATTATGAATATATAAGTAAAATGTATTGTTTGTATAATCATAGTTATTAGGATCAAGTAGAGGTCAAAAAGGTTTAATTACTTTAGTTTTATTGTTCAATAAAATTGACAGTTTGAGAAAAAAAAGCTATTCAAAAATCGTAATATTAAACCATGGGAAATTGCAACTTAGTTCCGCTAGTATACAGAGTTGTCAGCATGTCAGCATGCTTCCTTGGAAGTGCGCCAACAATTCAACCTTCCTCGACTTTAATGGTCATTAACCTACGCGATGATTCACTAATAAAATGTACACTGCGTCGTAGTATCTTACCATTATGCCCAAAAGGGTGTGGCCATCTCGCCGATGCCGTCATAGGGATGGCATGGCCGCTCATTTATTGTAAGGCACAATTCCAAACTTCCGACTGTTTCTGAGAATTTCTAAATAGAAAACCTAATAATACTTAGCTCGACCCCGAAACGGAACCCAAGACTTTACTCTCAACTCACTTGCGACCACTGAAACTACTGGATAATTAAAAAATATTGTTTCACGAATTAAACTATATATTTTCGGATGAGCAAATATTGTTCATCCTTGCAAGTGTTATTTTTGTTTCAATCCTTATACCTAGTGGATAAAATGGCCGTTGCTACCTGACACTTATCAAACTAATAAAAATCCCCATTGCTCGGTATTACTATTTATTTATTACTAGCTTCCGCTCGCGGCTTCGCCCGCGTGGTTTACGAACCCGTACATTTTTTCGGGATAAAATATAGCCTATGTGTTATTCCAGTCTTCCATCTATCTCTGTGCCAAATTTCATCCAGATCCGTTCAGCCGTTCTGGCGTGAAAGAGTAACAAAGATCCATCCATCCATCCATCCTCACAAACTTTCTATAATATTTTTAATAATAACTTTTTTATAATATTAGTAGGATTAGTAGGATAGTAGGTTAGTAGGATAGGATATTAGAATTATCAAAGATTACTCTAATTATAACATCATCACACCTACATTCCCCAAAGGGTTAGGCACAGGTTTACTTTTTATACACCCACATTTCGCCGATGCCGTAAGTCCCATGTAATAGGGGGCCAGCCTATTGCAATCTACTGAGCACAGTTCCAGACTCCGGTATGCTACTCAAAATATCAGAAAATCCCAACATCACTTTGCCCGACCTGTGAATCGAACCTAGGACCTCAGCAGCCACGCATGCGATTATACTGTGAACATATTGACTGGACACGAACAATTCTGCTACTTAAAACTAATATGTTAAGATGATGCCTTTCCCAAATTTCAGAATCAAAATGGCAGGAGTAGTGAAGCCGATATCAATAGAGAAGGAGTACGAGAAGAACCCAGACATATCTCCAGAAGACATAAAGAAGTTGCGAGACTGGCTGTCGACACAACCACATCTACCTGGAGAATATTTAACAGGTAAGACTAATAGACTCACGGGATACCTACAAAGACCGTCGCAATGCTGTGAGGAACTCTTTACAGAACTTGGAATTAAACGACAGCGTTTAGCGTGAGAATCAATTCTATTTTGACAATTTAAGAGTGTGTACGTACATTGCGCAGTGTATGTACTTTAAAAAGAACTCCACTCGACTGTGATATGGTCTTAAGATATGAACCTGACATCGTAATAGCCTAGCAGAGGCCCTAGTGTAAGTTTGTTCGTTTTGTGCGTTTCGTGCTCTCCACCAATCGGAGCGCCGAACGCGTTCGATGTAGTAAATCGAATTTGTCGAAAGAAACTTACACTACTGGAATGTGTTTACCGAAATATAGTCACGGATTGTGCACGTTTTTTTCAAATGATCTTTATTATAAAACAGCTGATTTATGGAAAGTAAATATTTGTTTATATTATTGTCAGACTGTTTACTTTGGAATGGCGTGGATTCAGAAATTAAGATTTGAAATTCGGTTTTGCTTTGTTGTGCTTTTCCAAATAATCCGTATGAGAGAATTGTATATCAATAGAAAACTATAACACAGGCCAGTGCCACGTAGTGCTACGGTTAACCACGTAGCAAGAGTAGAAATTGCTACGGGCCCCGCGCAAAATGGGGCCCCGCGCAAAATGGGGCCCCGCGTATCCGCTTTTTGGGTGAAACTTATTAAGGAAATATAACACAGAATATCATAAGGTAAACGCACAAGTTCTACAAAAAGTCACTTTATACTTAAGAGGCCATAGCAGATCAAGGGCCCTCGATATAATTTGCTACAGGCCCCGCGCTTGTTGTATCAATACAACAACAAAATAAAACAGGACAATATTTTGTTATACAGAAATAATATTAAAATAAAATAAGGTAAACTTAATATTTAGGTAAGTATAATGAAAACAATGTGACCCACACTCAGTCAATGACCTGATGCAGAACTTGTTCAAGAGTTTATTCTTAACTAGTAGGTACAAGTTGTTGGAAAAATATAAAAGAAAAATATGAGTAGCTAATATGCCTACCCGTCCTACCGTACTGTCCCACTGCTGGGCAAGGGTCTCTTCTCAGAATGAGAAGGGTTAGGCTTTAGTCCACCACGCTGGCCCGGTGCGGGTTGGTGGACTACACACTCCGTCAAGAACTTTATGGAGCCCTCTAAGGCGTGCGGGTTTCCTCACGATCTTTTCCTTCACCGTAAACGCAAGAGATAATCCAATTCTGATCCGCACATGATTCCGAAAAGTCAAAGGTGCGGGCCGGGTTAGAACTCAGACCCTCTTGCATGGAATCAAGCGTTCGACCGTTAGGTTATCACTGCATGTACTTTATAGGGGAAATAAAATTCAATGAAAAAAAATAAAGCATTTTTGCAGTCGTTGAACTATCTGATACCTATAATGTATACCAGAGGTCGCCAACTTGATAAGACTCAAGATCTACTGTTTACTGATGAAGACTCTGTGTGATCCACCAATTACATAATCAGTACTTCATATATATATATATCTTCACATCACATATTGAAATTATAATATTTTTCTTTGCCTTGCCACGATCGACTGGACTAATAGCCGCGATCGACTGGTCGGCTACCCCTGGTAAATACAAACCAAACCATGTTTTTAACATGCTTTCTTAGACACAGAGGGGTCTCAATGTAAAGAATGGTCACCCATCCAAAGACTGATCGCAACAAGCGCTACTTAACCCCGCAGTTAGACCAATCTGCGTGGTTGCTATGTAGGTACGAGTTTCACGTGAACATCACGTTCAGTTATAACGTGACATTTTTAATAAAAATCTATTGTTATATCAGTGCCAGTAGGTATTAGCTATGGTCATCGTCTCCTATTGTTTAATGATAATAGTTTCTTGCTATTATTATTTGCATTCATACAAGATATTATTAATTCTTTAATTTTTTTATAAATGTATTCAAAATTAACTTATCTCAATTCTAAGAGCATACTTAATTATGTTTTTGCAATTTTATAATTCTAATTAAAAACTGTTTTACCTTGAATCTAAATTTACTGTTTAATTTATTTTAAAATCAGCCTAAATACTCGTATTTATGTATTATGTCGTGGTTACCTGTAATTGCGTGTACACTACGCGACATTTAACAACCTACTGTATTTGTAATAAGTTATAAGTGGGTCGTGGGTTGGTCCTATGGAGAAGAGACCGGCAAGAAACTCCATGGATACTCTTTTCAAAAAACTGTTTTACATTCTTCTATAATACGAAAATTATACAATATAAAAAACTAAACACAAAAGAAATAATAAAAAAAAGAAAAACAGTTATACAATAAAAGTATCTAAAATAAAAACAAATACAAAAAATGCGAAATCACGATAACCAAGTCGTAGGGTTTAGACAGGATGTGACATTTACCAGGGAAGCCACATGTGCGGAAGAAAATTAACGCCACACGTCTTTATCGTCAACATAGTCTATAGTCTTATAGTATGCCTTTTTTATAAGTACTGACTTAACATGTTTTTTAAATTTGCCATCCGTTAGATCCGTTATTGATTTGGGCAGTTTATTATAAAATTGGATACTATAAATAAAATAAAATTAAAAATAAGAAATCACGCTTGATCGTTGACGGATTAACTAGTCGCAAGTGCAGCTGTCGCTGATCTAAGTTCAATTTTGTATTGATCCCGAATAAGATTCCTACAGGGAAAAACGTTCAGACTCTCCGATAGTAGCCTGGGAATTGGTAATATGGCCGGTAAATCGCAGAAGGCATATTTCACGGGCGTTAAAGCCAGAGAAGTAGAACGGCGCTGAACGAAGTTTCTGCCTATCCTTCAACGAGTATTAGCGTGATTAACGTATCTATTTATAGTTATATCGTACTATGATTAATAATATGATTATTCAAGTAATTTTCTTGTCAACTTTAAACGATGAGGAAATAAATAATATAATATACTAAGAATGCGAAGATTAAGATCTTATTTATCATTAATTTTATTGACTGATTGACTAGTGCCCTCAACTTCTGCTTAGCCTTTGGACCTATGTTGAGCTCAACACCCAGTCCAACCAGATGTTGCTGAATATGTGAGCCTGCCATCTGAGCTTTAAATTTAAACTAAGAATATAGGTATGTCTTTATATAAGGGCAAAATTTCTTTAATAAGGTAACGTGATTAAAAGAATTCCTTCGTGTCTCATTAATATTGAAACATGTAACCTCCATCATCACACTCGATAAGATATCGACGTCACAAACGCGTAATTAGAAAGACAATACATTTTTATACAAACAGTCGTCCACATACCTCCTTTTGTCTTAATAACGGTTGAGGAATGATTGATGATTGTAATAATATTGACAGACAAATAAAGTCTCCAGCCCACTGCAGCGTACCGACATCTGTTAGTGTATGTACTACTCGACTACAATCATTTGTCACTTGACGATGCGACACTGTGTCAATTGTTTGGACGAGTTACGGGCACGTATGTTAAACTGGAAAACGCGGAGTGTCATTCCGTGATGTTATCGTAGTCCCGTACTAGTTTTAGCTTCGCGTTATGAAAATGTAAGTGGATTGACACAAAGTCACGTATTGTACCATAGCTTCGTGACATTTGGGTGAAGCATGATTGCATATTGTGCGTGATGGGACTCGGTTGAGCGTACGGTGCAGAACGACAAAGGGCACGAGTATTCAAATTCGCGAATTCACTTTTCGCACGATCGTGGGCTTCGCTTGTTCCGTAGGTATATATACATACCATACGCCACAGTGAGATAGCGTCTTTAGTATCGAGGCAAAATTATCAGAAATACCTGTAATTACCATACCATTATTAGAATCATTTATGTGGAATAATTAGATGAAAAAGGTGATCTTATCTGTGTTTATTGTTGAAAGGACAGAGTTTGTAATAAGGAACGTCCCTTGAAACGATGGGACATATTCACTTAACATGTCTCATCGGTCTAGTGGTAGCAACCGGCTAATGAACTTGAGGCACCTGAGGGTTCGATTCCTAGTTCGGGAAATATGTTATTGGGTTATCCTGTTAGAAATTTCTCAGTAGCGACCTGGAGGTAGATGACTATGGGCTCGCCGATTATATGGGACTTAATAACGGCAAAAATTGTGGGCATACAAACATGATGCTATGTTATGTCATGTTAGTATTACCGTATTCCAGACGTGGACCTCCTGATCGTGTTCCACTGCTGCGAGAAGAGCATCGAGGTGTCGAAGCAAGTCCTAGACCTGCACTACACACTGCGAACACTCTTCGCGCCCTTCTTCAAGGATCGGGCACTTGATAGGAAAACTGAATTCTCTTTAGATACAGTGTAAGTTCCAATTCTATTGTATCTACACATTGCATTGAGTATGATATCCAATTGCTTTTTTATGGTATTAAGATGACTAGGCTAAACTGGGCATCCTCATAAACACATGGCGATGCAGCATTCATTAGTCGCCTCATACTTTCTCTAGATAGGTTTTTTGACAGAAGCCATTTTGATTGGAACAAAAAGGCTTTGATTGAAATCGTTTTCAGAAATTCGATCAAAATAAATTCGTCGACATAGTTTATACATAAGAAATTGTTCGACATAGTCTATAAAGAAAATTTTAATATTCGATCGAGTCAATCGATTATTCTACAAGATAGATAGATCATCATCATCATCAGCCAAAAGACGTCCACTGCTGAACGAAGGCCTCCCCCAAGGGGATTGCCATAATCCCCACGCTTGGCAGGCGGCTTGGGGATCGCAGTGGTTCACCGATTAGTGAGAGGACGCTGCTGCCCGTCCTCCGGTGTTTGGCCGCAGTTTTAAGACGTACCCGGGTCGAGATAGATAACAAACAATATTGCCGCACCAAGCGTTTGTACACTAATTGGACCAATCGACTAAAGAAGAAAATGCTTGAAAATGGTATTATAAGAACGATATCTTTGTTTTATGTTTCCAGATTATACGCCCCTCTGCCTACCCCGACAGCTGAAGGTTACCGCGTGGTGTACCTCCGTCTCCTAGACCCCGACCCTCGGAACTTCAACCTGTTGGATTGCGTCAGAACTTTCATGATGATCTTCGATTTGTGGCAATATGAAGAAGGAACATGGCCTGGGTATGTCTCCATTAAATAAATAAGAAACTTAAAAAAAATTAAACGACTTGTGTCGTTCACAAATTCATATTAAACCTCCATAGCAAGCGTTAAAGAGATGTTTGCCAAAATATGAATTCCTACACGAATTTAAAAGGAGTCAAGTGTATATTTTGATATTTTGCAACTCAGCATTTGTGCTAACATAGCTTATAACTTCACGCCCATAGTATTCCCCGAAGGGTTAGGCAGAGGTGTACTTTTTGTTAACACACATTTCACCGATGCTGTTATTACGCCTTATGTAATGGGGTCGAGCCTATTACCATTTACTGGGCACAATTCCAAACTCCGACCTGCTACTGAGAATTTCAGAAAAACTCAATATACACTCTGCCCGATCTGGGTATCGAACCCTCCTGGCCTTATGCTCAGCAGTTGCTCATGCGATGACTAGACGAAAGCAGCCTCTCCAGACCTCTGATTCCCAAGAGTGGTAGCATCGCCTCATGATGAATACTTTTTATTGTACACCAATATTTGTGACCAACATTAATTGAACAACAGCCTGGGCCAAAATAAGCTAGGTAATATTGAATGAATGTTGAAAGTGCAATATTTGACATAAACTAGGAGCCAATCCTTCAAAAAGAAAGAATGGGTGTGCATAATGAACAATAGACGGAAATAACTCATTGAGTGTGACACAAAGAGCAACAGGCTACAAATCTAAAAATAACCGCAATCAGATAGGTCAGAATATTACTTTGTAACCTATGGGCAGACCAGTTGATACTAGCAAGCAGTAAAGCATTTAAAAGTAATAGTTTTATTGCTTTGCTATGTTTTATTGCGTTTAACAGCCGACGTCAATGTAGTTGCAAAAACGCAAATGATGATCGGGGTTCTGGAGTAACTGTTTGTAGTATAGCGACTGTGGTGGAACAACGTATGGTGTTCTCCCATTCAATAGGGAGGATCCTCCGACCAGGCAAGGTGGTGCCTGGCGGGCCGAAGCCTGACGGTTGATGTCGGACATTCGTATATGTGTTAGAATCGTTGTAAACTCTCATAGTGCGATTCAGGGTTTGGTGTTGTAGCTTCACTGTGATAGATGGCGCTTTACTTTTTGCCATGTTCCGAGTAGTAGTCGTTATAGTAGCATTAACTCTTCAATTGTCAAATCCGTCAAAATAAATATAAATAATACGAGATTTCTTTACGTTTGAGAATGTTCAAGAGAATTTTCATGTTGCGTAAGGGAACGATCCAAAAATGACATGATTGGTAATTTCTCCCGCTTTTAAATTATTAAAGACAAGTTAAGCTAGTGCAGAGGTTCCTAGACTTTTTTTCTCATCGACCACTTTCAAAATTGACGCACTTTCTTGACGACACGGTTGGCGCAGTGGTTAAGCGATTAGCTTTCTGCGCTATGTGTCGCGGGTTCGATCCCCGCACGGAACAAATATTTGTATGATCTACAGATAGTTGTTTCGGGTCTGGTTGTGTGTGTATGTGACATATATGTTTGTAAACTGTACCCACGACACAGGAGAAATCCTAGTGTGGGGAAACGTAAAAAAAAAAAAAAAAAAAAAGAAACAAAAAAAAGAAGAAAGAAACATCATATTTCCAAAAAGTTATATCTATATTCTATTAAAATGTTTCATTGTGATATTTTGTACAGGTTCGTGATTTTAATTGACATGGACTCATCGGTTCTGAATCACATCACCAGGCTAGATATCATGGTCGTGAAGAAAGTGCTCTACTTCTTACAGGTTAGTATGTCACATAGTTTAATTAGTCAAGATACAAGCATATGTATTACAAGCCCTTCACTTTTCTACCTTCTAATCCATTCTTCCTTGTTTTGAGCTAATCTTGGCAGTCTTTCTTATACTATACTTAGCAAAATATTATATGATAGCACAGTTTTTTGAGAAAAGAGCCTATTTGTAGTATCACAACAAACTCGCCTGCAGTAACCACAACATGGACAGTAATAAAATCTCTAACATTCCAGGAATGCATGCTAATAAAGCTGAAAGGAGTGCACTTCATGAACGCGCCGTACTTCATTGACAAGCTGCTGATGCTGATCAAGCCGTTCCTGAAGAAGGAGCTGTTCGATCTGGTCCACACGCACCAGGCCCACGCCGACACGCTGTACCAGATGATACCCAAGAAAGCATTGCCGAAAGAAGAGGGCGGGGAGTATAAGGACCACAATACTATAAAAAGTACGTTGGTAGCTTTATAATGTCACTAGTTTTGCCCGCGACTTTGTCCGCATAACCTACATATATATAAATTATTGCCTATAGCACTCGGGGATTATGTGGTTATCTATCAGTGAAAGAACTTTCAGAATTGGATCATTCGTTTCGGAGAATACCCCCTATACAATACAAACAAACAAAGTTTACCTCTTTATAATATTAGTTAGGATGTCATAAATAAGACCACACTTCTCAACTGAAATAGATTTAAGAGTGGATACAGCGCATGCGTCCCATACTTTGACATTTCCTTAATCATAATCGTAAGATTGTAGTTAATCTTTACCAAGAAGATACTAAAATAGTGGTTGACTCAAGGTCGACACTGAAATATCGGCACGATTGGGGCAATGGCTAAATGTCAAGCGATATCTGCGCTACGTGTTGCGGGTTCCATTCCCCACACGGAACAAATATGTGTATGATCTACATAAAGTCTTTCCATGTCGGGATGTATGTATGTGTTTACAATACACTTTATTGCACACCAGAAAGAGAAATAATATACAAAAATGGAAACCAAACAGAGATGTACCAGGAGTGGTTTTATCTCACTTGGCCATTCCTGCCAGACAACTTTAAACCGCGATCCCACTAGCATCTATCGGGCGTGCGCGTTACGCTAGCGTCTGACCAGCGCAGCCTGTGCGCGCACGCGGTGCTCTCGTGTGACGCTCGCTCACCTGACTCAAGCGCTGCCCTGCTCGGGCTGCGCTGGTCAAACGTTACAGGAACGCGTACGCCCAACTGACGCTATTCAGATCGGGACCTTAAGATGGACAGAATTCAAATCCGATACAAGAGAAAACCATAGAGCTGAGCAATGAATAAGAGTGTAATGAGATTTTAAACAGTATCTTGGTATATTCACTTTTTGTGTTCTACAGATGTCACCTTGAGTCCCTTATCCTGTTTATCTTAAAACTATGTATTGTTCTTCTAGATGAACTCGACCAGCGTCTCCGGGCAAACTCCGAGTTCATCCGTGAAGAGAACAAGCGGCGCGTGAACGAGTCGCTCCGACCAGGAGGGAAGCCCTCACTTGCTGAGAAGGAGTTCGGGCTGCAGGGGAGCTTCAAGAAGCTGGATATTGACTAGGATGGGGACCAGGATTGGAGATATAGGAATAAAGTATTATATTGCAAAATGCTTTTTGATTTGGAATGTGTTTTGTAAGGTTTCACATGTAGAAGAGGTTCTTTTATGGCTTAATTGATACATGATAAGACAACTTAGTTAAGTGAGTGTTCATATTTTGTTATCACACTTATTTGAATCAATGAATTGATTGCAGCTAGTGCCGGATTAAGCAAGCGCGGGGTTCGTAGCAAATTCTATCGCCCCTCGATAGAATTTGCTACGAGCCCCCCCTTGATCTGCTGTGGCTCTTAAGTTTAAAGTGACTTTTTGCAGAACTTCTGTGTTTACCGTTTGAAATTCTGTGTCTTATTTTCGTCAACAAAATAATCGGTAACCGGATTGTCTTTGTCGGAAAACAGGTGTAACGCTAGGCGGAGGTGGGCGGATTTAGATAGCCGGGGCCCCATTTAGCGCGGCCCCCTTTGCCCGTAGCAATTGCAACTCTTGCTACGTGGTCAATCCGGCACCTAAGTCCGGCACTGATTGCGACCTATATGATGTAGATTTATAGCCCTTTTAGTTGCGCTCGCGTCTCTCACGTGTGCGAATGTGTGTGTGCGTAAATTTGTAGTTCGTCCATACTATGATTATCATTACTAATTTCTTAAATAAACAACATTGAAGCACATAAATGTAAAATTTCAGTGTATGTATTATGAATATCTGAATATTCTAACTGCTGTTATATGCAGAGTATCTAGATTGAACAAAAAATTGTAATAGTTTCAAAAACTCGCAATGGGACACTCGTTTGTCATTGTCGTGTATCATAATTATATCTAAGTGAGTGAATATGTGATGTGCTGTGTACTGCCCAGTCCATTCGGCACATAACATTAAATAACCATCATTCTCTACGCCCTATTGCGTTTAAATTATTTAAATTTTAACATTAAAATAATATTATGTTCATTATTGTCCACCGGATGTAGGTGTGTGTGTGCGTGTGTGTGTGTGTGTGTGAGGGTGTGTGTGTGTGTGTGTGTGTGTGTGTGTGTGTGTGTGTGTGTGTGTGTGTGTGTGTGTGTGTGTGTGTGTGTGTGTGTGTGTGTGTGTGTGTGTGTGTAATTTCTTCCTGTAGGTATATAAGGTTGGGCACGGCGTCATTATGTCATTCATCGGCGTTGTTAAATCAATAGACATGAAGATATTTGGAGTATTTTTGGCTATAATGGCCATTGTGGTCACTGTGGTGGTGAGTTAATAGCTCAATTATATGGTTGTTAAGTCACATAATTAATTATCGTTCCTCTAAAAAACATCGTGAGGAACCTCGAGCTTTTGTTCACGACATCCATTTGGCAGCTTATGACATTACTGAAACGGTTTGTGGTATGCAAATCGGTGGCCATTGGTGTATCCTAAAGATCTGTACAATAAACAGTAGCCATGTTTAAATAATTTACATTTTTGATACTTCATATCGATAGTGCATGCAGATGTGACATGTCAGATAACTGATAATAATGGATAGAGTGTACAGGAGTTCACTACCATGTGGGTTTGATCGTCAGAAACAGAGTGAGAGAAACTATCTTACTTCTTTTTCTTCTTAAAGAGTATTGATGAATATGCAACCAGCTTCACAGCAAGCGGATTTTGGCACAGAGGTGCTCAGAAGAGGATTCTACTGCTCATATCCCCTTCCACGACAACCATGGGAGGAGTTGTCTGCCATTCGTTAGATATACACAAAATATTTCTTGTGATTCATCTTAAGGTTTTGATTGAGTCTGCTTACACTACGTTAACAATTTACGTGATGTTTTCAGAGCGGCATGAGCATAGGTCCTCAGACAGCGGAATGTAACTATGGTCAGCCCCGTCCACCCCGCTCTACATCAACGACAGCCCCGACAACTACCGCCAGTAAATATTTTTACATATTGATATTACTTCATGCCTGTATTCTCCGAAGGTATCGACAGAGGTGTAGCTACTGCTGTACCATAATTTGCCGACGGTAATACGGCGTGAGCTTATAGTTATTCCCTGAAGAATGCGCAATTAAAATGAGCTCTCATGTTTCAGATACGACGAGCAACGGATAGACAACGGCACGATTATAAAAAAAATTATAAAGAAACCTATGATTTTAGCAAACGACGAACAATGGCCTAAAAGATAATATTATATGAAATATATATTTATTTATAATTAAAGATAAGATACGCACAATTCAGTACGTTTTGTTTTATTTTTGATTTTTTCTTTTTAAAGATCTGCCTCCTTACACTGTAAAATATTTCCGATCGATCGTTATTGGATTAATGTCAGATAAGTCTTAGTTATATCGCCATTTTTATTAATTTTGAAGGGATTTGCGGCTATAAAGACAAAAGACTGCCTTACTATGCGTATTTTTGAAGACCTGTGTAACCCACATTCATACAAATAAATAAATTGAAATTGAAAAAAAAAAAAAGTTTTTTTATAATGCGGATTACCTTATTGGTTTAGTGGTCGCAAGCGACTGCTGAGCATGAGGTCCTGGCTTCGATTCCCGAGTCGGGCAAAGTGTTATTGGGTTTTCTGTATAGAAATTCTCAGGAGCAGCACGGAGTCTGGAACTATGCCCGGTAGATGGCAATAGGTTCGCCCTCTATTACTATAACGGCATCGGCGAAATGTGGGTGTGTAATAGTACACCTCGGCCTAACCCTTCGGGGAATACAGGCGTGATGCTATGTTATGTTATTTTATTTGCGAATTAAATTGACATTGAAATTATTTTTGAGAGTAACCCGATTAGAATATTTGATTTGCGCCTTTCGAGCTGTAAAAATAACTATAATAAATAATATTAGGGATTAGTATTTGTGTGGACGAAACAGAAGAATAAATACGGTAGATGACTACTAGTCATTTGAGTTACTCTTTATGAACTGTCAAAAACGACATTTTGTTTTAAAGATGTTTGGAATACTAAAACGTGACGTCATAGTTT
Source organism: Shargacucullia verbasci (assembly GCA_947562105.1). NCBI lineage: Eukaryota > Metazoa > Arthropoda > Insecta > Lepidoptera > Noctuidae > Shargacucullia > Shargacucullia verbasci. The sequence goes on from OX387301.1 coordinate 11,935,986, forward strand.
TTCATTGCCATTGACATACTTATTGTTCGATATTGAAAAATGCAAAATTGATAACGCCAAAGTTAAGCAAGAGATCCAGTTTTGCTGAATTTTTAGAAGGAAAACTATTTACCAAACTAGATTTCAGAATTTAATTCTGACGCATTCATCTAGCCTATTATCTTTGTGTCTCACTTATTTCAAATCTACCCGCTACCCACTTCGCGTAAAATAATCGTTCGACCGCCTCCTGTCAGTTGTAAATTCATTTCTAGTACAAAGTGAATAGTGGCGTGTTACTTACTTGTTTATTTCCAATGTTAGGTCTTCATCGTGATTCATATTGTACTTGTGGACTCTGAAGACTGTGGTTATATACATGAATTGTTGGTGAACCTTCATCTGATGACATTTTCATTGCACTGTAAACTATTCAAGTAAGTTAAGATTACTCTTCCCTATTATTCTTCCATACCTGTGTAGTGCGTATGGTTTACGCACTCGTTTTCGGAACAATTTGTGTGTATTTTCTCTATTAAACATTGTTTTTGGCTCGTAAATCAAACCCGCAACTTGTGGAGTAAAAAGCCTAAAAATATCCACGGCGCCAATCGTGCCGCCATTATCTTCAGTGCGTTTAAAACCACGTGATATGGGCCTATGACCATATTCGGGGTATAATTTCAAACTCCGAGTTCGGCTGAGAATATTCTAACAGTAAAACCTAATCACAATTTGCCCGATCGGAGATCGAACCCAAGAAAGACCTCACGCTCAGCAGCCTCCCATGCACACACTAGACCATTAAAGCAGTCATATCTATATATTCAGGCGAGCTATGTAATTTCACATCGTCCTGCTCGTAATACATATTTATAAATACTTAAATGAAGGTTATAGTTATAATAATGGTTATTATATACTCACCGGATACACAAATTGTCACATGTGGGCCATTGTCCAGTTTTTTTTTCTAGTATACATATATACATTGTGGGTGGAGTGTTGTTCGTCAGTTCGTGGTCAATCGCTGAAACATGAAGTTTGTCGGAGTACTCTTGGCCATTATGGCTATCGCTCTCGCTGTGGTGGTGAGTAAATTTTTCTAAGATATTATAATAGTAAAATCTATGAAGCCAATTTATTTTGCTATCAGCTATTTTTTGTCTTGAATATTTAGCTATAGAACACAATCTATATACTTCACAATTTTTAGTCTAACCACTTTTATATACTTGTATGATATTTCCTTTGAATTTTGCTGAAGGCACTAAGAGCCAGATCAGAATCTGTTACATTTTTACGATACCTTCCAAGGGTAATTTTCCACCAGACTCCGTACTTGATGTGGCTAAGTTGGAAGTTTACTGACTAATATTGTTGGTTTCCAGAGCGGCATGAGCGTAGCTCCGCAGGCTGCTGGGTGTAACGGTGGTCCACCAGGGCCCCCACCTAATGGACCTCCCTCTGGACCTCCACCAACCAGTGAGTATCCTCAGCCTTAAAACTTAAGTCCCATACATAGCATAGCTGTGATAACTGTACCTACTAGTGGCACTGTATGATGGCTTGTGATAGCTCACAAATTGTATTGTAAAATAAATATTCACATGGACACCCAGACCCGAAACGACTATCTGTAGATCATACAACTATTTGTTACGTGCGGGAATCGAACCCGCTACTCGTAGTGCAGCAGTTGATCGCTCAAATACTACTCCAACTGTGCCGTCTTAGTTCCATATTATATTTAGCGTTTCACTATTGTCCACAACGATGAAGTACGGCATTTGGTCCCTTATATTTGGGTGTCAATATGTGCCGCTTGTATAGTATTTTATGGTAGGTATAGAAGGTAAGCCATTCGGTACAGTCGAACAAACAATAGGTAATCTAAATAACGAGGAAAACTTATTGTGAGATCACTATACTTATTTCTTAATTAATTAACAAACTTTTTCTTTTCAGACTCGACCAGATAGACCACAACACGACCACCACCATCCTATGACTTCGGCTTACGTTCACCAATAAATATTTGCACTATGTATTCAAATATTTTTTGATTTTTATTTCAATGTGAATTTTTATAACCCTCTCTACATATTGATTGACCATTCAACGTTGAGTATTTCAATTATGATAATGCTATAAGATGTTATAATTAGTCTCCAGTAATGCATTCGAACATTGGTACTGTTCATCAATGAGTACGTAAATGATTTATTTAATTCACGAAGAACGAAAAATGTAGGATTAATAATACTATATAACTAATAATCATATATTCACCATGCTTCCTCGGTAAATAGAAAGTAACCAAGCTCAACTCATATAGTCGAATGGAAAAAGAAAGGAAACTACAACAAAACATTCCATGAAACAGACCACCAAATAGCTTATTGTGAAAATTGGAGGTCCCAGCCGTCGTTACTTAACGCGATCGCTCCCTCATTTCTTCAAGTAATCTTACTGTCCATGTCTACTTGCATTACCTCATTATGTAAGTAACGTTTCAGTAAGGATATATTTTTCTTATATAATGCATGTTAATTTAAGATTTTAATTGTAAATTAACTTTTTATTTTTTGAAAAGAGTATCCATGGAGTTTCTTGCCGGTCTCTTCTCCATAGGACCTACCCCCTTTGGAATCGTACGCCTAGAGTCTCGACTTTTTAAAAGTGCCTGAAAAGGCCTATTTGAAATAAAAAACTTTGACTTTGACTACTGATTTATTCATGAAATGATTAATTCTCCAGATAACAACAATATAAGAAGGTTTTGAGATTTTTGCGATACGCACTCTACAAATAATTCGAATTTATCTTTCGTTACACTTAAAAAGGAGTAAGGTGTTGTTTCATACCCTCTTTCCTGGGAGTGTCACCACCAAGTGGGATGAAGCGGGCATGCTGCTTGATTATCACTCGGAACACTTCATGACAGTCATGTTGTACTTAATGCAAAACATATTCTAGTCTATTCCATCAGCTTCAGTCGAGCTGTTGCCATCGTCACGGTGGCTGAGATCACTGAAAATGAGAAATAAATAAAATTATTATACTGTACAGAACTCTGAACCGGATGAAACCCTGGTATCAGCGGGGCGTATTGGAATAAGAGTAGGAGTATATGCTTAAGTACTTTATTATCAGTAAAAACGAACTACCAGTTTTTAGAGATTTTGTTTTTTTATTTCGGTCCGATAATGTCAGTAATGATAGCTATAGAAAGATGTATGGATCTTGAAAGTTTTGTCATTAAGTCATGCTCCAGGATTCGTGGAATTTACAAACACATAAAAAAGATGGGTACTCCCGGTTTACCCGTTCGTTCACCTGGGTATACCTGCAGTAGAGTTGGAAAATTTGGCATACGACATTGATACAAAATAAAATGTATGTATAATAAGTGATGTATGTGATGATTTATACGTTTTGGTACCTACTTATATGTAGTTTTTCCCTTAAATTATGCAATAAATATTATTACCGAGTTGCTGCTGTTGTTTGTTGATTTGGTTTGGTACTAATTTTAATCACACTATAACTCTTTCTTACAAATATAATTGAAAAAGACAGATAATTTTATGCCAATTTAGTCTGTGTACGCGTAATCTATGGCAATGAGATTGACCACTTAAATTAATTAGCTTGGAAGAATTTATTAAATCTATCAGCGATCAAATGAATCAGCATGAGCTCGCACCTTACCTTTGAACTTACCGACTTGTGGTGGATCTTTTGCACGGCTACGGACGCGTCTGCACGACCATGACAGACGAGCCGTTTCCTACGGGGCGTCGCGTCGTCGTGTCGTCCGTTCTCGTATGTGCGCATCCGTGATATGATGCTGCCTGGGAAACCACCTTCAGATGTCTAGATGTTAAATTGATGTGTGGTGCCACCTACAACCACAATAAGAGTTTTTAAACAGTATGTGATAGCACATCTCTCTTCATACAGTTTGAGTTATACGTACGTAGGAGAATAGGATAATTAGTAACATAATTAATCACTTTTAAAGGTACTTTGATAGGTAGCAAACTGTTAAGGTGGAAAACTTTAACAAATGCAGTGAAGGGCCATTCTATAACGTTATACAATGCGGTTGGTGCAAAGATCTTGATACCTACTATAGGCACGAATAAAAAATATTGTTTTGTCAAAATTGCGAAATTATGAAATAAGTTTTTAATTTTTTTATGTAAAGATTAAATGCGCGACCATGAACGAAGACCAATACATTTTAATTTTTAAGCCTATCAGCTGACTTGGTTATAATTAAACATAAACAGCATATCATCACACCTATATCCCCCGAAGGTGTAGGCAGAGGAGTTCTAATGTAGGTAGGTACACTCAAATTTCGCCAATGGACCCATGTAATGGGGGATGAGCGTATTAACTGTAAAGGTCATCATCAGAGGGCCTGTAACTATACAAGTACATACCTAATAAAAGTTTGAGTAGTAATTAAAACATCTTTCTGTATAGCTAACGCACAGATTTGTCAATCTGGGAGGTTAATACTATAATTTAGCGTATTCGTATGTGTATAAATATATAAATGCGTTTACGTTTTGACCCCACTAACAAGAGCTGATTTTTTATGTTATAGACACAAGTAAAAACTAAGTCGTCGAGTTTTGTTTTTTTTTTTTATACTGTTTATAGATTAAGATAGCCATACTCAAAGTGTGCTCCGCGGATCCCTAGGGTTCCGCAATGTCTCTGTGGGGGAAATCTCCTCTACGAAAATACTGATTCAGACTCTTTTCACAGTCAATTCTCTTCTATCAATCCTGACATCAAATAATTGAAGAAAGGTAAAAAAAAACATATCTCTTATTAGATGCAAATGTTAACGTCAGGTAATATAATTTTTAATAAAAACTACGCATAAAACTAACGTTTGATTATTTTAGGGCTCCGTCAAGTATTTTATTTTCCTAAAGGGTTCCGTCGCCAAATAAATTTGAGAACGGCTGGATTAAGAAATAGTTAATCCTCAAAATGCGTTTTTTTAACTAAAAACCTTCTTTATAAGTACCTACTTATCTCGTAATAATAAAAAATAAATTAATCAAAATCAAAATTTTGAATGAAGCAAAACGATTTGACTTAGTTTATAATCTGACAAAAAGATAGAGACTAAAATCAAATTTATTTCGTTAAGATTTAGATGTAAGAAACGTTAACGCTACCTATTTTCCGCGTATTTCAAGACGATTGCGTCAGAAGACGGCAGCTAAACGATACTCTTAAGCAGCGCGTGTTGCGCCCAGTCTAGGCGTGTAAAATAATGGTATTCAGCTCCATCTCGTTAGAATAGGAGCTGACCCCAACATACTCGATGGTTAAAGAGCGGACAGATGATGAATTAGTCGTAATAAGTTGAATGGTTTTCCTACCACGGCAAATACTTACGAGCGGTGCCGGGTTAAATAAGCGCGGGGCCCGTAACAAATTCTATCGAGGGCCCTTGATCTGCTATGGCCTCTTAAGTATAAAGTGACTTTTAGTAAAACGTTTCCGTATGAAATTCTGCGTTATATTTTCTCAATAAGTTTCACCCAAAATTACGCTGATGATGTGGGCGGGTTTGGATAGGCGGGGCCCCATTTTGCGCGGGGCCCGTAGCAATTGCTACTCTTGCTGCACTGCTTGTATGCAGTATCTTGTTGGTATTTCGGTTGGACCCTACTTTGTTTTACATGCGACTGTAGTGTTCTTGCAATTAATCATTGTAATCACAAGAGACGTTTGTTCTCAGTAATCACAAGACAAGTTTTGACGACACGGTTGGCGCAGTGGCTAAGCGATTAGCTTGCTGCGCTACGTGTCGCGGGTTCGATCCCCGCACGGAACAAATATTTGTATGATCTACAGATAGTTGTTTCGGGTCTGGTTGTGTGTGCATGTGACATGTATGTTTGTAAACTAGACCCACGATACAGGAGAAATCCTAGTGTGGGGCAACGTTTTTAAAAATAAAAAGAAAAAAAAAAAGAAAAGAAGAGGAAGACAGTCGGATCTTTTCTGTCTAAAAAACAAGCATCCCCACTTCACAATAATATTTAAACCCTAGTTCGTTCAATTATGCCCATTTTACCGCATCGTCGCGCTCGAAATAGTTTTAATCACTTAACCGAAGGTCGTAGTTATAATAATTATTATAACTAACCGGATGCACAAATTTTCACGTTTATTTTCCTATTTTTCTCTGGTATATATATTGTGAGTGTACTCGTCTTTCGCAAACATGAAGTTTATCGGAGTACTGTTGGCCATTATGGCTATTGCCTTCGCTGTGGTGGTGAGTACAGATTTGTCTCTATGATATTTCAATAATAATAATCCTGGGCATATGGCTATTGATTTTTCATGAACACCAAGGTTTTATATAGAAAAAAATATATACTTTATTGTCCACAGCATTAAATGAACTCAAGCACTTTCTGCTTCTTGGCTCCATCATCAGACCTTTTTATTTTTTAATAATATTCTGTTCATATATTTATTAAATATTTAATTTTATGTTAGTTTAAGTTTAACGTTATTTTATCAATGAATTAATTTTTTCCATGGAAAGATCTCAAATTTAGTGCATAGATCCCGTTTTTCATTGTTTATAACAAATTCAATTGAAGTTGAAATGGAAATGGAGTTCGTTTCAGTGCATGTGACATTGTAGGTGACGTTATTTCAGTCGCAGAAACATCCGTTGAAAAAACTCTAATTCATTGCATAGATTATTTTTTCAATTGTTTATAACAAATTCAATAGCTAACCATTCATTGTCATCCAAACTAAATGTTTATGCAAAGTTTCAGCTTAATCAGAAACCGGGAAGTGGGTCAAATTTAACTATCAAGACTTTTTTACATAGTTAGTTACAGGTGACGCTATTAAAATAATAAAAGCGTGTTAAAAATGAGGTGAAGTGAAATTTACTAGCAACATTATACAAGACTTCTTAGGAAGTTGGCAATATTGACAAGCAAAAGCATTCCTTAATCATTGTACACAATCTTGCCATTGCCTTCCAAAAGTACTACACTGCGCATGCGCTGTAGGAATTCTACAACATGTAGAAGTTTATTTGGCTTATAGGTGTCTACGCGATGTTTATTGGCTTATGGTGATGTTTGGTTTCCAGAGTGCTTTGAGCGCAATTCCGCAGCCCGCTGGATGTAATGGTGGTCCACCACCAGGCCCACCTCCACCTTTCGGGTTTCCCCCTGGACCTCCACCACCCTTTGGATTTCCTCCAGGACCTCCACCTTTCGGATTTGTTCCTTTACCTGCACCATCAAGTGAGTAATTAGAGCCTTTAAGCTTGCAATTATTTATTATAGCGTTTTATAGTACAAAGGTATACAAACTGGCCTCTCGCAGATATTTTTAAAAAGCAAAATCTTTTTTCTCTTCAAATATATTGTGGTCTTTGTGTTGTCGCTCAGTAAAGGCATGACCTAGGTATGACGCGAGTTTAGCATCACGTTACCTAAAGCCTGGGTGTGTAATATCAGTGTGTCATAAGATAATTATAAATAACAAACTTTTTCTTTACAGATTCCTCAAGTTCTACAAATTCGACCGGTTAGACCACAATGCGACTGCTCGTCGTATTGTCCATCCTATAACTTTGTCTAACATTTCACCAATAAATATTTGCACCAATATTCATATTATAGAACTTTTGTTTATTCATATATTGAATTTTTATTATTTTCTCTACATATTGACAAGACCGGTCATCAATCCAAAGACTGGAGCATTGAAATGATGAAAATATAATTGTGAATTTTTAAACATGCATAACAAATTTGCTGGATATAGGTTCATGCGTATTTTTGAAGACCTGTGTAATAATAAATAAATTGAATTTGAAAAAAAAAAACCTTATTTTATAATGCGGAGTACCTTATAGGTCTAGGTGGTCGCAAGCGCGTCGGTTGAGCGTGAGGTCCTGAGGCCCGATTTCCGGGTCGGGCAAAGTGTTATAGGGTTTTTCTGTATGGTAGTTGTCAGTAGTAGCACGGAGTCTGGAACTGTGCCCGGTAGATGATAAGAGGCTGGCCTCCTATTACATGGGATATTTTACTTTAAAATAGATTTCAGTGAGTATTCAAATATTTAGCATATTATCGTGTACTACCTACATAATTTAAAAATTAAACCTTTTTGTATTTTTTGTGATCCTATTAATAAAGGTGAGGGTCTAGTGTTAAATATTTTTTATATCACTACGTTCTGTCACTTGTTCAAAATACAACAATGTTAGGAAACTGTCAATGAACCAGGTAACATACCTATTATTCTTTTCACACAACTTATAATAACACAATAATAAATAAATATTATTGTTATGCGTGCCTACAATAAATAGTTTTTCTTTCTGTTTCTTTCTTTATCTCTTAAATAAAACGAAAATATATTTATTATTAACTATTTATTATTTTTTTGATATTCAGATGTTTTTTATATAAAACATTACAAAAAATACAAAATTTATTCTTAATACATACAAGTACTAGAAATAATATCAAATTGGTTTTTAATATGGCAATTCAAGAGAGTATTATTAAAATACTTATATTTAATATTTTATATACAATCTTAATATACTGGGCATTATTCACAATAAATGGTAACTACAAAACAAAGGAAAAAATTATGAAACAAAACATTAGTCACGCTGTAAAAATACAAATTGATAGTAAAAAAGTTAATTTCTTGAAATAACTACAAGGTAATTTTAAATCACATTGAATCGTATGAAAGTTAGTTTTTTTGGAATAGTGTAACTTTATAAATAGTTAAAAAACATTTAACAATTTTGTAACCACTTTAGGGAGTATCACTGCAGTCGTTATAATTGCCAAATATGGATAGCAGGAAACAAACAATTAAATTATAATGTCAGATTTGCTAGAAGGAAGGTAACAGACGGTCTGGTTGAAGTAGACAATCGATCTGCTGCAAGAAATCAATTGAATGACAGATACGTTTCTCATAGATATTAATTGATTACATGACCTTACCCTTGGAGCAGTCACTCGCTTGAAGTGTTCAAGCAGTCCGTCTTTAACTGACCTTACTCTTTCACAATATTCTGCGGATCATAGGAATGAAAAATGTCTTAAGATTTTCATGCGATGCACACACCACAATAAATGCGAATTTTATCTTCAGCATCGTAACTAAAGATTTTGGATTCTTCATCGACGCTATAGGACAGAACGTAATTGTTAAGTCAACGCTATCTATGGTACTAAGGACCACACACGCTACATTGAACGAACAGTTCCACTTAGAATACCTAAGTTGACCTTTCAAAGTAATTTGTATTTTTTGGTTTTGAATACATACTTCATACAAATAGCGCGTCTCCTACCGTATAGATGTCATTAATTTTAAGTACATTTAGTCCTATTTCTTAAAGCTTTATCCTTCTGCTATTCCATATTTGAAGATCATCAAGTTTAAAGGAGTCAAGTCTTAGTCTACTGCCCCAACTCCTGAAGGTGCTGTTTTTCTTCCTCTTCCCTGAGGAGTGCCTCCCTCTCGGCGGCGATGCGGGCGTGCTGCTCGGCTATCACCCGGAATAGTTCGGAATGCTTCGCTCGAGCTACTGCCACCGCCTCTGTTTCGCGGGGCGCGGAGATCACTGAAAATGGAAGAGATATAATTTCATTTATTTGAAGTTAATCTTCTTTTATTGGCCAAAAATAAAAGCAAAAATTTTTTATAGTCATCAAAATTAAATACCTCTGGATGCCACGAAGCCATTCCAATTCTTGAATAATATCCTTTTACAAACGTGCATATTCACAGCTTCTATTATAATTTTTGGAGGATTTTTCAAATAAACTACTTAAGCAAAAACAGCAGTACTCACGTTCAGGATGCGGGTTGGCGTGTTCCTCAGCGATTTTGGCGTACAACTGGTAATGCCTGTCCTTTGCGTTGGCCACCGACTCCGAGTCGGACGGGTGCTCCGGGGGCACGTCACTCAGCACCGGGTGGAAGCCTTGCTTGTCCGCGATGTAGTCCACGGTGCGGACTTTGTGGCTAGGGTCCACGTAGGAGAAGGAACCTGGAAAATAAGACAGAACATGTGAATATTTTTTTGTACTGTATAATTTTGATTTACTATTTAAATTAATCTGATAATAATTGTCCTCAGGCTTGTGACAGCGGGTTCCATACGTCGTCCCAGCGACTCATCATGAACACGACCTGTCACGACAATCAGCTGTTGCGTGCACAATGGACATATTGGTAAGTACTTATAATACCATTTTTTGCATGCCACTAAGGTACTAAATACTTAAGAGAGGTCTCGATTATAAGTTGACCTTATGATATATTTAATATGTTGTTTTTCCATCTACAACCATAGTTGTTATAGGTAGTCGTATATCCGCGGGCAAAATAAAAATCAAAATGAGTTTATTATCATTATAACCACCAGTATTACTATTTTAATTATTTAAATAGATGTATTCCTTAAGAATTACTCGTTTGAAACCACTGCGTATTCTCAAACTAAACACTTAAACAAGCCTAGAATATAAAATAAAAATCAGTGCCTATATAAATAAAGTTAATTGGTCTTTTGCCCCAACCTGCCTGTATTTTAAGACTTTAAGTACGTGTTTAGAATACTGCGTTAAGTAAATTAGTTCATAAAACACATCTTAGCTTAGATTTCTCTTCCTTATGGGCGGTTCAAGGTATCGGAGTAGTACATCTACCGTAAGGGCGTTTACGCAAATGACTTGTTCATATTGTCGAATTAGAAAGTCTATTTGTAACAATATTTCTAAACCTTGTAAGTATTGAGATTTTTTATCTCGTAGAACGAGGTGCTCTACGATATGATTTAAGAATAATACTTATGAGGTGATGGTTGATACGATGGATTGATATTTTGTTCTCCAATGTCATTGGGGTTAAGCCGCATTAACCGCGGTCATAATTTGGATGTTTGACCGTTCTCTACACTGAGTAGGTGGTACCTAGCTCAATATGAAATAATTATGCAGGATTGAATGCGTTTATACCTTGCTTTGCTTAGTCTAGTTTGACAACATTTTTTAAATTTAAAATGAGTAATCCAACATAAAATTAAATTCTAGTGTTTTTTTCTTTTTGCATTTTAAGTGGTTTGTTAATAGTTATATGGAATGATTATGTGGTGAATAAAATTTAATTATCTATATCTATAAGATTTCAATAATTACTGTTAAAATTAGTTTCATTTTAATTTAAAAAGTTGGATTCAAAGATGAGGAAGAAGCAGCGTAATAATTATGTTTACAAAGAAGATCCAACTCATCCTTAAGACTGGTTGGTTGAAGAATCACCATTATTTCCTTATTACCCATAATAATATGCTATTTATTATTCTACGGCGTTTTACACTGTTATTATCTTGTTTGTACATATATATAAATTATACTGCTTGCTCATCGCCAATGTTGGAAAACATGTTTATGATATTGAAACACCAAACGGTCAAACAACATAAAAATATGTTAGAAAATAGCTGTTTATTAAGAATTTGATGACTTGGATTCATAACAACAATAAAAGTTAATAAAAAAAAGATAAGTATTTAAAATTTTATTATTTTTTAAATTATTTATATCATTGTATTCGCTACGCGTCCATAGTTTTGACATCGGTATACTTTTTTATTATTATTATAAACAGAATAAATGCTTGAACTGATGTTTTAAATTTGGATACTGTATGAGCAATCCGTGTCTCAAACTTAGTGGTCTTAAGTAACGCGATAGCTATTAGGCTGTGGTAGCTCTACCAACTTCATTGTGATTTTCTAATAATGCGTCATATAAATTTTATAATCCATGAATTGGGAAAGGCTGGTGAGATCTCTAATCATTACCAACCTCATCCTATCTGTGTCTTATATTCACTATGATTGGTTGTCCAACATACATAAATCATCATCAATTCAACAACTGATTTAAGTTAGATTCGATTCTTTGACAGACCACATTTAATGTATCATATACAACATTACCTTTCACAACTCCGCTGCCATCGCTGACCTCAGTGTGCTGTCTGTCAGCATGACCAGGGTACCTGCCGGCGGTGTAGGAGAACACGTAGGGCTTCGGCGGCGGCTCCGGTGTCGTGGTGGTCTCGAACAGGTGGGACACGTCGCAGCTCACCAGAGCCAGCGTCGCCAGGAACAGCGTGGGACACAGCATCTGGAAAATGATATGGAACTGATTAGCTGAAGTTAGGGCGCCATGACATAGGGTTATCATAGTAATTATAGATTCGATAGGGAATGATTCTGCCAAGCGATACTTGCTAACTATTTTTAGACTACAAAACGACATTTGAAACGGATGCTACACGATAACTGAAGCTACAGATACCAAACTGGCAATAGTATAGTCGCTAAATAAAATGGAAGTTATTTTTTCAAGATTTCCCTTAAAAAGTTCTCCGTAAAGAACCCAGCAACTATGGCTTGAGCGACTTTGTCATCTAATTACAGTCATAAGAAAAGACTTGCAATGCTATGCTTAAGAACAAACAACAAACCTTAGGTAATTGATAGAATTTACGTTAGTTTGAGAGGCATTTTGATATCTTAATTTTTTTGGAGTTCTAAAATTATTTTACCTATCAAATGAGTCATCAGACGACCATCTTAAAAAAAATATGTAAATGCTTTATCAAAAACCATCCAAAATACGTTGTTACAAAAATAAAAAATGCTGGGACAGGTAGGGACAAAATGGTAAACAACGCGACACGATAACACATTAATAAGGTTCTAATCTAATATTAGAACTCACGCCATTAACCTGCCTACCTTACCAACCTCAGGTACATCTTCAAAGGTCAAAAATTCAAAAATAAAAAAGTATAAGCAATATTTTATATTTTTTATTGTACGGTTTTATTTTTCAATTTTATCATTTAGGTCCCTACCTAAACGATAAAGTTGAAATACAGTTTTCATTTAGGTAGGGACCTAAATGATAACACAAATAAGTTAATTTGTTGATGCCAAAATTTAAATTGAACAAAAACTGTTTGAAATATTGCATTGACATTAATTCATAGAAGAGAAGACGATCAAGAAGCTCTTGAAAGTGAAGGAACCCCCATAAATCCATCGTTGAGTACCTAACTACGTGAGGTGAGCCACGTTGAAGGAATCCTGCTTGTATTAGTTATTAGCTAGTTGGAAACCAGTTTCCCTGACCTTTGCATTGTGGCGCAGATGCACGCTCAGCTGAGACGCGAAAAATTCACATTTATCTTGTTGGAAACTTATAGAGTCATTAACTTTATTCACTTGTTAATCTGACATGATAATATCTCACGGTGGTAAGGTATTGTCAACGAAACGACCATTTAGTATTCGAGATGACAATAAGACTTTTTCGAATAATTTAGAAAAGGGAGGATTATTTACTAGTGCTTATGCATCACATATCAAGGAGAGATCGATCATAGCTACATTACACATATTTAATGATAATGAAAACGTGAGTAAAATCTGCATATTCATAAACATAAGCTGTGTAGCTTCATTGTTTTATTAACTTTATAAACGCCTCAAGTAATTTGCGCATCTTAATGGCTTCACGGTAACGATATTATACGTAATTTATAGGAACTGCGGAATATGGTGTCATCATCTGTTTTAGAGCCATTCAGCCACATTAAATTGAATGGTGCTTAGTTTGTTTGTGTGACGTCACGGATGGCTTGTTTGTGGTCATTTATTGTTGTGGTTTGATCGTAAATGGAGTTAATGAAAATTAATTTAATGATCCATAAAACATCCATCCGTTAATTGTAAATGAGGGAAGTAATTGAAATTAGTCATTGTAGTTGATGTTAATTTCAATAATGTATTTCCGACTCTCTGGAATGGAGCTAAAAGCAATAATACAAACTACGACGTGAATGTTTATTATGAGTATCGTTAATGTTCAAGATATAAGTATTGCTTGTAAGTCGAATCTAAAATAAAATCCTAAACTATTGCAGTGAGATGTTCCTAGCAAATTGGTGAACGCGACAGTCATATCGAAAAACAATATTAAAGTCAAAACCTAAGAATAAACGTGGAAACAGAATTTTCGCAAAAAGAATTTGTTATGGAACTACCAACTTAAATAACATCTCATTCAGTTGTATTCGTTATCAAATTTCTCAAAACACGATTGGCAGTAGATAACCTTCGATATTGTGCGAACAGTTTGACAACAAGTGACCTTAACACGCGGATTTCCTTCATTCTTTAGCGAGCAGCGAAAGAAATTCCGAACGCGTAGTTTTTGTTTTTTTTTTGGTCAACCTCAATGTCGGTATGAGGATGAAAAGAAAATTATATGTCCATCGTGTCCTTTCACAAGAATAGTAGGTGCCAATATACACTGAAGAGCTAAAGCAATGAGATAATTCTAAACAAAAATATCTCACACTCGCTTCAGCCCGCGACTTCGTCCGCTTGGTCTACATATATAATTTATAGTCTATAGCACTCGGGAATAATGTAGCTTTCTACCAATGAATTTCGTTTTTAGAATTTGATGATTTGTTCTGGAGATTACCCCCTACATACAAACAAATTTTACTTCTTCATAATATTAGTATAGATAAAATTGTCTTAGAACAGAATACCATATATTTACGAAAATCAGTCCTTTTTTATGAGGGTTAGCTTTTGATCCTTAATAAATATCTAACTGATTTTACAGAACTGCCATCTTGGAGTAGTTAAAATTTAGGTTAAGATTCGGGAGTCTAGATTTTCGCTATTCCACTAACAAACTTAACTTTTTAACTACAATTCCCATCTTTCGAACTTCATGTCAAAACACTTACATGTACGAATAAGCCTTTCGTACCGAAGGACCATACAACCATATGAACCATATCATCGCTTTTTAAAGGGAGACCAAAGGTAAGAACCATGCTCTAAAGACCATGCAACTAAACCTTAATACCATTCTGATAAGTCTAATGCGTATTTTATAATTTAGTATCGTTCAGTCCATCCCGCTGACCATTGGGCACAGTATCGAGAGCATTCGGCCGATGCGGCCTTGACCGGTTCGCTCACTTTTCTTCACAAGCTCAATATAAATGACTTTGAAATTATATATTAACATGTTTTTGGTTTCGAATTATAATAGTGATCAATGTGTAGTCAGGCTGTAATTAAAACAGCTGTTAAAAGACTTCACAAAGTTATCTTAATTATCAGTGTAACTTAATCACTATGGGAGATTTAAAGTCAAGACAGATATTGTTTATTCTCAGTAATTAATCATCCAAAATGCTATTTTCTGTTTGTTATTTATTATCAGGACCAGAATTTAGTAATACATTGACCAACTATTGTTTTATAATTCAACAGTATTATAGCAATATTTTTTATGAAGATGATACGACAGTTATGAAACTCATTGTATCTATAGAAACAAACAGAACTTTCACGTTCCGTATTGAAGAAATCTATGTAACACCACACATTGTAACAAAGACAACAATAGACAATACTATAGGCAGTGACATATCAGATAGTTGAAACGTCATCTCCATATGTACAGCGATAGATTGCATCTTTTTCTAACACCACTGAAATAAGTCAAACCAAAAAGAGCATAACAAGAACAAGCGAAACTTGTTTTGTTATCGATTCGCCACGGCAACGCAACGCTAACGAATCTGATAATTAGAATTTACATCTTCATTATAGTAGCAATCACATATTTATAAAAGCAAAAAATCGGACTGTCTTACTTCAGAGCAAAAAGTAGTACTACTGAGAACAAAACATTTAATTAAGTATCGACATGGATTTGTGTAGGTCTTAACGTATTAAAAATTAGACACTACATCTCCTGTTTAACAAATAACACCAAAATACCTAATCAATAAACCCAAAACATAGTCTTAATGTAGTTTGGTGTATAATTCGCAGGTTATATGCAACAATTGTATGGCTTGTATCCGGAACAGTACACCAGCTGGTTGCGACACTCGACCGCGATACGTTTGTTATTGAAACAGTTAGCGAATCGATTGAGAACAGCTGATAGACTGGTCTTAGAGGAAGCTTTTGTAACTGTGTACAGCGCCGTCCGCCGTCTACGTATTATACTCGACCCTCTCTATTGCAGATACTGCAAATAATCACGTCAGTTTCATTGTACTGTGTTCTCTTAACATGCAGCAAAAAAATGTATGAAAACTACGTGCGCGGTCATTTAGTAAACCTTCGTTTTTCATAGAATTTTCAGACATTGCCGGCTGTCATACAATGAAAATTCGCCTTTAGGTACGGATCCGAAACTTTGACTATTTAAAGCGTCGTCTCTTTTGTATTTTGTTTCAGTTTATTATCAAACTTCACTGATGATAAAAACTGAAAAGAAAACTGATTTTTACTGGGAAGTTCGAGGTGTATTTAAAGTTAGAAATCCCTGTGCAGTGTCAAAGTGGTAAGGAAGAGATTGAAAAGATCCATTTGTTGTAAGCTTTGGTCGCGTTTAAAGGACAATACTTCTGAAATATGTATAATGATTATTCGACACATCTTGGGCAGTGGTAACCACAGCTTGCTGCACAGCCAGGTGGTAACGTTTTTATATATTCGAGTTTATTTCCAACATTGCCCGGTAGCTCTGTGCAAAGTTGAAATTATCCAGAGAATAGTTGGACTGCACAAACTCCGAACATCTTCCGTAACATAATAATAAAAACACTTTTCCTTCGTTTAATCCATTCATTATTCAACGCATAATTACTTTGCCACTATTTCGACAGCCGTTTAATTAGTCCGACATAAACGTTACTTTTTCATTAAGCTTAATTGGTTGAATATCGTAATAATTCATCTACGTGATTGGTGCGTGGGTGCGCTTCATAAGCGTGTAGGGGATTTAACTACGCGTATTGTATTTCCTTGTTCTTAGTGAATTTTTAAGTAATCGTTTATATCCGCGATGTACTAAAATTAAAAAAAGGTATTCTAGCTACTGAGTTTTGGTTTGAGCTTGAAATTAAAATATTTCATTTGTTTTTCGACATATTCGACGGTTAATTCGTACTACCTGGCAATTGTGAGTGCCACGTTGCTTGTTACATCTACAATATTTTTTAAGTTGTTATCTGGTCTTTGCGTCCTAGCTGTCTCGTGAAGGACGTTTAACGCAATATTTTACACCATTGTGATTGTGAGAAATTGGGTAATATTTGATCATCAAGATATAACCACAACCCTCACCTCGACCCGTAAAGTAAATAATGCACTAAGCAGTCCGATTGCTGTTGTAGCTGCGATCAAGGCGGCAACCACGTGATTGGCTGATTCAGATGACTTTACAGCTCACCTTATTGAGAAAATTCTGAAGGGTGTTAGAAGGACTTTGAGGTTAAAGGTTAATCTTACTTTATAGATATTCCTAACAACTATTGGCAAATAGAATTATTTTCCTTATAAGATTAATTTATCTTCAAGAGATGCTAATGTATGGTATAATAATGTGTCTGGTTTGAATATGCACGTTCGTTTGCCTGCGGATATTTACCAGCGTAAATATGAGTAATAATAAATCACTTAAATGGTTTATTAGTGTAAATTATGATTATGATAATAGTAAATAAACTGTTTATTGGTGTATTACTAAACGTTTCATAAGTAGAAACGTCTGTCGTATACCTTATAAGCTGTGGACCAAAACAACAACACATTGAAATCCTGACACAGCAAAATGACAAGACCGAAAGAGTTGGCGGGACGAATAGGACACGTTTAGAACAGCTTAGAAATCAAGGCTTTTGTCGAACAAGAACTAGGTTTTTCTATAGAATTTTCTTATTGAATGTGTCATTTCATTCCTATCGTATTTGGTATATCACAGGCTATTGCTGAACATGGAGTCTCTCCAAGTTACGTGACAACACACTATCATCCCGCGTCCAGAGACACCTACTCGTACTTAAACATAAATGATTGTACGGATTCCGAACCTTTGTTTTACAAAGGATAAGACACCACTGAGCCTTTGGGATCGTCGACTACCGATTTCATTTTGTATTGGCTAATTTAAATTTCCCGATGATGTGGGTAAAGGTTGGGACGGAGTGAGCTTCCCAGGAGAGGCCCATATTCAGAATTCAACTGCAAAAAGATGCTTGATTTGTTGTTACCAAACATAGCTTAAAAATGATTCTATTCTTAGTTTCTTATTTTATAGAGTAGGTACTAACACTCTAAGACATAACCGGAAATTGGAAACTTCAATTAATCATTTATTGCACCTTGTAATCAACCAATTGTGCTAAACTTCATGACTATGTCCTAAGCACCTATTATTCATGATCTATGACGAATCTTACCCATCCTACTGTTCGATGGGCGTTGCATTACCATACAACGGTGACAGACAAACAGACAGACAGGTGGGCGAACCCACTTTCTATCGGTAATCATTTGTTATGATTTATTTGGATTTATTCACACCTACTAAGCAAATAATTGTGGAGGTTATTTAATTATTTGATTAGGATGTCTTATTTAAATATTATGTGGGTGGAGTAGTACATACATGTACTGTTCAACAGGTATTTTGTAGATTTTTTGTTTGTAGTGTTTCTGTTCAAAATCTGATTTAAAAAGAGCCACATAATCTTTTAACATGACATAGCATCACGCCTGTAATCCCAGAAGGGTTAGGCAGAGGTGAACTATTGTACACCCACATTTCACCGTTGCTGTTATTGAGTCCCATGTAATAGAGGGCGAGTCTATTGACATCTACTGGGTGCAGTTCCAGACTCCGTGCTGCTACTGAGAATTTCCACACAGAAAAACCCAATAACACTTTTCCCGACCCGAGAATCGAGCCCCAGGACCTCACGCTCAGCAGTCGCAGTCGTAATCTTTTAACCGACTTCTAAACGAATATTTTAAGCCGTAGTGCATTGCCTAAATAATATGTCATAAAAATGAATAACAATCAATAAATGTCTCACAATAGTTTTGTTTACATGCCTAGCCCTTAAATAAATTTATCCATAAATAATACTAACCTTAAATACAACACTAGGCAGATTTAACGATTCCAAAACCCACTCGCCTGTCATCATAGAAATAAAATAAGTAATAACTCTTCTTTCTTGATTTACGATGCTAATTAAATTTAATTCCGCGAATACATGCTGTGTAGTGCAAAAAACAGTGACACTGCTGAAACATGCGTACAATATTTCAGTGGCGCAACTGTTGGATTTAAAAAATAATAATAATAAATATATGTTCTTTTTACTTTTAAATAAAACGTTGCCCAACACTAGGATATCCTGTATCGTGGGTGGGTCTACAAACAAACCCGAAACAACTATCATATAAATATATAAATATTTGTTCCGTGCGGGAATCGAACCCGTGACACGTAGCGCAGCAGTCAATCTCTCAATCACTGCACCAACCGTGCCGCCAAGTTATCTTATCACCAAGATAGAAACTTTGCCTTTTGACTGAGAGTTTGATTTCCAATCTAAGCTTAGTTTACTATACTGATCTTACTTCTCATAAACTTTGTTGTAGGGGAATCCAAGTAAAACAGTATCAACTATTTTTTAAAGAGCTTTTCTTTATTAAAATCTAACAACTAGATGTGATTTCTTCTAAGAATATTAATTTCGTTCCGGACGTACGCGGACCCGTACAGTGTAGTGCATAAAAAGGCACACAATGTAGTTGCAACACATATTAGATGTTATCATGGCGCTTGCTTCACTGCGTTGGGCAACGATCCGCTCCGGCGGACATTTTCGCGCATCATTCGTGTAGGGCTGATGGAAGTTGAAAGAATCATAACTCGTATGAAAGGACCAAAGCCAAAGGACAATGAGGACCCATCATGTGAGGGCAGCATGAAATGCATCATGCTCCTAAACAAGAAGAGTGAAAACAGAAGGCATCAAAATAAGTTGGAGTAGAGTTTTATGTTACTTTCTATGTTACCATAGTGTAGTTCTACATATTTTACTTAAATCTAGTTGCGTTTGCTAAGGGTAGGAACAGCCAGTGAACATTCTGAAACACAAGGCATTTAAACTTTTCAACGTTAGGCTTACGGCAACGTATTCGGAATAAAGTAGGCTGCAGTAAGTTTGCCTTACTCTACTATTATAATGAGATGAATGGCAGAATGGCTGTAGACTTGGTGAACAGTTAGCAATCGATATTCGTGTTGCGTATATAGTGCATGCTATGTATTATTCTACATGTAACGTGACAGATTGCTGTCAGGCTGGTCTCCGACATCATACATTTTATATTTTATTATGCAAGTAATTTCTCTTGATGGACAAGGAGTACAACTTTCATCATTAGTTAAACCTCGTAACTACACCGCATCAAACGTAAGTAGGTTAGGTAGCGGTACTTCGCGGATGCTGTTATTACATCCCATGGAATAGGGAGCGAGTCTATTCCCATCTACTGGGCAAAATTTCAAGCTCGGGGTTACCTCCTGTGGTGGTGAATCATAGACAATGCAATCTTTTTAAAATACGAATACGAATTAAAGTTAAGCAAAAAAAAAAAACAATTTTTATATCTGAAGATGCAATTTGGAAAACCCCTCAAACAAACTAAACAACAAAAACCTCGAAATTCGTGAGTCGTCATCCTACGTGCTAGAATAATTACACATTAAACATACGTAATATCTTGATAATGACGCAGATAGCGCCATCTGTCACGATCATCACGAACTACTGGCTTCAACGTGGGTAGAAGAAGCGTGTTTCGCGATGACTGTAGGCATGTAATTATGAATCGATGATGAGATGATGGTGATAGACAAGGATGTTGTAATGCAAATATATTCACAACCTGCAAACGTTGGCGCCGCCAAAATACTTCTTTAGAATATTTTAAGAATATAATTATGAGTTAAAGCTGATGAGTGGGCATTCAAGGATTTTAAGATTTTATTTGGAGACATGATATGAGATGCTTTCAAAGTCCATGTTGATCATATTTTCATCGATAAACTTATGTAAGTAAATATTTCCGTTTAAAAACTCAGCAATGTGACATTATTAATAGCTTTGAATAATTACAAGAAAAACTAGACAGTGTTACTACAGATATTCACGAGTCCATAAGATACGCAATCCAATACAAGATGAATTGATGATGATGATAATGATTAAAGTCAAATAAATCTTGATACATTTGAATTTAAAAGTCCATCATTTGACAGCCCTGCACTTGGAATGATCTAGAGCCGTTTGTTACGAGCGCTAGAACAAATTGCCCTCACTCAGTTAAAGGTAATTTTATTTGATTTTACATCAATAACCTGCCACTCAGCAATTCCCACGGCTATTTGGTTGATGTTTATTATGTAGGTTTACTTTACTTGCTTCATAGTGTTTCTGATTGTAACAGTGTAATCACCTTTGCGTATTTTAACTTCGTGCATAGGTACTCCGTCTGTCTGTCTAGCCAAAACAGGGTTAATATCGACAAGTAGTGATTACATATTGGCATCGTTTAGAGCGTTCATAAAGATGATTGGTATATTCTTTGGTTCTGTCAATAAATGCAAGTTAAGTTCTATTTATGTAGTTTTGTCTATGAAATATTATAGAAACAATATTCTTGTAATCATTTAATATGGTAATTTATAATGTTCACTGAATTATGTTTCTTTCTTTCTTTATTATATATTAGCTTCCGCTCGCGGCGTCGCCCGCGTGGATTACGAACCCGTACATTTTTTCGGGATAAAAAGTAGCCTATGTGCTATTCCAGACTATAATCTATCTCTCTGCCAAATTTCATCCAGATCCGTTCAGCCGTTCTGCTGTTAAAAAGATCCATCCATCCATCCTCACAAACTTTCATATTTATAATATTAGTAGGATTACTTATCTAAAAAGTAGTCGCACATTGTCTTTTTACTTAAAACATTTGCATCATTATTTAGTTATTCTACAACAATATTGTTGTCTATTTATTCTATTACGTCGCATCCAGTAACTATTTATAAAAACCTATGTAACTATATTATGTATGTATGTATGTATGATTTATTTGTAATATACATTAATGCCAATTTGGAGAACCAACATTAAATATAAAAATAACATCAGCTTGCAAGCGTGCATGCATACTAATCAGTAATAACGCTTTAATTCTGATACACCAAAAATCCATAACACTAATATTTAAGGTGACATTTCGTTATGTTACCAATGACCTCATAATATAAGGTCAAATATTGGTCCTTTGAGGCCTCATCAATAGCAACTTTGGGTTTTACCTGATCTCGGTAAAATACTTAATTATGTTGATTATAAGGCAAATAAAATAAATTGGATTCGAGATTTAAAACATGTTTGGTGTCGTTAGAAAAATATATGGACATTTATATAAATAACAAAAACAACAACAGCAGCGTTCTCTCGTGTCACAAATCTTAATCTTAGCTTCTAGCAACAAATAAAGAAGCCTATCGAAATTTGTAAACTGATTAGCCTATTGTTAGGACTTAGGAGGAATAGCCAGAGAGAAATTATATATTAAGTAAAAAATTTAGTTTCTATGCTCTTGATACAATCCCATACAGCCTTTTGATTGCAGCAAACCACAGTAAGTAATATTTATTACAAACTCTCATGAAATAATTGATTCTACAAATAAACTCGCGGGTGTGAGCTATTAGTGTTATAGAAGGCAAACAGAAGAATTTGTTATTCATAAACAAAACTGATATTTGTGAGTAAAGTATAGTTAAAATATACAAAAATTTCCAGGCGTTAATAAATGTAGCAAAGTAGTTATTTGAGAAAGGCGACAATCATGTAAACGGGTTATTAGTGAAATATTTCTGAATAATGTAGATCTGTGGTGCGCAAAGTGTGTCATGCCTGAATCTAGAACCTAGGACCAGAAGAAGAAAGACCAAGATTCTACATATCGTAGATGATGTGACGTTAATGGCTTTAAATTTTGGGAGCCATTGGATAATCTAGACTCAATCTCCCTATGTTTTGAACGAAAAGGTTGATTGAGCGATTGACGATGAGCATATCACACATTTTAAAACTTAAAGAAAAAAAAAAACTGAGCCATGTTTCAAAGTATCAAGAGGACTAAAATTCTGAGAACGATGAATGAACATGGAAGATGGAGTGCTTTTGAAAGATTTAATAATAATAATATACAGGGTGTCCCAAAACTCAACGTCAAGCCGAAACGGGGTGACAGGATTGATCATAACCATCACGAGAAAAATCTGAAAAAAAATCTATCCCATGCAGTTTGAAAATTATGGGCATTTTAAGAAAAACCTAGAAATTTGATCAAACTGTACCATTTTTCGGTTATTGTGGTTATTATTTTTTATTTTTGTTCATTTGAACTTTAGAAACGTAATCCTAAATAACATTTCTAGAATCCCAATAAAAAATAATGACACAATTGCCTTAAGTTCCCGAGAATTGAGACTATTTGTTAAACTACGAATTTAAAATTTTCAAGATTCGTCGACTTTGACAGGCCCTCCTATAAAAAAAATGTACTAGAGTGCCTTGGCAAGTAGCATTAAAAGTTGGCGCATTTAATCAGAATTCTAAAATGGTACAATACTTGTTAGTTCCATACAATAGAAAAGAGTAAAAAAATTAAAACCTCAAGTAACCCGATTTTTGCTATCAGATTTTACTCAGTTAAAATGTTTTTAATTCGCACAAGCTCTAGGTAGGTTCTTAATTTTAAGGCAAAATGATGAGAGAGATGGATAATGGGTATGTTTGCCATGAGTGAGCGAGACAGATAGTGACGCCACGCATTGAGACGGAGATGCGTCGTTTAAACGAGTGCGAATGAAACAGATAGATGCCATAGCATCTATCTGTTTCATTCGCACTAGTTTCAGCCAAGCAAATGGCTACGCTACCAGTCCGACACCAACCAGTTAGTACGTTTCGCTCATTCGTCTACTGCGCACGTTCGTATTCGCTTGTGTTGATTTAGTACTGACAACTTTGGCTTCTCTTTTTGGACTTGAATCTTTGTGAATTGGACTTGTTGATAACATACCGGCAACTTTGGCTTCTCTCTGGACTTTTGTGTTGGCATCCTTTTTATCTACCATGCCTACGCGCTACACTTCACAAGAATATGCGAACATGCACCTCATTTATGGGGAATGCAGATGCAACGCAAGTGCTGCCGCTAGACTTTATCGTGAAAGATATCCAAATTTAGAGCGCTACCCGGATCACCGCGTGTTTGTTAATGTGCACCGTTCACTCACAGAGGGCGGCCATTTCCCGAATCAAATACAGGCTGGAGGTAGACCTGTGTTTCCTTTCCAGGAAGAAGTATTGCAAGAGGTCGCACGTGACCGAAGTATTTCCGTACGTGGAATTGAAGAAAGAACGGGAATACCGAAAAGCACTGCTCATCGTATTTTACAAAGAGCCGAAATGCATCCGTTTCACGTACAACGAGTTCAAAGTCTTCTACCTCGAGATTATCAGGAAAGGATTTCTTTTTGTAGAACAATGCTACAGAGGCATAATGAGAATCCCCAATTCATCCAAAAAATTCTCTGGTCAGATGAATCGACATTTAAAAAAGATGGTTACATGAACTTGCACAATTATCACGAGTGGCATGTGGAGAATCCACATTTAATGCGAGAAGATAGATCCCAGTATCGTTTTAAAGTAAACCTGTGGACCGGAATTTTAAACGGTAAAATTATTGGGCCTATTGAACTGCCTGAGAACTTGAATGGAACTAATTACCTACATTTTTTAAGAGAAGATTTACCAACCCTGTTAGAGGACGTACCACTAGCAGATCTTCGCGACATGTGGTTTCAACAAGATGGCTGCCCAGCGCATTTCGCAGTGCAAGTAAGAGATTTCCTTGACCAGGAATATCCGGGAAGGTGGATTGGACGTTCGGGCACTATCTCGTGGCCCGCCCGTTCACCAGATTTAAATCCCCTGGATTTTTTCTATTGGGGAGTTCTCAAAGAAAAAGTTTACTCAAAGCCCATTGAGAACGTAGCCGACCTGCGTGAACGCATTTCTCAAGCAGCTGAGGCGATCAACTCTCGAAGATATGCCCGACTAATAAGTAGATCTTTTTTAAGAAGATGTAGGGCTTGTATTGAGGCTGATGGTAAACAATTTGAACATTTATTGTAATAAAAAACGTTATTTCTCTATCATCTGACTTTTATTCCAACAAACCTAATTATTTTACTAATTTTACTAACTTTTTTTCACTTTGGTAAAAGTGGCGTCACTATCTGTCTCGCTCACTCATGGCGAACATACCCATTATCCATCTCTCTCATCATTTTGTCTTAAAATTAAGAACCTACCTAGAGCTTGTGTGAATTAAAAACATTTTAACTGAGTAAAATGAGATAGCAAAAATCGGGTTACTTGAGGTTTTAATTTTTTTACTCTTTTCTATTGTATGGAACTAACAAGTATTGTACCATTTTAGAATTCTGATTAAATGCGCCAACTTTTAATGCTACTTGCCAAGGCACTCTAGTACATTTTTTTTATAGGAGGGCCTGTCAAAGTCGACGAATCTTGAAAATTTTAAATTCGTAGTTTAACAAATAGTCTCAATTCTCGGAAACTTGAGGTAATTGTGTCATTATTTTTTATTGGGATTCTAGAAATGTTATTTAGGATTACGTTTCCAAAGTTCAAATGAACAAAAATAAAAAAGAATAACCACAATAACCGAAAAATGGTACAGTTTGATCAAATTTCTAGGTTTTTCTTAAAATGCCCATAATTTTTAAACTGCATGGGATAGATTTTTTTTCAGATTTTTCTCGTGATGGTTATGATCAATCCTGTCACCCCGTTTCGGCTTGACGTTGAGTTTTGGGACACCCTGTATATATATAGAAGTCGTGTATTTTAAGATGCTTCCGTATTATTTACATGTTACATCGTCAGATGATGACTCACAACAGGTTAACTGGTACGTACTCGTATTTGTAAACAAGCTTAATATTACAATAATAATCCAACTTTTGAACTTACTCATAGAATACTAGTAACTTAGTTAAGCACCTGTAATGTTGTTAGGCCGATACCTATGCACAACACATTGAGATAAGATGAGAATCAAAAGAGGGTGGGACTGACATTTCATAATCATGTGACTATTGGACAGATTATCTTAAATTAGCTGGATATTTAGTCGATCGGCTTTTGTCTTCACCTGAAAAAAGTTATTTTAGGGTAGCAGACGATGCCCCGGCCATGCGGGTATCATTGTATTTGAAAATCTGTGTGCAATCAAGTGCTAACTTTGATTACCGCTGGTCTAACATATGAACGTGTCGTAACTGGCAACACAAACCGGATGCGTCGCTCACCTTTACGTAAACGGTTCACTTGCCGCTCGGCTGACCTTGGCCACTTGGCTAATGAACGATATCGACACTTTTTTTTGATCACACACATTCTTTGTTCGGAGAATGTGAGAACTTGTTTTTTGGTGAACAAGTTGCAATATTATGGGCTTGTATGTCTTACTTAAACTTAAAATAAGGAGGTCCACTGATAAGTTAAAGGGATATGTGCATAGGTAAGCTGTAAAGGTAGTCATAACTTAACGATTTCATTCATAACTTAACAAAGGTTTAATTAACTCCCTGGATTTTGTGTTCACTAAAAGTAAGCGACTTCTTGTATGGTATCAGCATGAATTCTTACTCATCGCCATAGTGGAAAGATTAGCTAGTCAGCAATAGTATTGGTGACTGCCCAGGGTCCACCTTCCATACTCCATTTATTATAATAATAGACAAAGGTGGCCCACCAAGTAACCAATATCATTTAAACCATTTCTACAAGTAGAGTATCAGAGTAGAACTCATCTTGATTGAGATTAAGATTCAAAGAATAATCCTGTGTTGAATCTCTGCTGGAAACGAACAGGTTGTTTATTTATTTATATTTCCTTACAAGGCTTTATTTGCCTAATACTGTGTACACCCTGGCCGGTAATACTTTGATAGGTGTATTTCTTATTTTACAATTAATATTTCTTTGTCTTTGTCTTGTTATATTAACGGTATCAACCGAATTAAAATTACTACAAGTTACCCAATGTCAGCTGCTTTATCACTACTGTGTACATAATGGAATTTCCATGCAGAAAATCCAAATAACTATTGCCTGTCCTGGTTTCGGTTCCCAGCTCGGGAAAGTGTTATTGGGTATTTTTGTATGAAATTTCTTAGTCTGTCACGGAGTCTGGAAGTGTGTCTAGTAAATGGGAATAGGCTCGCCTCCTATTGCATGGGTTCAAGAACGGCATCGGCAAAATATGGGTGTACAATAGTACACTTCGTCTTAGCCCTTCGAGGAATACAGGTGTGATGATGCTAATAACCTGATAATATTAAAACTGCATAACAAAGTGATCAAAGAGATACCGTAATTAGGGAACTCATCGTATGTTTTCGTGCACTTTATAGATATCTATTAATAAGTCTAAAATGTTTACACCTGTCCCGCATGAGCCTTTTCCCAACTACATTGGGGTCGGCTTCCAATATAACCGGTTGCGGCTGTATATCAGTATTTTTTTTATTTTTTATTATTTACTTCGCCACCCAATTACTGGGAGACACTGATACTCTAAGGTTAGACTGCTTGTCAGACTTTTTGGGCTGTTGACGTTGCCCGTAACGACTGTCATAGGTGTTCATATGACACCAGGACCAACTGCTTAACGTGCTTTCCGAGGCATGAGGCAACGTTTATAATTCAGTAATTATAACATTATAAATAAATTACTAACCTTTAGAAATAGATTAATTTAGTAATTTGCTTTTCGTGATAATTTGCAGCAATTAGCCTGGTATTTGCTATGCACTAATTACAATTATAATTAATCAACTGAACAAAATATAAGTTAGGTTGTGTAAATAGGTGCAGTCATAAAATCAGGTGTAATGGTGCAAGATGTTAAGCTAATTAGGATGTACTAAAAGAGTCCTCCTTCAATAATCTAGGGTTTACGTATTTTGGGTAGGGAACGGGCCAGCTGACCGAGAGTTTCTGGGTTAGATTCCCGAGATTTTATTGGAATAATGTGTTAGAAAAAATCTCAGTAGCAGCAAGAAGTTTAGAATTGTGCCGGTAGATGGCATGAGTAGATATTATGTGGAACTTAATAACGATATCGGCGAAATGTGGGTGTACAAATTATAATACATTTCTCCCTAACTCAAAAAAATCTCTCCTATATAATGTAAATATCTCCGGCGCACCCTGGACAGTCACCTCCATTACCAACCTTTCTGATCTTTCCACCACGGCACGCGCACTGACTTTGTGAAACTTATTGTCAAGACACATGACAGAAGAAAAATTTTCAGTAGAAGAAACGCAATAGATTTAGAAGCTAAAAGAATATCATAGAATGTACTGGCTTGTGCTCTTGCGCAACTCAGAAGTAGAGTAAGGGAAAGGGTTAGTAATGTACCAACATGACGCTTGTCTACGGGCTGTCGACTTGGAGCTACGTGGTGCAATTATAGCGGCGTCTTATACATATCTTATATCGAGGATTTTTCAATGGTCTAATGGTCTCGACTCCTGGTCTTGGTTCTATCTTGAGCCCAGTCCTGTTCTATAACTGGTGACTGTTTGATCGATTGTACACTAGGATGTTATTAATACATGAGGTTGCACGCAAATAACGTCCCCAAGTTAGGATACAATAAATATAATCATGGCCTACATAAAGTTGTCAACTTATCTCTCTAATATAGCGTGACCAAACCTATATACCAATAAATAAAATTGACGTGTCTGTCTGTGATTACAAAATAAACGCCAATACATAAGTGAAAACTGCTAGTTATTCGATGCCTAATCATGAATGACCGAATTTTTGTCTGTATGTCTGAATGTTTGTCTCGAATGGGCTCCAAAACGGCCCAATCAATTCGAATGAAAATTTTAGGGTTTTAACTTAAGTTTTCGTATATGTTTCATTTCGATATCTTGGGGGGTTCAGAAGATGTGAATGTAAATATTTGTAAAGCCATTACTACTGCTATCTACCAACACACCGCACCAAAGTCGGCTGGAGTAGAAAATTCCGGAACTGACAACTTAGTTTCATTTAAACTCATTTAGCGCCGCCGTCGTATGAAGCTTTTATAGCGCAAGTCCCACACGAACGAAGTCGCGGGCACAGCTAGTTTTCAAATAAAAGCTCATGCCGTTACGCCTTTGTTACGCATACAAAGACCAATCAAAACCATGAGGGGAACTAAGGTCAATAATTATGAAAGAAACGTGTTAATAGCTCAAATCACATGTGTATAGAGAGTGATAGTGACCGCATGTTGGTTTATTAGACGTACATACAATCCTTGAAACATTAAGTAAGAGTGTAAGGCCATAACAAGTAGGCATTAAGCCAATGTGCGAACGTGCGCAAGCGCTCAATCCGATCGTTTTACAGTTTCCAATTGATATATGCATAAATAATAGCAGCACGCCTGTATACCCTAACGGGTTAAGCACCAGAGGTCTGCTAGATGCCAGATTTTGACTATGATACCCAGGAAATAGGGAGCGAGCCGATTGCCATATTCTGCTACTGAGAATTACAGTCCCCGATCTGGGAATTTACCTTGAACCTCACCTTAAGCAACCGTACCACCGCTAGGCTAAAAGGCAGTTATTAATTAAAGTAATAAAAAGTATATAATCCAATTTAGGATCATGGACATGTTTTAAGTATAATTGAAATTAGTTTTATTATTTTAATTGAAAATGCAATAACAGTCTGGTCGTAAAAAATAATGTCTTAAATTATTAATTGGCATGTTTATGTCTGACTACCTGAGACTTCGGCTAGGGTATATTTCCATTTTCGACTTTGGGATTAATTTTCCACGCTTAGGGGCTAATTACGTCAAATAGTCCCATGGGATAGAGGGCGAACCTATTGCCGGGCACAATTCCGGGTTGCATACGAGATCTTCAGAAAATCCGAATAACACTGCCTGACTTGGGCATCGAACCCTCATGGTCGGTACCCGCGCATGCGACCACAAGACCAAAGAGGCAGTTCAGTCATATGAAATGTGAATTTATTTATACATGGTAGAGCTTATGGCATATGACGTCACTTTGGTAGGTATTTAACCAAATAATATAATACATTATTTAATTTTATAGAAAAGGACCAAAAAATTCAAATATTTTCTATCCCGAAAAAACAATTAGTGTACGTATTAGATTATTACCACAGAGTAATTAATTTATGTCTATTACTTATATGCTCAATTGCCCAAATTGACATTTATTATATTGCGCTACTTTGTAACCGGGTACAGTCGTCTACAAAATGTTAATTGAAGTTTTATGTTGCAAGTAGTTATGTTTTATGTAACTTTGTTTTGTTGTAAACAATACTGCAATAGTATGGGACAATGTTAAATATGCTTTAGTGAATAGTAATAATAACATATTATAAATCTAAATAATAATTACTGAAATAGTAACAAAATCATTTTATTTGACTGATAATAAATTCGATATTTTTAAATGAAATATGCGGTAATATTTAATAACAGGTACCTAATTAGTTTAATGGCTATTTGTACATTAAATTATAGCTTTAGAGCCCAAATACGAATAACAGGAGACTACTAATAAAACCAGAATAAGAAGCTTTGAACACGCAAATATTATTTTAAGTATTTAAAGATAATAATTTAAATACAAAAACAAAACTTTCTACAATAAATTTATTCTAAGCAATGTAGTCATATTACGCAAAACACTACATATTTGACATTTGACACATGTCAAACAACAAATAACATCTCGAAAATATAACAACACGGCTACGAAAAATCCGATCACTCAAAATAACAGAAAAAAATAATTGCAAAATGCAAGAAAAAAAACAGTATGAACTCTAAAAACAAATAATACGTATGAATAATATAAAAAAAATCACTCACTTTTTTAATTTCTGTGACCGTAACCACACAGGTCCGCTCGTGTGTATGCACGATACTGACTGACCGACTCAACAGAACCTACCGTTCACTTCGAATGAAAGAACGGGTTTTCTTCGAGAACAAGTAGTGACAAACTTAAATCTTGGTACTGAGGCGAACAAAAATAACCTTTATGTGGAGGGCGCAGAATCATCCGTGTTTGGCACTTTAACTTTGTCGAGTGAAGGCTCTACTATTGTTGAGAATCTCACGTGAATTGCGTTTTGTGAGTTTTAAGCGAATCTTTGAGTAAACAGATACATAGCAGGACTACTATAAAAATTCCCAGCTTATAATATGAATAAGGCCAGCAATGGACACCGGCCACAAGGATGTGAGAAAATTGACCGCAATCCACCAACATACGAATTACCATGAAAATAGACTATTAAAAGAATTACCACTATTAATAACTTGTTCATATGACAAAAAAGTGACGTCAACGACCAATTGTTCCTACGTATCATGACGTGGCACGGTTGACAGCGACGAAGTTGTCACTCTACTACCTTTATGTTAAGCAGGCATCACACACATCAGAAATTGCTAGCTGTATGAGAAAATTTCCTGTTATTAAGAAAAACATAGGTATTCCTCCTATATCGAAACATCCGTAACGAAATCTTGTCTGCATTTTTCTCCTCCTCGCACGCTTTCCCTAAATCAAATGAGAACCCAAAAACCTACGTATATATAGATCCAAAGAGCTGAAATGTTTTTAAAGTGCATTTTTTTGTAATCTTGTCCAAAAAGTTCAACAGTGACTTTAAATCACACGACGCGACAAACTAGTGACTTTACCATCGTTAATACGGTTCCTACGTCATATGACGTAGCACGCATCTCGGCGACCTTGTCTACGGCTGAGTGGCCGCTCCACGCTCCGCTACCATTATGTGATGCTTGTTGCTTGCATCATTCGCATTCGTAATTGCTCCATGTGACTTTGGCAGCATCTTGGATCGTTGGAACTTCCTGTAATGCAGTAAAGTTCATGGCTTTTTCTTTGAGGAATCATTTGGCAAATGGGGAAATAATATGATCTAATGAGATGTTATCTTTATTTTGAAATGAAGGTTTGTAGGATTATTATGTACTTAGATATTTAAGTGTTTAATTTAGGAAGGTATTCAAATTATGTTCGATTTGTAAAAAAAGATCTGCCACACTTGTGTCAATTTAAACAACCAGATTATTGGTTGATACTGAGTATTGCAAAATACTCATCTGTAATATTTTTCAGTAAAACCATACAAATCCAGTCTATTAATAGGCACAAAGATATCATGTCACTGTCGAGTAATACCTGAAATTATTTCTTAATATAACCGCTATACATTGTAAATGTGAGTGAGATCTAGGCTGAGCGCTCTTCATTTCATTAATTCTCAAGATAACTGATGCATGCTTGCACTCTGTTGCGACAGATTAGCTCAAATAGTACTAATAAAAGTAATGGCACTTTCTTCAAAAGGCTATTTCACACTATATTTGTCTCACATAAACCCTTACATCATTACAATCTGTCTGGACTTTAAAATAGACTGTGACCCCTGAGTTTGTTTCGGCATTTCATCTCAGAGATAGTCATAGGAAATGCCGACGCCATCTAGTTTAAAAAAGACGTGTAATAGTGATTGAAAAATCCTAATTGCAGAATAAATAATTTCATTTCATTTCATTTCTGAACGTTGCCGAATTAAGGATATTACCAGGTGGAGACCTCTATGCCTACATGCCAAAAGCAAATAAGCTCGTTAAGGTATAGTATAAAACTGTAAGGTCATAATTAAAGTACTTATATGTATTTCCTTTGCAAATAATATTAGCGTACTCCGCAAGATGGCGCTAGTGACAGTAAAAAAGGATTAGGCTCAAGCAATACTGCATTTTCCATCGCGCCTTGGGCAGAGACTGCGATGTACACCCGTTTTGCGTTTACACACGAATATCTGCGGTTAACCACAAACGTGCGGTTTTAGCCGAATTTTTATAGAATTATAACCCTTCAACTGACCTGACCCTTCTCATTCTGAGAAGAGACCCTTGCCCAGCTTTGGGACAGTAATGGGTTGAGAAGTAGACACAATAGAATCTATTGTTTGCGGTTGCCTGCGGCTGCAGGTGATCGTTCGCAAATAGCGGAAAATATTATGATTACGTTGATCGTATAATTACGTTAATAACTTGCATGCTACAACACTTAGAAAAATGAGCGTAAGATAATAGTTCTTCATAAAAATAAATGAACCGGCGCGGGCGCTTAAGTGATCATTGTTACGACTCGATTATAATTTCAATAAGCGGTCTATAAATTATTATTCTTTATTAATATCAGCATTTTTCAAGAAGGACTTAATATAATTTTATAATTGTAAGATATTAACAGATTAAGATAAAGCTTCCTTTTCCTTCTTATTTTGCTGTGCCGGATAGGGTCCATAATTACCTCATATACCTCTAAGTTTATAGAGGGGCTCGTAGTTAGATAACTACCGCGCTGATCGGCCGATCTGGGATCGAAGGAGCGCCTGCCGCGGTCAGTCCTCGAATCATTTTCACACATCTAGACCCTAAAGACCCTAGTGCTTTAAAAAAGCTCGAAAAGCATGTTAAGCAGTTGGTCCCGGGTGTCGAATAAAGACCTATGACAGTAGTTATGGGTGTCAACATCCCAAAAAAGTCTGACAACCAGTCTACCCAGTCACATTAGAGTATCAGCGTCTTCCAATAATAGGGTAGCGTAAGTCAGATGGCAGTCGCTCCGTGTAAAATACTGATTGAGTATTGAGAATCAAAAGGATCAAATTATAATCAGTGTAGTATTTTACAGTTATGCTCGACTTCTACTATCTAAGGTCCGTATAACAGCACGACCGCGACCGACCAGCTGTGATCTCTATATGAGCACAGATTTGTGTCGGTGTTTCATATAAATACGTCACTTTAACGGCAACGCGAACATAGTACACAGAGCGACTGCCAAATGCCTGCAGTCCTCCACTAGTTGGTGGAGATCAGTATCTTTGGGTGCCTCAAGGTTGAAAAACGAAATTATGTTACATTACAACACAAAAAAAAAACATTACAATAATTACAGGAATTACGAAATAATTGTAATAATTATTTCAATTTCCCGTACCTAATATTATTATTATAATTGATATACGTTTTTATCTGTTAAGGGATATTATCTGGTTGTAAATCTGTGCGTGATGCAATATCATTATAGTTTTCGTTATGTCAAAGACATAGCTTTTTATTTCAAGTAGGCCTTTTCAGGCACTTTTAAAAAGTCGAGACTCTAGGCGCACGTTTCCAAAGAGGGTAGGTCCTATGGAGAAGAGACCGGCAAGAAACTCCATGGATACTCTTTTCGAAAAACAAAAAGTTAATTTACAATTAAAATCTTAAATTAACATGCATTATATATAAAAAAAAAACTTACTAAAACGTTACTTACATGGGTAAACCTTACCAAAAAATGAAACTATACCAAACCATAAATTGAAGGTATGTAGGTATGTATCTACATGTGCGCCATCGATATATTGTAAAAACAGTAATATAACAATCGCAACACCGACTAAAGTGATTACGATTGAAATTTTTGACAGATGTCAAATTTTTCGACACTTGGAAAAACATTTTTGTTAGTTGAGCGGAATGATATTTTATATACTATGGAATGTACATGTACAATGGGCGACATTGGCGGTAGTACAATGGGCGACATTGCCGGTGAACCACCTATAAGGCTAAAATCGCTTGCACCCAACTTGTGACCACAGCGAAAACCACGCCCTCTTAAAACCAGTTTTGTGCAACATACTTCCCGCCAATCTTTTGTTAGAAAATAATTTATACTTCTTTAGTTGCTATGAATGAAACAGATAGTCGGTGTGCGAGCGAGAAAGTATTATCCATACGTATTAAATCCACTTCGCCTATACGTAATAAATTGGGAGAAGACAGAGTGATCGGAGTGATTAACTTTGCTAGTTTTATTTATATTAATACCTAATCGGTGTAGCTACAGAATAATAAATTACACTTAATGAAAGAACACTTTATGGAAAAACATAACATAGCAAGCATCACGCCTGTATCCCGGAAAGGTTAGACTAAGCCACAAAGGCGTATCTACTATTGTGCACCCACATTTCGCCGATGCTGTTATTAAGTCACGTAAGCCATGTAACAGGGGGCGAGCCTGTTGCCATCAACCGGGCATAACCCCAAACTCGGTGCTGCTACTGAGGATTTCTATACAGAAAAACCCAATAACAATTTCCCCGTCCCGGGAACCGAATCCAGAACCCCACGCTCAGCAGTCGCGCTTGCGACCACTACACTATTGAGTCAGTTGTAAAAAATAAAATTTCAGATTTGTGAATTTGAGATTTGGGAATTTGGGAGGTTGATATTTGAGTGTGAGAAATTGTGATTTGAGGTTTGAGAATTTGAGAAATGGAAAATTTGAGATTTGGGAATTCGAGATTTGAGAAATGATAATTTGAGGTTGATATTTGAGTTTGAGAATTTGAGATTTGAGAATTTGTGATTTGAGAAATTGATATTTGAGAATATGAGAGTGAGAATTTGAGGTTGATATTTGAGTTTGAGAATTTGAGATTTGAGAAATTGTGATTTTGAGAAATTTGAGAAGTTGAGATTTGAGAGGTTGATATTTGAGAGTTTGAGAATTTGACATCTGAGAATTTGTGAGATTGAAAATTTGTTATCTGATTTGAGAAGATGAGATTTGAGAATTCGAGACATGAGAATTTGAGAACTTTAGATTTGATAATTGAGAAGGTTAGATTTGAGAGGTTGATATTTGAAAGTTTTAGAATTGAGAAGTTGAGATTTTAGAGGTTGATAATTGAGAAGTTGAGATTTGAGAGCTTGATGAGTTTGAGAACTTGTGATTTGAGAATTTGAGATATGAGAAGTAGAAATTTGAGATATTCGAGTTTGAGAATTTGTGATTCGAGAAACTGGGATTTAAGAATATGAGTGATTGAGAATATGAAATTTGAGAGTTTGAGGTTGATATTTGAGTTTGAGAATTTGAGAAATTGTGATTTGAGATTTGTGACTTAAGATTCTAAGAATTTTACATTTGATTATTGAGAAGTTGAGATTTGAGAGTTTGAGATTTGACAAGTTGAAATTTGAGATATTTGAGAATTTGAGATTTGAGAAGTGGAAATTTGAGATATTTGAGTTTGAGAATTTGAGATTTGAGAAGTTGAAATTTGAGAGCTTGATATTTGAGTTTGAGAATTTGTGATATGAGATTCGAGAATTTGAGTTTTGAGAAGTTGAAATTTGAGGTATTTGAGTTTGAGAAATAGAGAATTTCTGATTTGAGAATTTGAGTTTTTTAGAAGTTGAAATTTGATAGCTTGATATTTGAGTTTGAGAATTAGATAATTTCACCACCACCAGAACCCACAGATTGAACCTGACACCAGCACCAAAGCCTTCCGACTGCAGCCCCCGCCCAACCACCCGACTGCTCTGACACCCCCACCACTAACATCTGACTGCTCTGACACCATCCACCGCAAACATCTGACTGCTCTGACACCCACACCACAAACATTAGTCTGCTCTGACACCCCCAACACTACCACCCGACTGCTCTGACACCACCACAACAACCACCCGACTGCTCTGACACCACCACTACAACCCCCAAATTCAACCTGACACTCACACCACAACCACCAGTCTGCTCTGACACCCTCCCACAACAACCATCAGACTGACGCTGACACCCCCAACACTACCAACCGACTGCTCTGACACCACCACCACAGCCACCAGATTGACCCTGACACCCCCACCACAAACATTAACTGCTCTGACACCCCCCACAAACATCTGACTGCTCTGACACCCCCCCACAACAACCATCATGCTGACGCTGACACCCCCACCACAAACATCAGACTGCTCTGACACCACCACTACAATCCCCAGTTTGAACCTGACACTCCCACCACAGCCAACAGTCTGCTCTGACACCCCCCACAAACATCTGACTGCTCTGACACCCCCCCACAACAACCATCATGCTGACGCTGACACCCCCACCACAAACATCAGACTGCTCTGACACCACCACTACAACCCCCAGTTTGAACCTGACACTGCCACCACAGCCATCAGTCTGCTCTGACACCCCCCACAAACATCTGACTGCTCTGACACCCTCACCACAACCATCAGTAAGCTCTGACACCCCCACGACAAACATCAGACTGGTCTGACACCCACACCACAATCATTGGATTGCTCTGACAAACCCAAAACTACCATCCGACTGCTCTGACACCACCACCACAACCACCCGACTGCTCTGACACCACCTCTACAACCCCCAGTTTGAACCTGACACTCCCACCATAACCACCAGTCTGCTCTGACAACCCCACCACAACCACCCGACTGCTCTGACACCACCACCACAACCATCCGACTGCTCTGACACCCCCACCACAACCATCAATAAGCTCTGACACCCCCACGACATACATCAGACTGCTCTGACACCACCACCACAACCCCCAGTTTGAACCTGACACTCCCACCGCAACCACCAGTCTGCTCTGACACCCCCACCACAAACATCAGTCAGCTCTGACACCCCCACAACAAACATCAGACAGCTCTGACACCCCCACAACAAACATCATGCTAACGCTGACACTATCCACCACACACATCTGACTGGTTTGACACCCACACCACAATCATTAGACTGCTCTGACACCCCCATAACTACCACCCGTCTGCTCTGACACCACCACCACAACCACCCGACTGCTCTGACACCAACTCTACAACCCCCAGTTTGAACCGGACACTCCCACCACAACCACCAGTCTGCTCTGACACCCCCACCACAACCACCCGACTGCTCTGACACCACCACCACAAACATCAAACTGCTCTGACACCACCACCACAAACACCCGACTGCTCTGACACCACCACCACAACCACCCGACTGCTCTGACACCACCTCTACAACCCCCAGTTTGAACCTGACACTCCCACCATAACCACCAGTCTGCTCTAATACCCCCACCACAACCACCCGACTGCTCTGACACCACCACCACAACCCCCAGTTTGAACCTGACACTCCCACCACAACCACGAGTCTGCTCTGACAACCCCACCACAACCATCCGACAGCACTGACACCCCCCCCCCCACAAACATCTGACTGCTCTGACACCACCGCTACAACCACCCGACTGCTCAGACACCACCACCACAACCAACCGACTGCTCTGACACCACCACCACAGCCACCCGACTGCTCTGACACCACCACTACAACCATCAGTCTGCTCTAACACCCACACACAACAACCATCACGCTGACGGTGACACCCCCACCACAAACATCCGACAGCTCTGACACCACCACTACAACACCCAGTTTGAACCTGACACTCCCACCACAACCACCAGTCTGCTCTGACACCCACACCACAAACATTAGACTGCTCTGACACCACCACTACAACCCACAGATTGAACCTGACACTCCCACCACAACCACCAGTCTGCTCTGACACCCCCACCACAAACATCCGTCAGCTCTGACACCCGCCCACCACAACCATCAGACTGCTCTGACACCCACACCACATACATCAGACTGCTCTGACACTCCCACCACAACCACCAGTCTGCTCTGACACCCACACCACAAACATTAGAGTGGTGTCAGAGCAGACTGGTGGTTGTGGTGGGAGTGCCAGGTTCAATCTGTGGGTTGTAGTGGTGGTGTTAGAGCAGTCGGGTTGTTGTGGTGGTGGTGTCAGAGCAGTCGGCTGACACCACCACCACAGCCACCCGACTGCTCTGACACCACCACTACAAACATCAGTCTGCTCTAACACCCACACACAACAACCATCACGCTGACGGTGACACCCCCACCACAAACATCAGACTGCTCTGACACCCACACCACAGTCATTAGACTGCTCTGACACCCCCAAAACTACCACCCGTCTGCTCTGACACCACCACCACAACCATTAGTCTGCTCTGACACCACCACCACAACCACCCGACTGCTCTGACACCACCTCTACAATCCCCAGTTTGAACCTGACACGTCCACCACAACCACCAGCCTGCTCTGACACCCCCACCACAAACATCAGTCTGCTCTGACACCCCCACACAACAACCATCATGCTGACGCTGACACCCCCACCACAAACATCAGACTGCTCTGACACCACCACTACAACCCCCAGTTTGAACCTGACACTCCCACCACAGCCACCAGTCTGCTCTGACACCCCCCCACAAACATCTGACTGCTCTGACAACCCCCCACAACAACCATCATGCTAACGCTGACACCCCCACCACAACCATCCGACAGCTCTGACACCCCCACCACAACCATCAGTAAGCTCTGACACCCCCACCACAACCATCAGACTGGACTGGTTGTAATTTGGAGTTTTGAGAAGTTGAAATTTGAGATATTTGAGTTTGAGAATTTGAGATATTTGAGTTTGAGAATTTGAGATATTTGAGAATGAGAATTTGGAATTTGTGATATGAGATTTGAGAATATGAGTTTTGAGAAGTTGAGATTTGAGAAATTAAGTTTTGAGGAGTTGAGATTTTGGAATTTGAGTTTGAATTTGAGAATTTGGAATTTGTGATATGAGATTTGAGAATTCGAGTTTTGAGAAGTTGAAATTTGAGAGCTTGAATTCTCAGACTCAAATATCTCAAATTCTCAAACTCAAATATATCAAATTCTCAAACTCAAATATATCAAATCTCAACTTCTCAAAACTCAAATTCTCAAATCTCATATCACAAATTCCAAATTCTCATACTCAAATATCTCAAATTCTCAAACTCAAATATCTCAAATTTCAACTTCTCAAAACTCAAATTCTCAAATCTCATATCACAAATTCCAAATTCACAAATTCAAACTCAAATTCCAAAATCTCAACTCCTCAAAACTCAATTTCTCATATCTCAACTTCTCAAAACTCATATTCTCAAATCACAAATTCTCAACTTCTCAAAACTCAAACTCTCAAATTCTCAAATCTCATATCACAAATTCCAAATTCTCATTCTCAAATAACTCAAATTCTCAAACTCAAATATCTCAAATTCTCTAACTCAAATATCTCAAATTTCAACTTCTCAAAACTCAAATTCCAAATTCTCATACTCAAATATCTCAAATTCTCAAACTCAAATATCTCAAATTCTCAAACTCAAATATCTCAAATCTCAACTTCTCAAAACTCAAATTTTCAAATCTCAAATCTCAACTTCTCTAAACTCAAATCTCAAATCACAAATTCTCAAACTCAAATATCAAGCTCTCAAATTTTAACTTCTCCAAACTCAAATTCTCAAGTCTCGATTTCTCAAAATCCAAATTCCCAAACTCAAATATCTCAAATTCTCAAATTAAAATCACAAATTCTAAACTTCTCCAACTCAAAAATCTCAAATTCTCAAATTTAAATATCAAGCTCTCAAATTTCAACTTCTCAAAACTCAAATTCTCAAATCTCAACTTCTCAAAACTCAAATTCTCAAATCTCATATAACAAATTCCAAATTCTCAAACTCAAATATCTCAAATTCTCAAACTCAAATATATCAAATCTCAACTTCTCAAAACTCAAATTCTCAAATCTCATATAACAAATTCCAAATTCTCAAACTCAAATATCTCAAATTCTCAAACTCAAATATATCAAATCTCAACTTCTCAAAACTCAAATTCTCAAAACTCAAATTTTCAAATCTCAAATCTCAAAACTCGAATCTCAAATTCTCAAACTCAAATATCAAGCTCTCAAATTTCAGCTTCTCCAAACTCAAATTCTCAGGTCTCGATTTCTCAAATTCCAAATTCTCACACTCAAATATCTCAAATTCTCAAATTTCAAATCACAAATTCTCAACTTCTCCAACTCAAAAATCTCAAATTCTCAAACTCAAATATCAAGCTCTCAAATTTCAACTTCTCAAAACTCAAATCTCAACTTCTCAAAACTCAAATTCTCAAATCTCAAATCACAAATTCTCAAATCTCAAATCACAAATTCTCAAATCTCAAATCACAAATTCTCAAATCTCAAATCACAAATTCTCAAATCTCAACTTGTCAACTCCTCAAAACTCACATTCTCAAATCTCAACTTGCGCGGATCGAACTCGCGACATGTAGCTCAGAAAACTAATCGCTTAGACACTACGCCAACCATGTCGGTTTGATGTAACAAGCATAAGTATTAGACCTTCGACGGCTAAAAAGCAAGTTTTTCTTGTATGGCATATGGATGGATATTTGTTACTCAATCACGCCAGAACGGCTGAACGGATCTGGATGAAATTTAGCACAAAGATAGATAGTCTGGAATAGCACATAGGCTACTTCTTATCCCGGAAAAATGTACGGGTTCATAAACCACGCGGGCGAAGCCGCGGGCGGAAGCTAGTAGATAATAAATAAATGTACAATGGGCGACATTGGCGGTAGTACACTTTGCTAACAAAATTCTTTGCACGGTTCGCGATGAACTAACCACGCCTATATTTTGCTTCCGCCAATGAGAGCAGATATAAGTATACCTGTGATAAGAGCGGCAACAGCGCGGTGTCATATTACGACAAGATCTTTTGGCGCAATTAATGCTGAATAAAAACGATCACACCACACACAGTCACAGTCGCCCTCGCATAATTATTTATCAAATTATTAATCACAATCACTCTATTTAATGTATTCTAACGTCCAATGTAAACGTCCAATTTCGCACAATTCACTTAACTGTTCACTAAAACTACCTATGCTACGTTACCTGTCCGGCCCCTATAAAAATAAAGCGTCCAATTTCGCAAAATCACAGTAAAGGCGGTGAAACTCCTGCGCTTCCGAAATTGTCAAATAATGACGCTTGCGACGTCACAGGACCGCGGCGACACACTGACCTACATATGTAGGCTTAACGGGG
This sequence comes from Shargacucullia verbasci, assembly GCA_947562105.1. Taxonomy (NCBI): domain Eukaryota; kingdom Metazoa; phylum Arthropoda; class Insecta; order Lepidoptera; family Noctuidae; genus Shargacucullia; species Shargacucullia verbasci. The sequence continues at coordinate 11,978,140 of OX387301.1, forward strand.
GCAGGCGCAGGGATTCGAAAAGAAAGTGAAATAGAAACAAACAAACTTAGATTTGTTTCTTTCGCACATACTTACTCTTATGTCAATCGTAAGAGTACGTAATATGAAGTAATAACTTCCGCATGCATTATTTATTTTCGTATCTAATTCTGATGACACGCTTTGACTTTATGGCTCAAGCATAAAGTATATCTGACAAAGGACTATATGTATCACTGTTTTCCTTTACATATATTATTATTTTAAAATAGGCATGTCAATTAATTAAGATTTTAACAACAAAAATAAATATAAATAAATAACATAATTTTTTATATTAATATCAGACTGAGCCACAGCGAAGTTTGGCCAGGTTTAGTATATTATAATCCAAATTATTTGAAAATAATCGCAAACGAAACCGTCGCAGTATATTAATTTTTTACCGCTGTAAGTAAAATATTTGTTTGTAATATTATACTTACGAGTATATCATTTGAGTAGATTCATCGAGACAAATTAATCGAACAGGAATATTTATTGTTACATGTATAATATGTTTATGGAATGGTATAATGCATTTTAGAAGTTTTGAAGCCAAATCAGTCGATGTTGATTTATATAAGTGAAACACGCTATTATTTTTTTGTAATTTATAATTTATATAGTTTTATCAACACAAAGTACTAAAGTCGATTTTTATTGTTTTGTTTCTAAAATACATTCTCAACTTCTCAATTATCAAATCTAAAATTCTCAAGTCTAAAATTCTCAAGTCTAAAATTCTCAAATTCTCAAGTTATATAATTCTCAAATTTCAACTTCTCAAATCTCAAATTCTCAAATCACAAATTCTCAGGTCTCAAATTCTCAAATCTAAAACTCTCAAATATCAACCTCTCAAATTTCAACTTCTCAAATCTCAAATTCTCAAATCTCAATTTCTCAAATCACAAATTCTCAAATTCTCAAACTCAAATATCAACCTCTCAAATTTCAACTTCTCAAATCTCAAATTCTCAAATCTCAAACTATCAAATATCAACCTCTTAAATCTCAACATCTCAAATTTTCAAATCTCAAATTCTCAAGTCTCGAATTCCCAAATCTCAACTTCTCAAAACTCAAATTCTCGAATCTCAAATCAGAAATTCTCTAATTCTCAAACTCAAATATCTCAAATTTCAACTTTTCAAAACTCAAATTCTCAAATCACAAATTCTAAAATTCTCAAACTCAAATATCTCAAATTCTCAAATCACAAATTCTCGAATCTCAAATTATCAAGCTCTCAAATATCAAACTCTCAAATCTCAACTTCTCAAATTCTCAAATCAAATGTAAAATTCTCAAATCTCAACTTCTCAAATTCTCAAATCAAATGTAAAATTCTCAAAATCTTAAGTCACAAATCTCAAATCACAAATATCAAACTCTCAAATCTCAATTACTCAAATCACAAACTCTCAAACTCTCAAATCTCAACTTCTCAATAATCAAATGTAAAATTCTCAAACTCAAATATCTCAAATTTCAACTTTTCAAATCTCAAATATCAAACACTCAAATCTCAATTTCCCAAATTCTCAAATCTCAAACTCTCAAATCTCAACTTCTCAATAATCAAATGTAAAATTCTCAAAATCTTAAGTCACAAATCTCAACTCACAAATTCTCAAATTCTCAAACTCAAATATCAACCTCAAACTCTCAAATTTTATATTCTCAATCACTCAAATATTAAGCTGTCAAATCTCAACTTCTCAATTATCAAGCTCTAAAATCTCAACTTCTCAATTCTCAAACCTTCAAATATCAACCTCTCAAATCTCAAGTCACAAATTCTCAAACTCAAATATCAAGCTCTCAAATTTCAACTTTTCAAAACTCAAAGTCTCGAATCTCAATTTATCAATCTCTAAAATCTCAACTTCTCAATTCTCAAATTCTCAAATGTTTGAGGTGTCGGTGTCAGAGGTGTCAGATGTTTGCGGTGGATGGTGTCAGAGCAGTCAGATGTTTGTGGTGGGTGGTGTCAGAGCAGTCAGATGTTTGTGGTGGGGGTGTCAGCGCAGTCGGATGGTTGTGGCGGGGGGTGTCAGAGCAGTCGGTATGCTTTGGTGGTGGTGTCAGGGTCAATTTGTGGGTTCTGATGGTGGTGTCAGAGCAGTCTGGTGGCTGTGGTGTGGGTGTCAGAGCAGTTGGGTGGTTGTGGTGGGGGCGTCAGAGCAGTCTGATGGCTGTGGTGGTGGTGTCAGAGCAGTCGGGTGGTTGTGGTGGTGGTGTCAGAGCAGTCGGGTGGTTGTGGTGGTGGTGTCAGAGCAGTCGGGTGGTAGTGTTGGGGCTGTCAGAGCAGTCTAATGTTTGAGGTGTCGGTGTCAGAGGTGTCAGATGTTTGTGGTGGATGGTGTCAGAGGTGTCAGATGTTTGTGGTGGGTGGTGACAGAGCAGTCGGGTGGTAGTGTTGGGGCTGTCAGAGCAGTCTAACGTTTGAGGTGTCGGTGTCAGAGGTGTCAGATGTTTGTGGTGGATGGTGTCAGAGGTGTCAGATGTGTCAGATGTTTGTGGTGGATGGTGTCAGAGGTGTCAGATGTTTGTGGTGGGTGGTGACAGAGCAGTCAGATGTTTGTGGTGTGGTTGTCAGAGCAGACTTGTGGTTGTGGTGGGAGTGTCAGGTTCAATCTGGGGTTTGTAGTGGTGGTGTCAGGGTCAATCTGGTGGATGTGCAGATGGTGTCCGAGCAGTCAGTTGTTTGTGGCGGTGGTGTCAGAGCAGTCGGGTGGTTGTGGTGGTGGTGTCAGCGCAGTCGGGTGGTAGTGTTGGGGCTGTCAGAGCAGTCTAACGTTTGAGGTGTCGGTGTCAGAGGTGTCAGATGTTTGTGGTGGATGGTGTCAGAGGTGTCAGATGTGTCAGATGTTTGTGGTGGGTGGTGTCAGAGGTGTCAGATGTTTGTGGTGGGTGGTGTCAGAGCTGTCAGATGTTTGTGGTGGATGGTGTCAGAGGTGTCAGATGTTTGTGTTGGGTGGTGTCAGAGCAGTCGGGTGGTTGTGGTGGTGGTGTCAGAGCAGTCGGGTGGTAGTGTTGGGGCTGTCAGAGCAGTCTAATGTTTGAGGTGTCGGTGTCAGAGGTGTCAGATGTTTGTGGTGGGTGGTGTCAGAGGTGTCAGATGTGTCAGATGTTTGTGGTGGGTGGTGTCAGAGGTGTCAGATGTTTGTGGCGGGGGGTGTCAGAGCAGTCTAATGTTTGAGGTGTCGGTGTCAGAGGTGTCAGATGTTTGTGGTGAATGGTGTCAGAGGTGTCAGATGTTTGTGGTGGGTGGTGACAGAGGTGTCAGATGTTTGTGGTGGATGGTGTCAGAGGTGTCAGATGTTTGTGGTGGGTGGTGTCAGAGCAGTCAGATGTTTGTGGTGGATGGTGTCAGAGGTGTCAGATGTGTCAGACGTTTGTGGTGGGTGGTGTCAGAGGTGTCAGATGTGTCAGATGTTTGTGGTGGGTGGTGTCAGTGGTGTCAGATGTTTGTGGCGGGGGGTGTCAGAGCAGTCTAATGTTTGAGGTGTCGGTGTCAGAGGTGTCAGATGTTTGTGGTGGATGGTGTCAGAGGTGTCAGATGTGTCAGATGTTTGTGGTGGATGGTGTCAGAGGTGTCAGATGTTTGTGGTGGGTGGTGACAGAGCAGTCAGATGTTTGTGGTTTGGTTGTCAGAGCAGACTTGTGGTTGTGGTGGGAGTGTCAGGTTCAATCTGGGGTTTGTAGTGGTGGTGTCAGGGTCAATCTGGTGGATGTGCAGATGGTGTCATAGCAGTCAGTTGTTTGTGGCGGTGGTGTCAGAGCAGTCGGGTGGTAGTGTTGGGGCTGTCAGAGCAGTCTAACGTTTGAGGTGTCGGTGTCAGAGGTGTCAGATGTTTGTGGTGGATGGTGTCAGAGGTGTCAGATGTTTGTGGTGGATGGTGTCAGAGGTGTCAGATGTTTGTGGTGGGTGGTGACAGAGCAGTCAGATGTTTGTGGTGTGGTTGTCAGAGCAGACTTGTGGTTGTGGTGGGAGTGTCAGGTTCAATCTGGGGTTTGTAGTGGTGGTGTCAGGGTCAATCTGGTGGATGTGCAGATGGTGTCCGAGCAGTCAGTTGTTTGTGGCGGTGGTGTCAGAGCAGTCGGGTGGTAGTGTTGGGTCTGTCAGAGCAGTCTAACGTTTGAGGTGTCGGTGTCAGAGGTGTCAGATGTTTGTGGTGGATGGTGTCAGAGGTGTCAGATGTGTCAGATGTTTGTGGTGGGTGGTGTCAGAGCTGTCAGATGTTTGTGGTGGATGGTGTCAGAGGTGTCAGATGTTTGTGTTGGGTGGTGTCAGAGCAGTCGGGTGGTTGTGGTGGTGGTGTCAGAGCAGTCGGGTGGTAGTGTTGGGGCTGTCAGAGCAGTCTAATGTTTGAGGTGTCGGTGTCAGAGGTGTCAGATGTTTGTGGTGGGTGGTGTCAGAGGTGTCAGATGTTTGTGGTGGGTGGTGTCAGAGGTGTCAGATGTTTGTGGCGGGGGGTGTCAGAGCAGTCTAATGTTTGAGGTGTCGGTGTCAGAGGTGTCAGATGTTTGTGGTGAATGGTGTCAGAGGTGTCAGATGTTTGTGGTGGGTGATGACAGAGGTGTCAGATGTTTGTGGTGGATGGTGTCAGAGGTGTCAGATGTTTGTGGTGGGTGGTGACAGAGCAGTCAGATGTTTGTGGTGTGGTTGTCAGAGCAGTCGGGTGGTAGTGGTGGGAGTGTCAGGTTCAATCTGGGGTTTGTAGTGGTGGTCTCAGAGTCAATCTGGTGGATGTGCAGATGGTGTCCGAGCAGTCAGTTGTTTGTGGCGGTGGTGTCAGAGCAGTCGGGTGGTTGTGGTGGTGGTGTCAGCGCAGTCGGGTGGTAGTGTTGGGGCTGTCAGAGCAGTCTAACGTTTGAGGTGTCGGTGTCAGAGGTGTCAGATGTTTGTGGTGGGTGGTGTCAGAGCTGTCAGATGTTTGTGGTGGATGGTGTCAGAGGTATCAGATGTTTGTGTTGGGTGGTGTCAGAGGTGTCAGATGTTTGTGGTGGATGGTGTCAGAGGTGTCAGATGTTTGTGGTGGGTGGTGTCAGAGCAGTCAGATGTTTGTGGTGGATGGTGTCAGAGGTGTCAGATGTGTCAGATGTTTGTGGTGGGTGGTGTCAGAGGTGTCAGATGTGTCAGATGTTTGTGGTGGGTGGTGTCAGCGGTGTCAGATGTTTGTGGCGGGGGGTGTCAGAGCAGTCTAATGTTTGAGGTGTCGGTGTCAGAGGTGTCAGATGTTTGTGGTGGATGGTGTCAGAGGTGCCAGATGTGTCAGATGTTTGTGGTGGATGGTGTCAGAGGTGTCAGATGTTTGTGGTGGGTGGTGACAGAGCAGTCAGATGTTTGTGGTGTGGTTGTCAGAGCAGACTTGTGGTTGTGGTGGGAGTGTCAGGTTCAATCTGGGGTTTGTAGTGGTGGTGTCAGGGTCAATCTGGTGGATGTGCAGATGGTGTCCGAGCAGTCAGTTGTTTGTGGCGGTGGTGTCAGAGCAGTCGGGTGGTTGTGGTGGTGGTGTCAGCGCAGTCGGGTGGTAGTGTTGGGGCTGTCAGAGCAGTCTAACGTTTGAGGTGTCGGTGTCAGAGGTGTCAGATGTTTGTGGTGGATGGTGTCAGAGGTGTCAGATGTGTCAGATGTTTGTGGTGGGTGGTGTCAGAGCTGTCAGATGTTTGTGGTGGATGGTGTCAGAGGTGTCAGATGTTTGTGGTGGGTGGTGACAGAGCAGTCAGATGTTTGTGGTGTGGTTGTCAGAGCAGACTTGTGGTTGTGGTGGGAGTGTCAGGTTCAATCTGGGGTTTGTAGTGGTGGTGTCAGGGTCAATCTGGTGGATGTGCAGATGGTGTCCGAGCAGTCAGTTGTTTGTGGCGGTGGTGTCAGAGCAGTCGGGTGGTTGTGGTGGTGGTGTCAGCGCAGTCGGGTGGTAGTGTTGGGGCTGTCAGAGCAGTCTAACGTTTGAGGTGTCGGTGTCAGAGGTGTCAGATGTTTGTGGTGGATGGTGTCAGAGGTGTCAGATGTGTCAGATGTTTGTGGTGGGTGGTGTCAGAGCTGTCAGATGTTTGTGGTGGATGGTGTCAGAGGTGTCAGATGTTTGTGTTGGGTGGTGTCAGAGCAGTCGGGTGGTTGTGGTGGTGGTGTCAGAGCAGTCGGGTGGTAGTGTTGGGGCTGTCAGAGCAGTCTAATGTTTGTGGTGTCGGTGTCAGAGGTGTCAGATGTTTGTGGTGGGTGGTGTCAGAGGTGTCAGATGTGTCAGATGTTTGTGGTGGGTGGTGTCAGAGGTGTCAGATGTTTGTGGCGGGGGGTGTCAGAGCAGTCTAATGTTTGAGGTGTCGGTGTCAGAGGTGTCAGATGTTTGTGGTGAATGGTGTCAGAGGTGTCAGATGTTTGTGGTGGGTGGTGACAGAGCAGTTGGGTGGTAGTGTTGGGGCTGTCAGAGGAGTCTAATGTTTGAGGTGTCGGTGTCAGAGGTGTCAGATGTTTGTGGTGGGTGGTGTCAGAGGTGTCAGATGTGTCAGATGTTTGTGGTGGGTGGTGTCAGAGGTGTCAGATGTTTGTGGCGGGGGGTGTCAGAGCAGTCTAATGTTTGAGGTGTCGGTGTCAGAGGTGTCAGATGTTTGTGGTGAATGGTGTCAGAGGTGTCAGATGTTTGTGGTGGGTGGTGACAGAGCAGTCGGGTGGTAGTGTTGGGGCTGTCAGAGGAGTCTAATGTTTGAGGTGTCGGTGTCAGAGGTGTCAGATGTTTGTGGTGGGTGGTGTCAGAGGTGTCAGATGTGTCAGATGTTTGTGGTGGGTGGTGTCAGAGCTGTCAGATGTTTGTGGTGGATGGTGTCAGAGGTGTCAGATGTTTGTGTTGGGTGGTGTCAGAGCAGTCGGGTGGTTGTGGTGGTGGTGTCAGAGCAGTCGGGTGGTAGTGTTGGGGCTGTCAGAGCGGTCTAATGTTTGAGGTGTCGGTGTCAGAGGTGTCAGATGTTTGTGGTGGGTGGTGTCAGAGGTGTCAGATGTGTCAGATGTTTGTGGTGGGTGGTGTCAGAGGTGTCAGATGTTTGTGGCGGGGGGTGTCAGAGCAGTCTAATGTTTGAGGTGTCGGTGTCAGAGGTGTCAGATGTTTGTGGTGAATGGTGTCAGAGGTGTCAGATGTTTGTGGTGGGTGGTGACAGAGCAGTCGGGTGGTAGTGTTGGGGCTGTCAGAGGAGTCTAATGTTTGAGGTGTCGGTGTCAGAGGTGTCAGATGTTTGTGGTGGGTGGTGTCAGAGGTGTCAGATGTGTCAGATGTTTGTGGTGGGTGGTGTCAGAGGTGTCAGATGTTTGTGGCGGGGGGTGTCAGAGCAGTCTAATGTTTGAGGTGTCGGTGTCAGAGGTGTCAGATGTTTGTGGTGGGTGGTGTCAGAGCAGTCAGATGTTTGTGGTGGGTGGTGACAGAGGTGTCAGATGTGTCAGATGTTTGTGGTGGGTGGTGTCAGAGGTGTCAGATGTGTCAGATGTTTGTGGTGGGTGGTGTCAGTGGTGTCAGATGTTTGTGGCGGGGGGTGTCAGAGCAGTCTAATGTTTGAGGTGTCGGTGTCAGAGGTGTCAGATGTTTGTGGTGGATGGTGTCAGAGGTGTCAGATGTGTCAGATGTTTGTGGTGGATGGTGTCAGAGGTGTCAGATGTTTGTGTTGGGTGGTGTCAGAGCAGTCGGGTGGTTGTGGTGGTGGTGTCAGAGCAGTCGGGTGGTAGTGTTGGGGCTGTCAGAGCAGTCTAATGTTTGTGGTGTCGGTGTCAGAGGTGTCAGATGTTTGTGGTGGGTGGTGTCAGAGGTGTCAGATGTGTCAGATGTTTGTGGTGGGTGGTGTCAGAGGTGTCAGATGTTTGTGGCGGGGGGTGTCAGAGCAGTCTAATGTTTGAGGTGTCGGTGTCAGAGGTGTCAGATGTTTGTGGTGAATGGTGTCAGAGGTGTCAGATGTTTGTGGTGGGTGGTGACAGAGCAGTTGGGTGGTAGTGTTGGGGCTGTCAGAGGAGTCTAATGTTTGAGGTGTCGGTGTCAGAGGTGTCAGATGTTTGTGGTGGGTGGTGTCAGAGGTGTCAGATGTGTCAGATGTTTGTGGTGGGTGGTGTCAGAGGTGTCAGATGTTTGTGGCGGGGGGTGTCAGAGCAGTCTAATGTTTGAGGTGTCGGTGTCAGAGGTGTCAGATGTTTGTGGTGAATGGTGTCAGAGGTGTCAGATGTTTGTGGTGGGTGGTGACAGAGGTGTCAGATGTTTGTGGTGGGTGGTGACAGAGCAGTCAGATGTTTGTGGTGTGGTTGTCAGAGCAGACTTGTGGTTGTGGTGGGAGTGTCAGGTTCAATATGGGGTTTGTAGTGGTGGTGTCAGGGTCAATCTGGTGGATGTGCAGATGGTGTCCGAGCAGTCAGTTGTTTGTGGCGGTGGTGTCAGAGCAGTCGGGTGGTTGTGGTGGTGGTGTCAGCGCAGTCGGGTGGTAGTGTTGGGGCTGTCAGAGCAGTCTAACGTTTGAGGTGTCGGTGTCAGAGGTGTCAGATGTTTGTGGTGGATGGTGTCAGAGGTGTCAGATGTGTCAGATGTTTGTGGTGGGTGGTGTCAGAGCTGTCAGATGTTTGTGTTGGGTGGTGTCAGAGCAGTCGGGTGGTTGTGGTGGTGGTGTCAGAGCAGTCGGGTGGTAGTGTTGGGGCTGTCAGAGCGGTCTAATGTTTGAGGTGTCGGTGTCAGAGGTGTCAGATGTTTGTGGTGGGTGGTGTCAGAGGTGTCAGATGTGTCAGATGTTTGTGGTGGGTGGTGTCAGAGGTGTCAGATGTTTGTGGCGGGGGGTGTCAGAGCAGTCTAATGTTTGAGGTGTCGGTGTCAGAGGTGTCAGATGTTTGTGGTGAATGGTGTCAGAGGTGTCAGATGTTTGTGGTGGGTGGTGACAGAGCAGTCGGGTGGTAGTGTTGGGGCTGTCAGAGGAGTCTAATGTTTGAGGTGTCGGTGTCAGAGGTGTCAGATGTTTGTGGTGGGTGGTGTCAGAGGTGTCAGATGTGTCAGATGTTTGTGGTGGGTGGTGTCAGAGCTGTCAGATGTTTGTGGTGGATGGTGTCAGAGGTGTCAGATGTTTGTGTTGGGTGGTGTCAGAGCAGTCGGGTGGTTGTGGTGGTGGTGTCAGAGCAGTCGGGTGGTAGTGTTGGGGCTGTCAGAGCGGTCTAATGTTTGAGGTGTCGGTGTCAGAGGTGTCAGATGTTTGTGGTGGGTGGTGTCAGAGGTGTCAGATGTGTCAGATGTTTGTGGTGGGTGGTGTCAGAGGTGTCAGATGTTTGTGGCGGGGGGTGTCAGAGCAGTCTAATGTTTGAGGTGTCGGTGTCAGAGGTGTCAGATGTTTGTGGTGAATGGTGTCAGAGGTGTCAGATGTTTGTGGTGGGTGGTGACAGAGCAGTCGGGTGGTAGTGTTGGGGCTGTCAGAGGAGTCTAATGTTTGAGGTGTCGGTGTCAGAGGTGTCAGATGTTTGTGGTGGGTGGTGTCAGAGGTGTCAGATGTGTCAGATGTTTGTGGTGGGTGGTGTCAGAGGTGTCAGATGTTTGTGGCGGGGGGTGTCAGAGCAGTCTAATGTTTGAGGTGTCGGTGTCAGAGGTGTCAGATGTTTGTGGTGGGTGGTGTCAGAGCAGTCAGATGTTTGTGGTGGGTGGTGACAGAGGTGTCAGATGTGTCAGATGTTTGTGGTGGGTGGTGTCAGAGGTGTCAGATGTGTCAGATGTTTGTGGTGGGTGGTGTCAGTGGTGTCAGATGTTTGTGGCGGGGGCTGTCAGAGCGGTCTAATGTTTGAGGTGTCGGTGTCAGAGGTGTCAGATGTTTGTGGTGGGTGGTGTCAGAGGTGTCAGATGTGTCAGATGTTTGTGGTGGGTGGTGTCAGAGGTGTCAGATGTTTGTGGCGGGGGGTGTCAGAGCAGTCTAATGTTTGAGGTGTCGGTGTCAGAGGTGTCAGATGTTTGTGGTGAATGGTGTCAGAGGTGTCAGATGTTTGTGGTGGGTGATGACAGAGGTGTCAGATGTTTGTGGTGGATGGTGTCAGAGGTGTCAGATGTTTGTGGTGGGTGGTGACAGAGCAGTCAGATGTTTGTGGTGTGGTTGTCAGAGCAGTCGGGTGGTAGTGTTGGGGCTGTCAGAGCAGTTTAATGTTTGAGGTGTTGGTGTCAGAGGTGTCAGATGTTTGTGGTGGATGGTGTCAGAGGTGTCAGATGTGTCAGATGTTTGTGGTGGGTGGTGACAGAGGTGTCAGATGTTTGTGGTGGATGGTGTCAGAGGTGTCAGAGGTGTCAGATGTTTGTGGTGGATGGTGTCAGAGGTGTCAGATGTTTGTGGTGGATGGTGTCAGAGGTGTCAGATGTTTGTGGTGGGTGGTGTCAGCGGTGTCAGATGTTTGTGGTGGGTGGTGACAGAGGTGTCAGATGTTTGTGGTGAATGGTGTCAGAGGTGTCAGATGTTTGTGGTGGGTGGTGACAGAGGTGTCAGATGTTTGTGGTGGATGGTGTCAGAGGTGTCAGATGTTTGTGGTGGGTGGTGTCAGCGGTGTCAGATGTTTGTGGCGGGGGGTGTCAGAGCAGTCTAATGTTTGAGGTGTCGGTGTCAGAGGTGTCAGATGTTTGTGGTGGATGGTGTCAGAGGTGCCAGATGTGTCAGATGTTTGTGGTGGATGGTGTCAGAGGTGTCAGATGTTTGTGGTGGGTGGTGACAGAGCAGTCAGATGTTTGTGGTGTGGTTGTCAGAGCAGACTTGTGGTTGTGGTGGGAGTGTCAGGTTCAATCTGGGGTCTGCAGTGGTGGTCTCAGGGTCAATCTGGTGGATGTGCAGATGGTGTCCGAGCAGTCAGTTGTTTGTGGCGGTGGTGTCAGAGCAGTCGGGTGGTTGTGGTGGTGGTGTCAGAGCAGTCGGGTGGTAGTGTTGGGGCTGTCAGAGCAGTTTAATGTTTGAGGTGTTGGTGTCAGAGGTGTCAGATGTTTGTGGTGGATGGTGTCAGAGGTGTCAGATGTGTCAGATGTTTGTGGTGGGTGGTGACAGAGGTGTCAGATGTTTGTGGTGGATGGTGTCAGAGGTGTCAGAGGTGTCAGATGTTTGTGGTGGATGGTGTCAGAGGTGTCAGATGTTTGTGGTGGGTGGTGTCAGCGGTGTCAGATGTTTGTGGCGGGGGGTGTCAGAGCAGTCTAATGTTTGAGGTGTCGGTGTCAGAGGTGTCAGATGTTTGTGGTGGATGGTGTCAGAGGTGCCAGATGTGTCAGATGTTTGTGGTGGATGGTGTCAGAGGTGTCAGATGTTTGTGGTGGGTGGTGACAGAGCAGTCAGATGTTTGTGGTGTGGTTGTCAGAGCAGACTTGTGGTTGTGGTGGGAGTGTCAGGTTCAATCTGGGGTCTGCAGTGGTGGTCTCAGGGTCAATCTGGTGGATGTGCAGATGGTGTCCGAGCAGTCAGTTGTTTGTGGCGGTGGTGTCAGAGCAGTCGGGTGGTTGTGGTGGTGGTGTCAGAGCAGTCGGGTGGTAGTGTTGGGGCTGTCAGAGCAGTTTAATGTTTGAGGTGTTGGTGTCAGAGGTGTCAGATGTTTGTGGTGGATGGTGTCAGAGGTGTCAGATGTGTCAGATGTTTGTGGTGGATGGTGTCAGAGGTGTCAGATGTTTGTGGTGGGTGATGACAGAGGTGTCAGATGTTTGTGGTGGATGGTGTCAGAGGTGTCAGATGTTTGTGGTGGGTGGTGACAGAGCAGTCAGATGTTTGTGGTGTGGTTGTCAGAGCAGTCGGGTGGTAGTGGTGGGAGTGTCAGGTTCAATCTGGGGTTTGTAGTGGTGGTCTCAGGGTCAATCTGGTGGATGTGCAGATGGTGTCCGAGCAGTCAGTTGTTTGTGGCGGTGGTGTCAGAGCAGTCGGGTGGTTGTGGTGGTGGTGTCAGAGCAGTCGGGTGGTAGTGTTGGGGCTGTCAGAGCAGTCTAATGTTTGAGGTGTTGGTGTCAGAGGTGTCAGATGTTTGAGGTGTTGGTGTCAGAGGTGTCAGATGTTTGTGGTGGGTGGTGACAGAGGTGTCAGATGTTTGTGGTGGGTGGTGTCAGAGCAGTCGGGTGGTTGTGATGGTGGTGTCAGAGCAGTCGGGTGGTAGTGTTGGGGCTGTCAGAGCAGTCTAATGTTTGAGGTGTCGGTGTCAGAGGTGTCAGATGTTTGTGGTGGATGGTGTCAGAGGTGTCAGATGTTTGTGGTGGGGGTGTCAGCGCAGTCGGGTGGTTGTGGTGGTGGTGTCAGAGCAGTCGGGTGGTTGTGGTGGTGGTGTCAGCGCAGTCGGGTGGATGTGGCGGGGGGTGTCAGAGCAGTCTGATGTTTGTGGTGGTGGTGTCAGAGCAGTCGGGTGGTTGTGGTGGCGGTTTTAGAGCAGTCGGGTGGTTGTGGTGGTGGTGTCAGAGCAGTCGGGTGGTAGTGTTGGGGCTGTCAGAGCAGTCTAATGTTTGAGGTGTCGGTGTCAGAGGTGTCAGATGTTTGTGGTGAATGGTGTCAGAGGTGTCAGATGTTTGTGGTGGGTGGTGACAGAGCAGTCAGGTGGTAGTGTTGGGGCTGTCAGAGCAGTCTAACGTTTGAGGTGTCGGTGTCAGAGCAGTCAGATGTTTGTGGTGGATGGTGTCAGAGGTGTCAGATGTTTGTGGTGGATGGTGTCAGAGGTGTCAGATGTTTGTGGTGGGGGTGTTAGCGCAGTCGGGTGGTTGTGGTGGTGGTGTCAGCGCAGTCGGGTGGTAGTGTTGGGGCTGTCAGAGGAGTCTAATGTTTGAGGTGTCGGTGTCAGATGTGTCAGATGTTTGTGGTGGATGGTGTCAGAGGTGTCAGATGTTTGTGGTGGATGGTGTCAGAGGTGTCAGATGTTTGTGGTGGGTGGTGACAGAGGTGTCAGATGTTTGTGGTGGATGGTGTCAGAGGTGTCAGATGTTTGTAGTGGGTGGTGACAGAGCAGTCAGATGTTTGTGGTGGTGGTGTCAGAGCAGTCGGGTGGTAGTGGTGGGAGTGTCAGGTTCAATCTGGGGTCTGCAGTGGTGGTCTCAGGGTCAATCTGGTGGATGTGCAGATGGTGTCCGAGCAGTCAGTTGTTTGTGGCGGTGGTGTCAGAGCAGTCGGGTGGTTGTGGTGGTGGTGTCAGAGCAGTCGGGTGGTAGTGTTGGGGCTGTCAGAGCAGTCTAATGTTTGAGGTGTTGTTGTCAGAGGTGTCAGATGTTTGTGGTGGATGGTGTCAGAGGTGTCAGATGTGTCAGATGTTTGTGGTGGTGGTGTCAGAGCAGTCGGGTGGTAGTGTTGGGGCTGTCAGAGCAGTCTAACGTTTGAGGTGTCGGTGTCAGAGGTGTCAGATGTTTGTGGTGTATGGTGTCAGAGGTGTCAGATGTGTCAGATGTTTGTGATGTGGGTGTCAGAGCAGTCAGATGTTTGTGTTGGATGGTGTCAGAGCAGTCAGATGTTTGTGGTGGTGGTGTCAGAGCAGTCGGGTGGTTGTGGTGGGGGTGTCAGAGCAGTCGGGTGGTTGTGGTGGGGGTGTCAGAGCAGTCTGATGGCTGTGGTGGGTGGGTGTCAGAGCAGTCGGGTGGTAGTGTTTGGAGTGTCAGAGCAGTCTAATGTTTGTGGTGTGGGTGTCAGAGCAGTCAGATGTTTGTGGTGGATAGTGTCAGAGCAGTCAGGTGTTTGTGGTGGGTGGTGTCAGAGTAGTCAGATGTTTGTGGTGGGGGCGTCAGCGCAGTCGGGTGGTTGTGGCGAGGGGTTTCAGTGCAGTCGGGTGGTTGTGGCGCGTGGTGGTGTCATGGTCAATCTGTGGGTTTTGGTGGTGGTGTCAGAGCAGTCTAATGTTTGTGGTGTGGGTGTCAGAGCAGTCGGGTGGTTGTGGTGGGGGTGTCAGAGCAGTCTGATAATTGTGTTGGGGGTGTCAGAGCAGTTAATGTTTGTGGTGGGGGTGTCAGGGTCAATCTGGTGGCTGTGGTGGGGGGTGTCAGAGCAGTCTGATGTTACGTATGAAAAGCTTAAGTCACAAATCTCAAATCACAAATTCTCAATTCTCTAATTCTCAAACTCAAATATCTCAAATTTCAACTTCTCAAATCACAAATTCTGGAATCTCGAATCTCAAATTATCAACCTCTAAAATCTCAAATTCTCAAGTCTCAAATGAAAAATTATCTATTTCTGAAACTCAAATATCAACCTCTCAAATCTAACCTTCTCAATTATCAAATCAAAAGTTCTCAAATTCTCATGTCTCGAATTCTCAAATCTCAACTTCTCAAAACTCAAATTCTCAAATCAAATTACAAATTTTCAATCTCACAAATTCTCAGATCTCAAATTCTCAAACTCTCAAATCTCAACTTCTCAAATTTCTCAAAATCACAATTTCTCAAATATCAATTTCTCAAATCACATATTCTCAAATCTCAAATTCTCAAACACAAATATCAACCTCAAATTCTCAATTCTCAAATCTCGAATTCTCAAATCTCAAATTTTCCATTTCTCAAATTCTCAAACCTCAAATCACAATTTCTCACACTCTCAAATATCAACCCCCCAAATTCCCAAATCTCAAATTCACAAATCTGAAATTTTATTTTTTACAACTGACTCAATAGTGTAGTGGTCGCAAGCGCGACTGCTGAGCGTGAGGTTCTGGATTCGGTTCCCGGGTCGGGGAAATTGTTATTGGGTTTTTCTGTATAGAAATCCTCAGTAGCAGCACCGAGTTTGGGGTTAAGCCCGGTTGATGGCAACAGGCTCGCCCCCTGTTACATGGCTTACGTGACTTAATAACAGCATCGGCGAAATGTGGGTGCACAATAGTAGATACGCCTTTCCAGGCGTGATGCTTTCTATGTTATGTTATGTTTTTCCATAAAGTGTTCTTTCATAAAGTGTAATTTATTATTCTATAGGTACAGCGATTAGCTATTAATATAAATAAAACTAGCAAAGTTAATCACTCCGATCACTCTGTCTTCTCCCAATTTATTACGTATAAATAGGCGAAGTGGATTTAATACGTATGGATAATACTTTCTCGCTCGCACACCGACTATCTGTTTCATTCATAGCAACTAAAGAAGTACAAATTATTTTCTAACAAAAGATTGGCGGGAAGTATGTTGCACAAAACTGGTTTTAAGAGGGCGTGGTCACCAGGGACCGTACAACCCCCTTTATGGGTTAATTCATTCGAAAGGCTTACCCGTTCATTCGGTTACCCTATGGATGATGTAACCTCTTGGTCGTGTAAACCCTTTCCTAACACCAGTGATTTCAATGAATAACCAGTTGCAAGGGGTTACCCCTTCTTTTGAGATACCCAATTGAAGAGGTTATTCTCTTGAAGGGGTTTTACAGGGTAACCGTATGGTTATTCTTTTAAGAGGCCGCATAGAGGAGGCATACATTTTGAATGCTAGTGTGTGCGTGCAGGCACTGGTCACGTTAGTGTGTATTTTACTGTGCAGTGTTTGCGTGCGTAGGTATTTGTTTGCTAAATCGTTTGTAATATTCCGGACTCTACGGAGCTTTGACGGATTTGAATTGAATAACCTAGTACATTCTTAAGACTTTTGTTTTGTTTACGGTTTGGTTGGGTGTTTGACATGGACTCATGAAATTAAATTATTTATTATTGCAATTAGGATTTTTCAATCACTTATAGGTCATGTTAGGATATAATCTCACAGTTATCTAACTATACATGTGTTTGAACATGCTTAAAATACTAACATTTTTTTTAACTCGAGTGTTTTGTACAATTCTTGCAATTCAAGATCGCGCATCATTTGACACTTATATCATTGTGATAAGGTATAAATTGGAATGATTGACGTGCGTTCATGAAATACGACATCTACCCGATCTACCCATAGGTACAGCGTAAGCCGACGATGGGCCGCGCGTCCCACATTACGTCATTCAAAAATAACTCTTATTGTCCGACGCTTAAGGTTCACAAGATCTGTCATTGTTGCTAACCTTGAAGCCAAAATATTATAATAAGTATTATTTTTCAACACTTTTACTCGTAAAGTGGCTCTTATTGCACTGCTTTTAAGTTGCATTATGCAACTTATGAAACAACGTGCTTTGAATACCTACCTGCTTGTATGTCCTTTGAAATGATCTAGAAAAGATTACAAATTCCTTTGCGTTTCAATAATACCTACATCGTACCTATATTGCGAAGGGCCGCGGCGTAGCAAAATCTTTATACCTATCACCAAACCGCGTCGTCGCGTCGCTTTCGCAATTTATGGATGGCGCGTTTTTGGTCTGCTTCATTGGTCTAGTGGTTGCAAGCGCGACTGCTGAGCGTGATGTTCTGAGTTCGATTCCCGGGTCGGTCAAAGTATTATTGGGTTTTTCTGTATGGAAATTCTCAGTAGCAGCATGGCGTCTAGACCTGTGCCCGGTAGATGGTATGGCTCGCCCCTATTTCATTTTCATCGGACTCAATAATGCCATCGAGTGCTTTATATATTAGAAAAAGGCACGAATATCTACCAAAGCTTTATTTAATTGTGTGAACAAACTTGTGAACTTACATTAAGTTTGGAGGGATTTGCAAAAAAGATCACAAAAAACGCAAGAAGTATTTAAGCAATGCCAAAAAGAGTTTGTCGAAACCTTAGATAATTTTTGTGATATTGCATACATCAATATTTATGCAATATCAAATGCGTTTCAGTTAATGAAAATAAATGAAGATAGAATCTTTTTGCAGCGACAGAGTGCTTCACTTAATCACCAATTCTTTCGTCATCATCTTATAAACCGTTACAAAACGACTGATCATCTGATTCTAATAAAAACATGCATCTGCGATCTGCACTAGCACACTGAGTTACTGGATCTATGTTGCTTTCGTCATTTTTTGCGTCGTATTGTCACTGGTGATGAAAAATGGATATACTACGATAATCCAAAGAAGAGAAAACCATGGGTACCACCTGGAAATCCTTCTACATCAACAGCCAAACCAAATATTCATGAAAAAAAAAGTCATGCTGTGCATTTAGTGGGATCAACTTAGTGCCATATATTATCAGGTGCTCAAACCGTGCGAAACCATTACTGGAGCTCTCTACCGAACACAATTAATGAGACTTAGTCGAGCAATGAAAGAAAAACGCACCCATTACCACTCCAGACACGACAAAATTATTCTCTTACATGATTATGCTTGTCCGTATGTTGCGGCGCCAGTCAAAACCTATTTAAAAACACTTAAGTGGGAAAGTCCTACCTCACCCGACATATTCACCAGATATTGCTCCTTCCGATTTTCATTTATTCCGGTCGATGGCACATGATCTGTCTGAGCAGCGCTTTACATCATACAAAGATACAAAATATTGGGTCGATTCGTGGATAGCCTCAAAAGATGAAGAGTTCTTCTGACGTGGTATCCAACAGCTACCAGAAAGATGGGGGTTACAGGAGGGTTTGTCTACTTTAATGGAGAATACAGAACACGAAATAAGTAAGACATCTATGCGGTAAGATTTTACTACGCCAAAATTAGTAGTAGCGTTAGATAGGTGTCAACTGAGTATTAGAGATTCTTTGTCCATTCTTGGAGCTACTATTGAAACACTTGGATATAATATTGATGAATTTCCAATAATACCAAAGTCGTCAATTCAACGTATTCGTACGGATAAAAGGAAAGGACGCACGGAAGCCATAAAAGTCGATTTTCAAAAGGATACCCATATCAATATTAAAAAAAATGCTTTTCCGCCATCTTGGATTTCAAAACGGATGTCATTTTCATAATCAGCACCCCAAGAAACCTTGGAAACGATACCCATATCTATATTAAAAAAAAATGCTTGTTCGTCATCTTGGATTTTAAAATGGATGTCATTTTCATAATCAGCACCCCAAGAAACTTTGAAAACGATATCCATATCTATATTTATCAAAAATGTATGGCCGCCATATTTGATTTCAAAATGGATGTCATTTTAATAATCATCACCCTAAGAAACCTCGAAATTGACACCCACATCTATATTTATCAAAACAAAAATACTAGTCCGCCATCTAGGATTTGAAAATGAATGTCTTATAAGTTTCATTTCGTGTTACAGCACCCCGAGAAACCTCAAAACATTCGATCTTATAAAGATTAAACGTTTCGGGGGTGTGCAACACACTCTGTATTTTTACGACCGCCATTTTGTTTATATTCGCACATGCACTCAGTGGCGGTCCCAGGGGCGGATCGTGATCGTGTACCCAATAGTGTACTATTGGGTACACGACACGTCAATTTACAAACCTTCTAAAAATAGTCAATTTACGAAAATTTTAAACAAATCGTTAAATTCCTGCCTAAAGTATAAACAATTAAATCAAAAATAGGTAGATTTTTTTAAATTTATTCGTCAACATTCTGAACTTCGTTCTGAATCTGGTAAATAATTAAATAAATAATAAATATTCATATGGAAAACACGAGCGAAGTAAAGGAAAATCAATTAATTTCAACATATCGTTAATTGTAGGTATTTCCCGGCCGATTCATCAAAACACTGTCAAAATTATTTAAGAATGCTTTTTCTAATCTATACATATAAATAAAATTGGAGTGTCTGTTGTAATATTGAAATAACCGTTTTTTACTACATGCATATGAATATTGTATATACAGTACATACACCAAAATAACATTTTTTTAAAATTTTGTCTGTCTGTCTGTTTGTATAGGCTAATCTCTGAAATGGCTGGACCGATTTTGATGGGACTTTTATTGGCAGGTAGCTGATGTAATAAGGAGTAACTTAGGCTACTTTTATTTTAGAAAAAATCTTTTATATTAGAAAACAATAGGGTTAAGTGCATTTGGTCTCACAAAAAAATACATTGTTAAGTTCCGACATCCACGCGAACGAAGTCGCGGGCACAGCTAGTTCTTCGATATAATTGTTAAAGGTCTCTGTTGGGACTTTCGATCCACCATAAAATGATGAATCTTTATTATAATATAAGTTTTTTAAAGTGACTGTATAGTTCGGTTTCTTCAAAATTAGGTTTCTCCTGTAACAGGACATCAAAGTTTGCGTAGTTATGTTTTTACATCCATGCGCTGCACAGAAATCAAATCGTAATTTCGGCATTTTTCTTTAAATTTGCGTGTGCACTCCACTGATTCTTACTCGCGGGAGTACGCTAGCCGGTAGGCATATAACGCGCGACCTTGAGCGAGTGACGGAGCTCTGCGTAAATGGCGCAATGGCGACTAGACACGTTCTGTCCAAATTCATGCTATTTTACACTTAATGTAAAGCTACGAGAGATCATATTACAGTGCTCGGACTCGGAAAGTGTTACCCTGTTACAACAGTTGAAGGGGTAACCCGTTCGGAATGGGTTACCGTTCTATAGTGTAACCCTTTGAAAGGGTTAATCCTTTGAACGGGTAACCCAAACGAAAGGGTTTTGAAGAGGTTATCCATTGAAGTGGGTTATCCTTAAAAAAGGGTAACACATACGAAGTGGTTTCTCTAACAACCCTTTCCAAAAACCCTATCGAAAACCCTTTCAATGGGTAACCAAAATGGTCCCTGGTGGTCACAAGTTGGGTGCAAGCGATTTTAGTCTTATAGGTGGTTCACCGGCAATGTCGCCCATTGTACATACCTGTATTCCCCGAAAGTGTACTATTGTAAACCTACATTTCACCGATTTCGTTATTGAGTCTCATGTAATAAATAGGGAGGCGAGCCTATTACCAAATAAATGTTGCCAAAGATAATACTAATACAGATATAGGATGGTCTAGTTTTTTCACTTACCTATACTCGGTTTGTTTAGGTACTTAAATAAAGGTAATCAATCTTAATGTGACTTTTTACACAAACACATATTAAACAAATAAACTACTGCTTAAACTAGTGGTTCAATTTATTTGGTAATTGTTATTGTTGTTTTACATTGGTTTTTAGAAGCGTTTTATTTTTAAACTGAGTTTTTAAACAAAAAAATATTAAAAAGACACATCAAGATTGTTTACCTTTAGTTAAATACCTAAACAAAACGAGTATAGTAATAAAACTAAATTTTTATATTACAATCATTCAATCATTTCGACATCTTATAATTTTTAGGTTACACTAACACCGCTTATATTTTTATTACTCCGCACTGAATTTTAACTTTGAACAGATTGTTTTAAGGCCACAATAAAACGGTTATTAAATTACTTGATTATATCTAGATTATCTTGAATAATAATAAATAGCAACCTGACCAGTCCTGGACGTTGTATATATGTATAAAGGAAACAAGTTTTTAAAAAAATCAATTTTTAGTAGATCTTATCTCGTTCAGATATTTTATGGTCTAATTTGTTCGTAAAAATACTTTTATTTTTGTTAATTTAACAATATTTTTTCTCTAATTATACAAGGTACTACAATCTGATAACACACACATGAACTGATTAAATAATTGAAATTGATTTAAGATAGTAATCAATATAGGTCGTAAACAGTCGTTGTAGATAGATAGAATAATAAATTTACTATAACTGGTCCTACGTACTGGTGGCAGGAGATCCAGAATCTTTCATGGATGACCACTGCCGAATTAAATGCCAGAGGATACAGATTTTACAAACGAAACCGCGTAAACAGTCGAAGTGTCTTTAAACACCTTACTTGTGACACATCACTGGTACAGTGATGTGTCACAAGTAAGGTGTTTTAAGTAAGGTGTTTTAAGGTGTTTTAAGTCACCCGGTATTACAAAATAAAAAGTACGTAAAAACATAAACTAAAATAATTGTAGTTAGCCCATCATATTAATGCAAAACATGGTTTCAATGAATTCTGCTTATCGTATTTACGATCACAAGCACGATGTTAATACGGTTAATACCCTATGTTAACAGAAACAAGTTTTGAAAATACCAAATTAATTTTATGTCCGTATACTTAGTAGCTTTTGTGAGTGACATTTTTATTATGACTAGCGAGCTCGCTTCGTTAATATCTAAGGTACTTGACGCTTGACTGGGATGAATTGACCTTCTCTCCTTAATCCCGTGAATACATACGTAACTACGGTTCACTGTTGCAGAACAAGTTAGTCCAATAGTGGAAATTTACGAGCTAAATGACGCATGATGAACAAAAAATTTATATTCTTTTCTTTATAAAAAATCTATTCCCCACTTTAAAAGTTATTCCAGTATCGTGGGTACACATGCATAACACTCAGATCCGGAACCAGTTGTTCCATGTAAGCCATACAAATAATTTGTTCCATGCGGGACATTGAGGGAATCGAATCCGTGATACGTAGCGCAGTAGTCGATCGCTCAACCATTGCGGCGACCTATGAAAGCTATTGGTACCTATGAAAGAGGACCTTATAATGACCGAGTACCTACCTACTCATGTTATTTTCCAGATTCTGACGATTTTCGTGTAGGTACTTGACTTGGCTATTAAAAAAAACAATGTTCACAAAATAAAATGTAAATCTTATACTATAATAGCCGGAGATCTTAGTCATTGGTTAAGTGTAAAGGTAAGCTCAGACTGTACCGCTGGACTTCAACGTGACTTTACGAAAATACTTATACACGTCTTAGTGATGGAAAGAAAGCTTATCGGTACAATAAATATTGCGCAGTCTATGGCGGCTTGTGACAGTTGACACGCGCTCATGAATTCCGTAAATATTGACAGCTACGTCATCATCAGCCATAAGACGTCCACTGCTGAACGAAGGCCTCCCTCAAGGGGGGGTTTGCCATAATCCCCACGCTTGACAGGCGGCTTGGGGATCGCAGTGGCTCACCGATTAGTGAGAGGACGCACCGATTAGTGAGAGACAGCTACGTGTGAGGGAACAAATGCCATACTGCATTATTATAGTTTCGCTATAACGAGCCGTTAATTATAATATGGAGCTAACTATAATTTAAAAACATAATAACACAACTTGTAAGCCGTCACAACCCATCATAAAGTGTCGCAAGCCTCTACAAGATAAAAAAATGTTTCGGCATTGCGGGATGATTTGGCAGCTGCTATTCCAAGTAGTTAAGGGAAACAATTGGTAATTAATACTAAACTGACGGAATTGAAAATAACCATAATACCTAATGACAAAACTCGTGTTTTTCGATTTCACTCGAGGTCAATATTAGGGAATTAGTTTCTATGATATTAAGTAGTAATCTGTGCTCCGTGCTTGGCCAAATTACAGGTCCGACCATATTTCCGTCATATTTTTAATTTAAATGGGACCATAATTACATTGTTCGCACGAACATAAGGTCCGGTGCAGTGTACGGCATCCTTCACAGACTCACTACAAACAACTTTATATATGGTCTTATATCGTAGTAGTGATGTGACCCCGTGCGATGCAGACGTGTCAATTATAAAATATATATTTCAATATCATTATATATAATATTATACCTATATTATTGTGTAGTGTTTTGTATCTTTGGAAAAAAAATTGTAAGTATATTTTTTTTAATACATATTAATAATGGTTTCCAATATCATCTGTGACAAGCCAAAAATTAGGATTGTCCTATTATTTATACACTCCTAACTTTAATAACCAGAAAAAAATTAAGGGCCTGCTTTGTTCATCATTCATTCTTCAGATCTTTTACCCTGGGACCTCAAATTCTGTATTCGATTTTGTATAGGGGTAAGGCAAACCGATGAAAATTTAGCTGTATTATGTGAAATAGGCTGGGATGAGAAAAAAGTGAATTTGGAAATGAAAAAAAAAAAATGTTTCCGATTAGGTACTATCGAGTTGAAGGGGAATCATTTGAATATAATTGTATACTAGGACGCCTGCCAGATATTCCCAAAGATACCATAGCGTAGAGATTACAGCTGCTTTTTCTATTGATTGTTAATTGTTTCTAAGAGCGACTTGCTCATAATACAAGTGCCGAGGGCCCAGTGCGGATTGGTGGGTCTAATTAAGATGGTATTTAAGAATTATAATTAATGTTATTATTGTTGTACCCCAAAACATTTACGGCGTTATATTTGACGACTTCCTTATGTTACGATAACATAATTATTGTTTTAATTAGGTGTGAACAAAACAAATTCACGTGATTTTCAGGGTCAAAAAGACTTGGTAATCGACATCGGTGAGAAAATCTTTCAAGTAGGAAATTTTAACGCATGCATGTCTATCTAATCTAGTACGCGTTCTCCTCGACCTCGATCGTCAGTACAGTTAAGCCAAAAATGTATGAAAAAATCGTCGTAAACGTGCGCACATTGAATGCGACATATTTGTAAAGTGTACCTACTACATTTTATTTAAGTATAGAAACAGGTCGCGATCTTCCATGACTTTTTAATTAATTTTGGTAAATGTATATGATATGTATAATTCACAGAAAATGTCGGGTCCAGTACAGCAGTTTCCCTTAGAAGAGGAGTACAAAAAGAAAACGTTGATCACGCCTGAAGACATCAGGAAGCTAAGAGAGTGGCTCGACACGCAGCCACATCTTCCTGCAGAACATATAACTGGTGAGTTTGTATTATGTCTTCATTTTCTCAGGGGAATAATAAATTATAGTTAACTTTTCTATTTTCTGTAAGAAGAAGTAATCGAAGGATTTTTGGTTGGTCTCTGCCACACGTTCTTACAGCGCACTGTGAGAAAGCCCCATACACAGCCGTCTCAAAACTGTTTTACATGAAAATCGATGTTACGGGATAAAAATAATAAATAAATGTTCTATAGTAAATTAAGTTTTATTATAGATATTTTTGTTTTATTTTATTTGTTAAACATATTTATAAATAGGCATCAAACATTGCTCATGTTCGATACGAAGATTTTGACGCAATACGTTCCTACAATTCAATGTCATATTACTCGAAAGTTTTTGATGTAAGCATATAAGTATTTTTGTAAAGCTTAATATTATTTTTATTATTATGTTATATATAATATAATAACATAATAATTCAAAATAAAAAAATATTTCTATCAATCCTTATATATCCAAGTATACGTGTGCAAAATTACAGCTCATTTCATTTTGAAACAACTGAGATATGAAGTTTTGAGACGAAACATACGCGATTTTCCCACTGTGCAGCGGTCCAGCACCCAGATTCCAAGATTTTATCTACGTCGACCGCAGTTACGGTCGAGCCAAAAAGGCTGAATCGAAAGCAACCAGAAGCAAACACATAACATTTTTCATAAATTTTAGGGTTGACAGTAACTACGGGTCATACATGTAGGAAAACTCTGAATTTGGGGTACCTATAGGTATCTCTAAAACAACCTGGTATATTTGCCCTACTATATACTTTATTCAAACTCTTAGGATTTGTTCAAAATGATAAATTCTATGATTTTCTTTTACACATAAAAATGATTATCTTAATGTTATACACAGTGGTGAATAAAATACATTGAACAAGACGACAATCACTTCTTAGGCACAAACCGTATATTTTTCTTTGTCATTTCCATGGCCGACAGTTTTCCAGTTTTTTGCTTTAATCCTCTGATAGTTAACTTAATTATGCGTGTGATGTAGTGAATCAATGGAGTCTGTGGTTAGTAGATGGACCCGCTATTAATACTTCCTCAATTACGTAAATAGTATGGAGATGTAACAATGGAATGAACATTGAATTGTTGGGCGTCAAGTGATCTTGTCACTGTCAAATTAAATAGTTATTAGGATTAGATTAGTATATTCGTTTTGTTTAGGTAATTAACTAAAGGTAAACAATCTTGATTTGTCTCTTTAATATTTTTTGTTTAAAAACTCAGTTTAAAAATAAAACGCTTCTAAAAACCAATGTAAAACAACAATAACGATTACCAAATCAATTGAACCACTAGTTAAGGCAGTAGTTTATTTGTTTAATATGTGTTTGTGTAAGAAGTCACATCAAGATTGTTTACCTTTATTAAAGTACCTAAACAAACCGAGTATAGGTTGTGGTGTGATGTTGCAGTGGCAATAGGCAGTAAGCTGTATTTAGATTAATATTTTATACTTGTGTCCATGTTTATAAATAAATATATGTATTGGTTTTATTTGCCTCTCCAACGTCTTTTAGTGATTTGTTGTTATTTGTTTTTCGGTCGGTCGGTTACTGTTGGGTCGTTCGGTTCCCTGCAATATGGTTGAGCTGAATGACGCTGACACATACGTCATACTCGTGAACGGGTGCCGTCTGCTGGGACTGCTCAGCTCATAACTGTCATGGCAGTATTATCAGAAATTTCCAGATATTATAGTTATCAGTTTGTTTAATCTAGACCTAGTTAGTACCAATTACATTTTCCTCACATAACGTTGAGGAAACAATGTATTCATCATAATTATTATGAAATGTTAAACAATCAGACTTTAAAGGAGTAACCATGGAGTTTCTTGCCCGTTCTTCTCCATAAGAAAACAATACTTTGGAACTTGGCAACTAAAATCTGACTATTCATAAGTGCCATTAACTGGTCTACGTGAATAAAAATATAAGTATTTTATTTTATTATTATACATAATGTTAATGGGGTAGACGAGTGTATTTTAAGTTGACTTGTTGGTAGATTTTCGTGTCATAATGAATATCCTGTTTCTTACTTACGAATATTATAAAATTCTGGATGTTTTCGGACGAATTCGCATATTTATAAAAATTTTGGTATACGCCTAAGTATGTGTGTTCTTGAAAATGTGGTTAACAGCGGTCTGTTTGTTTTATATTGTTATCGTATTAACTTCTTTTGTAGGTAAAGTATGTATGAATCAGTGTTGCTTCCCCATAGTAGTAGTACAAGTAATATTTTTAAATTTCACGAAGGACATACGAGAATTTACTTAATAACAGCATCGGCGAAATGTGGGTGCCAATAGTACACTTCTGCCGAAACTTTCGGGGATACAGGCGTGATGCTGTTATGTTTATGTTATAGTTAGCCAGTACCTACATTTATATTTGATTTTATATTGGCGTATATAATTATTGGTTTTTTATGGATAAAATCTGTTAATAAATGATGTTTTGTCATGAATGTTAAGTTTGTTTTGAAATATTCTTTAAAGCTGTTGTTCTGTAGTTTCGAAATGTATTATTTTCATTATCTACACTGTTTCGTATTTGTTTTAGTATTTTTGGACGTCTCATCTGTAATTGAAATCAGTTTGCCGTTTAAAAAAAATTGGTTGTATCTTATTAAATCATACATAACCCGTTTTCTATAATATACACACTTGGATTTCTCCTGTATCGTGGGTATAGTTTACAAATGTCACATGCACGCACAACCGTATTAACATTAAAACTAGAAATCCTTGAGTGGAATCGAACACTAGTTACAGATCGCATGTATAAACTGTAGATAAACGACAATTACTAACACGACGTCAGGCTAATATGATAGTTATCACAATTAGCCGTTTTATAATGGCTGTCATAACGAAATAACTGAGCTCACTTCTAAATGGTCAGTCGGTCAGAACAAAGATGGGTCATGGTATAGTATTATATTATCTGTGGTCATCGGTATAAGCCTCTTTGGAATGCATTGATCTCCGGATAAAAATAAGCCTACTAAAGTTTTCATACAAAATGCGTTAACGTTTTTACTCCACTAAACATGAGCCGATTTTGCTGATATTTTGATATGTCATAGACACAAGTAAAAACTAAGTCATCACGTCATTGTTTTTGATATTTTTTATATATTGAGTAATAAATAACCCTCAAAATGGGTTTTTTTTTACAAAAAATCTTCTTTTTACTTATCTCGTGAAAATTATTAAATTAATCAAAATTTTGAATAAACTAAATACTATGTCGACCTCGTTTATAATCTGACGAAACTATACAGACCAAAATGAAATGAATTCGTTGAGATTTAGATGTAAGAAACTTTAACGCACAAACACCTATTTTGCGTGTATTTCTAAACAATTTTGTCAGAAGCTAAACGACACTCTTAATGGAAAATATTCTGACTGACAGGACTCTGTCTAGAAGTAGATATCTTTTCTGTTAAAGTTCGATACCCGTAAAAAGAAAACAGGGAAATCTAGAATTGGGGAGTCCTTCAGACAATACAGTAGTATAGAGAGAGACATCATAAGCTGGTACTGGAATTTTGTATATACAGGTATAGTCAATGCCAAGATTCCCTGAAATAGGAATTCTCCAGTAAAGTGGTCACATAGTTTATAGACATAACAAATATCATATGCACTCAGAACAACTATCTGTAGGCCATTCAAATATTTGTTCCGGGCAATCGTGCCACTGCACTGCTACAACCGTGTCGTCTGTCTGCCTGTCCGACCGCTTCCCCTGCCACATAGGACCACTCGACATTTAGCTTGTAATGTGGCAGATTAAAAAAGAAATAATTTGAGTTTATAAATATAGAGTGTACAAATTTTGCGTCTAGCTACATGCTGAAGGATGAAGAAGGTTATAGTTGATCAGAAATCAATCTTACTAATTGATAGGTTATCTTAATGCTACAGTACCGGCTTCTCAATTATCTACGAGATTGTAGCTTGATTGGTAACATTTTAAGTAATAAAAAGCTATAAGTGAGATAATTAAATATATTTATAACTAGCTGTTGCCTGAGATTTCATCTGCGTTTATTTTTTATTTATTATATTATAAGTCTTTTACTGCAATATTAAAAGTAAGCCGTTCTCCAGAACCCAGGCTACCTCTTTGTAGAATTTAAATACGATCGATTCAATGGTTTAGTCGTGTTGAGGTAACAAACAAACAGACACAGAATATACTTAAATGCAGCTTTTAAATTACCGGTCAGTTGAGGCGTTTGAACAACTATTGCGTAGTGCTCGAGCTGTTTTGTGTTTGAGACAAAAAGTAGATAATAAACAAAAGAAATATATGTATGTATATAAAGCAGTAGTATCATTAAATTTTGATGTCTTACTAGATACCTACTTTGTGGTGTAGGAGAATAACAAATTGTTATTATAGCATATTTCATTATCAAGAAATAAAAGATCTGCGTTTTATCTTAGAGAAATCATTTAGTACAATACTATCGCGCTGCTCGGCACGGGCCCTTTTCTGAATGAGAAGGTTATAGGTCCACTACGCTGACCTTGTATGGGATGACGGACTACACAAAATCAAGATTTTTTTTGGGGTCCTCCCAGGTGTGATGCTTCACGATGTTTTCCTACACTGTTAAGTCAAGCTATTATCAAATTCTAATGCGGAAATACCTACATTCGAAAGGTCAGAAATGCGGGCGGGTTCTGAACTCAGACCCTCCTGTGTGGTAGACTAGCATTCAACTGCTATCACTGTTCCTATAAAAAAACACAACATAATTTGCTTCTCTTTCCAGACCTGGACCTCATCCTCACATACCATTGCTGCAACCGAAGCGCTGAAGTGGCGAAGCAAGTCCTGGACCTGAACTTCACGCTCAAGACGCTGTTCACTAACTTCTTTAAGGACCGGGTCGTGGATGACAAGATACTGAAGACTTTGAATTATTAGTGAGTTTCCATTTATTAATGGTGGTCGACGGGCTGACTTTTAGAGTCATAGGTCATGAGTTGGAACCAGGGCACACCAATTGGTCAGATTTATTCAGAACTTACATGCGCATTATTCATCATTATCTGAAGGAAATTAACGTGGGTAAACCGGCCTGTCCTAGAATCTAAATTCAACTACTTGAATGTGACATTTACCAATAACATTGGGTTCTCGCGGAGATTTTGTGGTTCCAGCAGGTGTAGGAACTTATGGGGGTTTAAATACGAGTTTTCGTCGAGTTAAGTCTTTGTTACCGTTTAGCCAAAGATGTATAAAAAAAAATCTGACATTTGAGTGCAGTCATATTATAGACGCGCTCAAATTATTTTCATACATTTTTGGTGACGTTAGAATATTTTGATTTAATAGTTTACATTCCCTTTTTACTTTCAAAGTATTCATTAGGGCCACCTCTCATGATTCCAGTGTCCTGACCCCTCTAGACGTGAGAGCATACGACGAATCGGCCGTCATATACTGTCGACTATTGGACTACGATGTTAAGAACTTTATCTTCGCTGACGCTATCAGGTAAGGCAATTCCTGCTTAGGAATTTAAAATATTTAAACTCCTACTGTTAGCTGGCCCATTTAGGGTCTTATTTACCCGTAATTGTCGTGGAATACAAAATGCAAGAATTTATAGCTTCATCATCAAAGGATATTGGGATCTAAGGATCCGGAAAAAGAACCTAGTCTGATCCTGAACATTTTGAGGCTTATATTCATTTTAATGTGCTGAGCTGGGTTCTTTTAATAAGACTAGTTCTTAGCCGCTTTAGACACATACAAGTGGTAAGAGACTAGGGAGATCTTTCGTAGCCCTGCAGTGGTCGAAGTACGGGTTTTAGGATTCCTGCTCTTATATCAGACTCTTAAATAAGAATACACAACAGTAGATTAGTACATTAGTAACATAAAATACTATACATATCTACATAAACAAATGATGAAAATTTCTTTCCTATTCAGTATTAATTTGTACTAAATCTGACCATAATATTTCCAGGGCCTGTCTGATGGTGTTGGACATCTGGCAGTACGCGGAAGGCACGTGGCCAGGCTTCATGATCATCATCGACCTGGATCGTTGCACACTGTCGCACATCGCCAGGCTGGACATCCAGTCTGTACAGCAGTTTCTATACTTCCTACAGGTATTGTTATACTATGGCAAGCCCTGATTATAGAACGTAGGCTAAGGGTACTATGGAATTGCATCAAGTTCATGAGGTGGAAGGAAAAAGCCTCCACGAGTGACGAAACATGAGATCGTCTGGCGCACTCTGGACAGTCAACCTATACCAGTGTTGCTCACTAGCTAATCTTTATAAGGCATGAGCGATCCCGCATGATATCTCGTATTGACTCGACGGAAGATCTATCAACAATGGCTATGTCACTTTTTACGAAATTCAGTCCTTCATCTTGGTTATTTGTGTAGATTAGGGTCTTTGTCAATAAACCAGCAGAGAATGGATGTTAAAGTTGATGTTTTTGGAATTCACTAAATAGAATTAATTTTAGTATACGATTCTTTATTTTTCCAGGAAGCAATGTTACTCAAAATCAAAGGCCTACACTTCTTAAATGCGCCATCGTTCATGGATAAGCTGATGATGATCCTGCGGCCGTTCATGAAGAAGGAACTGCTGGATATGCTCAAAATCCATCAGATAGGATCAAAGACCATAGACAAGTTCATGCCTATGGAGGGACTGCCGAAAGAGGCGGGCGGACAGTTCAAGACTTTTGTGGAATGCAGAGGTGAATAATCATTCTAAGATTTTAATTAAAATTGTTGTCTTAGGACTAAATTGTATGCATAGGATTTGAGATATTTTGAAGAGGTATTACGATTTTTCTGAAGCTTTGCATCCATGTCCATTAGCAGTCATTAATTGACGTTAGAAATATAACGTCTATAAAATCACATTAATAAATGATTTGATTTGATAACTTCTATAAGATTTTCGCATACAAACATTTCATACAAAACCCACGAAGTTTACCAAAATTGTTATTAATAATAACTGATGAAACTAATAACTTAACTAAAAATTTTCATGTAGGTACTGTAAAACCCATATTGGAAATAATATTGTAATTTACATATAATATAAAAGCTCTCTTATCTTCCAGATGACGTGATAGCAAAAATAAAGAACACGAAAGAATTCTTTGTCGAAGAGAACAAGAAACGCGTGGTAGAGTCCAAGAGACCTGGCAAGCCAAAGACCATCTCCGACATCTTCGGAGGAGTGGAGGGGTCCTTCAAGAAATTGGACATCGATTGACCAAATGATATGATTGGAAAGGATTGTTTAAATTAAGATTTTTGTTTGTTTTTTGGGTTATTAAAAGATGTTAAATGTTCTTCCTTGTATCCTGAGTCATAATTTGTCAGCAACCTATATAAACATTTAGTACCTAATTTAGAAATTAATTCATCAAAGATCATTATTAAAATTAAAATGGAATAAAAAGGTCTTATAAAAATTAAAACTTTGTACATTAGATACTCGGTTTGTTCAACCCATCTGTTATTTATGTCTGTATTCTCAATTCCGAGGACATTCGATTTCATCGAGCTTTGCGTTGCCAAAACTGCAGCGGCAATATAACACATAACTGCGACTTTGCTCAGTGAATTCCAGAAGGCTTGACTTGGTCATTAAGAACTCTATTAATCCTTCAAGCGGCGTAAATAAGACACAACAAAAAATTTCTTAGGCACCCGGGCCCTGAATTATGATATGATTGATAAATTGCGTGTGATTGATAAATTAATGCTTTCATTATAATCTATGATTTGACTTTCGGAGATCTTTTATAGGATTTAGTTCTTATACACAAGTGAAGTCTGTGATTCCAAAGGGGATCGTAGTACTAGGTACAGAGAATTGCGGCTAGATCCCATTCCTCAAGATATTTGCAGACCTGAGGACTTCGCGGCACCCACCGCATTCGCTGCAACAGGCTGAACATGTCACTTCTATCTCTTTTCTTAAGAAAACGAATCATAAACTAAAAAGTCTTGACCCGCTTGTTGTACAAGTCCAACATAAAAATCCTAAAAAATGGGTGTAGATTTAAGAAACGAAAATTATTTTAAAGTCGGATAAAAATAGTCAAGAAGTTACACGGGTTTAAAAAAAACCTGTTTCGTTTTTATAGCTATTTTAGGCGTTTCTAATTACTATTAGGATAATAAACGGTAAGGCAGAAGTGGACTATTTTCCACCTACATTTCGTCGATGCTATTATTAAGGGACAACTACAAACTACAGGCTGCTACTTAGAATTTTCTAAAGAAACTTTCGACGACTCGGTTGGTGCAGCGACTAAGTGATTAGCTTTCTGCAATACGTGTCGCGGGTTTGATCCCCGCACAGAACAAATATTTGTATGATCTATAGATAGTTGTTTCGGGTCTGGTTGTGTGTGCATGTGACATGTATGTTTGTAAACTTTACCCACGATACAGGAGAAATACTAGTGTGGGTGGTGGTAGTGGTAGCGGTGACAACTTTTAATAAAACAAGAAACAACCAATAACACTTGTCGACCTGGGGATAAAGCTTACGACCTCATTGGTCGTCACACGTCAATCCTACTAATATTATAAATGTGAAAGTTTGTGAGGATGGATGGATGGATGGATATTTGTTACTCAATCATGCCGGAACGGCTGAACGGATCTGGATTAAATTTGGCACAGAGATAGATTATAGTCTGGAATAGCACATAGTCTTTTTATCCCGTAAAAATGTATGGGTTCGTAAACCACGTGTTCGCAGCCGCGGACGGAAGTTAGTATTAAATAAACAAATATTTTGATAAATAACCCAATTCATTTTCGGATTATCATTAATTATTTTTTAAATAAAGTGGATGTAGACGCCGGATTAGTTTACTAATATTAATGACAGCAAGTCATCATTTGACGCTCAGGTTAGTTTGACCGATAAAAAATATAAAAAAACATGAAATGCAAATGAGCAATGCGACCATAGCAATACAGCCGTACATACATTATGTTGTCTATTCTATTAATAGTTGTTTACGGTTTCTTGTAATATTATAGATCATGCATGAGTTAGACGACTAAGACGTTGGACAGGCGTGTGAAAGGTCGTAAGTTCGAACACCAAACGTTGCAATATTGACGTCATTCTTTATTCTTTATTCTTTATTTGCAATTCCACAATGTAGATTAGGTGGTAAATTAAAATTAAGTAGGTATCATTATGGACCCTGTCTGGGCACAGCAAAGTTAGACAATTATACAAGTTAATATTTCTTACATGCTAACACTTATTTATGAAACACAAATATAATTACACTTCTATTATCAATTCCATCATTCAATCCCTCTTCGTCACTTCTGCTATAAGTTTTAATGTTATATCTGGCTGACGTTCTCATTGATCGCAAGCGAGACTGTTGAGCGTAAGAACCTCACGCTACGAAAATCGAAATAAGGAACTGAACCGAAGAAAAGCGTTCGATTCCCTAGTCGGGCAGAGTGTTAATGGGTGTAAGCAAATGGCGAATCCAGCTTTCAAGTCAGGGGGGGTCACATAGTTGAAGTCTAGTCAGGACTGACATTCAATTACAATAATAAATCTTATTAAAATGAAATATTATTTTTCATACAAAGTATTTATTTTATTAAATTTATCAATGGGTTGAAAAAAATTATCAGTGTTCGACCTAGACCCAGCCCAGGGGGGAGTTATGACCCCAATGACTCCCCCCTGGATCTGCCCTTGGTGTAAGCAGTAAGAGCTGCCTGCGGTTTGTAATTCTGCCCGGTTGATGTTAAAAAGTTCACCCTTATTACATGGAACACAGTAACATGGACTAAATCTCGATGTGTATGTACAGTGGTACACCTCTGCGTAACCCGTCTGGGAATAAAAGCGTGATGCTATGATATTTATATCTGATTTAGGAGAGAGAACATCTACCCACCTAACTATTAGTTGATGCCTTCTTGTTCAAGCTCGGTATTAATTAGTATTCAGTTCACAACAAAAAATCTAAACAGGTTACGTATGATGCCTCAGTTTAGACCAAGGTTGTCGATGCAGACCCCATACTAGGGACATAGGCCGTTGGCGGAATACGAAAGAAAATTATTGGCACAGCACCTATTGACTACGGCTCATAGGCGAAGCCGCGGCCCGGCTATAACTCGTAGCTTAAATTATTATCCATTAAATAATTAATTATATCTAATGTTTTTTTGGCATGTCATGGTCGTAAATATCATATTTTGAACAAAAAGTACACGGATATCAAAAGATTAGCCATACGTTTACTTAAGGTTGAATTTAGATTACGCACTAGGTCTTTAAAACGCGGCAGTGGTTAGGGAATATAATTATAAATGTTATTGGCACAGTCAACCCCACTTTCGCGCCTTGGGTGGATCTCCGAAAAATGTCACCGGGTTTATAATTAATAAATGCAGTGCGATGATATTTTGACCAAATTTTAGTAATGGAAAACTAAACTTGACAGCACGTTCCGTGTGGGTTTGATTCCCGCACGGAACAAATATTTTTACGATCAGATAGTGGTTTCGGTTTTGGGTGTATGTTCATGTATATGTATTGAGTATATGTGTTTGTAAATGCACCTACGAAACAGGAATTATTCCTAACTAGCTTTTGCCCGTGACTTCGTACGCGTGGAATTTAGAATCCTATATTTTCCTGCGGTAAAATGGAGCCTATATTTTAAGTTAGACCTCTAGCAATACATTGGTGAAAACTGCATTCAATTCCATCCAGAAGTTTTTAGTGTACAAACATAAAGACAGACAAAAAATCTAAAATCTTTGTTTTGGCTTCAGTTGCTCTAATAAAGACCGCCCATATTAGTTCTTCAATATCTATAATGTACAGACATCGGCCTGTTATAATTATATTATATGGACAGATGTGGGGAAAATTAAAAAAAAAAAAAAAAACCAATGATATAAAGCCACGAGGTACAGAAACATAAACAAATCATCTGAAAGCACTGGAATTTTTAACTTATCCCGGAGTTAACCCGTAACTTTATCCTTGTACTTTGTTCAGTTTGTTCGTTGATCGATGGCGCAGCTAAACTGCTCAGTGAGAAGCCTACCGAAGCCTTCTACAGCTGTTCATTAAAACTATTTTAAGAGCTCAGTAGTATATGCGTGTGCGCGTTGATCGCACGCGTTACAAAAGTGACCATAACTTTGGAACCAGTTCTTTAGTGGCCATAAAAAATATTACATAATTTGTGTGAGTATCGTGTTCTGTTGGTGGTATAAGTTTCGTATTAAGAACATTTAAAATTAAATTAAATTTCTCTTTATTTTTATTTTTCATAAAGTACTTATTTGTGGAGTAAGTAAAAAACTGGCTCAAAAATATACGATTGTCTTTAACAACCGCAAGGCCCTTCCTTTTCTCTCTTCACAACTTACCCAAGTTGTCAAGGGAGCTAAATTCGTAATAAAAATAATTCCAACTGTCACTTGAGGTATCTAATCAGTATGAGGTATATAATCAGATTTTTATAGTGAAACTGAAACTGGCACTGGTTTCGACGATTGGTGGGTGTAAAAACGTGCTAAGAACTATTATCATTGCCCATCATTGCAATCTTGTTTACAATAATAAAAATATCAGATAAATTAAAATCAAACATCATGTTTACACTATCACATTATTGGGTAAAATTTGGGTAAAATAAAGTGTTACCCAGTGGTGTTAACTTTACTATAGGTATTTAGGTAATCTATTATCGTTTATGTGAGTACCCAACTAAACTATTATTTTGTGATTAACGTCCTAATTGTTTACTGTTTACATTTTGATAAATAGGTACGTGTGCATAATGGATATACGTGAATATGAGTGCGTATAAACTTGAAAATTCACTACATCGTATAGATGGACAGTTATTATAACCTTTTTAATTTTCGATGTCTTGTTGTCGTTCATCAGCATCCCAAGTCGGTAGTAGGTAAATTATTATTTCTCAAAAATCTTCAACTATTCAGTCATTCAACTCTTACGCATTATTATGGCATTTCATATACATAAACGCATACATAACT
This sequence comes from Shargacucullia verbasci, assembly GCA_947562105.1. NCBI lineage: Eukaryota > Metazoa > Arthropoda > Insecta > Lepidoptera > Noctuidae > Shargacucullia > Shargacucullia verbasci. Next base: position 12,013,834 of record OX387301.1, read on the forward strand.
ATAGAAAGGAAAAATATAAATCCTACATTGTTTAAGGCCCAACCGCATTCCGAATAATATTCACATTTAAACCGAATTAACGATTTTATGGTAATAGGAATTATGATTATTACATTGCTTTTAACAATAAATAATACAAATATAAAAAACTATTTTCTGTCAAACAAACTTAACCATAAATATATTAGCTAAACATTTATCAGCCGAAAACTAGTTTTTAGTGAATAATTTCGGTTTAAAAATATTTTTGGCTGGATACAAATCTCGCTCATTTAATATTCAAAAAATTTACAAACTACGTTCATTAAAACCTTTTTTGCAAACGGTCAAAAATATTTAGTAGCCGTCAAAAATCCTGTTTTAGGATACCCAAGGACGCCCACTCCACACATGTTCACGTGATCGAGAGTACCGGAGACTAACGCCCGCGTTACTAGGTAGGTTATACATATAGGCCGCGGTGACTGAAATATGTTTGGAATTTTGCGCAGTAGAATTCACGTATTGTATGTACGTATACGTCATATGCAAATGGGGACACAAGCTCTCCTTGGTTTTTGTTATTAAATTCTAGGTTGGGCAAGACCTTTACGCTTACGGTACAAATTTATCATAAAGGCTCTTTATTTTAAGACGTCTGTATAATATGGATATAAACGATTTTAAACTGAAGATGATGTCTGCCTAAACTAAATTTATATAATGCTTGAAAACGGCAACTAAGTTTAGGAGAACTATTTTATTTTAGAACACCATTACTTGTACACTTAGTAAACAAATGGCAAAATAAACAAATAGTATTTGAAAAAAAAAAACTATACCAAAATACATTTAATAACCCTGTAGCTTATAATTTTATAATGTGTAAACGTTTATTTTCCCGAAAAAAGAAATAAACGAGTGGTTTTTGTTTTTTTAAAGATTTAAATATTAAATAAAGATTTAAATATATATATTAAATATTAAACTAGAGAATTTTATAATTAATTTAATATGTGATTTTTTAGATTAACTTTGTATTATATAGTGTAATTGTAAAGTTATGTCAAAACTGGGCAAAAAATATAATCACACAAAAGCTATCCTTTGTATACGTTTTTGTTACCCTACGAACTTCACTCTAATATAAAACTAAGTTCGAACGGACCTGCATGCTGGTTCGCGGGGGTAAAGCATATTATTCTCCTCCTACTCGCTAAAGATTGCTAGCGCTTATCGTATTGAAAAGAGTCGGTATCATAAGACGTCAATATCGTAAACGTCAGTATGCTAACACGTCGATCTCCTTCCATATAATTATGTATAAATTACTCGTCGCAATACTCAATGCACTTTGAAATAGACCTTGACCCCTGAGTTTGTTACAGCGTTTCTTCTCAGGGATAGTCATAGGAAAAGACAACGCTAACTAGTTAAAAAAAGTTAACTTGTAAAAGTTATTGAAAAATCCTTATTGCAAAATAATCATTTCATTTCATTTCGTCATACAATTGGATACTTCAAATTCCTTATTAAAAATACTATATTAATTCGTATTTAAGTATCCCGTGTGAAATTGATCACGTTCAACCCTCGGTTAAAAATACTCTGTGCAGTAACTGCAACTTTATTTCAGAACCATGTCTGTAAATCCAATATCGCTGGAGGACGAGTATAAGAAGAACACAGGCACCACTCCTCAGGACATCAAGAAGTTACGGACCTGGCTCAGCACACAACCACATCTTCCTGGGGACTACATTACAGGTAACGCAACGTAGAACGTGGCTTCGCCAAGGACAGGCCCAGTCCAATTTCCTCTTCAGTGGAACTGCGCAAAGATCGCGAATTGGCAAAAAGGTGTGAGACCTAAATCACAACGATTTAGCTCTAGAAGCTATATACTATCATTGTCACAGTATAATCAAAGTATAAATTCATGAAACCATCCGCAGCAGGTAACAAACAAACAAGGATTTCTTTCTATTTTGCATCACTTGATGGGTTAAGCCAGCGATACTCAAACTTTTTTTTTCTTGGGCCACTTTCAGATTTATTTTGTGTCCCGCGGGCCGCTACATTAATCACAACATCTCTTATTTAGGTGTTAATGAAAAAACTTATTACGATTAATTGTTTATTTAAATTTTAGTGAGAATGATGATCACGCGTCGTTTTACGTGTGCAATCAGTGCCCTGCGCCTATTATTCCCGCGGAATTTTAACCTTATAATCCGTAATGGTGGCTAAAATGGGCCTGACACTCATGTCACCGCTGGCTCAGGATAAGCCCTAAAATGGGCCGGACTGACACTTCAAGTTATGTCAATCGTCACGATAAATATTTTTGCAAAATTAGTGTATACTAAATGATCGAATCATGATATTGCGTGTGAAACAAAAGACTTTAATAAACAGTTCATGTGTCTAAGTTAGCAAATCTTAACCATTTTATGCCCAAATTACATAGTTTACCTATAAAATATATGAGTGCGCAAATGTGATGACGGCCATTGTGAGTGCCACGGCTGCGGTGCTAAAAAACATCAAAAAGATGGATTTTGAATCACCAAACTCCACAAACTGGGCGTGATAATAACGTCTTATTCATTAGGTTGTTCATATCATCCATAAATTTGATAAATAAAGTAGTGATAACAAAGTTTTTGATGACTGAAGTAAAAATTTCCCGCGAGTCATGCGTTTGTTATTTTTTATTTTTACTAGTATTACACATTTTACTGTTAACTTAGATAATAATATATCACAAACTAGTTATAAAATCTATAAAGTTCACGTAAATATCCATATATCAACGTCAATATCACTTCCAAGGTAAATATTACTAATTCTTTGTTATCACTACTCAATTCGGTTTATAAGGATTTGCCGCCATATTAGATTTGTCTGCAAGAGATTTGAAGAGATGTTCGAAACGATTATTTTAACCGATTTATTTTCGAATTTGAATCGTAATCGATTAATCAAAATGAAAAATTCTTGAAATCGATACAAAAAAATATAATTAATGTTTAAAATATTATATGATAAAATATAAAAGTAATATTCCAGTAGGTACGGTCAGCATCGATTTTTAGAGCAAATAGTGATTGAATCTTGACGAATTTTACACACTATTTGTAGATACATAAAAATACATGGCCATTCAATGATTTTAACATTAGTTGTCCAAGAATAAGCGTTTGAATTTCGCTACGTGTATACATATTTTTGATGCTGACGGTACATGTTTTTAGGCACGAGAAAATTATTTCGCCGGATGAGCATTTTTCTTCATAACTATTAAATTTAACTCGGTTAGTTATGGTACAAGTGTTTAATTTGTAATAAGGCCTTGTCCTGTCTGGGCAACACGGTGCGGCTAGCGCCGGTGCCGTGCCGCTGCTATAGGAAAAGGTTATGATATGTGTTCGCCAAAAATGCTCGTCCTGAATGTGCATTGAGCACTAACGAGGCTATAACAACACGACGGCCGCGCCGACGCGACATGTTGCTCGCTCCACGGCTGAGCTAGGACAAGGGGGTGCTGTCCACTACCGTCGATTTTACTTCAACCAAATTATATTAATATCATTATGTATCTATAGATACATAATGATATTAATATAATTTATATCATTATATAAATTAGATTATTTATATCAATTTATATAATTATATTAATATCATTATGTATCTATAGATACATAATGATATTAATATAATTTGGTTGAAGTAAAATCGACGGTAGTGGACAGCACCCCCTTGTCCTAGCTCAGCCGTGGAGCGAGCAACATGTCGCGTCGGCGCGGCCGTCGTGTTGTTATAGCCTCGTTAGTGCTCAATGCACATTCAGGACGAGCATTTTTGGCGAACACATATCATAACCTTTTCCTATAGCACCGGCGCTAGCCGCACCGTGTTGCCCAGACAGGACAAGGCCTTATTACAAATTAAACACTTGTACCATAACTAACCGAGTTAAATTTAATAGTTATGAAGAAAAATGCTCATCCGGCGAAATAATTTTCTCGTGCCTAAAAACATGTACCGTCAGCATCAAAAATATGTATACACGTAGCGAAATTCAAACGCTTATTCTTGGACAACTAATGTTAAAATCATTGAATGGCCATATATTTTTATGTATCTACAAATAGTGTGTAAAATTCGTCAAGATTCAATCACTATTTGCTCTAAAAATCGATGCTGACCGTACCTACTGGAATATTACTTTTATATTTTATCATATAATATTTTAAACATTAATTATATTTTTTTGTATCGATTTCAAGAATTTTTCATTTTGATTAATCGATTACGATTCAAATTCGAAAATAAATCGGTTAAAATAATCGTTTCGAACATCTCTTCAAATCTCTTGCAGACAAAATCTAATATGGCGGCAAATCCTTATAAACCGAATTGAGTAGTGATAACAAAGAATTAGTAATATTTACCTTGGAAGTGATATTGACGTTGATATATGGATATTTACGTGAACTTTATAGATTTTATAACTAGTTTGTGATATATTATTATCTAAGTTAACAGTAAAATGTGTAATACTAGTAAAAATAAAAAATAACAAACGCATGACTCGCGGGAAATTTTTACTTCAGTCATCAAAAACTTTGTTATCACTACTTTATTTATCAAATTTATGGATGATATGAACAACCTAATGAATAAGACGTTATTATCACGCCCAGTTTGTGGAGTTTGGTGATTCAAAATCCATCTTTTTGATGTTTTTTAGCACCGCAGCCGTGGCACTCACAATGGCCGTCATCACATTTGCGCACTCATATATTTTATAGGTAATAGGATATTAATATAATTTGTTTAAATATTTTTGTTGTAATATTTTTATGTTATTTTGTATATCGTTTTTATTCCGTGATTTAAGCCGGTATTAACCCAAGATGGCGGCTTTTTTTATATTTAATGATTATTGAATTTAATGAAATTTTTCATGGGTGTAGTTTTTTGGTTTCCTGGGGTTCTGACACTGAAACTGATGATACAAGATGGCGGAAGTGCATTTTCATAGATTTTTATGGATACGAACGAAAAAAAATCCCTAACATGGCCGCTATCTTAATACAAAAGAAATTGGTAAACTACACAAAAAAAGTTATGGTCGTCGTCTTTGATTTGATTGCCAACCATAAGCAGGTTTAGCTTAGCTAGTATCCATCTTTTAATTCTGACTGTTTTGGGAAAGCCGTCTGTTATACATACATGATACATGAACTACTACTAGTTTGAAAGCATTTTCCTTTAATTGAACAAATATATAAACTTTTGCTGCTCTTTTCCGGGATTTAATAAAATATAATTCTTTGGGAAATATTGTTTTAATATTAATTATAAGTGGAGGAAAGATTGAAGAGGATAAATATAAATATTGTAATAAAAATATTCAGATAATTAGACAGAAACACCGAAATTTAGTTGCAAAAAAAAAATACACTAGAATTTATAGAATTAAAAAAAAGAGTATAACCTCTTTTCTGCCAAGCTGTAAGTGAATCGATTAGGATTAATGCAAGATTTGTATTGTTATAACGATTTTAGCTGAATTGGCAGCACTATTTGAGACTTCGTTTTTTGTTCAAATTTCAGTTAATTTCAATCTTGTTTTTTATGTGTTTATGTATGAATAATGGTATAAATGAATCGTTAAATAAAAAGATAGTTTGTGCAATTATTCCAATTTATAGTGTTTCAGCACATAAGTAGCTTGCTTAGGTATTTTTTTGAGCTAACCTTAGACCCGTGATATTGTAATAGGTGTAAAAATTAACATTTTATAGGCATATCGCAGCCTAATGATGCAGTTTTACCTATACTAACACTAAAATGAATAAATTTACTGTAGACATTGGTCTTTAAATCGATGAGGTAACATATTTTTCATGTTTAATAGTGGAATAAAAATTTCGTACAAAATTCAGTAGTTCTTAGAATTTATGACGTAATTTGCGACAGCTCGTCGAATCAGCGGGTATGTCATGTGTCAGGATCCGTTCGAGCCGAGAGGTTAAATAGGTATTTGGCATAGTAACTTCGTCAATAGAATTTGAACTTACAACGGTAGATCCACTTTCTAAGCCTGGCGGGCCGCAGTTTAAGTATGGCTGGATTAAGCTGTTTATAAGACTAGCAGATAAAAATGTAAATACATAGGCGTTTCATTTTTGATGGCTCTGTTGGTAATTAGCGATCGACTGCTGCAGTACATACGACGGATTCAAACCCCGCAAATGCTTGTATTCATGTGGAAATTTTAATTTGTAATCGCACCCACAATACAGAAATAATTGCAACATAAAAAAGTAATCCTTATTATTATTTCCCCAATTCATTTTTTAATTATATTATTATTATTAATAGCCCGTAATGTCCCACTGCAGGGCAAAGGCCTCCCTACTCTCCTTCCACTTCTCTCTATCAAGCGCTAATTCAGACCAATCTTCCCTAAAGGAGTCAAGTTCATCCTGCCATCTCCGTCTGGGTAACTTTTTAATAAAATAAAAAATAAAAAAATCAACACCTTTATAAGCACCTAATGTAATTAAATAGACTTAAATATTTTTACAACATTTCAACGTTAAATATTTATGTTGAATTATTTTAAAATAATAGAAATACCACGGCCAGATTATTTATTGTACCAAGTGATTTGTACCTAGTTTTTTAAACACTATTCGCGAAAAAAATACCTTAAAATATTAAATCATAGTATGTAGGTAAATATGTAGTATAAAAAATGACCTAATGCCAAAAAACAATACTGTTAATTTTATACGTTCACTCTTAACGATTTTCAAGGCTGTATCATATTCATAATACATTATGTCAATAAGATCGAAGTATCAAAGTATTTTTACTACCAAGTTATTTATTCCTTTTTTTTGTCGGTCACGGATTTGAGGTTTTTACATATCTTTTTAAATACATACAAAGCATCACGCCTGTATTCTCCCAAGGGTTGAGGCAGGGGTGTAGACTATTCAGCAATAATACCAATCAGGCAAATATATTCTTTTATTTGCCTTATTTCTCAGAGTACGTGGGCACAGTTTACAATCATAAACTTCACATCACCCCGACTTCGAACAACATCTGTAGACTGTAAATATTTGTTCCGAGGATTGAACCCTACACGAACCTAGCTACTGCCATCGCGCATCGTACACCATTTTTTTTTTGTTGTAAGTATATAGTTAGTATATCACTACATATTATAAAACAAAGTCCTCCGCCGCGTCTGTCCGTCTGTTCGCGATAAACTCAAAAACTACTGAACGGATTTTCATGCGGTTTTCACCAACAGACAGAGTGATTCACGAGGAAGGTTTAGGTATATAATTCGTTCGGTTTTGTGTAAATTGGCTGAAATATAAAAATGGTAGTTGAAGATGTCGGCCGAAGCCGGGGCGGGTCGCTAGTCTATACTAATATTATAAAGAAGTAAAATTTGTTTGTAGGGGGTAAAATTCTTTCAACGATAGATAGCTACATTGACCCCGAGTGCTATGGGCTAAATTATTTAAGTTGATCACGCAGACGAAGTCGCGGGCCGAAGCTAGTGACTTATCACTAGACTTGATTAGTTCAATCAACTACATTTTTTTGTTAAAACCAGTTTAAAGTTGGAATTTGATTTCGGAATATTTAAATAAAGACAATCACAATACATTTGTTAGGAGGATGATGTTCCACTCGTTAATTTAATTACTAATTAGTGTGCAGTTTGGTCATATTTATTACTGTCCATTATAACATAGTACCAAGTAATCTACTGTACACAAACTGTCGGAAAATCTTCCTAAATGAATCTTTATGATTTAATTCACGAATTTAAATATTTCCTCGTGTGTTGAGTGCTTAAAACTAATATTATTACTAATCTACTTGCTTCTACCTCTAAACTTACGTATCTGAAAGTTAATATATAATACCAGTTAACTAACGATCTGTAGTTACCTGCATAGTTTGATTATTAGCAGATAATTATCTTGATAATCTCAAATACTGAAACTAATTAATATCGAGTTTGAAAACATTTGTTGTTCAAGTTGTTCTGTAAAGACACACTAGCCAATAGAGAACAGTTTGACTTCGTGATTGTAACCCCATTAACATGAGACACGCCCCTCGCTTCTCAGCAGCCCTTCAACAGTCGTCCTAAATTAACGAACTTAGGTTTACCGCTACGATTAGTTTCAAAGTCAAAGTCAAACTTTTTTATTTCACCTAGGCCTTTGCAGGCACTTTTAAAAAGTCGAGAGTGATGCACGGTTCCAAAAGGGAGGTCCTATGGAGAAGAGACCAGCAAGAAACCCCATGGATATTTTCATGGAAAAAACAAACTTATCAAAACGTCATTGACTGTGTCTACTGAGAGAATGCCATGCCACAGATCATAGTTTCATCTTTCTAAGATCACTATCTAATTGTGTAAATATACATCATCTGGACCACCCTTTAAGACGATCAATCGGTCTCAGTAAGCAGTACGTATGGTACCTAAGATTTTGTTATCAGTGTAACCGAGATCCGTATGCCATGCTGTTTATCAGCCAGCCGGACCCCCACAGTGCACAGTGGAGCGATGGTTACTTTTGAGTTAGGATAAGGGTATTCTGTATTTGACTAGCAAATGAGATTTTTAATCAATTTATTGCCCTGACCCTATTGCCGTCAACCGGGCACGAGTTCCATACTCCGTGCTGCTCCTAAGAATTTCTATATAGAAAAATATAATAACACTGCCCGACCCGGGAATTGAACCCACTAGACCAATGAGGCAGTATCAGTGACCAATCCATTAAATTTTTTAATACTTGGCGCTACTAATATTTTAATACAGCTTAAACAAATGTAAATTCACGCCCTTTCAATGTCTTTTCCGGCTACATGCAAAATAGTGTATAGACGCAGTGCGCGCCACCTTGTCAATATCATTGGTTCTTCATTCACCGGCTAGACACGCAATTGGGATGCGTCGATTGTAGCACAAATATTTCTTTTCAAAGATCTAAATAATCACGTATAGTGAAGGAGCGTGCATTTTTAGATTGAAAGATCTCTACCTATGGCATTATTATCAGGTCAAGTTAATAATTCTAGAGTACATCAGAAAAAACATTGTAGTGATGAAAACAATATAGATTATGCTAATTAGCAGACAGTCAATTACTGATCCATGAGGAAGTCTAAGGTAACACATTCAATATTCCAGATAGATAGGTCAGGTAATGACTATTGATCTTATACAACAGCCCGTTTTTTTTAAGTAGATAACGAAGGTAATTATCTGACTTTTAGTGCCAAGTTGAAAATACACCGGTCGACTGCGCCTGCGCAAGTCGAACTGACACTGACGCTTGACAAGTCAGTTCGTATCACGGTTTAAATATTTATTCTGTGATTTATATTTCTGTAACTCAGCTTAAAACCAGTTACGAATATCATACACCATCATACAAATATTTGTTCCGTGCGGGTATCGAATCTGCGACACGTAGCTCAGAAAGCTAATCGCTTAGCCAACCGTGTATGTATGAGTACGTGAAATATAATTGTCTTTAAACTGTACCCACAACACAGTAGAAATCCTACTTTACGGCTATTCCATTGAATGTAGATGACACGACAGGAGAAAAATATATCTTGCTCTATCATACTTTTGCAGTCTTGTGAATTACTTCGAAAGCAACAGTTTTTTTTACGGATCTCTAAAATCGTCACCTCAAGTAAATACATGGCTATTTACATCTAATTGCACCAAACGGTCGGGTTATACAATAGAGGATTGATTCGTCATCTAATGAGACAACTGTTAAAACCTGCGGTAGGTAGGTAATTTACGAGTTTGTTGTTGATGCAGGGAAACGAGTATCTTCCTATGTAATTATGCAATCTGTACATACAATAGTAATTATCTAATTAAGGACTTCCATAGACTGTCGAGTAAACTGTTTAGTTGGGTAGGACTTTACGGCAACTGCATCGACAATTTTAGTTATTGCATTGTGGTCAGTGCAACAAAAAATAACATGGGTGGACTTGGATACGACTATTTTGTCGGTGTCGGCAGCGAGCAGCGACTGTCGTGCCTTCTCATATACGTTCCAAAGTTATCATGACGATTAATCTGTTGTTGCCCTTATATGTAAGGGCAGATCACGGATGCTGCTGTATGCAGCTGCATCCTGTGTGGGATTTCATCTGTGAGGTTTCATGTCCGTCATTAGTAAATAGCCAAGTAGTTAAATCTGGTTTGATCGTATTTTTTATTTAACATCAGGTTGGACAGAGGTGTACTATTGTACACCGACATTTCGCTGCTGCCGTTATTGAGTCCCATGTAATAAGGGCGAGCCTATTGCCATCTACCGGGCACAGTTCCAGACCCCGTACTGCTACTGAGAATTTCTTTGCAGAAAATCACAATAATACTCTCCCAGACCCGGGATCAAATCTAGGAGCTCTCATCTAATGATAAAATAAACAGGACGGGACGTAATTATATATATTATACGAATACGTATTATAATATTATTTAAAGTATAGATGAGGTCGGTATAAAATACTTATGGTGTATTTTCTATAGCCTATTAGCTAATGAATTTCCTGTGGACGAAAAAGTAAAGTCACATGACGTCTTGTAGCGGATATCACTGTATGGAATTTTGTTTCGTCGTTGTAATTTTAGCTTACGACATTCGTGTAGTTTTAAGTAGGTACATTTGTATGTATAAGGAAAAGTTTTTTATAAATTGGACCCGGGCAGTAGTTTAACCACTTTTATTTATAAATATACTTATCAAGAATCTAATTTTGGGTTCTAAGGTACTAATATAATACCAAAGTCATCTTTGAGGACAACGACCTAATTATGCTTGTGTGCCTATACATACATTTTTACCTGATTACGCGACGCGTAACTGCTATAAAGCAGTTTTATATCGGGTGACATCTTCCCAGATATGAAGTTGGACTAGTCAAACCTAAGAGTGACTAGTTGGCTTCTAGGTATAACATGTGTTAGAACCTACTTGAATCGTAAAACAACATTTATTATTCCTATAGTTTGATCAGTATGCTAGCATTGATGCCAAGTTATCTACTTCATCCAAATGAGGGTATCGCCTTGCCATTCTGTTAGGCGGATTTCGGTAAGTACTTTTTTAGTTACCTACCCACAGGTTTTCTATTGATAATAAATACTAATGGGTAATAGTGGTAATAGTGTTACGTACTTATCGACACATTTTTTAATATTTTTTTTACGCCATTTAAGCCTGAACGCGATGCGATGCTACAAGGGGACGGGTGGGTCTTTGATTGCAATGTCAAATTATATTAATTAACAACCAAATCAACCACCAAAATTTGTTAATCTGAAGTAGTTTTACACGTAGCCTGAAAGTCTATACATAATTACATATACACGCATAGATCCAAGTATTTAGTCCCTAATGGTCTAGTGATCACAAGCAGGAAACTCTCAGTAGAGATGTCAATCTAGAGTTTGGAATTATGCCAGGCGGATGCCAATAAGCTCGCCCGCTATTAAAGCCTGTGAGCGAAATATGGGCGTACCTACAATAACAGTACCTACGTTTCTGCCTAGCCTTTCCTCCCCAACCAGATATAAGTAATTGGTTCTAAATTAAATCCTTATATCGTTTCAGATCTAGACCTCATTCTAATCTACCACTGCTGCGACCACAGCGCGGAGGTGTCCAAGCAGGTGCTGGACCTGCACTTCACGCTTCGGACGCTCTTCACCAACTTCTTCAAGGACAGAGCTGTGGATGACAAGACCGAACATAATCTGCACAATGTGTAAGTCACTGTTGGCATTTCTCAGCTGCGGTGCGATAAAAAAGGGGAGCAGTAATACACCAGAAACATAAGTGTTATGGTATTATGCCAGGAAATCCTGGGAGATCGATGTAGAAATAACCTTTTTCCGATTACCTATGTGATGGAATAGTCTCCTAATAAAGATCGTCATTTTGTTTTCCAGGTTGTTGCAGCCTCTACAGAATCGATCCAGGGAAGGCGATGCCGTGTTCTACAGTCGCCTCCTAGACTACGAACCAAAGAATTTCGATTTCGCCAAGTCACTCAGGTAGGACTCGTGCACTCCAACGGCCATCGGTCCTTCGACAAACATGTCCAGCCCTCCACCAGTAGTCATCGATGGCAAAGTCTAATCAATTAATCAACTGTTCACAGGTCGGTGCTGATGATCTTGGATCTGTGGCAGTTCGAGGAGGGTACATGGCCAGGGTTCGTCCTCATTTTCGACTTGGAGGGACTTAAACTGGGTCATCTGGCCAGGCTTGATGTCCAAACTATTCAGCAGTTCTTGTATTATTTGCAGGTGAGATGATTTTTCAGTGAACATGTATTATAAAAAGTGCCGTACTGTGCTTGCTATACAAGCATTGAAGATTTCAAACTCTTTAAAAAACGAGGATGCCAAATATATTTTAGAAGTGCTAAAAATTCATTGGATTTGCGATCATATGTACGTAATTAATGTCATAATGATTACAACACCGACGAAATGGACGGGCTAGCCGCTAGTCGCCGGGCTAGTTCGTTTTCTGAACCACAAGACGACATAGTGAGCAAAGTTTTAAGGACAATTCCAGGTCTACGTCGAGTAAGACTCCAACCCATTTCAAAATAACCTTGTTTTCAGGAAGCCATGTTGGTAAAAATAAAAGGCCTACACTTCCTAAACGCGCCATCATTCATGGACCGTCTCATGATGATGATCAAGCCGTTTATGAAGAAGGAACTGCTGGACGTGCTGATCATCCATCAGATTGGAGCCAAGACTTTGGACAAGTTTGTGCCGATGGTAGGACTACCGAAGGAAGCCGGCGGAGAGTATAAGACGTTTGAAGAATGCAGAGGTGAGTAGTGAAATGGGACTCCACATGGACAAAACATGGTTTTTCGAAGGCTGAAATCTAATTTGTCTTCGAATCTCGTGTTGATTGTTAGTTAAATTGATGATGTTGCTTAAACACCTATCCCAACTGCTAATAGCTAAGATATTTAGCAAGGTAAGACACCAGTCTTCCAGAAAATGCTTCGAAAAGGGTGCTCTAGTAGCGCAAATTGGTTGTAGCGTAAAACCCCATAAATACGTACTTATTTGAGAACTTTCAAGAACAGTGACCACAGATAGCTCGAGATTTACTATTCCAGTAGGTAAACAGCCAAACAACATCAGCGTACCAAGCTCAAGTTCCTTATTATATCTATTTTTATCATAACAAAACATCGATTGCTGTTTTCAGATCAAATTTTGGCGAGATTGCGAGCAAATAAAGACTTCTTCGTCCAAGAGAACAAGAAACGTGTGGTAGAATCTAAGCGACCTGGCAAGCCGAAGACTATCTCAGACATATTCGGTAGCGTCGAAGGGTCCTTCAAGAAACTAGAAATTGATTAACCCGATAAGACTACAGGAGGGATGATAAAACTATTGTTGCCAGCCTGATAGCAACAAAAGCTGGCCCCTATCTAATAACCTGCGTAAAAAAAATACAGTTTGAAGAGCATTGAAAGTAGCGCCTTTAATTAGAAATAATTAGTTACAATACGATTATTAACGGACGACAAGTTTACAGACGTGATGAGAATCGGTGTCATAACATTAAAAAAAATGAAAATTTTGTCATCTGTTTAATACTCCAGTGGGGTGGACTATGTGTAGGTACTGATTAACATTAAAAATAGTTCTTACACGCGATAAAAACTCATTCGCAACCCATGATGAGCATGCGTCTCGGGGGGCGCCCGCGCTCACTCTTTAACTTAAACGGCGCAGCGCCGGCGGTAGGACGCATTAAAACGATTACAATTTTACCTTCATGTCTACCTACTTAAGAAGGTTTGGGGCACTAAAAGTATTCCGAATTAATCAAAAGTATAATAATATAGCCCCTAATGTTAGGCTCAACCCTACCTAACAATCGTAGTGATAATTATGAATTATTGGAATCAAATAAAGCATAGTAAAAAAAAGAACACTTACCAGATCACTGGAGGACTACAAACTGACAGTTGTATCTTGCATCGAAGATCAATCAGATTATTACGTACATAGGTACATAATTATATTATTGTCTTAATCTTAACACAAACACACTTGTTCAATCTAACTGTACTTGACGCGAAAAGCAGAAAAAAACAGAAATACGCAAAAGACGATGAAAACGGAAAATGTAAACAAACACCCAACACGAATAAACACTATATCCGATACGCACGCATGCATGATTGGCGCAGACTGACGGCTGACAAGTGACCTCACCTCCAGTAGGTAACCTCTATAAACTCTTTAGTCTATGAAAATATTTTGGTCTGGAATATTAGTCGACACCTAAGATAGAGAATTACTATAGATCTGACATTCGCGTACACCCGTAAGGGACAGATATAAAGTACATCGCGTACGCGGTGTTACCAGAGGTTTAAGATTTTACCCATATCTGTAAATTTAAACTTTATCTATCTATGGATTCTTTTAAGAAAAGGTTTATTCCCTTTTTGTTTTTAATTAGTTTGTAGGTATAAATTTTATTTTTTATGGTCTCTGTATAATTTTATGTAATGAACCAATTACACTAAATTATTCAGAAACCATAAAAATGAAAATTATTACATTTAACCACACCCCAGGACACAGTAGGTATACTTTGAGCTGAAAACTAGAAAAACGTAAATGATACAATTAAATAAAAATAATCTTTTCATGTTTCATCAAGCATTTTGTATTCTATAACCATTGAAGTATTATATACAGTCAACTAAAAAAACATGTAATGACGTAATAAAGATGTAAAATTTCGATTGCAACTTTTCAATGATGATTAACAGTTCTGCATTTTTTTTATGCAGTCGTCGATTTCTAGATCTCAACACAGCTAATATCTTTTTTCGTTGATTAGCTAGAAGAGTCTCTAGCTTAAATTTTTTCGCCATTTTCTTTTTTTGAGGAATAAATGTTTCACTACTCGGAGAAATTGAAAAAGTATCTTTATGCTGAAAATAAATAAAACGTATTTTAAGACAGCGGTTCAAGAACAAACATTATTATGAGTTTGTAACATATTAATAAAATAAAACTTGTTACAACTTACAGAATTTATCTCACAGTCCATTTCTGATTTTTGAAAAATTTGTGCTCTCTCCCAATATATCACTGATAGTGCAGCTGGAATTTCCTCCTGATAGTGTACGGTAGATTTGTTATCACAAAGCGTAGGATTCTGAAATCAATATCATTACATATTGTATTTTTCAAATTATAACTCTATCAAAACTATTTATAAATATTAATATTTTTTAAATTATAAATAAAATTAATGAGTTGTGGCAAAAAAAAACTACTTCGAAAGCATTGGAGAAGGCCTTTGCAGAGAAGAGGGACAGTAGAGGTTAAAAAAAGTACGTACGTGCACATTTAGGGTTGGGACTGAGAATGAATTTACTTAAACCTTGAGAAGGGTCTTACTAAAACAGTTCTCAACAAAATGTCTGGAGCAGATGCGATTATATTTTTATCCACGATTTACGCACATCTGGATATTTTAGAAAGCTAGATTAAAAAAAAACTATAATAATTTTAACGAACATAATATACAGTTTATAGTTATGATATATATTTGAAACATAATCAAGATTAAGGAATATAAATAAATAAATCGGCTACTTATGACTATAACTAAGACCGGTAAGAAATTGTTGACACCCAAGTTACCCAAGATAAGGGGTAATTTTAATAAGTAAAATCTGGTATCACTAAAAAGTGTATTATCCAGCTAAATACAAAACACATTTAATAATGGACGCATTACCCTAATGTCATCGGAATACGAGTTGACCTATACGACTTCTAAATTTGGGCGGGTATTGATCGAATATTAAAATTTTATATTTGCTATTTTACACATACTGGCTGTATTTATGGCAGTTATTTAATATACATAATTCATATTTATCAAGTTCGTCTAAGCATATAGCTAAATAATGACGTAAATCTAGCACTTACGAGTGAAAGGTTATGTTTTCCTCTTTTCGCTCACTACGGCTTTTACAGCCAATAACACTACAATGTACCATTTTTACCACACGTCACTTCACGTAAACACTTTAAAGAAACAAGTTAATCACAGTTTTCTTATCCAAATGACTACTTATTTTCATAAAATCTGAGAAACGTCAACTTTGTTGGGCACAAACAAGTTGAGGCCAAACAAACAAATGGTGATACGCAGAAAGTGACAAAAAATATGACGTCTGTCTTTCTCACTCTTAGGGATTCGAGCGTTATTATATCTCGTTCACTCTCGGTATTATTATTACCATGTCAGGTCTAGTTTATCCTTTGTCTAAGGTCGACACCATAGCTCCATATACCTACCCGATCATTAAGATTGTCGATACAATTGAATTATAATTCCTTTAGATATTGATACCTACACATCACTAAGTAACTAGGTAGGATAAGCATCGTTTTTAAGAGTGGCCATTGATGTTAATATTAATAAAATATTATTTTAAAACTACGATTTGTTATTTACTCTCTACGTCCTCTCTACACGAACAATCACTTGATTGAATGAACCACGTGACCTAGTTAGACCTTTCTAACGGGTCTGTAAAATAAAAAAATGTAGTGCAAAACCTGTCGTAATACAATTTATCCACTAATCAGTGGTCGTAGGACCTCCTGTACCTACCATTTAAGTGAGGAAAAATAAACCATATCCCGTCAAGATATTGATTTACCTTTCACTTTTGGGCACCTTAGTTGTTACACTAACAGACGCTGACTGCACACGCATAAACCACTTCCTTTCCCAAGGTTATATCAGGTAATTATTAAGAAATAAAAAATCCAAGAACGTTTATTAGCAATATATTTCATAGAAACATAAATGCTGACATATTACGCTTACACCATAGAAAATGGAATAACGACCAGCGCCGCGCGAACTGAAAAACAAAAATAAAATATTATTGTCTATAGCTGTTTAAAAATATATGATAGAGGCTTGTTTATGGAATGCATCAGTAATGGTAAGTTGCAGCAAAGACTTTCAGTCGAAAGATGGTGTTATTTAAAATCATCATAATAACGTGTGAACTAAAATTACAATGAAGTTGAATATAATATTTATTGTCTTGAAATAGACTAGTAAAAAAACCCTGCAAGCGCCAATGGTTCTCACAGCACTGGCTCAAGATCACCCAATTAATGTTCCAAGTGTTGGATCTCTAATGCCCCTTCTATACAAGATCACTAGAAGGCTACCATTTCTGTTCCCATTCTTCCGAGATGTCTGATGTGGCGGTAAGATTAGCCAGTTGAAGACCTTAATGAGATTATCCAATCACCTGTGGACCTAGCACCAGATGTACTCAAGTTCATCACTCGGAGAGGTTCAATCCATGCACCATTGGTGATACAAAGCAGTCACCAATCCAAACGTGTTTTTGATGTATGTTGGTCAGCAGCAGATTTTTTTTCTGATATTACAATATGGAATGTTCAATGAAGTATGTTACAAAACTCACCTGCGAAGTGCATTTAGTCAAACAGACCGAAGCCCATGTCCTCATCTTCTGATTCAGACTCCTCCTTCTTGGCTTCTTTCTCTTCTGTAATAGAGAAAACAAGAATTAGCAAAGAAGAGAAGATAGGGAGAGTGTGTATTGGGTAAGGAGATGTCAGTGAGGTAATTTGCAGCACAGGCTTTCAGTCGAAAGATGGTGTTGTTTTGAAATCATCATGTTGATATTTGTATAGAATAAATATTTTGAACTATAAATAACATAATTACTAACATAAGCAAATTATTTGTTATTTTTTTATTTTACGAGTGTTAATTCTAAATTGATTCTGCTGATATCTAGAGACTTCAATTCTAAAATGTATATAACATTGAGTTATTGTAACTCACAAAATATTCACTTATTGATAAGGTACTTTACTCCAAACAAGTAAAGCAAACTTTCATCTTCTGATAAACTAATCAAATATCTTTTAACGGTAATAGCATCTTTTTGTCCATACCTTTCTTCTCTTCGGCGGCAGCAGCAGCGGGTGCAGCACCAGCCGCGGCCGGGGCAGCGCCACCGGCTGGCATGGACGACAGCTTCTCACGGCCTGTAGGGAAAATGAAGGGAATAAGCATATGTGGAGTTTACGTAGATGTTTTCTGGCCGATGATCTGATAGGCTTTACTAGTTATTTATATTGGAACTGGCCTAACAAGGGTTTCAACACCAACTGTTTTTCTAATATACTGGTTATGATAGGGCCAACTATCCTAACACCACTGATAAGGTGTATTTTTTTTAAGTTGAAACAATTTGAGCACTTCGGGCTGTAGGGTATGAAAACACTGGTTTCACTATGAATATTTTTTTATAAGCTGAACACAATGACACATACATGTTGTTGGGCTCTATCAAATATATTGATATCTTATACTAAGTGTTCTTAAACTATACCTGTAAGAGGCAAACTTTAGAAGCCAAACTGCCTCAGCATGAATTATGCCATAAAATCATTATATTGACTTGTTGGCGATGGTTCTTATAACTTCATTTGTCAGACACGCATTCAATTACTTAAAATGTACATACCCTGCTCGATCAGCTCCTCGACATTCTTGCCGCTGAGCTCAGCAATGACCTTCTTCAGCTTCTCACCATCAGCCTCAATACCCACGGAGCTCAAGATCTTCTCCACATCCGCTGCTGCTGGGGACACCTTGCCGCCGAGCACAGCCAGTAAATACGCGGCCACGTAACGCATTCTGGAAATATAGAAGTAGAATATTAGCAAAAATACATTACCTGAATATAAAGTCTATGTCAGCGTCCTGTATTATTGGTCTGATCACATTGTTTGACTTGTTTCTACAATGTGGAAGTTTCAAATATTTCAATATCAACATTCAACAATTAGGTGGAAACAGAGTAGTAACTATGACCTATCCTACAGATTGCTCAGAATGAGTCACTTTGATATTCTATCTATCTATTTAAGGGTTCAGTTTGTAGGTTATGTGGGTGAACATAATAATCGGGTTAACATGCGAATTGGCAAATAGCGCGTATTGTCAATCACTAATGGTGTATGTAGAGGGATTGTAACACAAACACATAAGTGCAATAAATTGACAAGGAAAGAAAACAACAAACAAAACACATGGTAAGGGACCACCAGCCGAAATTGGTAGTTTGAAATAATAGACGAAAGTAATACCTGTGATGAACGTTTAAGAGACATCATTATTCCGGAATGAATACACCAAACGATAAAAAATTTAAGAAACATTGAAGGCCTATTGCCAGAAACGTACAAGTCTGGCGCGCATTATCTCAATCCGACATGATCACCCAAAAAACATATCAATCATTCAAATATCGTTTGACCACACATTAATTAATCACAAATGGTAACAATCACGGTAATATTTCAGAAATATTACTTACTTTTAAGTCGCTTTGACACGAAACGTGTTATGCCGAAAATAAACGTTCGTCTTGAACAAAATGTCAAGAGGAAAGAAAGCGCGTCGCCGGTTTGACAGTTCCCTTACGTCACTAGAGTTGCAACGCAAACATCTAACTAATCGAATACGTTTAATAAATTATTCGCCTAAAAAGTTTTAACAATTTATTTCGTGATAGTTCTGTTTTATTTAATTTTAGGGTTGAATGACAATATTATGATGAGCTAAATTTGGTTTGTAGTTAACAATAAAATTATTAAAACAATATGTTATAACCTTATGAACTTGAGTATCGCAGCGTATAATTGCTACACTAAAGTACTAATACATTACTAATTTCTTTGGCACTACGTTTCTGGTGGCAAGCTTTCTAGTTTTGTATCTTTTTTGTTCTTTCTTGAAAGACTATTGTGACTTAAGAATCATTTCGCATTTTGCTTACCATGAAATCATTAGTCTAGAAGAACTTATAGGCAACCGATAATACGAGGTACAAGGATATGATGAGAGATGGCGTTGTGTCTTGAGCGGTGGGTGTCTTGAGTGGATGAAATAAAAATAAAGTGAAACTAGTTTGCTAACCCACGACTTCTTCCGCGTGACAATATAATAAATTGAGAGATAATAGGAATCTGAAAATATGAGATCACATTTTTTTTTATGAAAGAAATAAAATAAGGGGGAAAATAAATCTGGATCTTGACAATAGCACCATCTACCGGGTCCAACTAAAACTAAGAACAGCTTTTCTAACATAAAAAAAACATATACTCCCATATTTTTTTGATTCCCAATATCTCTCAATTTATTATTTAAATTAGAAGTACAAAAAAATCATAATTGATCAAGCCCATTAGGAGGAAAAGAATTACGAACACACGCATACCGGAATTTTATAGATAAAGATTTTATATGGCAGCAGCACTTCGTATGGAATGATGGGATAAATTGACCTTGAGTTTGGTTGTCACCGATAACAGATAAGTAATAGAAAAAAATCAGTTTCTATATTGCTCGTATGAGTACATACGTCATTGAGATAATGTAGTATTATCTATAAGTAGTTTGTGCTGCTCATAACCAATCTTGCCAAAGTAAATTACGAACGAATGAATATTATCAACAAATAACAGCATTTCCATCAGCGATACATTTTCGTCACTATTGTTTTCAGTGTACATTTATATTCCTTTCAGTAAGGGTCTTTTCATATTTGTCAGCAAAAGCAATCGCACCAGCTATTCGCATCAATTATTAGACTACTCTATTATTCAAAATTGGCTCGATATGAAGATGCGTCTGTAATGGAACGACATTCGCAATCGGTGACTGGTGAGTGACTTAAGACTTGCGAAGCTACGAATTGACACCAACGTGTGAAATGAAATGAAATGAAATGAAATGAAATGAAATGAAATGAAATTATTTATTTTGCAATTAGGATTTTTCAATCACTTTTACACGTCTTTTTTAAACTAGATGGCGTCGGCATTTCCTATGACTATCCCTGAGAAGAAACGCCGAAACAAACTCAGGGGTCAAAGTCTATTTTAAAGTCCAGACAGATAGTAATGATGTAAAGGTTTATGTGAGACAAATATAGGGTGGAATAGCCTTTTGAAGAAAGTGCCATAACTATTTGAGCTAACCTGTCGCAACAGAGTGCAAGCATGCATCAATTATCGTGAGAATTAATGAAATGAAGAGCGCTCAGCCTAGATCTCACTCACATTTACAATGTATAGCGGTTATATATAAGAAATCATTTCAATTTAAACGACATTACAATATCAAAATAATGAAGTAAATAATATAATAATTAATGGCAAAAAGTGTATATAAAAAAAAGGAAAGGCTAAAGAGCGGTTCAATCCCAAGCGTTTTTGTCATCTAAATAGTCCGAAATTTTATAGTATCCTTTTTTACAAAGTTTAGATTTAATTACAATTTTGAACTTCTTTAATGTTAAATTACGTATATCATTGGGAAGTTTATTGTAAAAGCGTATACATTGTCCCATGAACGAGTTGCTTATTCTGTGGAGGCGCGTAGCATGTACAGCAAGGTTGTATTTATTCCTAGTGTTCAAAGAATGAGTATCAGACAGTTTGACAAAGTTCGAAATATTTTTATAAACATATATTAAATTTTCAAATATATATTGTGACGCTACAGTCAGAATATTAATTTCCTTAAATCTGTGTCTCAGCGACACCCTTGGCCCAAGATTATAAATAGCTCGGACAGCCCTTTTCTGCAAGACGAATATAGTATTGATGTCTGCAGAGTTTCCCCAGAGGAGGATGCCGTAAGTCATCACGCTATGAAAATAACTGAAATAAACTATTCTGGCTGTATCCACATCAGTTAAGTGCCGAATTTTTTTGACAGCAAACGCGGCCGAACTAAGCCTACCCGATAATTTGTTTATTTGCGGGCCCCATTGCAGTTTGGCGTCTATAGTGATGCCTAGAAAAACAGTTGAATCCACAATGTCCAGTTCCACTCCATTCAATTTAACATTTATTGGTACTTGTCGGACATTGGGCGTTGAAAATTTAAGACATTTGGTTTTTTTCTCATTAAGGAGAAGATTATTGACATTGAACCAATGAACTACATGAGATAGTGCAACGTTAACTTCGCGAAAATCTAGTAATTGTCGTCGAATTTTAAATATTAGTGAAGTATCATCCGCGAACAATACTACCTCGTGATTATCCCGTACGTAATATGGCAAGTCATTAATATAAACTAGAAACAAAAATGGACCTAGAATTGAACCCTGCGGGACGCCCATGGTGACCTCAGATCCCGAAGATCTCTTGCCATTAATATCGACCCTCTGAATTCTATTGCTTAAATACGAAGTCAAGAAGTCGAGAGCCTTACCTTGTGAGAGTTCTATCTTAATATTTTATGTCAATATACCTTATTTCTGTAAACATGATGATGATAATGGACAATATAAATGTATTAAAAAAAAAACTTGTCTAAATAAATCTAATAAAATTTAAATGCTGTTCGTTGGTAAGTGCATCACTTGATAACGGTTGGACAGATTTGGCAATTTTTTTTTAATTGGAAAATTTGCCCGAAACATGAAAAGTTCGGGAAAAACGAAAATTGCTTATTTCTATATGGGATTTTTGTATGAATTCAAGACCAGGTATTACGGATACCGTAGTAGCGTAAGGCGAATTGAATATAGATAATTCTAGGATACCTTTATTTATATTCTATATTAATACTATAATAATAAAATTATTGTCACTTACGCAGGATTTCTAACTTCTGAAATTTACTAACTTTGATACATACTGATTAAATTTATTTTCTGGGTATATATTTATTTTAGATTTTGAACGCTTTAAGATTTTTCTTCGATGAAACAATGAAACAGGTAAATCTCCATCGCAAACGTGAACGAAATACATGCCTATTTATGTATTTGCCAAGCTTCTATTGTGTTACATACAACAGTGTGTGTGCGACAGATAGTTGACCTGCTGAAGATGTACCTAGGTACATAATTGGTGATCACAAAATACATAGATTAATATATTTTTTTGGTAGGTAGGTAGGTATATAAATCTCAGTACTCAACACCATCGATGCCCTATACATATTTACCTTATTCATCAATTATCTTTGAATACTATAATTTTAAAATATATTATTTAAGTTATTCTTTTTAAGTATTTTATTGTTCTTTTCGGTAGGTTTAATTTGACATCTAAAGTCAAGTTTTGAATAGATTACTAGACCTACTCAAGAAATAACATAATTAACACGGGTAAATAAGTTGTAGATTAACTACTACGCTACAAAAACTACTTAGATCGTCTTTAATATTGGTATTCCGTGTTTATGTACACTACGCTAGACAATGAGCTGACATTGCAATTTCCAAACCAAAACGAAAAAATTACAAAAGCTATCAGATTTAATTGACAAAAACGCATCTTGCTTATTTGACCAACGTGCAACGTGAACATCGATCTTCCAACTATTAGCGGCAGTATACTCGGAAACAAAAGTGAATAGATAACGATGACAAAAATACGTCGCGAAATAGCTACCCACTGTTTGTTTTGAGAACAGAATGAATACGTTTTTTTTTTCACTAGGTACTCGTTCGACGCCATAGGACCTTTTTAGGGTTCCATACATAAATTTCTTCTTTCTGTTGTAAGTTAAATATAATTAACAGAAAAAAATAACACTACCCGTAAACAATTTGACTGAGAATAGAAATGTGACTACGTTTATTCGCATACATTTTGTCTCATAGTCACGTGATTCGTAAATCTCAATCCCAGACCTTTTGCATGAGCTTGATTTTCTATTCTGAAGCATTTGAACAACCGATTGAGCTTTAAACACGCCTCAGTTTTTAAGTTAGACTAATACCTATACAACCGGAAAGTTGCATTAAAATTTGTTCAGCCGTCCGCTTCGTCGGTCTGATTGTTATCATGTAACAAATATGGTACATCATGTAACAAACAATCGAACAGACGGACAGATAAGTATCCTAAAAATGAAAAGCTCTTTTAGATATTTCTAGTTCTCAAAGGCTTGAACCAGAAGGTCGCAGGTTACACCTCTTCTTCTTCTTCTTCTTAAAGTGCCTCTACTCTTCTCTATTCCTCGCGTGGTGAAACTATTGGGCAGCACTCGCAACTCCTGTCCATTCTCTTATATTTCTTAGCCAATACTTCTTCTAACCGTCGTATTTTTCTTTCCACATTCTTTGTAGTTTACAACATTCATTGTAGTTTCTTTCAAAATCCTATGTTTGCGAAAATCGTTTCAATGTAAAGACTGTCGACATCTACAATATTATTACAGTTCTTATAACAATACCATACTCTTATGAGTACGCTCACTTGATTGCTAGTCGTGGAACCCTCAGCTCGCGAGTCACATTTGCCCTGCACATTTTTTTATAATTTATAATAGCAAGTGGGACGGAGTATGACGGTAATCACTGTGGATAGTAGAACATTTATCTCTACGACGGCGTATTGTATTTATGCCGATATTAACTGATTTTTGTAAAACGAACGAGTGGAATAGTGTTTCATTTAGATGCTATTGTGACACATGATTTATCATTTTAAGCTACATTGTCCTATTTCAATGTATGCAGGCAAAGCAATGTGGAGCTTTGCTCCCTGATAATTAAACCCTTTGTATATCAAAATAAAATATTAGATAGATATTTCGGCCATTTTCATTTTAAGCATCTGTTAAAGTGTCGGTGAACATCGCCTTGAGTGTTGGTTGTTAAGCCATCTGACCTATCCAATTTACAGTAAACAATTTTTAGGACATTCACGACAGCAGGTGACCTATTTTAAGACTAAACCAGACGGGCCACCCATCATCAGTTCATAACCACATAACATTATCAATATCTATCACAATCCGCATGAACCGAGTCCGTATCGCTACCGCGGTCTCCCTAACCGTAAAGTCGAGTAGTCCCGAAATACACTGAACGGCGCGCGGCGCGGCGTACAATAAAAACTAAAACTGATACGCAACGACCGCCGTCGCA
This sequence comes from Shargacucullia verbasci, assembly GCA_947562105.1. Classification (NCBI taxonomy): domain Eukaryota; kingdom Metazoa; phylum Arthropoda; class Insecta; order Lepidoptera; family Noctuidae; genus Shargacucullia; species Shargacucullia verbasci. Next base: position 12,038,956 of record OX387301.1, read on the forward strand.
CGCGCACCTAATATTAGACCAGACAGGCCAAAGATTATAAACGAAAATTTGTAAATGAGTTTTGTACCTACAAACGATATTGGCTGTGTGGTTTCGGTAAAAGAATAGGATTTTCATCCTGCTGCTGCTGTCTTATTTCAAGGTGTCTAAGAGATTGCCGTTGTAAAAATGATGGGCAGCAGCATCTTATTTGATTGGTGGCATGGTGAAGCCATGTGCAGGACATTTGCTCTTTCTAAAAAGATCGAATGCTCATAGTGAACTTAACTGATTGATTTGGGATTAGCCCTCCCGTGTTGGTGATGCTTTGCCCGTCTCTAGCCGGCTACAAGTCGTTGTATTGTCATTGTAAGCTCACCACCAACAAGTCATCAGTTTTCTCGTTACTCAGCAGCATGAGAAGCGTTAGTAGTGGCCCTCTGTACAGCATAGCAATCATTTTGCCTTGTGATGTTGGTTTAATTCCATTATAGGTCTGCTTGTTGAAGTGGTTTAAGGGATCGATAATTCCATTATGTTCGGCAGAGAGTACTTATGTGTACATTGCAGAAATAACATTATTATAGAGTCCAGTCTCTTTCATTATCTTTGTTGGAGTATAAACCAACCCCGATACAGCCGGTTTATTGGTTAGTCGGCGTGTGAGCTACATATCAATAGAACATTCCTAACGTTTACCTGTAACTGGCACAAATCGTACACGCAAAGCTATAAATATTATTATATAAATGAAAATTCTCATAAATATTAACAGTGCGTCCATAAATTCTATAAGAATATAAATAAAATGGCATTAGTTGTAGAATACAGAATTATAATCGATTAAAATAATGATAAAGTGTGTTGTGAAATCGACTAAAGTTTTAGTGGTGTTCATAATATAAACAAGTTTAAAATAATAGGTATTAAAAAAACAATATTTAGTTTGTGATGGAAACTTGTATGGATCGTAAAGTAAAAGCGGGTGAAATAACAATAAAGCTTCGAAAATAGGTGAGTTTATTTTATTTTAACTAGATATTATTGCTATAATACTATAGGCGTTTTGTCAGCCGTGTTCATTCACATCTTCACCGTATGTAAGGTAAGAAGCTATATATTCATTCGTTTTTTATTTACGTTCGTTGATTATGTATACCTACTGTAAAAATGTTACAATACATTTTCTAGCTTGAAAATATTTTCAAAGGAATGTACCTATTTACTTTAAAAAAAACGCGGACATTAATAGTTTTTACTTGTGTTTTAACTATTTCCTACACTGAAGAGCTACAATTTAGTGGTCGTAGTAATTAAATAAATGAATTAGTAAAGCACCTGAGAGTTGCTGCTATTAATTGCTATTATAGGTTACTATCTGTTGCCCGGGCCTTCGTCTGCGTGTATTTTGTAATCTATTATCTAAGTAGTTAGTGTTTTCCCTGCAAGGAAATAGGACTATTTTGTCTGATCATTATGACATTTAAAATTTATATTGATCGGGTCCATAGTGGTGACGACAGACAGTTACTTTTGCATTTATAATAGTGTGGATTAAGTATATGAAAGTTGGTAGCTGTTTCATATCAACTGATAGATATACCTACTCCACTTATTTGGGATCACAAAACGCTTGTGTTATTCCGATAGCGTGTGGGTTAAAATTTATTTTATTGATATTATAATATGTACCATTCTTAGATAAAAAGTTCAGTATTCAAATTTTATTCACGTATGCAAAAAGGATTGGTATTTTTTAAATTCTATGCCATTTTGCTATTAAAAAAATACCAACCAGAAGATTGAAGTGCTTATTTAAATAAAACGATATTTTGTATAGGTATCTATTCAGCGACAGACATGGATATGAAAAAACCGCGTTACTTGAACATTCAACAAAAAAGTCGTAGATACATAATAAAAATAAAAAGATTTTGTACAAGTATCTCTAAATTATAAATATAAATGTGTCACATAAATCATAATGACGATGTCAAATGGCGGAAGTATAGTATCAACGCGTGCCTTGCAATAGAAAAATGCTTGTTAAGAACTGAAGCATTTATACAATTTTTATTATAATTGACGCTATTTATTTCTCATTCCATGTCATATTTGTTCCATTTCTTACTGTGATTCAGGATATGGAGGTCTACTTAAGTTTAAGAAATCTTTTGCTGGTCGCTTGCGAAAACCGAGAACGCTTTCGCCTTTCGTATGCGAAGGAAAACAAAAAAGCGAATTTACCATTTCGAAGTACGAGGGAAAATAGGTAAATATAGAATAATTTTTGCTTACAAATCACCCTGGCCTCAAAATGGAGACTGGCTTTCACGGGCCCGTGTACTTTCAGCTTTAGGAGTAATTTAAATTGAAAGGACCCTGCTCCCGATTCTCTTTTATTATTTTAAACGTATTTTATTATAATATTTTGCGAACACGTTTTTTATGAGTAATGACAAAATCACGATATTTAAACATGTTACTCAAAAATATTATGACAGAATATAAGGCTCTCTGAGCTGCCGGCAAGAGACCAATTCGAAAGCGCGCTGAGTATTACGTGATACCAAATCTTATTTATAAAAGCGCTCCTAGAGAGCTTTGCGGTCAAAAAAATAGTATAAAAATGGTGCTAAAAACTTCCCTTATGATCCATCATCATCATCATCATCAGCCAGAAGACCTCCACTGCTGGACGAAGGCCTCCCTCAAGGGGGGGGTTTGCCATAATCCCCACGCTTGGCAGGCGGCTTGGGGATCGCAGTTGCTCACCGATTAGTGAGAGGACGCTGCTGCCCGTCCTCCGGTGTCTGGCCGCAGTTTTAAGACGTACCCGGGTCATATTATGATTAACTGTCAAAAAAAAAAACGTAATATTTGTCACAAACGAAAATGTTAAATATTAAATAAACATTCATTTTCACTTAGAGTACAGAAGAGTAAAATTTACTAAAAACCCTTCTGTCTTGTGTCTAATTTTGATGCAATTACACGTTGACACTTATGTGATGTTTCAGTATATATTCATGATACATAGGTAAAGGTAACCTATTGTTGGTTTACGGACTAACTTCAATACAAAATTACAAATTCACCAAGTCTTAATTGACGAACGGCAAGTAACATAATGACGTTTTCTGAAATGTAAGTGCACAAAATGGTGGTTAAAATTGGAAATTAACGATCGTGTCAAGCAAGCAACAAACATTAAAATTAGATTGTTACCAGCACTGACTAACCTTGTTAGTACAAGCACAGATTAAATAATAGTTGCGTACGAGTAATATCGTTAAATACTAAAATAAGTTGATTGATTTATTTGTCCTTGTTAAAATTGTAGCAAGCATGGCTTTGGAGACGACTCGATACTGGAAGTCTCTTCTGATCTGCCTCGGACGCTATGATAACCTTCGAACCGCAAATTGTAGATACTAGGAAAATAAGTATATGGGTTTCACTTTTTTACAAATTACGCGTAGTTCGACAGCCTATGTTAATTTAGTACGATTTGCTGGCGTTTCTTGTGGGTAACAATGTACATATAATAATAATATACAATAATACTGGCCATTGCAGGGGATTGGTTTTCATACCAATGATCTAAGCAAATAGAAAAATAATCGTTTCACAGCAGGCTACTGTTATGACTGTAGTGTTGTTATAGCACTGGTCATCTTCCTGATAAATTCACATAAAAGACAATACTTTTTACGGACATCCACAAAGATTGATGGTGTACCTTATTTATGACGAGTCTACACACTTACAGCTACATTTTGCGCAATCAATCAACACGCATCACTAAGTACATACAGTTCCTGAACACCTGGAACTAACCTTTCAACGAAACACAATTCATTGCAAATTTTACTTAACACAACGAGCATTATACAATAGCAATCAAATATTCCACAATTTCCAATTTCAGTTACTCTATACTTCTGGTACGCTCTTTGGTCCTAAGTGGCGCTCATTTATTGCCAAAAGTCCCGTAAATAATGGGCCGGGAATAAATCCTTGGTTTCGCCACATACATGTTTTATTACACCGTGCAACGTAAGCATACGTCATTGTTACTATGGATACTTTCGTGTGTTACATGTGTGACTATAGGGAACGCTGGGAGCAATTTTATTAGGAACAATTTAGGAAATAATAATTTGCTTTTAAAAGTTCTGTTACAAAAGGGTAAAAGCACACAAAAGGAATTTCAAACAACTTTTAATAAATCAATTACAGCTTTGAATACAATTCGTGTTATGTTACAAATGTTCACCTGAAACTGATAGGCTCTAGAGGTACTTATTTATTAAGTAATAGGTGTTCAAGATTAAACCAAGAGAGTGTACAGAATCGTAATAATATAAAAGAGATTTTATACATCGATAGTCTAATAAAATAAAGCAAGAAAAATCTAGTAATTACATTTCTAAAGAAATCGTCTAAAAGAGGCCAAGCGCTGTGACCTGGAGAATTGCTTTCATGGTTCTAAAAGCTTGTAAACCCGAGAGGTCAACTTTATTGTGACTGTAAAATGGTGGCAAAGGTTCTTCCTGAAAGTGACAAAATAATAAGATTTACTTATTCACATAATTGCCGTCTTGTAGCGTAAAGGGATATCTTTTATTACGAAGCTTCTGCTTTCAAACGTAAGTTATTAAAATACAAGTTTTTTTTAATAGTAGAAGCAATTGTATGGACCTAATTAGGCTCACTTTGATTTACATTTGTCACATATTGATCAATGTGAAATTGTAAAGCACAAGTTAGGTAAAAGGGATCTGTGTGTGGGAACATTTGTTTGTAAACGTAAACACGATACTGGAATAATTCCAAGTGTCGGGCAACGTTTTTTTAATAAAGAAAGAAAAAAATATTTTCACATATGGGTGAAAACAGTCCAATCAGTTACACGTTCACGTACTAGTGTCTTACTCGTACACAGTTTAAATTATTGTATATTTTTTAATAATTAATTTCTATGCCCAAATTAAGAATAATAAATTAAGTCACAGCACAATATTATTGACCATGCGCAAGGGTTTAACGTCAATCGTTGTGCTTTAAACAGTTCATATAGAATAAATAAAAGGACTACCCAGTTTTTTGGTCATATTAATATTGCCAATTATATCGTTTATTTCATTATCTAGGGCTTAGCTTCTGGCATAGATTAGAAAAACTATTGTTAGATGAAAATACTAGTAAATACCTATTTTTTATGTCACTGAGTCAGCATTATTTTGTTTCTTTTCAAACCCTGTATTTCGTGGCTTGACGTCAAAATCGTATCAAAAGTTAACGGCGCCGGCGTGCGTGGGCGCATGTGACGTTTACATCAAAGCTCAATGATTTAATTTAACAATATGTACGTAAATAATAACTGTAGTTCCAACGTTTCTATTATAGTTTCAAAGCATTGTTGGTTCTGATGCTTCGGGATTGACCTTGTGGGTGATTGATTGAGTGGCTCTTTATATTATATAATAGTATGCAGCGTAATACTTGCCTATTATCAGTATAATATACTAACATAATTCTCATACACTAGTCACTCAAGTTTAAGGTGTCTTTTAAAGGATTAGCATAAAGCATGCTTGGTGGATTCGAGATGGATAGTAGATAATTAGCCTCCAATTAGATTCGATACGCTTTGTGATTGTAGGTCCAAGTTGGATGCCAAAGAACTGATTTCTAGGCGTAGCCCACATTTTGTAATGGCTATGTAAAAGACAATTAATTCAAACTGGAAGACTTTTTGTGGTATTTATCCAGCTACTTATATCGGCCCTTATTTAACTAGGTACATATGCTAAAGTATTAATTAAACCTTATAGAAAACAAAAATGAAAACCTATCCTTAATGAATACTTAGGCGTCAAAGTACTCCTCCACATCACTCTCAACTGGTAGCGTGCCCAGAAGACTGGCAGCATTACCACGTTGAATGTTTATTCTTTGAACAAAGAACAGGCCAGCCTTCTGGTCATGTGTACTGTAGACCAAGCGTTTAGCAATGTCTCTAAAAAAGAGACGTGCATTCGGACCCTATGACCCAAGCGTTTCGTTGCCAAAAGGAATGAGCTGATGAGGTTATTATATTTGCACCGTTTGAGTGTCTTCGCTGCTGCAGCGGTAGCGCAGCCAGCTGAGCTAGGAAGATGAGAAGGGGTAAGGGTGTTGACACAGGTTGCATGCTACACCAGAGGCCTTTTAAGCTTCCATGGCAATAACGACATGCCGTCTGGTTTGTTGCCGTCGTCGCGGGCCAGGCCATTGGGTTCTAAAACAGCTGGCACGCCGGCAGTAGGTACATACTCCCATCCGTTAGTATAAATACGTTATCCCTTACTAAGGGGAATTAGTGTGATACGCCGCAGCAAGGAAGTATGTACCAACATCGAACTTTCGAAGCAGCGAACTTGACTGTGTACCAATTAACAGTTCCACCTTAGTAACTAGTTTGCAATACAGTTCCAACGTTAAGCAAGTTGGGATAATGTTAGCTAGTTAATGTGTGCACGACACAAAGTCATGCAAGCTCACTACAATTAATTACCTTGCCCCTCAAATGTCAAGTTCACCACAATAGCATTTTTGACAGCTCCACCCTTTGATTTATTATCTGTGGACAATACACCCGCGCCATTGTCATTTTGATTGACAAGGACAAGTCGTTTAGCGAAGGAGGTCTCATTAAAAGTGTCATTAATTATACCGTCGTGGTTACTGTTCTAATTAATTCTTTTTTACCAAAACATTTCAAGTGCTTGAAGTTTTTTTTTTTCACTGCATTAAAATGTTTTAAACATTCATAAAATATGATTGTTAGAATTTGGTACTTTTATAGTATTTGATTTTCCGATTCGAATGATTTCCAGAAGGCAATTAAGTAACGGTTAGGAAGTTTCCAAGTAATTCACCTCACGACTAATGGAACCATCCGATCGTCTCCCATGGGATTTATAATTGCAAGCATTTAACTGATTGTAATTAGATAAGAATCCACCATCCTGCCAAATTAACAATCAGGAAGAGTGAGAGGAATCATGTGGGACTGCATAATGCGTATTATAAAATTAGAATAATTTAGTTTGGTACTCTTAGTACTATTCATTGATAGTATTCCTAATTCGATAAACCGTGACATCGAAACATACAAACAACAATGTTTTTATGTGTTTACACCATCAAACATAAAACGAAAACAAAAACTACTGAACGACGTTTGGAGAATCCACTGGGAATCCCTAAACGTTAGGTATAATATTACAGTCAGTGAGATAACGGGTCGGGTGCTACTCATTATCCAGTAATGTTACATAACATTTACAAAATATTGTATTTCTCAGAACAATTTAGCATCACTTGCTCAATTACCCGTTTAACTTTACAGCTCTCTACTTTGTTAATATTAATTTAGTAGCAGACTAGTTAATTGCAACATTATCGTTCATCGTAATTGTACAACAATCTTGACTCGTAGTTTGTAATGGCTACATCAATATACACTTGCTATATATTGCGAAATTTCTATGATTATTGATTACCTCCTATTTTGATAAAAATAGGTTTGTACTTCTATATTACAAAATTGAATGGATTGATTTTGATGAGACTTTCACTGGGCAAGTTCTTAGGGTCTACGTACACCACGGAATACTTTTATCTCGATCAAAAGTATGTAAGCAGAGTTGTAACACGTAGTACGTAGTTTATGCAATTTATTAATTTATTGTTAGGTTTATGCAAAATGACTGATTGGTGCACAGAAATGGACCCATAAACTAACTCTTAGATGTTTATTGGTGATGATTCCACTATGTACAAACTACACTAATTAGTCTCACTCGCGTCTCACAGTCCTTACAAAAATCGTGTAAAAAATTGGAAGATATTTTTAGTCTTGAGAAATTAATTAATTTGATTATCAACGTGAATTTATCGCCATAGCCAAAGGTCACGTCTATTTTTCATAAATGACAAGGGCATAGACTAATTTGACTGGTTTAAATATAGCGTTAACGTTTTAGAAATATATTGAACAATTTTTATTTTCAACTGTTATTTTGTTGCTGTCTTTCAAACCCTTAGCTAGGCCGTTAGGCGAAAAGATTTTTGTAACTGCTAATTAGCTCTAGTATCAAACGTTTTGTTCTACTGGTGGAAGTTTTTAATCTATGCGAGGGATGTTACCATTTGATATAATGTCACGGTGATGATACATTTGAAACTTTCCCACACAGACTCGTAAGAAACGGCCTTAAAGTATTTCAATCCTCCCCTACAGAAACATTTGCACTGAAAACTCGTGATTACACGAATTTATGAACGATATAAAGTTTAATCATAACGTTTATGTGACACCAGTTGCGTAGGTCTAATGATAGATACGTAAGACGTTCTCAAGACACGTTCAGTAAATGGTCCTTTGGGCCTACTTGCTATTTTAATATGAAAAGAAAAAGTTACCAAGATTTTCCCCACAAATTGCTTAGATTTTTTGTATATATTAAACGAATAAAAGAAAAGGATAGGTCTTTTTATTTAACTTCTAGTTTGCAAATGTATATAAGTAGTAAAATTTCGCTTGTACAGCCAGTCCCGAAACAAATATCTGTTGCACTCAATCGTGCCGTCGTCTTGATGAATAATAATTATGTTATTCGAAAACAACGAAATGAAGATTGTAAATACATGAACAATACTATAATTTATTATGATGCTGCGGTTGTTGACCCTAATTTATTATCATAGCTTATATAGGTTAGGCAGCGGACAGTAACATCACTAAGTTCTTGAATACTTCCAGTTTGATATCTCTGAATCTACAGGCTACACAAGATACCTAGGCGTATCCGAGAACAACTTGGTCGGCGATGATGATGAATGTCTGTGACGTTGAAGCACCTTTTCCATGATTTTGATATTATAATGCTCAGAAAATCAAAACTTTGGAGTTAACCACGATTAACTAGCGTACATGCTAGAATCTGAATCTAATTTTCGAATACGGTGCTGAGTAAAGAGCCATATTTCAAGTTCTGCAATAACCAAAACGTGGAAATAGAACCGCAGTAACGAACTAGATTCCGAATAGTTCCAATATTACTTCGTACGAAGTGAAGTTTTTTGCACCGGTTCGAGAAATAGCGATTGGTACGTGTTTTACGTAGCCTGGCATTTTATTTTGTTTTTATACTGACATATTTTCTATGTTACTTCTTCTATCTCCTTCTTCTATACCATAGTAAAATGCAACTCTGTATAGTTAAAAAAATAAGGAAAAAAAGGAAGGTTAGTATTTTAATAAAGTCTTTATAAATTACCGACTGTCTCACGACAGTAAGCCAGCTGCAGCAGACCTTTATAAATAAGGATTAACTAGCAATATACTGGCCAGATTTTTTCCTGTTACTCTCAGCTTATAAAATGTATAAAACCGTGTTTAAGGGGCGATTTAGAATGTAGTAGCAGTGTATCCTCTATCCAAATAACAGTGCAATTGGATAGCCAATACAGGCGTTCTGATTTCAACTGTCGCAGACTGCCGGATGTTACAAATAGTTGTAATGGCGGGTGAAATATACCTATTGTATCCACCGGTAGCAGCGACCCAGTCGAGGTCTTTTTTCCATGGCAAGAGTTCGACTGGGTAAGAGATCAGATGACAGCGGAATGGTCGTAAAGGAAACTCTTTGACCTCCATGTCCGCCATTTGACCTCTATCATACAAGTAGTAGGAGCTAAAACATATCAGTTTTGTCATTAATATTCCATTTTACGTAATAGTTTGTTTTTTTTTGTTTGTTTATTTTTTTTTAAAAACGTTGCCCCACACTAGGGTTTCTCCTGTGTCGTGGGTACAGTTTACAAACATACATGTCACATACACACACAACCAGACCCGAAACAACTATCTGTAGATCATACAAATATTTGTGCCGTGCGGGGATCGAACCCGCGACACAGCGCAGAAAGCTAATTGCTTAACCACTGCGCCAACCGTGTCGTCAAAATATAGTATATATAAATAAGGTTTATTTTAGCGAGGAATTGTATATAATACTAGCTGTGCCCGCGACTTCGTTCGCGTGGATGTCGGAACTTAACAATGTATTTTTTAGTGAGACCAAATGCACTTAACCCTATTTTTTTCTAAAATAAAAGAATTTTTCTAAAATAAAAGTAGCCTAAGTTACTCCTTATTACATCAGCTACCTGCCAATAAAAGTCCCGTCAAAATCGGTCCATCGATTTCAGAGATTAGCCTATACAAACTGACAGACAGACAGACAGACAGTAAAAATTGTATAATGTTATTTTGGTGTATGTACCGTATATATATTCATATGCATGTAGTAAAAAACGGTTACTTCAATATTACAAACAGACACTCCAATTTTATTTATATGTATAGATGTATAGATAAATAAACGTCTTTACTACTAGCGGGGATTAAATTCAATATAATGCCTTGCTTGGTTAACACTGCTGAAGAAATGGTTCAATTTTCATTCATTCATTCCACATTTGTCCATCGTTATAATAATAATGGAGAATATATACCTAATATATTCATTCAGAACCTTAATAAAGTACTTCATCATACTTCTTGAAGGGACTGAGGTTTTGTTTATCGCTTTCATTTACCAACGATTTCTTTTATATTGTTAATCCATCGCTTTGTACTGATTCATAGGTTGCCACTCTTTGTAATAAAAATGGTTCAATATTTTTATCACTATCGGGACTCAATTTATCATTCGCTTATTCTCAGTGGGTGCGGTGATAAATTGTCTTTTTTGGCTTTAGGGATTAGAAGTGAAAGGTGTAATAAAATCTGTCTAGCTTTTATTTAGTTATATATTTTAACTCTTTTTACAGTTTTTTTTATTTACCTTAATGATTTTTAGGTACCTCTTATCGAGTGGTAACCAAGCTTTCAATTGTATCTTTAAATTATGTACATATACTAGAATGAATACTGAAATAAACTAACTGAAATATTACATTATTTCGCCACTAACAAAAAAGCCTTGAAATTTGCCAATATGCTTTAGAGTCTAAACAGTTTATTCATTTAGAATTTGCACGCGCATACGTAATGACTACAATTGACTGAAAAAGTTTGTCATTAAAGTTTTCTTAAATTCAAACGAGACTTTCGTGTCATTACCTTGACATGTCTTTGTCAAAATTTTCGACTATTCACTGTTCAGGAAAGTTTAATTTTCAGTTGCTAACACAGTCTTACTTATCCGCGTAAAATAATTTATGCTTTCAAATAGCTCTAAATTTATTATATTCTTCAAGCGTCTTCACTCATACCGTTCGAAATAAAAAACGCGATGCTAAAAAGACGCGTGTATAAAACGTCTCAATCGTAAGTTTTAGCGAGGTCGGTGGACGATCGTAATAATCTTTTAAGACGTGTGACGTAGCTCTATGTCTACCGAGTTCATGAAAATTATGTTTTATTATTCATTTCGCAATCCATTAGCCGCTTATATCCACGCAAAAAAGTAACAGTTGCTGACGCAATGGATTGCAAAATAGTCGTTTGTGTTGTTGTTTGGTTCCATGGTAGCGGTTTCCGAGTTTCACCTGCATTGGTGTGGATGCCAATAATTTCTGTCCACCGGTTTATTATTAAACCGTAGTTATGTCCGGCCACATCCGTCACAGATATGCGCTCGTAATTTAATATAAACATGTCCAGGAAACACAGACACGCTGGATGCGCAGATGTTCACACGTTGGGTTATCTGCAGAGGAGAACATATGTTGTGACGTCACGGTTATTGACGACGTTGCTAAGCCGAGAATTCTTACCGAATAATAGCTAATTAAAGTCACGTTTGAAAGGGTAACTAAAACAAAATACATATAGGTATTGGATCTATAATTGACGTCTTTTCCCGAAAGGTAGAAAATAGTTCCAGGACGCCAGTTACATTGGATTGTTTTGTTTCCCTTATATAAATATTTCAAATGGTCATGTATACTCTTTTTTAGTACTTAATATTTCAGTTACTTCTCAATCAGTTATTCCGTAGGGAGCGGATTAATGATGATTTTTGGGTCTCCCCAAGATAGTTTGTCTTTAGATCCCAAATAAAATGAAAGAGATCACTGAAAGCATTTGTCATAGTATATAGATTTGTCATTTAATGTATTATAAGTGTAGATTTTTAATTTGAAATAAATGTAGTAAAATTTTTATCTAACGGTGCTAGAATGGGCCTTTTCATATTTCTTGATTTGGGTCCTACAGCAAACCAATTTTTACGCTCTAAATAATCTCTTTATATTTCTTCATTTGAGGTTTTCGCCCGCAAACCTTTTCTAACATTTGTCAAATCCCTCGAACCACTCAGGTTCTACAGCCATAATATAACCTCACTTTATATGATAATCGGTATAAATGTAATGAATCCAATACGTCTGTTTAACATCACCGGCAAGTTTAGCTACTTTTCGTAGAGCTGTCGGCTCCAGTCCATTCGCACACTTAATTGGAACTGTAACAGTTGATTAATCAGCCGTTAACAAGATGTACAACCGCGTAAAACAGTTTTTAGAAAATTGCACAGCCACAAACAGACACAGAACAGATTGGTTAAACTAACAAAACAATTTAATATATTGCTTGACTATTTTATAGTGGCACAACTCAAAATTTGTAACTGGTTTGCTAACAGATTCATGGTTTACGTCGCATTACCATTTAACAGGTGCGTTTAGGATATAATTTGTTATTTTATTAGTTTAAAAACAGTATTAATCAGTGTGGGCTACCTCCTCCCATTTCGTGGGTGTTAGATATATATCCAGCTGTTATTAATATATCACTCATTCGTTTGCTATGTGTAGTAGTTTGCAATTTTTCATTAAAACCTTTCGCTGTTAAGTAAGACTATGTTCAACAAAGGATTTTAACGGACCGATATTACAATAATGGTTAAGTGTAACTCGCAAACTCAGTCCTAAAAAAAATGAAAAGTGATTTCACATCCACAACTTTTAGACATATGGCACTATAGTGTCCAACCTCTATGATACTTATGAAGATGTTCTATATATAATATTCTTCATATGTTTAACATGTTGTTCTTGATTCTGTCCCAACAGCGCCGGCGCCGATCTGTCATCGTTAATCCGCCCAGTCGTAATATTCAGCGCTATGAAAATACAAATATTTATGTAGCAGAAATATAGGTATCTGCTGAAGTATAGTGATCTTATATTATTTTATTTATTTATATGTTAAGGAAATATAATATTAATCATTGGTGAACCAGAATTGTGTGGAGCGACGAGGTACGGAACTCTATCTTGTGATTAGGGAAGGGACGTGTTACCTAATATATCGATAAATTATTATTTTTAGAAATATGAAATATGATAAATAACACATTAATATTATTTTATTCTTCATACTATTTGATCGTATTTCGCAAATCGGATAATTTAATTTATAGAGTTAGATTTTGTAACTTTTGTGTGTACTCCTCAAGTCTGCTTTCACGCAACTTCATACCTTGAATTGTGATCCTGAATGTGGGACAAAGTCATCCCCTCAGTCAAAATAAAAATCGCTGATCGCCAAGGTGGGAAATTGAAGTAGTAATGAAATATAACATTAATTAAATCCATTAATCAAATTAAAGGATCATTTCAGTAAATCAATGGCTCATGAAAAAAAAACTATATTTCATTGATAATTCTTTTCCTTGTCGATTGGACATATGTATGACGGCAATCCAACTAATATTATAAATGTGAAAGTTTGTGAGGATGGATGGATATTTGTTACTCAATCACGCCAGAACGGTTGAACGGATCTGGATGTTTGGCACAGAGATAGATTATAGGCTGGAATAGCACATATGCTAATTTTTATCTCGGAAAATGTATGGGTTCGTAAATCACGCGGGCGAAGCCGCGGGCGGAAGCTAGTATTTTTATATTTTAGTCCTCCACTAAGTAAAAATTGTTTTTTTCCTTATTGACACTTACAAAAGCCACGTGTATCCAATTTTTCTCTGCAATTTTTTTTTGTTAATTAGTTCAGAAAGCTTTTGGACTCTGTTCAATTATATCATGTCAACTGTAATTAGACCTGCATAAAAATAAAATTGTAATGTTATGAACTATTCAATGGTTTAACAACAATATGGGAACCAGAAACATATTGTGGTTTACTGGTAATTTATTATTCGGAAGTTACACGAGTCAACTGACCGTATAAAATATGGCGGCTATTTTTATAAAATGCCATATAAACTGTAACAGTGTGGTTAAAATGAATATTGTCGTAGTAATTGAGCTTGGTATGGTTACAGTATGAAGTCACGTATCATAAAATAGAGGCTACCTATTTACCGGTAAAAATGTCAGCCGGAGGCACTTGCGCAGTTGTCTACAAACCCCTGTTACGTTTTGCTTGATTTACAGATCAAACTTAGGACCGAAACATAGAAAGCAAAGAAATTGAAGTATTAATGAAATGATCTGGATTAAGGGAGCATTTCAACAATCAATGTCGTTTGAAATTCCACTAAATTTCATTGATATTTATTTTCCTTAGCGATCTGAGATATATTATCACGGCAATCTGCATCATTATCATCAAGTGCTTATTATGCTGTTTTAGTCATATATTTTATCGATATCGAGAAATTATTCCAATCCCTAGTCCTACTTAGAGCTTCTCATTTAGTAGTAGTTTGTAGTCGGATATCGTATTGACTTGGTGTTTAGGTGGCGACTAAATAGGTAATCCTAAATAGGAAGGATGTACCTGCCTAGTCGAGTTATTTATGTTCCTGTTTCAGACTGCTACAGAAATGTTTGGTATATGCTTGGAGTAATGGTAATGAGTATAACTGGATGTTTATTTATTATTTTTATAGTTTAATCTATGCTCATGTAAATCTGTCTTACGGATCTTTGTGATAACTGATCCTTGAACCTGTTAAGGTGCTAATTTTAGTTCTCATTTTAGACTTCACCAAATCTTTTTTTTTGTCTGTGGTCAATATACAGAAACACACGATACAATTTGATAAGGAAATTTAGATTTTCCTTTCACTCAACAGCATTAAACATAAACAATTTTTGTTAAACTTCCTAAGCCTTAATGCCTTAATGCCTTGCAGATAAGGCTGATTTTTGGTCTTATAGAGTAGCCCATTCGTAGTGTTCTTAGTGATTAAGTTACTAGTAGGATCCGCTAACTACGAGAGTCTACTATAAATAATATTTTTAGATTAGTGATTTATTTTACGCAGCTGATGCAGTTAATCATTCTCATATTAGTACGGAAACAAATGTCAGCAAGTTGTATGAAAATGTACGAGTGCGAGCTGACATGTTTATATCCTTTTATAATAACTGCGTGATTTGCGACCGAACCCGTCATTTTGATTTGTATGCTTCGTGTTCTAACTGTCAAATATACCTTAATAATTTTGGTTTTTATGTGTGCGATGTGGCAGAAGGATGATGAGTTGAAGAATTAAAAAAATATACATATATTATTCGGATGTTATTATATAATTCAAAAAGCACAGCAATGACATTATTTGAAATATTTTTACAACTGAGCAGTTTTTTCATGGGTAATTTTAATGGCATGATTTACCCTTGTCGTAATATAAATGTATACGAACACAAAACATGAGATCGTTATTGCTTATAATTCCCAACCACGTGTATCCTTTTTTTTTGGCATTAGCGTATTTTTATGCTCGCTGACCTAAATGATCATTGTTTTTTCGTTAACATATTTTATCGTATATTACATATAACAGATTAAATTGCTATTTTAGTGAGTTAGATGTATAAAAATAAATCTAACTCCCGAAAATATCAGTATATATGATATTAAACCATAGGTAAGTTAGTTTACAAAACCTGGTAATACAATAATTACTCGGCTAATGCATGTACAAGCCGCGAAGTCCTTCAAACTATGATAGATGCTCTGAAACTGTGTCCGCGACCGAAATGCATGATACATTGAATTAGGCTTCATTAGTTCTCCACACGCACGTAAAAGCCCCCCAATTACAATGGGTGACAATGACGAATTAACAGGATTGTTGTGACGCTGGCTCTGAGGACTATAGAATTTAGTTATGTCACCGCATGTAGGTGTTACTAAACTCACTAAATAATGGGCTTAGTCCGCAGAACTTTGAAAATAGCTCACTCGCCGGAGATAGGAAGTAGTAGTATTTGAACAACGATCACCGTTAATTAATTTTCCATAAATTAATTAGAAAGACTGTTCATTGAAGTTTATAAGAGTACACAAGTTCATGGGCAATTCTCAATTTACGGGTGTTGATGATGATCCATCAGATACGTACGATGCATCTTGCGATATCTACTATCTTGATGGTGTAGTCCTCTATGGTTATTTGGCCATCCTTGAGTTGGACATCTTTAGAATAGAATCTATTTAATAACCTTTGTCAGTGGCTAACACAATTTTGTTCTGTTTCAGACCCACCTCAGATGACATAGCCAGCCCGATGAGCGAGGACAGTCGCGAGCGGGCGCGGCCTCACGATGAGCGGTGAATGATGCCCCGTCGTAAGCGCAGGCTCGCGTCCCGCATCCGGGACTACGTGCGCGGTCTACTTGCGTTCCTCTTCAGCAATGTTGGCGTCATCGTTCTCGTGGTCGCGTATACCATTGCTGGTAAGGCTGACACTTTTTGATAAAATAATTACGCCTGACTATCCCACACACATGGGCCCCTATATATATGTCACCAATATTATACAGATGTAAATAAATTTATTTAATGTACGTCACGGGGACGAAGTCACGGGAAAATCTATTACTGAATAAATATACCGCATGTAAACTAAATTCTTTCCTACATTGTTCTAAATTAAAAAACCTCCAAGTAACTATTATCCCTGAGGGGAATCAAAATATTATGTCTACCAGCTAGATATTGTCGACCGTATAATTCGGTCGCGGCAAAAATTTGCCCAAAAGTTGGTCATGCAAATCGAATTATCGTATCTGATTACACCTTAATCAACATACTGATTCAGGAGTTTTGGACAGCCAAACGAATTTTAATTAAAGGTTGGTTTCGAAACTAGGCCGCGCTTGATTCATCGTCGCGTTTGGCTAATTAATGTCTTTCATATCGTGCTAGTGCATTCGTTAGATAAAATAGATCTCCCCTTTGACGTCGCGCGTGCTAAGGGATGATGTCAACGGGATGAGAATGACTTTCAAAAAGAACTGAAAGGCAGATAGCGAATGCCGGCGAACACAATTTTGTGTCGCAGCACGAGAGCATGCGCAACACTTGACGTGATTTGATCTGTAAGTTGATGGATTTGGCTTCGAAGAGTTTCGACTGATGAGTGGCAGCGATTTGGAAAATAATTTAGCAATTTAGGAGACCCTAAAATTAATATAAAAAGCCATTATATTCAGGCACCAATAAAACTTGAATTATCTGATCCTAAACATTACTAAGTCATCAATGTCATTACTAATACCGCTTACGCTGCAATCAACGTGATAATGTCACATTCAAAGGATCTATTCTGGGA
Organism: Shargacucullia verbasci; assembly: GCA_947562105.1. Lineage (NCBI taxonomy): Eukaryota > Metazoa > Arthropoda > Insecta > Lepidoptera > Noctuidae > Shargacucullia > Shargacucullia verbasci. Next base: position 12,056,529 of record OX387301.1, read on the forward strand.
GAAATCAAAGGGAGTAATCAGTTTGAGGCAAAGGCGTACAGTGATATTGGACTGAAATCGCTTCGGATGCTATGAATGATATACGTCAGAACGTTCAGATCCGGTTTGAAGACAGTTACCTATATACCTATAAGATTAAATCTTATTTCAAAACATCTAGCAGCACACCAGTAGACCTATGACGAATATTTTGACGTATAGAAACGTAACCGTATCGTTAATGCCTGTGAATTTTGAATCGAAAATACAACTGTCATATAAGATTTTGTTTTAATTTTATGCGTGACTTACAATTTGTAGCATACTTAGATATGAATAAAGTCTTCAATTAAAAAAATATTACGTTTGAAACGAGTATTTCCTATTCAAAAGTCAAAACATTCGTGCTTGGACCTGGAACCTACTACATATTTAAATAAATATAATATTCTATTGATAACATCATGAGCTCATTGTGATTTTGAAGATTAAATCGGGTATCACTTACGGCATTGGTGACAGCTAGTTAGTCATATGCGGCAAGAAATGATCTTTTAACTACGAGCTCAGTAATCACAAACACAAAAATCCATATTGCATTGATTTAAAACTAGGGACTAAATTTAATACTATGTAATATCTCTCAATCTGGAGAACTAACCCATTTTACCATTTAGGTTACCTAATTCTGAATGGAAACTCCATAAATATTATATCGTAACCACAACAAAGCGTTTGAATGAAATCAAAACCGCAACAGTTGTTAGAAAGTGTTTGGCAATCGATAATTCAGCGTCCTTTTTGCGACCACAAACGATTGTGCGACCACAAAACGATTGTTGGCAAGCGCCATAAATATGATAAATCGAGGGAAGCTTTATTATGGGTTCGTAGAGGCATACCTACTCATAATAGGGCAATGTGGTTACATTTTCATGACATACATTTTCCTTAAGGGTCCGATTATGGTGTTTTCTTACATTGCATCAGCATTTATTGCCGTTGGGGACGTATTTATCAGTTTTAATGATATACTACATAATGTAGTCTATATATCTCGTATGATGGCGTAAAAGCTATATAGATAATAGAAAAGGCCATATTAAGTTTAACCTGAAACTAAAATGATAAATTTGATGCCGTTATTATCGAGGCTTGGCTCTGTACGTCTCCTTGGGAGGTGCATCCAGTGTCCTAATTTGAGCAGAAGCCCCTAAAATATGAAACTTTGAGTAATATACATGTGTAATATACTTACGTATACTACTTTGTTCATCAATGGAGGCTTGATTGAGGCGACGTCTTGTATTCAGAATTACACAATGAAGAACTTCGCTGGGCTTCAAATCGAAATTGAATTATTTTATCCTGTAAAATCACGGTCGGTTAACCGCGACACAATATCAATAATTACTGTCAAGCCATTCCATCGCTCTTTAAGTCCCAAATCAAAGGGTATCGATGGCTCACAATACTAGAATCACGCTTGTCGCTCCGCATCATTAAATGGCTTGAAAGCCTGAGCTTTACACTTCACTGAACACTTTTAACTTTTACAACATCTCTGCAGGGTATTTCCTTTTGTCATTGTGATGAAGAATTAGACGTCGCGCTGGTGATTTAGGCTGTTGTACACGATCAAGAAGATTTGAAGCTTGAATGAAAAGCGACATTAAAGTTTTTTTTTTAATTTATAAACGCTGTTTTTCTGTATCCAGCAGCTATCTGAAATTTTGAAGTGACCATTACGCATTGCTATTTGAAGTAAATGTAAGCGTTAAGCGATTTGTATATAAAAATTCTATTGATTAATAGACTCTGTAACTGCTAGGTATTTAATCATAATTTCTAGCTGGTTTCCTATCGTCCCTTGAAAACGCTTTCAGTAGATTGAAAAGAAAGTTGTATGTAACAGATAGTATCGTTGAATAGATCCTTAATGATGCTTGAGTGTAGAAAAAGACGTCTAAATCTATGAACTGAATAGGAAATCATCGAGTGTACCGATGATTCTAAATTTCTCAAAATTTTAAAAGCGATAGAGCAATAAGCCTTTTGAAATTTGGTGTTTTGATCCACCTTAACAATAAGAATCCATTTAAAATAATACGCGTGCCTCCCATCCGAATTTTGGTGTACCGAGTTCTATCCACAATATTTTTTAAGATTTTAAGCATAACATCTGCTGAAATATCGAAATGAAATGAAATGAAATTATTTATTTTGCAATTAGGATTTTTCAATCACTTTTACACGTCTTTCTTAAACTAGACTCAGTCTTTTTTAAATTAGATGGCGTCGGCATTTCCTATGACTATCCCTGAGAAGAAACGCCGAAACAAACTCAGGGGTCAAAGTCTTATCATAAGATATTATCAATAAATGGTTGAGTAGATTGAGGATTTAATATTAAACACTAGTGCATCTATGGGATATCAAGCTAGAGCCTGTCGACACCTCCTAAAAATGTTGATACGATTGTAATACCCCCGAGTGTATAGCCAATAAGTATGAAGACCCGAAAAAAACGACTCAAGCCGACCAACCTTTCCTGACCGTATACGCGCAAGCTACCCGACGATATCAAAAGAAAGTCTCCTTAAAATTAAAACCGTGTTTTTCTTGACGACATTATAATGCCACGTAATTTATGTTCGGAGGTTCTCGGTAAATTAAAAGAAATCTGTCCCCGTGGCTCATTTTTGTGATGAATTAATAATAAGGCAAGGTTTGGCATGAGATAAAAGTAAGAGCCATGGTAAATGTGATGTTAGCGCAAAGTTATGAAGACACGATCTATTAAAAAGTCGGAACTATGTTGATTTGACAGTTATGTCTTTATGATTGAGTAGAAACATCAAAGATAGAGAATTCATTAGTGATACGATTTAAGACAGGCCTTGAGTTCAGTATGTAGTTGAGTATGCTTTATTGTGCCGACACGATAGAAGTAAAATTACATTACTAAGGGGAAGGAATTATATGAAACAGATTTTACAGGCCAAGAAAAGTGCCTAAGCAGTCTATATAAGTCGGAAATAAGGACGTTAATTTTGGTCTTTTGAGCCGGATTTTGACGTTCGCAGGCACGGTTTTATTGAGATAAACTTTTAAATGTTTTTTTTTTTTTTTTTTTTTTTTTTTTATCCGAAAACCCTTTTTTGCTAGCAGGGATTTATGAAATTATAACAACATCTAGCCGCGGCCTGAGATTTCCTTGATAAAATCTCTTTATCCTACTCTATTCTATAGTTTGAACATGATTTATTGAGACCTTTCACCTCGTGACGCGGCACTAGCAATAGATCAAAGTAAAAGCGAAAGGTGAAATTGTAATGCTAGGAGAGTCTAGAAAATATTCAATTGTTTTTAAATAACAGATGTTGGTAAGTGCTCGTAGCTTTGATCTCTAAACACTCAAAGTTGGAAACCTTTTAACAGAATTATATTTATAAAGGTCCGTTTTAGTATGGAACGAAACGTCGCACCTACGCACTTTCCATTTTCACCTAGAATCTAGGCAACCATGACCTCCTTACCTTATTTACTGCTTACCTCTTTTTGTCCATATCTCAATCATGTTGGGGTTGCCTTCCATTTCATCCAGATGTGTCTGAAAAACAGTATTTTAACTCTTCTCACTAGTAAGTCTCTCCAAAACTAACTAAACAAGGCGGACACGTCTAATTAAAGCTCTTGTTAAATTTCCTGAAAAAATATCAACTTTAGTCTAAATATTACAAAGAAAACATAGGGTTGAAAGATTTAAAATTGACTTTTCATATACTATGTATAGGTGTAAAAATAACAACAAAGCCGAAATTTACGCGTACCTATGTGATCTACATTAAACCAAGTTAAATTGTGCAAATATAATTGGCGGGAAATCGCTTTTATTTTTAGGTAAATTAAACAACAGCTGTTATCTGTAGCTCGCAATGAGCACGGGATGAGTGGGCGTAGGCGTATAGGCGCGTATAGGTGTGTAAGAAAGTTTAGTAACGTCTCAATTATTCTGGTTTTATTATTGAATGGCCTAGTGGTGGCAAGCGCGACTGCTGAGCTTGAGGTCCTGTAGTCCTGAGTTCAATTCCCGGGTCGGGAAAAGTGTTATTGGGTTTTTCTGTGCCCAGTAGATGGCAATAGGCTCGCCCCCTATTACATGGAACTCAATAACAGCATCGGCGAAACGTGGGTGTACAATAGTACATCTCTGCCTAACCTTTCGGGGAATACAGGTGTGATGCTATATTATGTCAATTATTTTTTTCGTACAAAACGCAAATACGTAATTGTGACATTTTCAATATCTCCATAATCAGTCGGTTATGAGGCACGTACCTGCACAAAAAAAAATTGTAATGATGGGAACAATACGCGGCTCTCGGCTTCGTTAAGGATCTTTTTACTTTTACCCGATATGAGAATATAAAAAGAAACAGTATACATTTCAACAAACTCTAAGATTCCCTTCTACGAAAACAGTTTTTATTATAACTTAATATTTTCTTTCCAAAGGTGCGTTCATGTTCCAAGCGATAGAAGGTGGCAGTGAAAAGGACTTAGATAAGAACATGTTGTGTGCACGCAACAACCTCACGCAGTATCTGTGGCAGAACGTTACCCTGGCCCTCAACCTGTTCAACGATACCGCTGTTAAGGAAAGGTATGAGACCTGGTGTCAGATCAGGAACTTAGAGTAATTCTAATGTATTGAGAGTGTGACGGGTGTGATAGTCGAGTGCTATTGGCATACCACCACACGGACACAGTATAATAATTGGTGCGGTAATCAAACCTGTAACCACAAAATAAATAGATACAGAAGGCCAACAGCATACAAAGATCGAAAATAGGCGCATGTATGTACACAGACGTTTATGAGCGGCGATCTCAAATTATGTCAAACCAAGCCTTGTCGCGTCGCGAGTTCTCGCGCTTTGGCGTACATACGCATGTATGGGTGCATTTTCGTTCGTTATAGGGAGCCGATCTTCTTTCTATTTATTTAGTGCTGTAACTGTGAATGCTGAAGATAGACAAAAATAAGCCGCTCGAAATAAGACTAAATTATATATTTCTGAAATTTTACAAATGATTTTTACGACTCAGGATCAGCACAGAACTGCGGAACTACCAGAGTACGGTCGTGAAGGCGGTGCATAAGGGCTGGGACGGTGGCAGGTCTTCACGCCAGTGGAGCTTCTCCTCCGCCTTCCTGTACTCACTCACCGTCATCACCACTATAGGTAAGTTAACAGAACTATCAAAGCCCTGAACTGAAGCACTAAAGTCACAGATGGCGGAATAACAATACATTTTACTGCTGAAGCAGCGTTACCACTGCAAGCAAAGGTTCTTGGGGGGTATCTACAACAGTCGATTTCCTTACAAAAGCAGTGCAGATTATAATTTAAACTTTATGAAAGTAGTTCACTACAGGGCTACACATGGAATTATATCACATTGTAAAGACCAAAGTATGTGATTGGTATAACAGTATCATTTTGTGATTGTGTAATATTCTTGGTGGCTGTTTAAGTTGGTAGTGTTATACAGGACACGTGATATGATATCTTCAATGCTATGAAGCATAAGTAAGGAGCTTATCTTTAAGTACTTCATGCCTTTGTCAGGTTACGGCCACCTGTCTCCGAAGACTGACTGGGGCAAGGTGATCACAATCCTGTACGCGCTGCTCGGCATGCCGCTGTTCCTTCTCTACCTGACTAATGTTGGTAAGATTTGTCACAGTTCTGTTGTCTCTATTTTTTAGTAAAAGAATTCTATGGGTCTCTGGGTAAACTGTATTGAAATTGATGGAGGTGATCTTCCAATTTCCTACCGCTATCGCTTGCTTCGCCCAATCCGTTGGCTAATCGTTATGATTATAACAATATTCCCTTATGGGGTCTAAATAGGAGGCCCACGTTAAGTAGTACCTACATATTAACGGACTGGTGATGATGCTGAAATGGAGACTTTCCTCCAAGTAAACACGTATTATTTTTCGTATACTGTTGCATGAAGATGCCACAAGATTACTTCTTCCATTTTTTATACTTATTGGCTAAAATAGGACTGAAATACGATGTTGAAAAGACCCTTTAAATTTGCAACGTTGTGGTATTATTATTAGCCATTGAGGTGGACTAATTTGACGGAAAGTGAAGGGTCCTTATTATTAAATTTATAATCAGTCTAATGGCTTTCCGTAAAGTAAGTGGCTTAATTAAGCAACCTAAAATGGCGGTGATTCAAGAAGGTAATTTACATTCATAGGTAACTTTTCTCGGAAACATTTTTTAATATTGATTTTTTAAGTTTGTTTTTAGAAGTCTTTTCTTTGCAAACCTTTTCGTTTCGTCGTCGTTCGTGTTTGTATGTTTGTATGTATGTAAAATCGACAGTTTGATGTAAGACTAAAAATGCAATATGTAACATGACATGTGACTGGGCGGAATTCCAAAAAGTAATATTTAAAATATATTCACTCGAAAAATGAAACGCGAACACAGAATAAAATATTTAATGTTATTTCGGAAGGAAGTTGTCATTTGTATCAAAACATCCAAGAAATGTTTAATAAACAACTCTTGCAATAAATTTTATTTCGTTCACATACATACATATATCATCTGGTTCTATTTCAGTCGTTCATTCAATTTCTTTATAATATTTTAATAAAGAAAGTTTAAAGGAAATTTTTTAAAACGCTGATTAATTAGTTATGTACGTTTCTAATTATTTCTTTGAAGCTGATTTTTCTTGAACAATCCCAGTTTAATTGAAAAATGAGAATTGTATTTACTTGACCTGTTTAGTTTGTTAATGTAAATATTAGGTTATTTATTTTAACAGATCTACAAAAGGCAAAACAATTAGATTGGATTACTTGTCTAATTTGTTTTGCCTTAGGGTTGCGGATGGTAATTATTAACGCAAAGTAAATAGTACGCTTAATTATATAATATTTTGTGGAGAGTGTTCTATGCTAAATGGATTAGACCATAGAACACTTTCTCAACAGTATTGTGAACCAAAGAACTATATTATTATAATCATGCGCTCCTGTATTTTAAGAACGAGGACTTATAAATATATAAAGTAATATACAACAATTGGAAGACGACTTCACTTGTTCTTCCAAGATATACGGTTTTCGCAGATCTACAATTAAATACAATATTCACACATGATATAATTTTAGGCGAGCTTCTGGCGCGATGGTTCAAGTGTATATACGCGCTGGTCTGCCTCTGCAGAGGGTGTCCAGGGTTCACCAGGAGACGAGTAGCTAGACTACGATACGCTCAGGTAAATATTATTGAACTTTAAATCTTCATATTTTCAGACACTAACCATCGAAGCTGTGGGAGCTTCATCAACAGGAAGTTGGCAAGCTAATTAATATCGAACTTTCTAGCCTAAACACTTCAGTTAGGTGACGAGTAGCAGATCTATTGAAATCCGTGCAGACGGTTATTTTTAAGATTTATTTATATGATTACCTCATTGGTCTGATCGCAAACGGGTTGGAAGAGCGTCGGGTCTTGGGTTCAATTACCTGGTCGAGCAGTGTTCTAGGGATTCTAAGAAATTCTCAGTAGCAGAACAATTAGATACTTTACGTGTTAAGAATGGTACTCAATTGATAGGAATATGGTCACCCCCTTTTTACAGGAGACTTAATAACATCGTCTGGTGGTACAAAAGTACACCTCGTCCTAATCTTTCGGTTATGATACGTAACTATACCATGTTCTAATGGCACATAAGTTATCAAGTTTAGACTAACTGATCGACAGAATCACTCTATTCCCCGTAGATGTTATTTATTATTTAATGAACCCCACAATGTTTCTACACTACGACAGATATAAATAATCCTTCACACATCCGAACTAACAAAAATGTTAAGTGATGTATGTACAACGTGTTATTATGTATGTATAGTAATGTAAACATTTATCAACTGCTTTGAGAAAGGAAACCCACATGTTCGTAATTAATTCTCACAATTGTGAGCTTTACTTGGTACATGTAACGGAGGCTGGAGTTTGGAACTATGCCCGGTAGAATGTAGATGGCAATAGGCTCACCCGTTATTACATGAGACTCAGTAACAGGATCGGTGAAATTAGGCGTGATGCTAAGTTATTTTATGTAATATCATATTAGAGGCCTAGACTTAGGTTTATGCTTGTTAACTTAACATTTGTTTTACAGTTTACTTAGAATATTCCCGACTAGTTTCAGAGTTTTATTTTTGTATTCATTTTAAATATTATTCTTAATTATACAGTGATTTTTATTTATATTCTACCATAGTGGATTGAGAAAACTTTTGCATCTCTAGGAAATATTCAAACATACAGAATGTTATAAAAACTTCAGAAAATATTTAAAATATAAAAAATTAAATTAAATTGTGATATTCCAAAAACCTTGTCAAACAATTAGCTGGCGCAAATTGACTGCGTTCTGGTTGAATATAACTTTGGAATTCGAGCAGAATGCTATTAGAATGCTAAACGGGATTGCAAGCTGAACGCAGCCAGTGTGCACGCTCCATTATGTCTTGGGCATAGTGAAGGGACACGAATAAACTACCAAGCCATTGAAGAATTTACTACAATATTATAGTAATGATGACTGCCTGTTCGGTGCTGAGCGTTAACTACTTAAAAATTCCCGGGACCGGCAAAGTGTTATTACGTTTTTCTGTTAAAATATTTCTTAACTGCCAATATACGTTACATTGGCATAATAAAAACATCAACGATATGTAGGTGTACATAAGTACGTCTCTGCCTAACAATTCGGGGAATACGCGTGTGATGTTGCTATGTAATAACTTGATGTTTTATTTCCAGTATGATATAAGTGAAGCAGAAAGTATAGAGCGGCCACAGGCGTGGAGGTCTCGATACCCAGAGTCTGACGTCACGCCAGAGTTCGTTATACCTCCAGTAGACAGATACCCACGAGGTAATCCCAGGTAAGGCTATTTACGTTGGTAGAACCACGACCTTTTAAAAATAAACCTTAAGTTAACCTACGTCGGTGAAATGTACATAGGTGTACAATAGTACATCTCTGCCTAACCCTTAGGGGAATACAGGCGTGATGCTATGTTAAGTTAAACTATTTGTTGTAGTACCTACATAGTAGTATATTTAATTTACAATTTATTTACTTGCTATTTTGGATTAAAGTTGCTAAAGCTTATTTATTGAAAATTCTTTGACGAAAAGATAAATGCTGTAATATTTGCACCGTACACTCCATTGTAACTCATATTATATACACGGTAGAGTACATTATTTGTTTATATTTACCATCTCCCAAGTTCACGAAGCAATTCAACTCGGCTCCTGCTGAATTACCAATTTGAACTCGCCCTGAAATTACTGATGAGCGCATGCACCTTGGCAATAGGCCTAATTCTAGGATAACGAAGATCCAGTAAATCGATTTTATCTCTGATATTAATGGACTAAATCTAAACGTCAATATTGCGTCAGCCATGTTTATGATAGCGGTTTATTTAAAGCCCTCACAGACCATCCGTGACCTGAGACATTGCGATATGTGCCAATGCCATTTCGTTGCTTATGCTATTACCACTGAGTTCCGGCGACGCGATTTCCTCCTGAACTCCTGCGCATGCGCTTCGTTATTTCGTTATATCGTGGCACTCACCACAGTCACTGGTCGGTGTGAACAAAACAATATATCGTAGTTCAGCCTTAATTCACTGCAGCTGCTAATTCCATAGTCCGACTTGATTCCGAATCTAGAACAGGATTATTCAGAGATTCTGCAATCTGAATACTCATTACGGACGGAATACAGACTAGCTAACTATGATTTCTAAGGAGTTACCACTCAAAGCAATGTTAACTCAAGTTTTGAGTTGGAAGTTTGATGTTAGTGCAAATGTAGTTAAGTATATCTCAAGAGTCTGTGCACACAGAAGTTTCATAAGCAATAAATTAATTGGGAAATAGTTCACGCTGTGCCACTTAAATATAATTTGACTTGCTGAGCCTCTCAATCATATCTCATATCACATTATATCACTAAAGAAAGTTAGCAAGTCAGTATTCTAAAGGATTAGAAAATAAAAATATATAATTTAATTTCTGTAACTGAAACTACCAGATGTGGCTTTAGATCAGTTAGATTAAGCTTAAAATAAGAAATCAACGTATGTTATTATATTTGTTTATCTATGTTAAAAATAAAACTTTGCAACGTTAAGTAGAATTTATCTCAAAGAGTTAAAAATATCATCTTTATGATACGCTTTTGGATCTCTTAAACGTTTAGCCGAAACAAAGATTTGGATAGACTTCAATTAAATGTTGAAAACCCATTATCCTTTACACCAGTTTGCAATTAAGCACAATACCAACTAATGCATACTAATTAAATTTTGCACATGTAAGCCTAGTCTAACGGAAATTATTTAATTACACAAGTAATTGCGTGCATCTGAATTGACAGAAATTAACACCTTTGTTAGAAATTGACATTCAACAGTTTAAATATACATGACTTGAATATCTAGGTTATTAAACAAATGAAATAAGAAGTTAAAAAAATAACGTGTTTCTAATAAAAAAATAAAGACGGCTTATAACAGTTCAAAGAGGATAAAAGAAGAATACAAAATAATGAAGTAACAAAAATGTTGAGACGTGTGAAGTGAATCTAATGTAAAATAGAACTAGTAGATACAATGGATAACCAGGGAAGCCACATGTGCAGAAGATAGTTAGCGCTACACGTCTCTATTGTCAACATAGTCTTTGATCCTATAATAGGCTGTCCTTGTGAGAACAGATTTGACATGGATTTTGAACTTCTTACCGGTTACAGTTCTCGCTACCTTGCTGTAGAAGCGTACACCATCTTAAAAGGTGACTGGATTATTAGTACCTTGATTATGGCTTTATCTCGTAGGACAGTAAATAATATACATTTACAGGCTCACCTTCATATTATAACGTTGACATTCTTCTAGAAGAGCAGAATACCTCCGCAGCATATCGATGCCGCAGCCGCCTTCCCCGCGCGCGCCGCATCTCGCCCCGCGCGGCCGCTCTGCGCCAGCGCAGCGCGCCGACAGCTTGCACTCCAGCGACTTCAGCTATGTCACCTTCGATGCGCAGACGATCACTGTGCCCATCAGCGTCTGTGTCACTATTATGGTTGGGTATGTCTTTGTTTGGTTTCGATAGACAATATTCATACTCATCATTAATAACAGGGTTCATTGTTGACGGAATATATCCAAGAGAACATGTATACTTACGGTTTTTGAAGAGATGTAAGCCATTTTCAACCTAATATGGACGCGATACTTCTATCAGACATGTCGAGGAGACTTTTTTATTAATTTATTCACAACATTATAGATTGGACCAAGACGTCGTGTAGCTCAATACATATTTTTATGAAAGAGCTACTAAAATTAAAAATTTCACTATTTTACAATCAAATTTCAATGTATGATTACACATTTTCATACTGAACTTTTAACGTTTAACTTCAAAGACAGTCACCGCTGTAAATGCCACAGATTTAGTCAGAGTTAGAATAGTCATAATCTACATCTGAATACGTATTCAGTCATTAGACCTGTGATCAGAATTAACGATCACTATCCAGATCGCTTGTGTAAGACGTGGATTATTCATCAAATTTACTTCTAAGGGTGAGCGAACTTTAAGATGACAGAAGACTTAAAAACTGTAGCCGATTTCTTGTTCTCGAAAATAAATAGCATTTCAGTGTTAGACATTATGTTTATTCCTTATTTTATAATGGAAGATCTTTTTATAATTTTCCAGGTACATAATGTTCGGATCAATGATATTCGGCATGTGGGAGAAGTGGGACCAGCTGGATGGAGCCTACTTCTGTTTCATATCACTTAGCAGGCAAGGCATCTTGATTAACTTGAAGCCCTATTAACATGAACTAGAAATAGCAAATAATATTAATTATCTACTGTGTACAATAAGCACACCTTTGCCTAGCCCTGTCATGTTATGTTATGTTTTGTTACGTTTTGTATGTTACGTCATGTCATGTCATGTCATGTCGAGTCATGTCATATCATGTCATGTCATGTCATGTCATGTCATGTCATGTCGAGTCGAGTCATGTCATGTCATGCCATGTCGAATCATGTCATGTTACGTATATTTATTCCAGCATCGGTTTCGGTGACTTCGTGCCGGGCGAGCGCGTGTACACGCCGCGCATAGAGACGTCGTTCATCGTGTGCTCGCTGTATCTGATGCTGGGCATGGCTTTGGTCGCCATGTGCTTTAACCTCATGCAGGTCAGTACTGGAATCTTAGGTTAATCCATACACTTAGTTTAATAAACTTACAGCTTTGGATCCAAAAATATCTTAAAATCGGTCCCAATTTTATTGATCTTTCTTCGATGGAAATGTATCGTGAAAATTCTGATTAGTTTATCCTATCTACTAATTTGATTTGTCTCATACTAACGTAGGCATATATTTTTTTTACAAATGTTATAAAATCATATTAAGTGTAAAACAACGCACCATGAATAACTTTTCAATAAAGTAAAGGATGTCTGTATTAAAAAAGCAATTCCATTTAAGTTTTTATTCAAGGTAATCTAGACTAGTCGGACTAAACTACGAGATTTATTGCGTTATTTATAAATATTAATGAATACATTTTTTGATCGTTTGAGACTTTATTATTTCTAATACAATAATTTATTTTATAAGTTTCCCAAACGCATTTAAATGTTTTATCTGCACTCGTAAACATTAAACTGTGCACAGAATATAACTTTTATGTCTGACACTAATTCTAGTTGAGATAGTCAAGCCAGCGGTTTGTCTGATAAGTCTCACAATAAATGTCAGAAATGCTGTCGGGGAATTTTAACTGTATTGTAAAACTATTATTTTAAAAGAATATTCATGGACTTACTTGTTGTCATCTCTTGTCCATAGGACCAACCCAGTTTTGGAACCGAGCACTTGATGTTTAAAGAGACCTAATGGGACAGTTTTAAAAAATAAAAAGTCTTCTTCATAATATTGTAAAATAATAAAACAGCCATTTTGCAAGCGTGAAAGGAAACATTTTTTTTATATAGGACATCAGTGCTTTGTTTGCCTTGCTTAATTTATTTTTATTTAAAATTTTCATCTAAGTATTCAGTAAAACTGAACGCGTTTAGTGTAGAGTTCGAGGCCTGGAGTGGCTCCACATACGTATCCATTAATTTCTAAATAAAACGATTTGAAATCTCCACTTAAGTTAAAAACGTACCGTACTATCTACATACAATGTACGTATTAAATGTACGTTAAATTTCGAAAATTGAGAATACTTGGTTTTATGAAAATAAAAGATTTTTTTTTTTCTCCAAAAGAAGAATATTTTCGGTCCTAGTAGAATCAATACACTTTGTTTATGAACACAAAAAAGAATATTCTCAAAAATCCTGTTCAATATTAATAAGAAAGAAAACAAACTATTTGGAGCTGATTGTTTGAGGGTTTCAATTAAAAAGCTTATTTACACTTAGGGCACGAATTTTCTAAAGGCTTAGGAGGCCTGTGTAGCCGCTGGGCATGCTCACGTGCTCTTCGGTATCACACCCAGTGGTAGCTTATAAATTGATACAATTAATTTTTATTCTGCTAGTACAGTGTGTAGGACGAAGAATATAAACTGTACAGGCCTTGGTCCAAATAATTAAATATAATGTTCGCTAAGTGGTACAATACTATACAGTTAGACGTGTAACTTAAAAAATAATTATTGCCAATCTTTTTTCCCAGGAGCAAGTTATGCACTATTTCGCGGGTCTTAAGCGGGCTGTCAAGCGGCTGGGCCGCTGCAAGAGGTGACACACTCTGTACATATTGTACATAGCATAGTTTACGACGATAATTATATTATATGTTACGATTAATAAAGACTTATTTGCTACGTTTGTTTTGTGTTTTATTTACTCTTTATAGCATGACAACACAAACATTATAAGTAGAGGTGTGCCAATACACCAACATTTCTAAGATGCGATGGCGAAGGCGATGCCGCTATTGAGACCCACTTCGGTCTGTTACTGAGAATTTCCATACTGAGAAAATGCAGTAACAATTTGCCTGAACCAGCAATTAAACCCGACCTACAACAGCACTAGACTAGGATTTTAAGGTATGCATGCAGCACTAATTACAATTAATACATTGTAGACATTAGTCTAAAATCTAAAAGGATATAGGTTTTCTAACTTCTAAAAAGTGCCATCTGTTGGATTCCTCAGAGCTACATGGTAAATTCAGTTATGCATATGACTTTGACTTTGACACAACCTTGTAAATGGGTTGATTTGTAAAGTGCATTAGTAAGTATTTTTTTTTTTAAAGACTAGCTACACTTCTTAGCAGGTAACTACCAAAGAATCATCACGGGCTTTGAAATTTATAAAATAAAATCCTCCGTTTCTGAAGATGGTTCTCGTAATAATACTTCTACTAAATATGTAAGCCAAATAAAATGAAATATACAATATTACTGATGGAATAACAAAATTTTACAGATATAGTTTTTGAAACATAGCGAATTACGCTTTTAACGGCACAATTATTTTTGAAATAAGAACACACTAAAAAGTCGCGACCGGGCATTCGCGAGGGTCCGACTGAAGCTTACACACAAGTATTTAAAATCTATATTTAAATAAAGCGCGCTAAAATCAAGGTTGGTTTCCTTTGCCTAAGAGTACATATTTTATCTAGCTTTTTCCTTTCAAAATGCTAATGCGTTGTCTCACTTCCCACCTTCGGCTTCGCAAACGACAACAACTGACGATCTTATCTTTCGCCTTAGGAGGTACAATAAAAAAAAAAAAAAAACTTGGCTGTATGGGTTTATCTTCTTTTGCCTGACCCAAAAAAGGACGAAAATACAGAAAAAGAACATTGAAAAAAATGGCGCATGTTTCCCGCGAACGAACAACATCATTCAAACTTTATATTAACTAAAATATTGAGTGTGACTGTGTGATTTAGATAAAACAAAGACAGAACGTACTTTTCTGTAAACTTAAACTATGGTTTGGTGAATGTGAACTTATCCGTGATTTGTTAGACAGCAACACGCCGAACATAATTTGGTAGCAACACAAAGGTTAGTGAAAATCGTATTTTCTAGTAAGGTAGAGAGATATTTGTGCATGAATAATTTATCGACCTCCTAAAAACGGCGATCGGCAATAATTTGGAGCAATCATTTTACATGTAGGTAAGTAAACAGAAAAGAAAAACAATATCCCCTTTACATTGTCTTTTATTGGTTTGGATTTCTAATTCAAAATCCATTAATCAACTCGTATAAAGATGCTAAAACAGTAACAAGTTAGTAAACTAATAGTTTAAACAACAAGCAGAGATAGACATAATTTTTTTTCCGAACTATTCCAATTAATCTCATTTTTTGATAGTTACCCTCATTAACTTATCCAACAAGGAAGAAAGTATAAAAATTTTATGACGAAGATAATTCATTGATAAGATCATGTTATGTGCCTATTGGGTAAACATACGTTAATTTCACTAAATTACAATTATAACTAAATGAAGTTGGAAGGTGTAGTACTTATATTGAGTGGACAAAGACCAAATATTAAGAACAAGTAAATGTTATATTAGTAGGTAAGTATTGCAGGCACCTTTTTACTATTTATTAAATCTAGTTTCTTAACGTAACTTAACATCACAGAATAGCGCATGTATTTCTAGACAACCACATGTCACTGAGGGCGTTATTCAGTCCCATCACCTATATAGATAAAATAGGAGCAAGTATATTGTCATCTAAAGGGCGTAATGAACACTGTTCTCTCTAAACCAATCAAGTCACAAGAAAACCACTTAACTAACTAAACATTCAACTAAATCACTTTTACAATACAACCGAGATTTGTTCAAGAATACCGGAACTTACAAAGGTGCATTCTCAAGAAAAAACCGCAAGTCTTAGTGAGTCCACCACTTTAGAACATTAGGTCCTTAAAAATGCACTGCATTCGTTCTGCTCAGTACTCCGCGGTAGGATTCAGTGGAACGTGAAACCGCACTGAATGCATGTACGTTTTGTTGAAAAGATTTTTCTTAAGACGTATGAAAGCGTGTAATGTTGACGCAGAGTGGAGTATTTTTAAAAACCTACGATGTGTATTCGTTATTAATATACTTGGTTTCGCTTTTGTTTGGTCTTTAATTTTGCTTCATTATAATTTGAAAAGTAGGATTAAAAGGACCGCAGGAAAGTGCGACGATTAACGCTTTTGCTGTTTGACTATTAAAATATAACAATTGTATATTATTTCTTGAATTTTCATAATAATTACAGTATCATAATCTACACTGTCTATTAGCGAAGGTAAATTCACTTCGGGCTTAAGACTGGGTTGTTTTTATTCAAGGTTTACCATTAATCAAGTTTATTCATTTTGACAGCCGGTGGCGGCGGCAATCTTCTTATAAAACGATAGCTCAATGCAAATATTAACCAAAAACCAGTAGGTACTGCACGATGTTATTAACGTTAGGTACATCCCAATGTTCATCCACCCGATATAACCTTTATGGTATTTGTAGATACCTCCTCTAAGATGAGATGTTAACATACATATTATTATCAAGCCGGGGATCACAAGACCTAATTGACTTAGTTAAATGTCAGAACCCCGAGACCACTTTACGGATTTAAATATCGAATGGCATTTTTAAGAACTCATTCTTAATAATTTATGGTACCTTTCTGTTTTTTTTATAATTATAAAGAGACCCTTAGTAATAAATAGCCCCTAGTTCGCTCACCAGGACTGGACAAACTTACTCATATAATTAGCCAATATATTGTGCTAATAACTTAAGTAGGTACTATTTCTAATTCCATTAAACCAATATAATTATATATTCTCTTTACTCAGGATATCCTCCAAGCAGGGCTTTCAATCTCAAAGCTGCATTTAAGTAAACTTTACTGTTAAGTCGCGACTGACGAATTTTAGCGACGCACGTCGGGTAAAGCCAAGTACGGAACCGTTAGTGCAGTGTAGTGCAAAGTTTATGTTCAACGCTTTT
Source organism: Shargacucullia verbasci (assembly GCA_947562105.1). Taxonomy (NCBI): domain Eukaryota; kingdom Metazoa; phylum Arthropoda; class Insecta; order Lepidoptera; family Noctuidae; genus Shargacucullia; species Shargacucullia verbasci. The sequence continues at coordinate 12,073,675 of OX387301.1, forward strand.
TGCCAGCGTGAGGTGCACTTGAATGCATTAGTTAGTTTAGGGTTATAGAAATAGCGGGGCAGGCAATGGAACCCAAATACGCAGTTTTGATGAGATACTGTTGCAATGAGACGGAATCGCTGCTTATCTACATGTAGGCTACCGTCTTGATGTTCTCACTAGATGACACGATTCGGGCAGTGGCTAAATGCCTAGTGTAACCATTTCAATTCCGTGACAAATATTTGTATGGCCTACATATTATATTTTATATAGTTATTTATTATCTGTGTGTAATCATGTGATATGTATACATATATTTGTGAATTGTACCCACGATACAGGAGAAATCCTAGAGTGTAATATAATGTTTATAAAATCTTTACTCGGGCTCGAAAATAAAAACTCGCTAATTGCAATTAGTGGAGTGTGTGAGTGAATCCTTTTTGTTGGAGGCATACTTCACTTCATTCTGCGCTATTGCCATTCATCTGATGATTGTAAAAATAGAATAAAAGTACCTAACTATCAATTACATTTGTCGCCTGGGATTGTTTTACAATAATTTGACAATATCTTAGACACATGTAGCTTAGGTAATTTTGAGGTTATGGTAGTCATAGTAGGGTATAAATCCTGGAGTTTTTACGATGTTTTGTTAAATGTCGTACTCATAGTCATTAATCCACATGGTTTTACCTGTTATTTTGTAGTTGACAGGCACGTTTAACCGAACTATAAATTAGTTATTTCAACGGTTTTATAACTGTTTTATTCTTCACCCTGCATTTTGACGTCATATAAGTAGGTGCTTTAAACCCGAGTTTACACCCACAATAAAAAATACGTTGTATATTTAAATATAAAACACTATCATCAAATGTTTTAACTCTCGCTGTTTTTATGGCCCAGCTACAAGAGGGTGTGCCATAAACTTCGGCGCTCAGTAGAATTGCTCGCACAAATTAAAGAGGTTAGTTCAGGAACTTGGCGATTACTCTGCCGCACTCCCATACGTTTGGTCGGTTAAAAACTTTCACCATTATGAGAATAGCTAGCTATTTATTTAGGTTTAGGTTAAGACTTTATTGAATAAAGCCAATTTTTCTTGAACGAAAGATGTTTATTGGTTCATTGTCTGGGTAAGGCCAGGTAATGGACCGTCATTTGTTATGGATATAGTGAAAGGCGATTCATGCCATGACTAATACCGGACCAAGCAGATAGACGTGTTTCTATGTACGTCATTATGTCAATCTATAGAAATATAGATCGTATGTGGAGGAAATAAACCAACAACCATAACGAAACTCACTCAAAATTTATTTATTCGTATAAAATGAATAATAATTCCACGGCACATATGAGTAATATATACGGCAAAATTGACATATATACAACAACGTATAGTTATACAATTTATCACGAATATGCAGTTATATAATATTATGAAAGTACTGCAGTCCAATCATGTAAATGGATATTCTTTGTGCCTTCAAAGTATTAGCTCTAAAATAACGCGTATAATTAAAAACTAACATTACATATGCGTTACCTGCCATTTTTCAGAACATTCCTAATAATATATTACCGGTGCCTTTTACTCTAATGGGTTTCCTCCATCATTTCAAAGTGGTCATAACTTTAAGAACTTGTTTTAAACTCATATGCTTTTAAGTACGGAGTACTCGGTATAAAAATTACGGAGTTCTTCTAGTCTAGCACTTGAGTTGAACTTAAATAGTTCTTAAATAATGTTGGGGAGAGTTCGCATTCTCCGGAGTGGCGACGACGGTATGATATTAAACGAAAGCGCGTTTTTTTTTATCCATTCTGTATAATTTATGACTGTCGACAGTTTTGTATTTAGTAATCTTTATAAATGGATGCTAAATGAAATGAATATTTTTCATTGAAATTTTCGGTCAAGCAGTTACTCTGCCATTAACCTTATGTCTTGTCTCACTTAATAACATAAGGTTAGGATACAATTATAACAGACTGCTCTCAGCGATTTATTTCCTTATTCCTTAATCTCTATCTCAAGAGTGTGAGAGGTACACTTAAGGTCGATCACACCGTGAAGTGTCTTAACATCGAAATGCTTTTTTTTGTTGTTCAATACATGCCTCATTGTCGTCGTCTCATTGTCTAGACCTAGAGCTCGCAAGTGCGACTGTTGAGCATGAGTCCTGGGTTCGGGAAAAATGTTATTAGGTTTTTCTGCATAAAAATCCTCAGTAGCAGTACGGAATCTGAAACTGTGCCAGGAAGATGGCAATATTCTCGCCCCTTATTACATGGTACTCGGTAACGGTATCGGTGTAATGTGGGTGTATAATATTACACCTATGCCTAACCATAGGGGTATAGACGCGTGATGTGATACTCTGTTAGGTCAGTAAATGGTAAAAACACTTCCACCATCATCAATATATGTCGTTTAGTTTATTATTAAGGTTAACAATCAATCTCGCAAACGGTTATTGTTAAGCCGAAGGTGGGAAATGTATTGTGCCCAACCATAATTTTGTGACCCTTTTTAGTGAATTGTATCGCCAATATTTATGGTACTCTTGGTACCAGTTGACTTATTTTACGTCGGTTTAGTAAATAGGTCGTTGTTTTGTGGTAGGTACAAAGTGTTGGTAGGTATTGATGTTGGTGATAAATGGATTTTATTCTATAGAAACAGCAAAGTGTAAGAAATTAATTTGATTTATACATAGCTTAGAATTTAATATTTTCTATTATATAACAACGCAAGCGCCTACTATTTGTCTAAGTTTTGAAGGTTTTTTGCAGAGTTTGGAACTGTACCTACTCTGTACCCCTATTGTAAGTTTTTTTTGACAAATTCGACTTACTATATCGAACGCGTTTGGCGCTCCGAATGGTCCGTTTCGTGCTCTCCACCAATCGGAGCGCCGAACGCGTTCGATGTAGTAAATCGAATTTGTCAAGAGAAACTTACACTAGGGCCTCTGTAGATAGGAATAGGCTCGTCCCCTCGTCCGGTGAAATGTGAAACCTCTGCTTAATCCTTCAGGGAATACTGGCGTAATGTTACGTAACTTCTAATTTTGACTGTATAATACAAGTAAACGTAAATTCCTAAAAAACACCAATATCCACAAAGAGGTCACAAAAGGTCAATTATTCAAGAATCACCTTTAACTGTACTCATATCTGTGGTAAGCATACATATTTCAAAGCAAAAGAGATACGCACAGCGTTCTTTATTGTTAAAAATGTACCCTCTTTTACGACCACAATCGGGCAAATGGCGCATAACGGAGCGGACACGGCCATATAAAATGTATCACTCATACAGACTTGGGCCTTGTAACGACATGTTGGCCTGTGTTGGCGAATGAAACACGCACAATATAGCTAGATTTATTTTCAAAGAACTTTTTTTGTGCATCGCGGTTACAACTTGGATGGCAGACAATGCTTTACACAGCAACAATCTGTGCTGCAGACGGCTTGTGAAGTCCTTTGCCTCGCACTCATATTACTTATAAGAATCTCACCATTACTTATGTCTCAGCATAGAGTTCTTCAAGCGCCTCGTGTCACTCAACAATGCTATTACTTAGGTTTCAAAAAAAAAATCTGTAAGCTCGGTTTATCATATCTTCCACTGGGTACGTTGCAGAGATTGTTCTGTGTGAAATGTTAATGCTCTACTGCATGTATGAGCGTTATACCTAACTGCTTATATGTTACTAGCTGATGACCGCGACTACCTGTTATTTTTATTTATTATGTAATTAAAGTTTTGTTGCAATAGTAAAAATAAGCTTACGCCCTTGTCCAGGCCCTAAGTAGCCGGACCTGGACAAGGGCGTCTTTGTAAACTTTCATAACAATCGGTTCAGTGGTTTATTCGTAATGAGGTAACAAACAGATAGATAGAGTTAGTTGGAGACATTCGTTGCTGAGTTTTATATCAGACAGATTTATTCACCCGCCAATGTATATAGTGAAACCACCAATGTTCTCTTGAGCCAACATATGGGCTGTCTTAAATAAAGTGAAAATTAGGGTCGGCCCACACCTCAGCGCGGGACGGGTTAAGGATAACTGACTTTGACATATTTTTTCCTTCATTTCCTTATCGTTCGACATTCTTGGCTAGAATGCGTTGGAAGGGTTTCTGTGTACTGTTATAGTGTCAAGTTGTCATTTAGTTTTGTAAAGGAAATGTCAGTTTTGATCACGTTGGCGTATGGGTTTTCTATTTGGGTATTTTATTGTGTACAGAAAGAGCTTGCGTGAGTGATGATACCTAAGCACCTCCGTGGTGAAGAGAGGGGGGATAGAGCCAGGAACCATCAGACAAATATAATGCAAGGATTAATAAACATATTCTTTACTACATCTACCGTCCGTCCATACCCTAACAAACAAATGCCACAGATTAAATAAATACATGTTGTTAAGTGCAGTACTCCATAATACTTGTCTACTTACAGTCATTTAGCACTAACTGCGTGTGAACACGACATGCCACGACAGTCTACTGTAGATGATATTGCTAGTAAGGGACAACGCAGACACGATGCTTTCAGTATCATCGGCGACCTTTTGACGATTGGTATCAAAATCGCTTATTTCAATTAGTATTATCAATAATTAGTTATTGCATACATACCTACTGCTCCATAAAAATTATCTTATATTATAATTAAGAAATCAAATGAGCGGAGTTTGTACTTCAGTTGTTGCATCGAGCTTCTGAAAAGCGACTAAATAATTGATCCCCGATGCTAAAAGTATCATGTCTGCTTTGCCCTCAAATAGCCAGTATTATCTGTAATGTTGTTGGCGTGACGAGACCTCTGCTATAGGACTCACCTTTGTGAATAGTGTATGTCTTCTTATTTTAATAGTCTTCGTAACTACAAGCACGAATAGGTGGTTTATTTACTAAATGGGCAATAATGAGACATAATGTGGACTTCGTGATCTCATTGTAGTAGTAATTTTCTTGATTGTTTTTTGTGAGAATTAACAGGATTACAAGTTTAGTACCTTCGGGTCGGATAAAATATGGTGATGTAGAAATCTAAACATTAGACATTATCTGTCTTTCAGATTACTCCATGAACACCTTAAATAATTCCCATTGATCTATGTACTGATCGTCTGGAAAAGTAGGTAAATGTCGATTTATGACACTAAATATCTACAAATTAATACCCACTTGCTTCCCAAATCTCATTTTACCAGATTGAAGTTTCAGCCCTTATAAATAACAAACACTAAACCGTTTTCTGAAACAATATTATCAAAAACAAACTTACCACGTCAGCGGATTCCTTTATCCGCCATTTTTCTGAATTTACTCAAAAAACTGTGCTTAGTTAGACACTAAGACAGTAATATATATTCGGGGCATCGACAGCGCGACGTAGGCCCTTTCCTATTCGCAGCCGAATTTATGCTTTCCGCCTGACGACGTGGCGGTGCGGCCTTAGGAGGCGCGATAAGGCAGACAGTCGCAATTCAGTAATCACCCCATTCAATAAAAACCTTATGTGTGTGTGTGATGTGAATGGAATGATTATTGAATGGGTCAATGGGCTGATAAGTGGCAGTGGAGTTTTGTTCTGTAGGGCTCTGACTTAAATGGAAACGATATCAAAGCGCTAAGTCAGGATAGATACATAGCTTGCTTTTTCTGTAGGTGTGTTTATCATCCAATCCATTACGAAATACTATTGAGGTAAATCGGCCGCTGACGTAAAACCTAGTCTTTTTAAAAAGGATTAGATATAATGAAAACCTTTTGCACTAAATAGTTCTTATTGTTTTTTTTTCTCTTTGTCAACATACATTGTTTACCCAAATTCAAAACAAGATGGTAAGACAATATTTTTAAAAGTGTTTATTTTGCCGAGTCTTCTCCATAGGACCAACTTTTTGGAAACTATTCACAGGAGATCAAGAAATCAAACTTGGTGGCCCCAAATAAACAGTACAAACAGACAAGGCGTCTCGTAGTTATATTTTATTAACAAAAAGAGCTTCTTAAATATTGGATTATACCAGTGTGTATATTTGTTGTTTTCTTTTACTAAAACTCGCTAAGAGAGTACAAATTGATTTATATTTATACACTTAAACCCACGAGGCACAAAGTAAACTTGGTATTGGATGTAAAACATCGTTAAGGTAGTATTATAGAACAAAGTAAACATTTTTTGACCTGTATGTAAGAAGTAATTTATTTATTTAGGGTTTACCAACAGCTGTTACAGACGTACACGGTAAATATTTAGGTAGTAATAGTCCAACGGCTAAGTTGGACTCAAGAGCGGCAGGTCGCATGTTTTTACCTCACCCGTTACACTTATACCTTTACAATTTTAATAAAGCAAACTAATTTTTTTATTAAGGCGATTTAAAAACAACAGCTAAACATTTTTGTTGCCTTTAAAGGCAGCCTCAGAAATATATAACTAAGGCTAAAATTCCAGAGGTTTTCTTTCTCAGTATTTTCCTAATGACCGGTTAGATCATTCATTTAGCTCAATGAGCTGATCGAACGGTAAATAATTAAGTGTTGGTCGCGTCCTTCGGGACAGAACAGAGATCTTTAGAAAAGGATTTTTATTCAGGAATGAATGCTTAAATATTTATAAATCTAAGTAAAATATATTCAATCAATTCAATGGCTTAGGTAAATAATGAAATCAAAACAGCTATCCACTTGACATGACTTGTCAACTGGCAGCGTACCCAGACGAAAAAGAAGTAGACATCTAATTAATAGATCTAAGAAAAAAGAAGATGTGCATGGCTGGCATTTGACTAATATCTACTGGGAATTAAAAGTAACAGCGAGAGTTAGTTAGTTTAAGTTATAAAGATCCTATAACACAGAAGATAAGATCGGTACGTACCGAAAAGTAGCAAGATTCGATGCTCGTCGTTAGAGCAATCACTAATAATACCTATAAAATAAATGTTTAGATATTAATATGAATGTTAAGGTAGGTAGGTATTTAAAATATTTCTTTATAAAAGTAAAATAAGAAACAATTAAAATACAAGACAAGCAGAATATCTCTTATAATGTAAGTTTCTTAACTTTGAAATCATACAATATAAACTATATGTGAACGAATGAAATTAATTAATTATTAATCATCTCAGAATGAGAACGGTTAGTCTACCACACTAGCGCGGTGCGGGTTGAAACTGATGACAGAACGAATGAAATTTAAGAAAAGTAAATGTGAATATCATATATAATCGCTTAGAAAAAAAAAAACAATAATTATATGGTTGAATAAAAACGCATATAAGTTAGAAATATTATTATATTGAATATAGTTATATAAAAAAATTGTGAAGCAATTTCTTTCACGAGTCCAATAAAATATCAGACGAAATACAATTACTAGTTTCATACTAGCATCCTGTTGAAATAAAGTAATTTAAAAGAGAAAATAAAAATATATAGAAATAACTGTATGTACACTTATTTTATTATACTTTAATTGAAAGCTGTTACAAATGGATTCTGTTTCTTTCAGTGCTTCCACCGGGTTCGCGTAATGTACTACGATAAAAGATAATATTACTTTATTTAACAGATCTCTATTTTGAATAAATATTATACACGTGTATTTTATTACAATAGGGTTGTCAGTCACGAGTGTTGGTTCATACCATCTCGTAGCGAAAAGCATTGCTTTAGATGATACTATAGTTCGTAGAGTGTGTCTTACATATGTAATCTTTGTACCATAAGCCAATTTATTTTCCACCAGATAATATTTTAATGCCTCACAACACAAATAGAAATAATGGTCTATTCATTACAGAAAGACAAAGACCAAGCCCCGTTGAATCTACAAATACAAAATTTAATCACGTAAAACAAAACATAATCCCAGAATAGGCCCTAAAATTACTTTCCTGTTAGCCGATTATAAACGGCTTAAAACAGACACTTTCTAACATTCAAAAAACCCTTGTCAAATTTTGTGAAATAAATAGGTAAAACATTTTAACAACATTTCGTACAGCCCTAAACAAATGTACTAAGAATAAATTTTAATAACAGAAATTCAAATAAAAAAGGCACACATTGAAATCAAAAAAGCGCTGGGTGTGAATGTACTCATTACATCGCCCTTGTATAAGATACATTTTGATTATAAAAAAACACAAGATTCACAATGCACAGTCCCTTATCTTAGGTACTTAACGTATAAAAGAGTTTTGATTTGCTCATTAGTATTTGCAATCATCATCAGCTAGAAGACGTCCACTGCTGAACGAAGGCCTCCCTCAAGGGGGGGGGGGGGGGGTTGCCATAATCCCCACGCTTGGCAGGCGGCTTGGGGATCGCAGTGGCTCACCGATTAGTGAGAGGACGCTGCTGCCCGTCCTCCGGTGTCTGGCCGCAGTTTTAAGACGTACCCGGGTCAATATTAGTATTTGCAATAATCACATTGAATTACTGAAAGTATGAAATCCCATCCTTCGTGAAATTTTCAGTTCCTTTAGTTTAGTCTAATCTGCGCGCTCAATAAAACAGGCACACATTGACTACGAGACGAATGGATGGCGCACATTTCGATTTCAGATGGCTTTGAGTCGCTAAACGCTTTGGGCGTCTATACAGATTATATCAATGGAGAGACACGTTTAATTTTGTGCGTGTCTGTACTCTTTGTGTTATTTATTCTGTTTGACATTGTACACGTTTAACTTTCTGATATAATATCGTATCGTTGACGTGCAAATATTTTCTGAAACTGTTACTATAAATTTAATAAGAATCCCTATATTTTGTTGTAACTAATACTGACATGACCCATTGCTCATGTCGCTCACCGAACATGGAAATTATGACATTCTTTGATGTATTATGATTCTGACAATCCTTAATACATTTGTGGATGCGGTTCGACACATATTCCATGCCCGCAAATAATCGTTGCGACTACGTGCGTTATCGAATTGTAAGATACTATATGCAATTACTATGCTCGTAATCCACTCACACGCAAAAATCACTAAGCGCCCGGCAGGTTTCGCCAACAACGTATAATATTACTACCTATAATAAATTATTATAAATTGTATTATATGATGTAGTGTATAATCAATAATCGCCAAACCCTTCAGGAAATACAGACGAGATGTTATATTATGTGCCTACCTTCACCTAGGTATATTAAATTTCCTCGATCGACTCGGAAGCAGTCGATAAACCTCTAATATATCTCTATCATTTCTGGGTCACAGTTCTATTTTAATAAATGTCTTCTTGAATTCGATTAGACAAGATATATTCTATTCCTGATCGGGAGAAATTGAATTTACAATGAGAACTTGTTTGAGAGAAATGTGATATTTCTTTTAAATTATGTTATCAGCTCGTATTTACTACAATTTATAGACAACGATGTGATGAAATCCTTACGCTATAAAAGACATGATGGTGCGTGTAGGATGGTGTTGTGGACTAAGGTATTAAGCTTCCTGACTCTGAGAAGTGAGTGCAAGGAAAGAGCCTCCACGAGTGATGAACCCTGAGATCATCCGGCGTACCCTCGCCACTCAGCCTCAGTACCATCAATGCTGATTGACTAATATTTCCACTATGGCATGAGCGATTTCCATGTTACAGCTTGTGCCAAATAGACAGAAGAAGACTTCTTTCTGGATTGTCACCCACGTAATAGCAATTTTCACCAGATGTTTTTCTGGGTAGTCGTACAAATGTGAGAAGTAGTATAAAATCAGATGCAAAAGTAAGTTACGTTATTTTATGCGAATATCAGAAGTTTTTCAAAGTTAAAAGTATTTCTCCAAGCAAACCGTCGAAGTAGTAGAAAACAATAAAACAAAAACAATTCAATATTACGATACTAAAGATCCCGTATTTTCCGACTCCAATAAGAATCCAAATAGATTCATAAAAGTTGCTATCGAGTCCCTAGCTGCTGCGATTATTTCACAAAAGATTATTGTATTTGCTTCAAACAAATACTATAACTTTATGCTTCTAGAGGGTTATTGACTAAGCCTCTGACCGACGGACTTGCGTAGTTAGGCGGCGTTCACAACGGACTCGGATTTACGTTCGTCAAACGGAACTTTAAAAGGATTAACGATGTATTTATTGCAACACAGACACTGCACGCGTTGGCGTAGGTAGGCGTTTGTTTGTTTGCTCTTGCCCTTGCTTGCGACTTGAAGCTGACGTCATTGGACGACGGCTCGTATAGTATTTGACACACATCACGTATGCGTCAGTTTTTTGTGTTGATTATTGCAAGCTTAAATCTTTTATGTTCAACGCAAAAATATAGGATGGAATGAAAGTTGTAAATCTTGGTCTTACAAACAAAGATTTGACTCTATGTGATTTATTAATTGACAAGTAAATCAAAGCAAAATTTTTATTTTCTTTAATGAAAATGCATGTTTTCTATTAAGATACCCCTGGATTTTCCGTAGTGTCCCATACTGGCGTAACTTATTCTAGCATTGAAGTCACCCTACATAATATTTTATTTGAAAGTAATTTTTTCGGCGACATTGTACACGCGCCCCAAAAGTAACAGCTTGCAGGCATTCCTTTGACTGACTACAATAAAATGGCCGCCCATTGCAGCAAACCGTTTCTTATTTTATTTTACATAGTTCTAAAAGGGAATCCGTCAAAACGTCTGAAAGAAGTCACTGTATGCGATATGGCCGCCTATTATACTGTGATATGTATCAACTGTATATAAAACTTAAAATAAACAGAAACGTAGGTCTTAAAAATATCAGTACCTTTCTATAACCCTATTAGGGTAAGCTTACAAGCTGTTATAGTTAGTCAAGTATTATAAGTGCTTAATTGTGGAGCGTAGTTGCAAACTTGTTGTAATTAACTTGATGACACTCGATAGCCACTCCCGAACGGAGGCCAAATGAAGTGGGGCTGTCGGTGTAGTACTAGCGAAGCTATAGATTGAAATAAGCGATCATTTGGTTTCTAATACTGCTAAAATACCTAGTACATTTGATAACGAGTTATGTATTTTTTGCCACAAACCATGTCTTCAGCGGATATTGTGCTTTTTTATTTTTATACCGAAATAAAGGAATGTGTTGTACTATGTATATGTACATTATATGTTAGTTCTTAACTAAGGTGTGTTAATAATAGTGTAAGACCCATGTTTAGTGGTGTAAGCCTCCTTCATTTGCTTCCATTTGTGCCTATTCCTAGCGCTTCTAGTTGAAACAAAACATGTTATTGTAGTTATTAGTAAATAATAATTTTACTTCTATTGTAGATAGAATACATTATATATCTGTGTGTATTGTAGGTAGGTCAATGTTGTTAAATTCATCAATAAATAAACACCTTTATTTTCATCACAATAATGTTGAATTTAAGCATACTGTTTTTGTCAATAAACTTTACCATTAACACCCTGTCACTTAAATAAAACATTTACGAAATTAAGTCGTGTGTTCCTGTAATTGCGGTGAACAAAACATTATTCTGATTATCGAGCTCTCAAATTCTCGCGTGTATTTCGCCTTATTTAACGAGATAATACTATATCCCGCACAGTGGGAGCTTCGCAAATATCGCGAGCAAATTGACAACATTAATTAAGTAATGATTACACAGTGGTTTGTGGCTGACATAAATATGGATATTATTTCACTGGAACCGGCTAGATACCGAATATCAATGGGTTTGAAACACATTCATATTCAGAGGTAGGATTTGTGGTTTTTAAATTTTGATTAGTTTAATGAAGCTGTTATCAAAGGATAGTTATTTATCATCAAAAGTTGAAATATGAAAATTATGTGAGTGTACTGTACTACCTATAATGTAGCAACGATGGAGTTATGATACCTATGTATGTACATACTGAGCAGTTAGCCGCGTTCCGAACTTTGCTATCTCACTATCCTTTCATCACAAGTGGGTAGAAATGGTTTTAATATTTACCCGCATTGTTTCAGATATTGTTACCGCCGGGCGCATGTGGTTGGTAGTTGCTGGTAGGATATCATCGCAGTGATTCCTGGTATCCGCTATCGGTATAGTTAGTGCGCACGCGTTGTTTTCTAACCCTTGCAGCCTTGTACTGTAAACACAACCCGCGCGGTGTTGGTGACGTAAAAGACGATTCCACGTAAGTGCAAAGAAGTGAAGTGAAGTGAAGTGTACAGTGATACGTGGAGTTGAAAACCAATGTGGTTCCTGTACGCGGCTTGGGTAAGTGTTTCAGTAAATATCATTTTGTAGAGTTTATATGAAAAGGCTGTATCGCATTAATTAAATGGACCCATTATTAACACGTCCGTGTGACAGGTACCGCGAGTGATTCAAGCAAATGCTTCGTGAATTATTACGTATTTACAAATAAATTTTATCTTTTAACGTTATCATTCCAAAAATTTCTTAAAATATTCTATATCATAGCTTCTTCTACGCTTGGACTGCACCTAAACTGAATATTGTAACGTAATATGTTTAGACTAGTACCCATTGATCCGCTCAACACTTTAACAAGTTGATTCGTTATAAAATAACAATGTCTTGAAACGACGAAAGAAAACAAAAACAGTTACTTTCATGTATTTAACCTTTTATGTCTTGTTTAAAAATTAAGTTATTCGGGGTAATTGTAGAATCAAGTAGCTCTGCCGTATACGGAGATAGGCCACGCTGGTGCCAAAGATCAGCATGCATTCCTTGTAATGTATACCTACAACCACACACCCGTGTACGACGTAAATATATGTGTTCCCTAAAACCTATAGCTGTAATAATGTATTCAAAGTGGCCCCAGCCTGTAGAAAACTTAAAATTTTAGATGTTCAAGTAGGACGATTTGAAGGTATTTTTCTATGTTTCATTGGAAGGGGATTTCTTCTTCAGTTTTTAAACCAATGAATATCTCAATGACCTCGTGTAGGCGTGTTGTTGTTATTGAGATTAGGTTGTACGCTACTACAAAGTCACTTTGCGCTCCTAAGGGACGATAATTTTCTAGACGAGGCAGGCTGAAGCTTAAAAAATACGTGTAAATATTTTTATTAATTTTCCTGGAAAAAGAATGTTATACTACTACAATTGTGGGGATATATGTAGCTAGATACTTACCCCAAATATATACATATCTATATAATTATATTACATGTAGCGAAGCCTTAGATTATACTTTAATTTGAAGGGGTCGTCTTGCTCTTCTCTCTACGTCGCCGATCCATGAGAAGTCGAAGTCTGATCCTAGACTCTAGCAAAGTATTTTTATGCATTTCGGCATTTTATGATATAACCCAACTTTTAGAACTAACTTAATTTTTTTTATAAGAAGTGTAAGTTGTTTTTAAACTGAGATAGATTAGAATCTCACGCTTAAAAGCTCAACATAATTTTCTGACCTAGGAGCAAACAAAAAATTCACTGCATTTGTCTGAAATATTCTATAACAGCTTGAAGATCAGTAAAATTATCGGAGAATACTATGCTACGTATTTTGCATGGATTGTAGTCAGCCTTTGACTTAGCAAAGCTATACTCAAAGGCCTTCAACCCTAGCGACTGTAGCACTAATGTACCAATTGAACGTACAATTTGTATTGGACCCAGCGCCCGCGCCACTCTGTTTGTCTGTTTATTCAATATACGTGGCGAACACACAAATTAAGTTCTGTGTGAATATGCATGAGGGTTTCGTGGTGGGCAGAATTGTTACTGTTGATAGTCATCATACCAGTAAAATGACTTTAAATGAATGTATAAATAGCATTAATGAAAGTTTATTGACTATAAAAATGTTTGTGGTGTACGTGGTAACAATGTGGATGGACATACAAATATTTTCTTTTTGCAGAAATCTAACCTTTGGTCCAACCAATGCGCTAATCGAGCCGTCATAATTCAAACATCATAAAAATAATATACACACATATTTTATCCAATTATCATTTAATTATATCCAATTTAAAATTAACAATTCAATCAACCGGAAAGTTAGAAGAAAGTAATTAAAGGAAAATAGGAACCCCGAGGTCGCCTTCAGGCGTTTGGAGTACAAATTAATATCCGAGAGTCCCCAAATCGTCATTATTTGTCAAAAGGGACACGAACAGAACCTTTTTCTGTCTTTTCAATCTGACCTTTTTTAATTGTGACTCTTTTGTGTTCCTTATAATTTATTAGGGAGTGTTTTTGATGTTTATGACCATGTTGGTTACTGATTCAGGCCATATTCATGAACAATATATTTTGAAATGAAAACGGCCATGTGGGTCTTTATTGTTGGTGAACTTTGCCCTTAATAATAAAGTACGCACTCTCAGCATAATTCCTTTAATCGTTCATTTTAACAATTTAATGTGAAACGTTTAAATAAACTCCTCATTCGAGAAGTTTTGGTTTTATAAAGATCTGTGTAACGAGTGGTTTTGTTTATATTGTTCAGAAAATATCTGAGATCTATTGAGAATTTTGAAATTGATACCGAATACAATAAACAGCTCGAATACCTACAATGGACCGTTGACTGTGCACATTAACGTTCATATTGGTAGATAAAAAAATAATCATAAAATATATTCGGAATAAAAACTTCTTATACAGATATTCTTTGGCTTTAATGAAAAAATCTTTAACAAAAAATTGTAAAACAAGATATTTTCGTCCGCAAATGATCTAAATTTTAATATTAAACCTATTGCCTGCAGATTCTTATTCGTTATAGGCCTTTATCAAACTGTTAAGTATGCTTTATATAAGTTTATATCTCATTAAGTATTTTCTATAACAATGTAAATAATGGACGAAACAACAAAGACTGGGTTTGTTATGAAAGGATTTAAGTGTACTTTAGATCATTATCCACTATTTAATATGAAAATATAACTACTTTGTTACTGCCTAGAAATATAATTTATATTTTAGAGGATTGTAGAACTAATTTCAATAATATAATAATTGTATCATGGTAACAACGAATGTCCTCAAAAAGTATTAAGTCTTATGGTTCTTAAGTTTCGTGGGTCCAGACAGAATTAGTGGATGTCACGACTATTTGAGTTTCTAGTTCTATTATATTCCTGGATCTCTTTCCCTGTGTCACAATATTTACTGGCCACCTGTCATACATCCGACATATCGGTGTGCGCCCGGCTGAATTTGACCAATATAACCGTCGGACCACTACTGTTCACTCGTCTTATTATATTTTATCAAGCTTTCGATACGTAGGTACAAATTGAGTATCGAACAGTATAGCTTCTTTCAATGGGAGCACACAGTGAGAATTGGTAGGTACATAAAATAAAAGTATCCAGCCCGGGGCACGATTACCCGACCACTTGAGGTGGGCAGTCGAATTTACGTGGAGCTTAGAATTGAAGTGTGCTCTTTTTTGATCGGGTAATATTAAAGACAAATAGTGTATAAATTAAGTTGGTTATAAAAGTATCACCTATATATTTATTTCGAAACGACAATGATATGTCTGAGAATTATTATTGTACATAAATGAATCAGGTGACAGTTTGACAGTTATGTCATTCCAGATAATTTTATAGACATTCTCCTTGTTTTTCGATTGGAGTTCTTCATTTATGATTACGTATATGCTCATGTAAGATTGAATCAAACTATTACGATTTTGTAGCCAAATCTTGTTTAGACTCAAATTCAAATCTTTAAGGTATTATCTGAACCGCACCGCATACTTTGTATTATAAACCTATAAATATTGATTTATAATATTAATGGAGTATTCACTTTCTCCTACATCCGTATCACTTCGTGCGGTGGGCAGCGACACTGATCGATGTTCGCCCGCAATCTCTTCGCTGATGGATAGCGCCCGAATTCACTGGCTACGAACCACTACGTATCGCTACGACGTAGCAATAGCAAGCTACGCGACTACGAGCCTGTTGTCTGGGTATAGGCAATTTGGTGGCGTATCGATGATTTAGTTTATTGGCCTATCTATTTTAAGTGATTGTGTCTGAATTTAAGACGTCAGACGGCAAATTTGAACTGAACTATGGAACTGGATTGATTGGTGTATTGTGATATTGCCTTTGGTCAATAGTTATAAGTAATGCATGAATGAGGCGTTCGGAATACCCACTTGTTTTCAAAGTAGTGCCACGATCACTGAATTAACCACTGTTTCACATTCTGAACGAGGCTTATTATTTAAACAAAAGTTTGACCAAGTATATTCATTGTTATTTTGGCTAGATAAGTAAATGGCCGCTTACTATTTTACCCAGAAATCCAAGGTAGACATAAGCTTTATCAACCTGTATGCAATAATATACGAGTTCAGTATCTCCGGCAGTTATAGCCAGACGTGGCTCCAGTACTCGTATATTTCATGTTGATTTACGTTTAAACCTGTGCACTTACTTATGGTAAAAGTTAAAGTAGCACAAACTAATAGGTATAAGGATATTTTACCTAGAACTGAAGACATGTGGATTGTGGACACTATTTAAAGCCAGATGTTGACTGCAGCTCGTAATTAGGGTGGCTCGAGTGGGCATGTATCCTGCTTTCTCAGAATACCTGAGTAAAGTGGCAACATTGCTTTACTGTGTTTATTGCAGTGTGTCCTAATGTAGGAAGGATACAAAGGGTTGGCAACTCATTGGTGACTCCTCTGGTGTTGTGAGGTGAACACTGATCAGGCTTGTTCAACCCTTACACCATAAACGTGTTACAATTTAAATCACGACTCAATAAATGTAAGTTTGACGGAATATGATGCGGTTTTGTTTGTGACTTCAAAAAAAAGAGGAGTTTCTCAATTCGACTGTATTTTTTATGTACATATTTTCAATATTATTCATAGTCCCGTAATTATTTCTATTCAGTTTCAATCAATCGTCTCGTTGCAATAGAGGGGTTCGTGTTAAATTCCCTTGCTGCAATGGTGGATTAATAATAATCATTATTGGCAGTGAAAAGGCTTTAGCGCACTTTTTGCCACGTCAGCCCCTATCTTTTTGTAACCACTGCGACTATGCGCTATAATAATACGTTGTGAATATCAACCTGTCCGCCAACGACGGATGTAATGGCAATATTTCCTCAAGATTGCTTTTTTTAATAGTTATTGTAAGTCTCAGGCTCTGTAGTGGACGGTGCCGACGGTGCGGGTTTATATGATGACGATTCTTTGATAGTTAAAAGATGAATATGTCAGTCTTCTGGGAGTGCTCAATCTGGAGGTGTACTTGACGGCTAAGTTCTCGTTTTGTATATTTTAATACTCATTTCATATTTTATCTAGTTAAATAGTATACAGTTTTATTTTGTACATTTAATATAGTAGGATATAGCTGATTTAATAATTATTTTAAATTATAAAGCGAAGTTACGGTTATAAAATACAAATATTATAAGAACGATTAAATCATAACAGTATTGGTCAAATGAATAGCTATAATTATTTTTTTTTTTTTTTGGTTTGCCTATCCTTACGGATAAAAACCCCAAACTAAATAAAGATATAAAAAAAAAATTAGCTTTACCTGAATTCGTTTTCAAAATACTTATCAGAATATGCTTCCATTTCATGATGTCTCCTTTTATGTAAGACTGACTTAACGGTAAATTAGACATGCCGTGGAAGTTGGAAGCAAAAGCTCGCTTATTTTATAAACCTATAAAGAAGCTCCCCGTATCTTACCAGCTGACTACAAACTCCTCCACAGTCAGCATTCATATTTCGATTCATTTCAATGCTCCCAATAATCTCCGCTTTATATCGACGCGCCGGGATCCTCCGGGCCCGCAGTCAATACGGATCGTACATTTGACTTGCATCTGTTGACGCTGTGCAATCCCTAGGAATGCTGGGACGACTCACACTTGCCTGTATCTCAATTTTAATATTATTGATAATGATAAATGTATTACTTATCTGAAATGATCCAGTAAATACAGCTCGGGTCGAGGAATCAAGCAGAGTAGTCGTGATCTTATTAGTGTGCATGACGTCAGATTAATTCACGACTTATGCACGCATAATTAAACATAAATTATAGTCTTTCGTTGGTTAAACTTATTTCGGTTTATATTATATAAAATTTCGTTGGATGTTAATATATAATACAACATTTATCGTGTTGTACTCTTCAAGAAAATGTCACAAACATAATATCAAATGTAAATGTAACATTAAATTGAAGCTAATTTATTACTCGGTCAATGTTCGTATTTAATATGCATTGAGGTGTGACCATTCATTACATACAATGAAGGTACTTAGGGTGGAAGTTATGACGGTATTAATTAACTTAATTACAAATATTATCACAATGTTTCCCATAGATATTATTTGCGATAGTGGAAAGTATTGTATTTGCACAAAAGCGTTAACATTCATTATAATACCAATCCAATAGTTGATGATACATATTTGATTTGTGTTAAAATAAACAGATCAGTGTCAAAGTAATATAACTTGGATGAAAGGGTAACGACAGAACTACAGAAAAACCTGAAATTAAAAAAAATCCTTGTTACATACATTCCCTGACCAAATCTAGGTAGTCCTTAACATGCTCTAAATCGGCAGGCGGGCTCCAAAATGCAATAGATTTAGCTTCTGTGAGACGAATCACATAATCTTATACGGACAAAACCGGGTGCTTGCATATTATGTTATAGGTAGGTACAGGAACTTTTATACTGAGCAGAGTGACTTGATTGTAACTTGGTAAGGGTAAAATAAGAATAAAACAAATTAATAAAGTAATATATCTTTATATTTTCATTGTACTTCACATAATTGAATTATGTATTTGGCATCGTACACAACACAAGCATATATCATATAACAATGATCGTAAAATTTGCGTTACATTAGAACAATTTATAGAAATTCCTTATTCTATTATTTGAGCATAATTTGGCAACAAGATGTTAGAATGTATCATAATATTTTTTTAACGTTACTGAAAGGAATGCTTATTGTTTTATGAAGAGGTTGTATTAAAATAAAATACATAAAAGGAAAAGAGAGAATATATAATAATATTTAATTATTTCCTTGTAATTCTGAAGGGCGTATACTCATCTTGTATAATTAAGATTTTGCTGCGGGGAATATGAAAGAGAAAGTTATGCTTACAGGAAAATACTTAAAGCTGAATGATTTGCCCTTTGATGGAATATTTACTTTTGATTTTTTAAGTATTTTACAATCATTGTGATGTTAGGTTTGAAAAAAAAAAAGATTTTAAAAGTAATGTCTTTCTCTTTAAATAATGTAAACAATTTTTTACAGAATTATTAAAAGATACTCAGTTTTCGTATATTATGTAGAACTTTTGTAAAGCTTTATGTCTTAACAACTAGCCTTAATATCCTTGAAACCTTCTTACAGTACTAGCACCCTCCTGAGCTAAGTGTCTTAGCATTTTCTTCTTAGCTAACCCCCTTAAGTAACACTTGAATTACTCCTCGTTTGTGAAACTTTCTTATACTAAGGCTTCATCTTTGACAATCTCCAGTTACATTACGAAGAGGAGTTCAAATATTCATTGCCGTGACCCTCGAAGTTTGTAATGGAGGTGGTTTTCTATGTCAAATTATGTTGTCGAAGTGTCCAAAGCTATCCCTGTCTCGACGAATATTGAGACGATAATTTGGAGCATCTTTGTTGGCATAACCAAAGATTGGTAATTAATCATCATCAACTAGAAATGTTAATAATTTATTAAGTACCATCCGATATTTATACCTGAATAAGCTAACATATAATATCTATTATTTCAAAAATATTCAAGACGCTCTCGTGTCGATATAGAACTATGATCATGGTTAATACATTGGCACAAGACTATGACAGTAATACTTGAAATAATTGAATGAATCCTATTAGAACCTAAGCTTGATCTCGCAATAATTATTCTTTAAAACGTAAGGGATTTAACTCAATGATGCTTAAGTCGTTAAGTTATTGAGAGCTCGGAGTTACGTCATTTTAATTGATCTAGTGTATAGAATATTTAATTTGATGTTTTAATGAAGATATGATAAGGTTAAAATCTTTAAGATGAAGAGTATCTGTGACGTATTCAGATCTGGTACTCCTTATAGTTCCAGTTCCATGTCTTGTTGACGCTGTTGTAGTCGATACTAGGGCTCATTTGCAGCTTTATCGTGTGATCAGGCTGAAACAGAGAGTTGGTCAATTTCAGATACATATATTAAATAAAAGACACATGGATCTTTTACAGAATATTAAACATGGACGTCGCCAACACACTTCTGCCAAAAATATGATGTTCGTGTAACCCTTTGTTCAGCTCCGCATGTAACAGATGGCCGTCAACAAGCTAACAAAAGACTTACAACTCGACAAAAACGTGCCACTCCATAAACCAAACACGACGTGACGTATCGCTGTGCAGCACAGCAGGACCTCACAACGTTACATAAATCTTTACTTCATTCTAATTTGCAAATGTCAGAGTTGGTGTTATGTTTATAAATCAACGGATTTTCACTCAAAGTATAGTCGTTAGCCAGATTTTTACATGCAATCTTACTTCCACATAAGTTTTAGGAAGTGAATCGTAATCATCAACCAACATGATTATAAATTCAATAATAATGAGGTGAGATGCTGCCAAATCAAATTATAAAATAAAAACAAGAAAAAAAGCAATTGGCATTTATATTATAGAGTTCCATTAGTCATTAGATACGTTATAATCATCTCGAGCTGGAAGAGGAAATAAGAGATTAAAACGTATTTTTAACCGACTTCAAAAAAAGAGGAGGTTCTCAATTCGATTGTATTTTTTTTTTATGTTTGTTACTCGATTATTCCGTCAAATATGGACTGATTTTAAAAATTCTTTTTTTTTGTTAGCCATAATTATTCACACTATTATATATGTAAATGCAAAAGTAACTCTGTCTGTCAGTTTGTTACCTCATTACGACTAAACCATTGAATCGATCTTTATGAGATTCTACAAAGATATAGCCTGGGTCTTGGTGAAGGACATGGGCTTATTTTTACTATTGCATCAGAATACCAATTATATAATAATACAAAAGTGAAGCAGACGAAATCGGGGGGAGCTGTTTACAAAATCAAACATGAAATGTTAGTAACAACTCACGCATTATCTTAGAGTTAATGTAATGATATCAACGATAAGTTACCTTAATGTGATAGTCGTCCGAGCTTATGAGCTTTATTAGACTAGCCATAATCATTACAACTGTTTAACTGCAGCATCATGAACTTACGTAGCTATAAAATTAGTATAGGCATAAGCTTGGCTATTACGAGCAGTATTCTATATACCATCGTTAACATCTTGATCATTATTATCGACCGTAACTATAAGTTCATTATAATAATTAGCTACCTCAATATTGGTATTATAATTAGCCGAGCCATAACGAGCATTAGTATTAGCCGATAGTGCTCTAAAGTTGTGTCATTAAAGCGACGCCTGGCCGACATTATCCCACTCAGTTTTACAAACGTTTCGAACAGGGTGGCTATGTTATATGGGGTAGCAGAACAGTCTTTTTTTACAAGTGATTTTTTATTTGGTTAATGGATTGGATAATATTTTTAACTGCAAATTTACGTCACTTTAATATAATGCGGCATGTAACACCTCGTTTTGATTTTACTTTACATCAATCACAGCTCAGATATACATACTGGCTGTAAGTATGTAGCCAAAAGAAATAGCAGTAAATCTATCAGAACATAGTTTCAATGAATGTATTCTCGGAAGCCAGATTTTAGTATTAACTTGGGACAATCCTGCTGTATTTAAGCGTTGTGGCCACCGATCGTACCTGCTCTGTTAATGCCTCAAGCTTCTTACCTAGTACTTCTTTCATAGTAAATTTGAAATTTAAACTTCGTCTACCATTAGTACCGGCGAAGCGTTATACAGAAGGATTATTTTAAATTGGCTCTCAGCTAAATTGACTGAAAATGTTGAACCACACTTATTTTAAGGATTTCATGTAAATTTAAAATAAACCTTTAAGATTATAAATGCGTAATGGTACAATAATATTTTGCCGAGTTCATAGTACCAAAATACTTCGTTTAAAATTGGTTTTGAAAGAAATGTCAGTTTTCACCCTTTTTTGTGTGAAG
This sequence comes from Shargacucullia verbasci, assembly GCA_947562105.1. Lineage (NCBI taxonomy): Eukaryota > Metazoa > Arthropoda > Insecta > Lepidoptera > Noctuidae > Shargacucullia > Shargacucullia verbasci. The sequence continues at coordinate 12,095,832 of OX387301.1, forward strand.
CAGAGGATTTTGTTTTAGCAATTAGGTTTTTGTAAAAGGCTGTCAACTCGACAATTTTGGGTCGTTTGTATTTGTTAATCTGACGGAGTCATTTAAAAGGTCAGAAAGTTTAAATATTTGAATACCTCGCCGGAAGTATAGTGATAATAATAATTTTGTGATGGTTTCTACCACAATGCAGATGAAAAGAATCACTGTCTGACGTATGAAATGCTTACAGAATAGAAAATATAATGTTGTCTGATTGTTGACTTACAGTGTTGACTGATGTTGAGGGCCTATTATTTTGTGGTCGACAAAGTAAAAGGTCCATCAAGTAGGATGAACGTCACCACTACTTATTTTGCTTGTTTTTATTAGTTAGTCTGTTATAATAAGGATCTAAGACGAAGACCACAAATTGGCATACGTAGCGTGGAAATTTCCTCATACAGGACCTTCAACTGGAAATTTATGACGTAATTTGGAAACGGCCTGTTTACTGCTATTAGATGAATTGATTGTCAGCATCGAAAGATAGTATTTCTTACCTGAGGCATTGATATGAGTCCAGGGGGCATCCGATCCTGGATCACATGTGGTAGGTTTGGCTGAGGCCCCAAAGGCTCTAAGTTCAGGGGCTCGTACTCATCCGAGACTCCACTATCTGGGGAGTCGGGCTGCATGTTGTTCATGTAGCCCTTGGGACCAGCTCGGCTCTTGTGCACGCAGTAGTCACCGGTGAAGGGATTCTGGTAGGCTACTACCGTTCTGGAAGTGAAGAGAAAATCATGAATATATTTAATAGTAATAATGTCTAAACTCGGGTAGCGTAGCGGTTCTGGGCTATAATTAATTAATCGTCATGCTAACGAAATAAACAACGTAAATCCTCAATTAAATTTGACCGCTCTGGTAAGAGAACCCAGCGATTCAATATCAGCATCTCCTACAAATGCTATCTAGTTTAAAAAAGACGTGTAAAAGTGATTGAAAAATCCTAATTGCAAAATAAATAATTTCATTTCATTTCAATTAGGACAATAAAATGTATCTACATAGTCACATAGTTCTTAGCTCACCTTAGTTCTTCAGTAGATTGTCCCTCCTTCTTGTGCGAAAACACTACTTTTGTAGGTCTCAGTAATATCGCAATCTAAAACCAAACATAAAATCTTTAACTTTTCATATCCAAATACAAATGCTATAATTAATTTAGACACAGACAAAAGCAACGCCAAACAATTATAAACATTTAGATTAGTTTCAAATTGAATTAGACTGTGATTAAAATTTGTAATTATTTTATTTGCTTTACAGTAAGAAACGAGAATGATAATGTTATAATATTGAGTTGAATTTATAAATATAGATAAGATTAAGAAAGGACCAGAGTCAGATAATGCATTAAGAAGCGTATTAGCTATGTGAGATAGCTTGTTACATCGGAAAGCTTAAACTACTCAACTAATTTCAAGTATTGAGTATGTGTACACATACGTGTCCTCACGTACATGTCGTTGTTGCATGCCGCTGTTGTAATAACGTACTTACAGAGCAAAGCGGCATACGATCATAGTACCTACACCCATAATTTCAGACAGAAATATTTTAGTACATTACTTTCTCTCTTATAGACATATTTTTCTTATGAGAATATGGAATGTGTAGCATGTTTATTAGTGACAGTCTATTACTGCCATATATTTGCGTAATAGTGGCCTCTTATGTCATTGTATTGTAATTATGGTCCGCGTTAGGCAAATTCCAAGTCTCGTCCAAAAGACTAATGAAATGAAATGAAATGAAATGAAATTGAAATGAAATGAAATTGAAATGAAATGAAATGAAATGAAATGAAATTATTTATTTTTGCAATTAGGATTTTTCAATCACTTTTACACGTCTTTTTTAAACTAGATGGCGTCGGCATTTCCTATGACTATCCCTGAGAAGAAACGCCGAAACAAACTCAGGGGTCAAAGTCTATTTTAAAGTCCAGACAGATTGTATTGATGTAAAGGTTTATGTGAGACAAATATAGGGTGGAATAGCCTTTTGAAGAAAGTGCCATAACTATTTGAGCTAACCTGTCGCAACAGAGTGCAAGCATGCATCAGTTATCGTGAGAATTAATGAAATGAAGAGCGCTCAGCCTAGATCTCACTCACATTTACAATGTATAGCGGTTATATATAAGAAATAATTTCAATTTAAACGACATTACAATAACAAAATAATGAAGTAAATAATATAATAATTAATGGCAAAATTTGTATATAAAAAAAAAAAAAAAAGGAAAGGCTAAAGAGCGGCTCAATCCCAAGCGTTTTTGTCATCTAAATAGTCCGAAATTTTATAGTATCCTTTTTTACAAAGTTTAGATTTAATTACAATTTTGAACTTCTTTAATGTTAAATTACGTATATCATTGGGAAGCTTATTGTAAAAGCGTATACATTGTCCCATGAACGAGTTGCTTAATATCATTATCGATTTGAAATTATTATTGTACGAGGCTACAGTGGCACATACAGATGTGCACATAAATTTGTTTATCCAGGATATTCGAAAACAGAACTAAAGTCCGAAATACAAGTATATCAAAAATATGCAAAATTCTTGTTTATCATTCAAATATATGCCAAAACCGAGATCGACCTTATTTGATATTTTTCCGATTCGAATTGGGTTTTGTGGACGCTGGTCGAATTCAATGCGGTTGGTATGGATGACCGCATTCCTTAAACGCAGACGTAATACAATCAGTGGCCGACTGTTTGTGTCTTAAATGGAATATACTTCCTTCAATAAAGATGAACTACAGTTTCTTCAAAAATTGGTGACACTACGAACTTACAGTAAATGATCAAAACGAATAGTTGTCCCCACCGTTGTAGACATCATATTTTTTAGGTGTAATAATCACTCCTTAAAACATGTGACGTGTGCGTGAATCTTATTACCGATATAATAATCAGTGCCTTATCACATGGTTTTCATCTAGTGTATGTCTGCACGTGTAAAAAGTCGGCAACTATTTGTAGGCCGACGACGTTGTACTAGACTAGATTGTATTGTTAATAAATACCTCTCCGTTTTGGCGTAGTCTGTTTATGCGGTAGACACAGTAGCCGCACATGAACACCGTCAGACATAACTGTAACAAAATATTCAGTAAGTTATTTAAATTTTAACTTAATTGTAGGTAAAGACAAAGTTTTTCTGTCGATACAGTATTCACAACGTATTGCGATCAGATATCCTCAAGGGCAGTGACAAGAATATAAATCTACACAATAATAATACCTACTTACTTAAATATATAAATATCAGATTTTCTGCCTTTATCAATATATTGTTTTAAAAAGCGCTCTTCATCCTCTCCTCTAAAAAACTAACTTGCTGTGCCCGACAGGGTCCATAATTGTTTCTCTTTAATTTTTACCCACCAGCCTTTGTATACATTATGGGATGCAATAAAGTTAATGAGTATTGAGTATTGAGTAAGACTGGTGTTATTGTGTAACAAAGAGTTTTTTGTATGTTTATTTGTTTTTTTTTTTTCACCAAGTATACAAGCCATTAGGCTCTCATAAAGTCTACAAACTTGACTTTAAAGTCAAGTATCGTACATATTTTTCTGTAATATACTTTCTCACTCTTTACCCTTCCCTCACTAAACACAAATTATCTTACTCCACCTGTTATCCGTATTTCTTTCCCACCGATCTTCAGAATGGCACATTTAAATAAACTTGCCAGGTAAACAGGTGTCGCAAACGACGTGGCTCTAAGAAACAACGTGGATATTGGCTCGAAACTGGATGGAATAAAAATAGTATTAGCTGGAGCTAAACTTTAGGAACTTGGGAGAAGTTTATCCTAGTGTTTCCCGGAACAATTGATAGGATCCTCTTCGAAGCAACTGATCGTGTACTAACTCCTAAGCGCCCTAAGAGTTGTTTTATCCGCGATACTCTTGTGGCAACTTTCTTCTTTCAAACTAACCCTCGGTTCTAAAAGGTTGTTCAGATATCTGAACATATCTAATCTCATGTTAACTTTTGTGAGTGCTTGACTAACAACGATCAATTTAACAACCAATCATTTCAATTGGCACGAGATTTGACGGACGGTTGGATTTGATCAGCTTTTAGGAAACCCTCTGAAATCCGTACAGACATGATACGTATTCACTGTAAACGTTTGAAATTGTTTGTTGCGGAAATCTATTGCAGAGGTAGCGGACGTCACTAGGCAGATGATGTGTTCAAATGTATGCTGCTGACATTTTATACCATGTTATGCTTTCTACGCGAAGATATTATATTATAAAGCTCGAACTTAAGATGAGTCATTTTATATTATAGCTTTATAATATTCTACACTGTGTCATACTAATAATACTTGCCTAAAATGAATAATTTAATTAATATAAGCATAAAGTTGTTCTTTGACTGACTGACTGTTAAGACGCCACAAGGCGTGTTATAATACTATGAAAACGAGCTTCGATAACACAAGATGTAAACAGAAAACAGCAGCTACCTTGAAATTACGTCACAACAAACTTACCAGAATGATTAACAGCAAAATGTCAATGTAAATAATAATCATATTCACTATTATAACACTGTACACTTTATAAACAATCACCTTTGCATTATTAAACTAATAATAAACTATATTGTAAAACAAAACACCAACTGACTTACAACAATCTTCTGTGAAACTCTCTGTGACACCATTGGGTAACTAAATAATTGTTGCCATTGTTCCTGTCCCTGATTGGTTGGATGTTTTTTTGGCTGTGCCCTCATTGGTTGGTTATCGATGAGGATCTGGGAATGCCAATGGGGTTACTCTATAAACAAGGGAAGATACGTCTGCAGTGAGTTTCAGAGAGATTAATTAAAATGTAGGTGACTTTAATGCCTACGATTTGGTGTGCTTCTGTGAGTATGGATCTAGTGTCACTGATGCACAAGTTGAGTATTGGTAAAATAAATCTGACCTTGGACATTGCAACGAATTTTAACAATGAGGTCAATCTATAATTCTATATTTATATTTTGGATTTTAAACAGCAGTATTTATCTTAATTTTTAGTTACCTATCACAACTGTCAAGTTTTTCTTCAAAATATATATCAACTCACTTACCTGCCAAGCACGTCATATCCCATTTATTCCCGTATTTTTTACCTATCATCCTTTGCGTACCATTATCCTACTCTATGATACGTCAGAGGGTGCTGGCGCCAACATCGTCGCGACGTCTGCCGCCAACCTCTAGCGACCTACTTACGTATTGTCCTCGTTCATGACGACCTCTGCTTATTCCCTTATTCAGATAGCGTGAGGATACCATACGTAGATATGGCGTACTTGAGTAGGAATCTTACTTTGAATGAGGGTATTTTAATATTAGGTATATACTTAGAGAGATTGACGACACGGTTGGCGCAGTGGTTGAGAGATCGACTGCTGAGCTACGTGTCGCGGGTTCGATTCCGCACGGAACAAATATTTGTATGATCTACAGATATTTGTTTCGGGTCTGGGTCTTCGTGTATGTGAATACACACCGTGCCTCGGAAAGCACGTAAAGCCGTTGGTCCTGCGCCTGATCTCTCTCCGGTCGTGTCGGATTGTCGTCCCATCGGACCATGAGAGTGAAGGAATAGAGAGAGCACCTGTGTTTGCGCACACACTTGTGCTCTATAATATCTCCTACGTAGTTGGCTAATCTCCGGTGAGGTTGGCCGCCGTGACCGAAATCGGTCAGGAGGATATTATTATACTTAGAGATTTGTTTTGTTGATTCGGTAAGTTTTTTTTCTCTTATATATAATATTTTGACAGAATACACTAAATCAGTGTTATATAAAGTAACTTATATTATTATGTTATATTCAATAGATTACACAATACTTATATTTTACGGTGTAAGTCATCCTGAGTGACCATACCTAATAAACATCCTAGTGAGTGCCGTTGTGATTCTTGCTGGCGAGCTAATCTTTCTACCACGGCATGTGTAGAGCTGTTCTCATGTGAGAGCTTATACTGACTTAACAGATTTATCCCCATATATGTACACATACCCACATACTTAAGTCAATTAGTTCTGGTCCATCACCATCAAGGTACGTACAGTTGTATTTGATGTGCTCTAGTCAATGTCCTGGCTTCATTTTCCATTTTTGGACATTTATATTTTTTATATTTTCAATATACTCGTATGTATATAATTTCTTTGGAGAGAGGGTTTAACAGGAGGACTAGTACTAGTTAATATATGCCACCCACATTGTAACTTTAAAACAAGTAATTTAAAGCTTATTATTTTACACCAGTGCTACAGGTATCCTATAAGGAAAAAAAAAAAAACTTGTAGAAAACATTACAAGAAAGAAGATTACAGTGATCCAAACACCCATAACACATGTCGGTCCCTCAATTTATCCGCAAACAAAAAACTTTGGGAGCTCGAGTGTCCCATACCTTCGAAACTTGGGCAGTAAGAAGATTGGGTCGAAAGTGTTAACTAAAACAAAACAATGTCGACTTAAATCGCGAGCAAATGACCTACATACGGAACACAGGCACGAAGCTCGTAAAGACAGAAGGTTTAATCACTGTATCGAATTATCACAAGACAGTAATTTTTAGGTTAAGGAGATAATCAAATTAGCTTTCGTGTTCAGTTGAATATTTTGGGCTTCAAAAATTCTAAAAACCGAGAAATGCTATTAGAAATAATTGGGATCGAATCCACAATACGTAGCGCAGAAAGCCAATCGTTTAGTCTTTGCCCAAATCGTGTCGTCTAATTAGGGGAAAGAGGAAACCCGCAGCATTGTACCTTACAAAAGACTACCGTACAGTTTTACCCGGCTTCTAGCAACGACGTCGTCAGCTAGCTATGAGCTGACTAGTCGTGCTATTTGTCAACCCAGCATGTGATCATTACTAAGCCAAGACAATAGGCTGCAATAACCAGTGTATTGTGCAAAGAGTATTCTTCGACTCCAGTTGACAGTTTGTGTTTCACAACACAACACAACATCTCGCTTATATTGCCTGAAGGGTTAGGTAGAGGTATACTATTGTAAACTTACATTTCACCGATGCTGTTTTTCAGGTCCTTGTAATAAGGAGCGAGTCTATTTTCATTTACCGGGAACAGTTCCAAAATCCTCGCGGCTTCTGAAACTTACTCGACTTGAATACCACAAGGCCGATGTTCAAACTCAGGTTAAAGTTTTTTATTTTAACTGGGCCTTTGCAGGTATTTAATAAATCGAGACTCTAGGTGTACGGTTTCAAAAGTGGGTTGGTCCTATAGAGAAGAGACCAGCAACTCTATGGATACTCATACGATGGTTCCCTACAGATTGTTCCAATAACCTATATGTATAAAAAACCTTTTCACGGGTTGTGCCTTCTGAACTTCGTATTTTATGTTTTTAACACAAACAGGGTTCCGATAACTTTGACTTGATACTTGACTACCTGAGTTAAGTTACGTAAGTTAAGGTATATGCTTATTCAGGCGTTGTTTAGTTTCGAATATGTTTAATAATGGATTTGTAAACTATAACTTGTTTGTAAGCAATATTCGAAGATATATGAATAAGTTAGGACGTTACGTTTATATGCATGAAAGTTTCTGGAACCCAAAAAGTCTGTCAAGCGTGCTAACTAAAGCCGAAAGCTGGTACAGGCAAGGCTTTCTTCTCAAAATTAAGGTTTAAGATGTTATTTGATCATGCTGGCCTAGTGCAGGTTGGCGGACTACAAACACAATCGAGAACCTAATGAGAGGTTTCCACGTGAGGATTTTCTTCATCGTTAACACACACGATCCATTTCTATTCATTTCTTTCTATCCCTTCTTCATTCAACCGCTAATAACACTACTTATGCTTAGTTAATAACTAATCTTCGTATTCGATAAATAACACATGAATTACATTAGACGAAAGACTAGACGTTAAATATTACATCTATCCATATCACTGCTTATATTTTTTTGAGATAACGCCGTGATGGATGTAAATAATTAAAGGGTTACCTCAGGTGTTGGTTTTATTACGTAATTAATATCCATCGTAACAAAAATGGTTGCTAAATTGGACTACATTAATGAACCGCTAAAAATAACATTTATTTTCGGATATTTTATGTTTATGTGCGGATAAAAATGTAAATTGTGAATTTATTTAGGAATGAAAAATACTTGACCGTATATTTATATTCCCCAAAGGGTTAAGCAGAGGTGTACCATCTACTATCCATATTTCGCTGATGCTATTATTAAGATACGGAAAGACCCTATTGGCATCCACCAGGCATAAAACCTTCCTCTCTCCTAACCGGGAATGCCTAAGAACCCCCATGACATTTCAGTCATGCCTGCGGCCACACGAACTATGAGTCTATTAAAATCGTTTTTATTTAAGGGTCAAAATAGTGACTGCCTCTTGATTAAGCCTTCTGAATATAATTAGGTATACATTGCGTTGACGGTGAAGGAAAAATATCATGAGGAAACCTGCACACCTCCATATAGTTCTCAATGTATGTAGTTCGCCAACCAGCGCTAGGCCAGCGTGGTGGACTAAGGCTTAATAACCTTAACTGCTAGCAGTAATCGTCTGATTTATTATAATAATATTATTTAGTCTCAATAGCTAATATGATACTTAATTGCTTAACGACTGTTTAAAACAAAACTACCGGCATTAACCCTTAGAAGCCTTTAGACCAAAACCAAATTAGATTTTAATCTATTTGATTGTCCTAGTTAGTTGTTGTGCCAAGTTTTAATTGATCGGACAAAGTACCGTAAGCCAAGGCTAGATTTATTGGTACCTGTGAGTACTAACTTGATACCTGGGCCACTAAGTGTGATACGAGGGCCTTAGGTCTAGAGTTATAGTCTGTAGTTAAGTATTGTATGATTTATGTGGCGTTTACCGGGAAAACGACCTTATTGTCGGATTTAGTAAGATATATAATATAGTGTGAGGACACCCTAATTTCTCATTCTATTCTTAACTGTAATAGAAGCGTATGTTAATATCGCCACAGTTCATCTTTCATCTAACGTTGATGTAATATTGCCACCAGTATTGATTTAAATAAAATGTTCAGATAATCAGTTAAGTTAAGGCACAATAATAATCTTCGGCATCAAAATATCTTTACTCAAGTAATTACTTACTATCGTTAAGATGACTATCATAAAATGTTGTTCTAATAGAACTGCACTAGTGGTAATTAATTACAAGTTTACTCAATAGTAGTTCCCCAATAACAAATATAAAATATGGAATATGATAAAAAATATGGTATTCAAGAAACAAGATTATTTTATGTAATTAAACCAAATCGGTGTCAGTATGATATTAAAATGAACGTACGCATTTTACTCTTACGGGTATTTTATATTCCTAAAACAAAATTACGTCTAAAAGGGTTATATTCCAAGGTAAAAGAGGATATTAAATAATTGAGGGTATCATTACCAAGGGATTAATTACCGGTAATTTTGAAATGGTTTACATTCATTGGGACAAGATATATTACAATTAGTCAGGTTGTTGAAGATATTTGCATCTGTTTAATTTTATTATGTACTCGTATATCTAAGAAGAAACCTGTTTTAAAAGTTGTGGTATTGCGAGTGAGCATATTATACCTACGCATTAGCTTTCACTTTTATAATTTCTTTTTACTAAAGCGCCATGCTAACGGTAGCCGGTTTGGTTTATTTATTATTTCCTTCACCCTCTAGATCCATTTTTTCCAAAATATACAATTTCTTCCATTTTCTAAGAACCTATCATTATTTCCAAGAATCTATCATTACATAGTAAAAAACAGATTTATCTCACTCCGGTTTCAATATTTACCTTTACCTTTTCTTTCGTTTACAAATACAAAAGTGTTTAGCAAAGAACAGGCCCTTAACAGTTGGACCCAAAGAAACTGGATAACCCTACTAACAACTTCCCCCGGGACCCGGGTGAAACGAAACCCGATATTTATTTGAAAGGCAATCTTTTTGATAACAGCCGGATAAAATTTGACGGTGTTCACATTATTATTAGAACCGGTATTTATTTTTTTGATGATACCCTTTTTGGGTTCCAGGTAGGTTTTGATTATATTTTGCAGGACATATTAAATAAAGCTTACTCAATAAATTAGGAGTCTACCTTTATCGAAATATAATTATACGTTATTGCGCCGTCTTAGATAAAAATGGCTTTATCAGCTCTTCACGGTGGCACTCACTATAGTCTTAAATGCATAATATCTCTTGATAATTAATGATGCAAATATAGAATGATGTAAAAATCCATAGAGCGAACATATTGTCGTTTAAAGGGTACAAATTCCAAGCCCAGGGTAACTACAGATAATTCTCTTACAAAAAGACACAATAACACTTCGCTGATCCTGGAAATCAAACCCAAAACATCAGGCTCATTTGCGATCATTAACCAAATAGATGTTAATTAGAGCATATTACCTCAATATAGGCGTTTAGATGGCACAGCTGTCTTGTCCCATAACCAGGCGTAAGCCGATGTTAAGACAGAAGCCGATACTGTTTACTTGTTGATATTTACTGTTCACATGTATACAGCTCCTATGAATAGGTACTGATATGTACACCTTATAGTTCTATGTTTTGTTGCGTTGTTGTAGGTATAGCTCGGAAATAAGAGTAGTATGAAATAAACTAATGCCTCACCTACATCCGAATACTCCAAAAATACAGAAGCGGTTTATCTCCGTTGATTCTAGTAAAATGCAGAAAACGTCTGGTGCACTTGTATGTTTCTTTATTTCAAAACCAACTTGAAATCTTATCTAAAACTCTCTAAAAGAAAACTCATATCTTCATAAAAGATTCGCAATGCCAAAATAAAATCAACAATAAACGTAATATTTTTACGATAACCGCGCGATAAAGCTAATGGAAACTTTTCCATTTCCAGCATAATGTTGCCAACTCATATAAACATTCAACTTTTAAAATTACATTCTATCTGTCGTGCACTCAGACCAACTTTACGACAAAATCTCCCGGAAAAAAGGGAAGAATGTTTCACGTCGAAAGAAAGTTATACCCTTAATTATTTGCTCGTTTCGGCACATCGGGGAAATACGCGTAAAATTCGAGTTGAAGAACAATTTTTCTTCAAAATATATTCTTTTACAAGTTTATTTAATAAGATTTTTTTTAGATTGCGTAATTGAAATGCAAGGGGAAAGTGAAACTTTTTTATAAATGTGTGAGGGATTGTGACTGAATACGTAGCGCGCACGACGGATATATTACGTATTATTTATAGATTACTTTATAATACACCTAATATTTTAAAGGTCACCAAGACATAAAAATAAGATTAATTCTAAATTACCATCGCATAAAAAAAGCCTAAGTAACTCACTCAGCAAGTCATCCATCATAATTTGCTAATATCCTTTTTCCTTATAAATCTTACTCTGTCGGGTAATCAATTTTCTGAACCTTCACCAAGGACGCCCTTTAACAAGTTATTTTGAAGAAATTGTACGTCTTAATCATTGTGGCATTTTTGGTTGAAATATTGAGCTCAGCCCTAGAACTAACCGAATGCTGAATTATTCATTATCACCTGTGTCTTATGACGGGGCTTCTGTTTTATGTATCACAGCTTTTTGTTTCACAATTCCAAATAAGATTATCTCTTCAATACGCTAATTGCGATCTGGTTATATTGCTAATGGTCGTGTTTCTGTTTTTACTGAAAACAAAGAAAAATATCAATGATATCCTTAGTATTATCGATACCAAATTTCCGCAAACACACTGAACATTAGAACAATATATTTACCTCAAATAATTATTTCAGTGTTTACATTGAAATGTCGTGTTCCCGGAAACACGGGTGTTCAGAAAAGGGTGTAAATATACGTCAGACACAGGACACTTCCCCAGAGAATGCCTGACGGATCGCAGAGTTAGGAACATTCGGAAGCAGGTCACGTGTCACCTCATTATGCTCAAAATGCGCATAGAAGTTTAAGAAAATGGTTAGGATCGACGGAATTGTCCTTCTGCCTTAAATATTCATCAGAATCATCATTTGTGGTCACGGGATTGCTCTGTGGCAATTGTTCATTGTCGCGACCCATAAAGTGGCCTATGCTTGCAGATAGACGTGTCTCATACACGTATATATATATATGGACATATATGGACTATACAATAAATTTTATTAAAAATAATATGCATAGGAAATACAAATTATCCGTGTGTCACATATAGTTATGTTACTAGTTTCGTTGAGAAAGAAACTTTGAAGGCCATGATATTCATTCCATAGCGCAGGATCAATTTGAGCAGCTTATACATCTCAGGGTGATGATTGAGAGTAGCGTTATCTTCGCAAGATGGCTGCTAACTAACCTGCGAGGCGAGCGTCGTAATGCAATAATCTTCTTTGTTTGAAAATAGAATTATTGTTCGTCCCTATCGCTCTTTCTTCTTCAATCTTAGTGTCGACCCATAGTGTCCCCAGGGTCCATCAACTATGTAATCGGGGAATGTGGCACTAAATTAAATATAGTGTGTTGTTCTTTTGTTTAGCGGATTAGATTCAAGGTTATTTCCCTAGTGGGTGAGAGGTCAGCTATCATGGTAATGTTTTGCCATTAGTAAGGTGCAACACGGCATAACAAAGCATCACGTAAGTATTCCCTGAAGGGTTCAGCAGATATATTCGGTACAACTCACATTAACCAATGCCAATTTTAGTTCTCCATCTATTTTGCGTGCCTTTTGTACCTGCGCAATTCTAAGTCCTGGGGTATACTTTTACTTCGAATCCTGCACCTTACATTTAACAGCCTCGCACCCAGCCACTAGATCAAGGCAATTAGGCTGAATCATATTATCTCAAGTTCAAGATACCTACTATTATTTGCATGAGTTTGTTTTTTTGTTAGCGTTTTTTTGGATAATTCATTAGGACTTTTGAAAGCAGTAGCATTCAAGTAAAATTTATATCCTAATGGTACAAGATTTCGTTAATTGACAATAAAGCTACATAAAGGATCGAAGTTCACGTAATTGAGTGTCAGTCAAAATACAGCAAGTCAGCGGCACTGATATCAGGACTTCCCTTGTCTTGTAATAATAACATTATCTCATACGACGGACTTGAGTGACGTAATATGACGCTGAATGTGACACCCACATAATTGGTTATTGAAGAAGAAATCTTAGCGGCGTTAGTGGCTTTGTGGCGTTTTTGTATTTTGATTAGATTTAGTTAGTGTGTCTTACGCTTAAAAGTCCTACTTAACGTTCACATGCATCAGTTACAGTTAGTATACCTATATAATATTCTGTCTACCTTTATATTTAATGTCCGTTACTTCCTTTCATATGTACATAATATCTATTATGACTTGAGCACTTCATGTGGGTTTATAGACATGTATTTTACGTTTTCCACTTCACCACGTAGCTGAAGAATTTAGTAAGTAAAGGGAGAAGTGGTTCCTCCATGTTCAATTACTTTGTGGATATGTAAGTATGTTCCTAGATTTACGAAGAGTGATTATTGTCTCATATTCGCAACATAGGTAGTTACTTTATGCAACGACATAGTTACTTTTTGCATGATAATACGTAACGGGCCTGACTACAAGGGTTGAATCTTGCCAAGCGGCCAATAACTTTGTCACCTTTTGTGAAGATTCAATCCGAAACGATGGAATTCAATCCTTTTTGCTTATTGTGTGAGCTGTAAGTTCGATTACCAACTTATAAAACGACGTGTTAGATTTTTAAAACTACCTAATTGGCTCTGTTTTAATAGTAATTTATTACAGCCAATGATTCCGCGTTATTTGTATTGCGTGGCGTGGCGTGTTACAAGTTTGTCTCCAGCTAAGCGAAAATAAATTATTTTTCTATTGTGTCTACATGACGTTGCGCTGCTTGAAAAGTTAGTGTTATTATAAATTTCCAAAATACTGCTGATCCTTTTCTGGAACTACACCCGAGGAAAAAGATTGGGTCACCTATATTTAGCCAGGGGATATAAGGAAAAACTTATTCTAGCAATATGTGAGGGTGCAATTTCTTGACAATTACGTTCACGGAACTTAGTGTAACTGAGTATTATTTACACAAGTTTCCTTGTTGTTCTCATTATTTTTACCATTGCTACGTTAACCGTTTCACCTGCTTTCTTTGAAATATTTTAATCGTATATCCTATAACCAACCGTGCATTTTAGTATGTCTATTTTTTGTCTGGAACAGAAAAACAGACGTATTTTACCCGGCCTATGCGAATTCAGGAGCGATCACTAAACTACTAGATCATCAGACTAATATGGCTGTTAAAATATATGAAATGAAATGAAATTATTTATTTTGCAATTAGGATTTTTCAATCACTTTTACACGTCTTTTTTAAAGTAGATAGCGTCGGCATTTCCTATGACTATCCCTGAGAAGAAACGCTGAAACAAACTCAGGGGTCAAAGTCTATTTTAAAGTCCAGACAGATTGTAATGATGTAAAGGTTTATGTGAGACAAATAGAGGGTGGAATAGCCTTTTGAAGAAAGTGCCATAACTATTTGAGCTAACCTGTCGCAACAGAGTGCAAGCATGCATCAGTTATCGTGAGAATTAATGAAATGAAGAGTGCTCAGCCTAGATCTCACTCACATTTACAATGTATAGCGGTTATATATAAGAAATAATTTCAATTTAAACGACATTACAATATCAAAATAATGAAGTAAATAATATAATAATTAATGGCAAAAATTGTATATAAAAAAAAAAGGAAAGGCTAAAGAGCGGCTCAATCCCAAGCGTTTTTGTCATCTAAATAGTCCGAAATTTTATAGTATCCTTTTTTACAAAGTTTAGATTTAATTACAATTTTGAACTTCTTTAATGTTAAATTACGTATATCATTGGGAAGCTTATTGTAAAAGCGTATACATTGTCCCATGAACGAGTTGCTTATTCCGTGGAGGCGCGTAGCATGTACAGCAAGGTTAATGTTATTTCAACTTATTCAAACATAGCTTTAAGAACTTCCGCAAACTAAACCTACCTTCCACCTTGCTCCGTTCGATCAACATAAGTAAACCAAGTTCCCAGCTGAACTTACATCCGCTTAGGTTTCAGCAAGACAAAGTGGACAAAATAAAAATCTTTCGCAGTTGTCAAATGAGGGTAGTTTGTCAGCCGGCAGAAACACGGTTCCGTATATATCATTACGGGAGCAACGAATTGGGAATATTATTAAAAGTCTCGACTTACATGGAGTACGATTTGTTGCCTATTTTTAGGACCTTTTCGTTGAGGATTCGTGTGATTTCCTCAGAGATTTAGTTTAGGCGCGTTTTTGATACCTATGTTTAAGGATTGGGTTGAAATGCTTATACTAGGTACTTCAAGTTTTATTTTGAATTAAAGTATTCATTATAAGATAAATGGAATTCTTTTGAATGGCTATATCATAAATAAATAAAAAACATTCAGCCCATTACCCGCACGTAACTATTAACTATTTATTTATTAAATAATTATTACTACGGTGACATTACGCATTCACCCGTAATTTGCCCGCTCCATTCAATCTGGCAGCAAAACAAATCTCGTAAAAATATTTCCCTATAAATCCTTTAGTTTGGCTTGCATACGAAGTTAATGGGACCACTTATGTGTTTTAAATCAGCGTGTGTTGTGCAGGCCAGTGAAAGAGCTCTGATTAAAGAGCTGCAGTCGTCATGGCGACCGCAGCCCGTCGCGTCGTCATATCTGTGACCAGGATCAAAATAATATGGAATGGAACTGACTAATATTAAACTCATTAGCACAAGTAAACCATAGTATTTTAAACACGTCATAAAAAAATAATCAATTCAATAATCAACACTTTAGAAGAGAATTACTTACACCTTGAAAATATTTTTGTAATAACAGTAAGTAAATAGGTAAGTATATCTATATAGATACGCGGTTTTTCACAACAATAAACGAACAAAACATTTTTCATGTGGTCATCATGGTGTCATCATTATGTGGTCGTCTTCCCCATGGGATAATAAAGTATACGGTCTATGGTGCGAAAGTAACCGAACCAAGGGTAATAATTTACTGTATGAGACATTTGTGGGCACGGTGGACTAATAAGTTTTATACCCTGAGCTGAAAGTGACACCAAAAGGATGGAACCTTCTGATCTTTTTCTTATGTTGTCAAATAAATCACTCGATGAATACTTACAACCTTTCGGAGCTTATCATAAAGTAATGGGTTTCACCTACTTATTACTAATGGTATTTATAATGACGCTTTAAAAAATTACTTATTTTATCATTTATGATTTTCTTTTTTTATATATTTTCAGTTCAGTTATTGAAGCCAGTAAAAACCTTTTTAAGTCCTTTAAGTTTTATGTGTTGTTCTTTTTATCTTATTATAAATAAGACTTTTCGGAATATACTGTAAACACGAGTATGTACACATTAAGCGAAATGATTAGAAGCATTAATTTAGAAACTAAGAAAACTTTTAAATCTTTCTATTTTATGCATATAATAGATTCAAGTAAAACGTACAATTATTATTATTGTGATACATACAGACAGTTATTTAAAAGCTTATGTCTAATGAGTCAATATATTTATTGAATTCTAGTCCAACTTTAATTGGTCCACGTCGATGTACCAGAACAATAGCGTGGCAATCAGAGTTGCGGCTTGCAGTCACTGCTGACTGTTTGTGCATTTATTACATTGTGGGACATCACTATCGATACAGCAATAATAATTATTATTAGGTACTATTTACAGGCCTTAACATAGAAGCTGTCAGTAGAACAAAGTTCAAAGTGCTACAGATATTGAATATTTACTGTGTAATCAATAGGGGCGGAACTGCATCAATCTTTTTCTTCTGTCCATTTGGCACGAGCCATCACATGGGAATCCTTAATGCCGTAGTGGAAACAGTGGCCAGTCAGCAATTAACGTATTGAGGATAACTGCTCGCACGATCTCACATTTCGGCTCTTTAAGCGGCCTTATTAAGAAACACAGTTAACTTGAATATATGTATAAGTTTTCTGCGAACGCTTTACCAAAATAAACTATGCACTTTTCGAGACTCCTATTCAGTAAATAAAAGTTGGCACATCCGCACTGACATTGTTATAAATATCAAAGACCGTAAACAGGCTGAGCATTGTAAAAGCCTGCCAAGTGCATTTTGTTGTACGCCTATTAGAATTCTGTTGCCATCAGATATATTAGAATTATGGTAACTCAGGAAATCTATCAATTAATTAGTGCGACACTTGGATGTGAAACAATGTTCTGAATGTGACAAATTGTTATTATAATAATGTGCAGTAGGGCGCTACTCCTTTAATGCTGAAACTGATTACTTTTCTAAAATGAATTTTATTTTTATTAGAAATCGGATATTTAAAAATTTTTTTGTGCGTATATAAATAGTATCTGTAAATTTTATCAGATTTATAAAAATGGGAAATTTCCTATCCCACGTATGTTTGTGGCAGAATGATAACTTACTAACTAACCTTAAAAACATGTACATAATAAATAACAGACTAAAGAAAGTTTATTCGCAAAAAAGATGCGATTAGGAAATCAGAAATTCATTACAACAGGTAAAATGCGCTAGACAGACAAAAGAAGCAATATCAGATTGAATATCATCATACGCAAATAACCATCGGGGTAATACCAGATCGCAGATCGTCATACTCAAGTATAATATACATTGGGAAAAGCTATATGTTTCTAACCTGCATCCCTATTTTAGTTGACCTTCTACCAATCCATTTAGCGTAACTATCCCCTCAATGCTGGCTCTACGCCAGGCTGTAACCGACCTAGGGACGTACAGCGCGCTTGAATAAATCATTCGCAGGCTAATAAAATAACTAATCATAATAAAATATTGCTAATAGTATCACCGCAATAAATGCAATTGAATAATATCGTAATAGCCGTTATTGAGGGCCTCATAGTCAAATGGCGTATGTGACGGTTACTATTTACATAAAGAGCCCTATAGAGCACAGAATATTTATAATCAGACACAATAATATGAAGCTAAATCTTGGGCATATCTTCTCTCTATTATACTCAAGCTCTCCTATCGTTTTCAGTCTTACTTTTATACTTACATATGTCATGTCTTATTTTCGGATTGAATGTAATTTATTTATTTTAGTTTAACTAGAACGGCTAGAGGCCAACAACACTAATTAAACAAGTATTTAAGAAAATATAAAACTAAAATGTTAACATCTAGTCATATCTAACGGGGGAGCTGTCATCAGAATAATATGTACCCATACGTACAAGTTCACATATACATTGGGTGTCCATACCCCTTTGTCCTAAGGATATGACAGATTAATCTCCGTTTTATAATTATACACACTAAAGCTAAGGATACAATTAAACAATTTTGAAACAGGAAACCCGAAAATTATTAATTGACGAAAATCGAGGTTGTCGTGTGCCAAATAATTGGCTGAACCCGCCCAAGTTCGTAGATTGACGACATAAAGCAGAATAACACCGTAATGATGTTTCACAACTTTCTTCGGGTTGTAAAGGTGCTTATACTATTATACAATTGAAGGTACAAAAACAGCTCCTATCTGAACGTTTTAGAGTTCTGTTTCCGTATTTCACGATGGAAAACGTCGACAGATTAATCTGCAGGCTTTTATATCTTTGTAAAATATTCCTGGGCCGCATAAAATTGCATGAATCTGTTGATGCCAAGACATAAAAACATTATGTCTGTAATAAACGAAGATTTTTTGTGTTTTCTCATAATTTTGATCTATAGTTATGGTAGGAATGACTGTATGTATTTCTCGGGAATAAATGCCTTCAAATATTGCTTCAACAGCGAATTTAAGAATATTCTTTGTTTTTCTGTCTTTTTGTAATGATGAGGCTCAGTTTCCTTATAGGTATTGCTAATATTTTAAAAATAACGATAAGTTATTGTTTTCATTAGAAAAGCTTACCAGGAATAACTTTATCGTTTGGTTGAAAAACCAGAGGAGCATACAAATTGTCGTTGTGAGAACATCGATAAAACACAACAGTTTGAATTTAAACTAGAAGCTTTATTCATAGCCCTACACAAGGTTCCCTGTTCACAAATGCCATTACCCACACAAATCACATACACGAACATCCCTTCATGAATATTAATAACTTTAAGACTATTAGTCTAAACTTTATTGCTAGCTTACATTTTCCACAATTCTGTCTCAAAATGTGTACTATCAAGAACAGGAAAATCAATTTCAGAAGCAATATTTCAAAAAAATATCGACGAGGCGAGACAAACCGCAGGAAAAACCTGTTTTATCAATAAATTAGCGCGAAACGGATCGCAGGGGCGTTCCGCGAACAAAGCGACGAAATAACTCACGCCGGACGTTTGAAATGCGAAAAATTTAAATATTTTACAAAGAAAACTAGCGTTTTAACCTTTTTTTTGCGAAATAGGTTTCTTTTGTTCCTATTGTAGTGGATATTTATGGTGAAATGGATGCGACAGAATGTTAAAGTTGCTTATTGTTTGGGGAAAGTCGTTTAGTCGGGTGCTTTCTTCAAGTCGAGGTCTTGTAGAAAATCTGTTAGAATAAAGTAAACCCACAGACGATATTTATTGTGGTAAGATGTTGTATGCGAACATTCTTTATGATTTTTTTTTCCTGAGATTAACCAGATTGTATATTGTCTGGGTAATCTTGTAACCACAAGAAGAGGTATCCAGTTGAACTGAAAACGAAATAATACTGGCCGACCTACTAACTGGACCCAGTTCAGCTGCCTCATTTGAGAACACTGTAATAACACTGAGCATAACATTATACATACATTCTGACGTAGTATAAACATCATCACTCTTCCTCTTACATTTATCTAGTAGTAATGAAGACACTTAACCTAAGATCCTGACCCTTCATCCGCCCAAACATTTCGTCCAAGTAATTCGATCTAGAAGTTGGAATAGTTGGGCGGTTATCAATGCGGTGGATGTTCATAATGTTGGGGTGCTATCACGTTAACTATGTAAGGTTGTTGTAACTTCGGTTGGATAGAGGTCGAGTACTGATTGCGTGTAGTTTTAGAGGGTGAAATTGACTCTTTATGGGGTGCGGTCGGTTAAGGGTTATGCCTAGAGTAATGTAAGCTGGACACTAATAGAAGGCGTTTGAGCATTATTGATGGTGACTGCAGTGGCTAAGTGATTTGGTTTCAGCACTACATATCGTAGCTTCCATTCACACAAATATTTGTATGGTCGTTTAGACAGAGAAATAAAGAAATTGTAGAGTAAGGAATGGTCAAATAATACCTACACATTGAATGTTGTCATCTGGGTCGGATACATAACATTTCGGAAAAGTTCCTTAAGTAAATATAAGGGTACAACGAGACAAAATGGAGGAGGAGGTGCAGCCCACGTTGCCGAAGTAATCTTTTTATAAGAGATGTGAATGCCTTATACTCGTAGCTATACTTCCTTTAATCATCTAAAGGTCAGCACTCAATCTCTTTTGTATAAAGTTCCAGAACACAGACAAAGTTTAAAAAGGCTTACGACAAAAATCAACGGATCACTTAGGTTGCAATCTCTTTAAAAACTTCGCTTTTAGCGCGAATAATACAGCAATCAATGGAACGAGCTCGCTTCTTTATTACTGCACAAAGAGGAAGGGTCAAATATTTCGATTGCAAAATTGTCGACTTTCGCTCAAGTTTGAATTCGATCGAAACGATTTGATTGGCGCGAGGGAGGTGATGTGGCGTTTTTAATCATTAATGAGTTATAGCGTGGTATCACACTTGTATTCCCCGAAAGGTTGGGCAGAGGTTTAAGGCCCATGTAGGTACTGGGTATAATTCTAAACTCAAAGCTCTTACTGAGATTTTCGTAACGGAAAGACCCAATTTCACTTTGTCCGAACCGAGAATAGTACCCAGCCCTACACGTTTATCAGACACACTTATAACCACTGGAACGACGAGGCTGGACTGGTTCTACTGGACTGCTACCAGTGGCTCCTTCTATACCATTAATATCGTGTGTGGTATAAGCTTTTCGGTAGAAGAAGCTTGAGCTGGATTAGGAGCAACTGGACGAGCACATGCTCATATAATTAATCTGCAGGTCATAAATAACGAAAGTAATACTACACTGAGTTATATATATAGCTGGTAACGGTTGGTGGAACATTCAAGTTGCGTTTCTACAATCACCTAAGTTAATATTCGAACCTACAGACGAAACTCTTGTCGAGACTTAATGACTCAGTGACACTTATTACTCCACTTTACTACACAGACTCCCACGCTGAGCAGTTTCATTTGTTTCGTCCATCCAACGTGCCGTCGGAGACTAATTTATTATGTCTTTAACTCGGCGAGCAATAATTGATTGCTAACAAATGACTGGAAAAGCAGTGATATTCTAGCAGTGGAACATTTGTCTTATATACTTGGAAGGTTTGAGATTGAAAAAGGCCCCACCAACATTTTTTGAATTCATAAAATATCGGTTATCATTTGCGCTAACAGTAAAGGGAAAGAAGTTGAGGCAACCTGAACATTGAGGGGGTTTGATAAAATCCTTGATGATGTCTAGTCCGCCAATCCGCGCCAGCTCAGTATGGTGGACTCATTCAGAAAGGTGCCCAGTAATGGTCTGTAATCATATAAATAGCTAAAATACGTTCATCTTGAATTTCTTATCAGATTAGAAAATAGAATGGTTCCGAATAATTCTGATGTATAGTATCGTACTTCGTGATCTCATCTTTTTGTTCGTAACAATTGTCGGCTGAGACATTTCAACACGATTTTTGGTTAACCAAAAAGTCTTACTGAGATTGTTTCATTTGGGTTTTGGTCCAAAGAATAAATTAGGAGTTAGATATTTCCGTCGTGTATCAATTAGGGCTTGAATTTTTTCCCAGCGATGGCGATGTACGGTTTAATGTTCTTGATATCAAATAGTGATTTTATATCAGACATCTTATGTATTCAGGGGTTATTATTAGCACATTTGCAAGGCACAATCTCAAACTCGGGGCTGCTGCTAAGAAGTTTCTAACAGAAGAACCATTAACACTTTACCCAACTTGGGGATCGAACCTCACGCTAGATATAATATTATAATAATAAATTCCGCCTATAACTTGGCCCATCACTATCGAGTAATGTTCAGATGCGGCCCACTGACTCATGAAACGGATATTTTGTTTGAAGCGACTCTTTGTGGACTCAACATTGTGAAATTTGTTGACGTTCAACATTTCGATATTTTCCTTTAGCCGTCTTTAATGTTCAGTTTGGGGTTTTCAAATGCCTTGATGTGATTTGTTAGTAAAAGGTATTGTGGGGTCAAAGTTTACTTAGATTAATTTTATTGTGTAAATAGTCGACATTGTCGGGATACAGGGGAGTTACATAAATTGTATTATCTTGGCGGCTTAGCTAATTGGTCACTCTATAAGTTACTGTGTAAATGTAAGAAACTGTGATCATTATACTTGTAGGAATTGGTTGAATGATGTCAGGTGTAGTAGTTGGATGTGAGAATTCTTGTATTCTTCGAACGGTTAGACAGATTTGTACATGTACTGTTGTACACCCACATTACACCAATATGACGTTATTGAGTTCCGAAATAAATAGGTAAGTGGTGTGTGCATTGCTATGTACCGGGCCCAATTCCAAATACAGAGAATTTTCTTTTGGCTCGAGAATTAAACCTAGGACTGAAATTAAATTGTTTATAATTATTGCAATTAGGACTTTTCAAACACTTTTTGAAATAGATGACGTCGGCTATGCTTATCAGCCGCGCTTGTGACTACTATATTATGAGGCAGTTTGTAAAAATATATAAATAATAATTAAAAATATATTTTAATCGAAGTACACTACATAAGACAGCCAACATGGTACAACGATTTAAGCAGCTAGCACACGTAACTATTATATAGAACCTGTACCTCAGGCACTTCGCGTAGGTAGGTATGTTTTTTAGTTTATATTTAAAAGTTGCTTGTAAAAGTAAATTCTAATCAATAAACACAAGCAAAGTTGACTAAAATGTTTTTCTATGTATATTAAGATCTTTAATTCAAAATTAGAATGATAAAATAAACATTGACAAACATATATATTTCCTGTCGCGGGACTACTGGAAGAAATTTCTTAAGAAATAAGTAGTTCCTTTGTGCTCATGTTTCGTTTTTTCATTTATATCATCGTGTTTACTGGTGTGTACATAAATAAATAATAAAAAAAAAATTGAACGTGAAATATTTAAATTTCGCACAGACGTTATTTCCATAAACATTGTTTCATAAACATCCAAAAACATTGTACAAAAAAAAATCTTATGCATACTTTTCGCAAAAGATACGGTCGCCCCGCAAATAACATTGAAGTTTTATAACAAAATAAGAATATTGAAGAGGAAGGTTGTGCTATCTTTACCCCAATGAATCTTGTCCGATATTTAGCTGGGCCGGAAGGGACACCGACTACTAAATAATCAAGGGGCACCATTCATTGGAACTACGGACAACCCTGACCGGACAATACCGCGGTCCCTGATGTGGCTATGCAAGGGTTGACAAAGTAATTTAGTTAAAAAAATAAAATCGAAACATTATGTATGTTATATATGTATAATATTATGTATGTGTATGTTCATATATAATTTTATTTTTTCAAAGCTGCCTTACATTTATTACATTTATTATCTTTGTCGTAGGTGCGTTTAAAAACACAATTATTCACATGAACCAGCGACATGTAGTACAACAGTCGATCGCTAAACTAAAGTCGAAACATACTGTTATTAAAAAAAAATGGTAAGTGATAGAATAAAATATACTGGGATGAACATTTTAGTACTACGGTACACAGAGTGAGAAATACCTGTGAGTTAACTCACAGCAACAAAATTTGCCCTTATTGCTGATTGCATCTTAAAACGTGTAGGCAACCATGCTCACATCACTATCATCTTTACATTTTAGAAATTATTTGCCTTCTTAATACAGTAGGATATTCTATTTTATTATGATGTTGGCAACCCTACTCTGTGCCACATATTTTCAGGGTTGCCTCAAAATACGCAACATGTCAAATAAGTTAGAAGGTGTAGGTATGTATGTGTGTAACTCTACATGTATTGCTCTTTGACGTTTAAACTTGATTGGTATTCGGCGGTTCAGGATCAGTCAGTGAGTTTCTTATAAATTGTTTCTATCTTGTTTTTCTATCTTCGGGTAAAGTTTTGTGTATATAAAAGTAGAAGCTGCATTCTTGACAATACTAAAGTTCACGGTTATACTATCATATCGTGAAACTAGTGCTATGCATGCCGGTGTAAGTTCTATATCTAAATAAATGTCTATTATTTATTCTGTGAATGTGTTTTCTAGGTACAAATTATTTAGTGTCAGTTTGATGTTAAACAGTTTTCGTAAATTCTTTATTTGAGTAACTTACGCTTATGTCACGGGTATTTGTTTTTATCTGGATTTCCAGCTGGATGGAATTCGAAATAGTCCTATATTGGCGCAATTTGTAGAAATCTGATCAGCCGTTTAGATGTGAAAATTGCGGCAATGTTTATTAAATTAGCGTTTGACCCAAAAAGCATAATTTTAATTTAAAACAAAATAAAATTAAAAATATTTTGTAATTAGGAAAGGTGGACAGTAGCTACTTACTGCTTCTGTTTCATCAGTCCCCACGCCAAGAGGCCTTAATTGCCATATAGGTATATCAATATTTCTTACTTTCACGTTTGATCATAGCTTACTAACACTAAACCACAAAAAGCATAATATCAAAACATAATTTCAGAAACCAGTCTCCATTACAGCAACATAAGATTCAAGCCGTCACAGTGAACGGTCGTGACGTAACATTCTGCCGCAATCACCACTTAAATTAAGAATGAAAATAAAGCAGTAAAATCTCAAAAATCCACTCTACAATAAATTTTCTGAGCGAATTTAACATAACTTCATTCACTTTGTTCCGACTACCCGCAATTTACAAGACAAATTACACAAAGGCTATCTCGTCGAGAGCCAGGTGAACTTGGCTGTTAAATAAATAAAACTGCCGTCCACTATACAAAAACGCGGCCATTTTTTGTAGCGGCCGGGACGCGCGGTCCAACCGCCCGCTATAAATCAGCCCTTATTAATTTCATATCTTTCGTTTTATCTGTTTTGTGAACACTGAATAATATTAAATATGCTTGTATAAAGAATATTGGATGTGTTATAGATATATTCGTATAGTTGAATTGATTGTTTCTGTTCTAAGGTACAGGTGTGGAAACTTCTTACATCTAGTGATGGGCAGGAACTATCCAACGATTTATGTTTTTAATAACATTGCTGCGGTTATTTTGATTGGCTAGATTTTATTGAATTCAGTAATTAATCTTATTAACATGGATTCTATTATTAGGTACAGGTGAATGTTCTAGAGGCAATAATTTTTTAAATATCTTTCTTCTTGAAACTTAGGAGGCGTTTTTTACTTTATTATTGTGTATATATGTATCGCATCGCAAGCCCTGGCGTCCATACGGCTTGTATCAGTCATTGAAATAACTTCTTGATTTAGGTGGTATAAATTAAATTAAGTATTTTACATTTTAATGTGCTTAATTTATTTTTATTATAAACTTTGATTGTGTTTGCACCGCCGAGGATGGATTACGCAAGCCCAAATAATACATATATAAATATATTATAGGAATCGAGGAATATAGACCGGTAGAGAATTCTCCGCCCTCGCCGTTCGTTGTGAAACGATGAAGCAAAACTTCTAGTAAGCTTTCATTCTTGTTTCATTCAAGATTCTTCTAGTAATCTCACCGGAGATTAACCAACTACGCAGGAGATATTATAGAGCAAAAGTGTGTGCGCAAACACAGGTGCACTCTCTATTCCTTAACTCTTATAGTCCGATGGGACGGCAATCCGACACGACCGGATAGAGATCAAGCGCAGGACCAACGGCTTTACGTGCTTTCCGAGGCACGGTGTGTATTCACATACACGAAGATCCAGACCCGAAACAACTATCTGTAGATCATACAAATATTTGTTCCGTGCGGGAATCGAACTCGCGACGTAGCGCAGTAGTCGATTTCTCAACCACTGCGCCAACCGTGCCGTCAAAAAAACCCTATTTTAATATACAGATGAATAAGGCGAATAATAAGGCATCCCATAGAGTGAAACATATTCAGCAGTTGACGTGTACGGGCTTTCTGTATTAAGGTTACGACCAAAATTATTAACATCAAAGTTAAAATGTACCGCACGTTACAGTGACAGAGCTGGCAGATAATTGACGCCCAACTTTTCACTTTGTTAAAAGGAAAGTTAGTACTGGAACATGTACCTACTGAGTATTATACCTGTGTACTATTGAAATACTAATGAGCACATGCTTGGACTATGTGGAATCTATTTACTTTCTTTATTTACTAATAATTTATATAATATCGCGCTACTACGACTGCTAAATTATATACTTAACTAATATTAAAAAATATAACATAGTATCACGCCTGTATTACGTGAAGAGTTAGGTACAAGTTACTCTCGCACCTATATCTCACCTTAGCCGACGATTGAATCCCATGTAATAAGGGCCGAACCTATTGCCATCTACCGGACACAATTCCTATCTACGGATTTCAACTAAGAATTTTCTAACAAATAAAACAATCATACTGCTCGTTCCGGGGATCAAATCTAGGACCACAAGCTCAGCAGTCGCACTTGCGACCATTAAAACTACGTGGCAATAATAGCATGTTGGTCTAATTACTTATTTTACCCCGAAATCAAAATAACGAAGTCTCTAAAAGAGAAAGTTTTTACTCTGAGATTCTATTTTGTAAAAAAATATGCTAAAGAAATTTATTCTGCTTTCCTATTTAAAAGCTAAGGAAAGAGTTCTTATATACTCCGACTTCGTCGGCGTGGTCTATTGATTTTTAATTTATCCACCAAAAACCCCCGTCCTGTTTCAATCTACAAACATTTTCCTAGTGTCCCTTTTGTCATAAGAACATTTCCTTAATATTGTGCGTTGATAATATTTCAATTATTCAAATTATACGTTAAATAATAATTTAAAACATTGACAGTACGTTGATTACTTACATAAAATCGGCGTCAATATAAGTGTTCTCAATTTCATGAGAACACAATTAAAGCAAAAATGCATTTTAAAACGTGAATAATTTACCGTAATTAAGTTCGGCACTGCAACACCCGACATAATTACTTGTACATACTGTTCGAATAACTGCCATAATGTAGAAGTAACATTAACATCGACGTCACAGTTGATGTCGATAAATGTTTTTTGGTAAATTTTTCATTTGGTTGTTTAATAAATAAAGAATGCTAGCAATTAGTTAAGGGTATTTAATGAATTCCAATGGTGCTGGCGTTTTTGGAGCTGTAGTAAATAATTGTAGATTAATAATTTATTGGATAGTAACATTGATATTTCGTTTGTCAGCCTCGCATATTTTCGCATATGAATATTCCATTCCGTTTATTTTGGTCATCAACCTTTGCTCGCCTAAAATGTAACCATCTGACCCGTACTGGGAATAATCCTCGTATTTCACAGATCCAGAACAACTATCTGTAACTAAGTATGTGTGTGTGTTTTCGAACACTTAGCGCAACGGTCGATTGTTCAGCCACTGCGATAACTCTGAGGTCAATATGGGACTTAATTACGGGATCGGCAAAATGTGTTTGAGGAATACAGTTGTGATATGCTATTTACTTAACGGCAAATGAAAATTAATAAATTGCAGCGACTGACTTGATGCCTAACACACTGCATCCGAAATAAATAATTATTTACTCATTTGCATGCATTGACAATTAAAAATTTCCAATTTAAAACTCAAGCACAATTCATCGATATGTTCAACGAGATGGTACACGTACATATGTCTAGGTATACCATACCTACATTACATTTTATACTCGATCATACCCAATTGACCTTCGTAATTAAACTCATTAAAAAGTTAGAACACTCTAAGGGCGAAATCAAATCAATCAAAGTGCGAGCGAGCGCGCAATATAATGAGAATTTTGAACTAACGACCAGTGTGAACATCGTCCTAATTAATGGATGCCTGTATTAAGTTGCTGATGATGAATGGGTGTGTTGGGTCAAGGGAATGTGGGTACATGGGGATGGGGTCAAAATATTTTATAAGATTATTTTATGTTCTTTTAGCGGGTTATTGACAAATAAATTTTATTGTATTCTATCTGATTACGCGATCCGTTGTTTGTACAACGAGGCTGCTACGAGGTTGCTACGACGTAGTTCAAATACCTACGACGATGCCTACAAAGAGACATAATGAGAACCATAATATTTTTCGAGCACCTAAAGGGCTGAGGAATGTTATACCTTATTGCTTGATATAACTTCGATAAAATAATTATCATTACATCTAAAACACTAGAGCACACTTAACTTAAAAGCCCAAAAGGTTTTTAACTAACTTAGGAATTTCGCAACGGAAGCTAACAGAATTATGGCTAACAAGTTACAAATGCCATTAATGTGAAAGCACTTAAATTTGGACTAGCGCTTTGAATTTGATAAATTGAAGCCTTCCAGGACCGGAGATTAATACCAGTAAGCTTTCTAAATTATTGTATTTGTTGACGAGAATGCTTTGGCAGAATTTATGTAATGACATGATCAATTAAAAAATGCGATTGTAAAAGACGGCACCATTTACTATTTCACTCGCGGAACATATGTGTGAGTGTAAAGCAGTAATTCTTAATTTGTTCGCACAGTTCGGCACAGTTTAAACAGGCTAAAATAAATTTTGTAAGCCCGAAGTAAGAGACCAAAACCGAAAAGTACGTCAGATGTAATATTTATACAAACGGAGTGAGTAGTTCAAATGAAGCGGGTATGAGAATGGATGCGTGAAGGAATCGAACCAATGACGCGGAGATTTCGTTCTACTGAAAGCCTTCTTTATGCTCTTGTTTTAGATTAAGTTTTACTTGATGATTAAATAAACGAAATTATATCATTGTATACTGTTTTCTCATGGTAACGTAAACAATATTTCGGATATGTAACCAATAGTTCCGTTTTGGACCATGGATAAAAATGGCAAACATACATTAACACTGCTGAAGAGAGGACCAGATTTAAATATATTAACTGAATGTTCTGGTGGCATTCACTCACATATGTTAATACGTTTAAAAACAGTTTCTTAGTAATATCATAAATAAGAAAGTGAAAGATTACTTCAGAGGTATTAGCAAAACAAACAGATGCAGTCAGCAAACTAAAATAAAGGATCGACACATTGGAGGACCGCCAGCTCCCAAAGCCACTAAACAATCCATATGAGCGAAGTTTTACTTTTGTTGCGAACGTTACCATATTGAGCTGTGATGTATGTCAATCGTTTTTCCGATGCAGTGTCATGCAAATCTTGTTGTATAATTATTTAAAATGTTTTATTTGCATACATATATTTTTAGAACAGTTCAGTACTTACTGAATGACCTTTTACAAACAGTGCTATTTCGATTAATAAAATAAAGTACCTCACCAAAACTCATGCCAACCACTGCACATTACCGCCATCTATAATGACACCTCTTACAACCACATTACAATTCAGCGCTTGCAGCGACTATCCGCTATAATATGTGGAACATTTTTGCATGATCTAATCTCTACGCGGTGCAGCGCTGAAGCGCTATCGAATTCAGCAGCCGTCTTGCAAGACAAACGATGGCGGGGCGAGGGTTGAATAATTCATACAAATCTGATCTGCGGGTAGGCTAATATTTGTTGGAACGCCTGCAGAAGTACCTACTGCGTTACTAAGTCAGTGTTAGTGGTGGTTTTTTTTTTCCATCATCCAGGTTCCAAAATGCAATCAAGTTTTGGTCAAGATAAAATGTTTTTAAACACTTCGATTAGATCATACACAGTTCAGCCAGATCAGTAAAACAGTTTAAAGTTCTCTGTCTTCGTGTAATTTAGTACATTATCGTCTTTGTCATATTAAACTAAACGACACGGTTGACGCCGTGGTTGAATAAATCGGCTGTTACGCTACGTGATACATGTTCGACTCCCGCACGGAACAAATATTTGTTTGGCTTTAAGATTCCTTAAGTTCCAAGTCTGGGTGCAATCAATGTTCCATGAATTATTATGTTGAAGACCCAACATTTAAATGCATATAAATTACGCGATCATATAAACAGGATTATATCCAGTGCCGGATTAACCACGTAGCAAGAGTAGCAATTGCTACGGGCCCCGCGCAAAATGGGGCCCCGCGTATCCAAACCCGCCCACCTCCGCCTCAGCGTAATTTTTTGGGTTAATTTATTAAGAAAATATAACACAGAATTTCATACGGTAACGCACAAATTCTACAAAAAGTCACTTTATACTTAAGAGGCCATAGCAGATCAAGAGCCCCCGATAGAATTTGCCACGGGCCCCGTGCTTGCTTAATCCGGCACTGATTATATCCGATCGATTCGCCTTATTGATTAGTTGACGGTAATCAATTAATGGTTGTTCGACTGAGCAGAAATAATTGTTACCATGTTGCCCTTTATTAAACTAATAGTTAATGTTATCAAGTACTTAAACATAATGAATATGGAATTTGGGTATCAGTGAAATAATCATGCTATGAAGGGATTCCTTGGTAGGCTTACGTGATTCTCTTCAAAGGCTTCAGGCATAGTAATCGTGCCGTACAACCGGCGTGCATGTGTGATAAGATGCATGAAAGTGAATGAAACAAAAGATGTATGTAAGATCTTGTACCACGTGGTGTTCTGTAGTGTCTGATAATCTCTACGGACAACGGTGCAATGTTATCTATGAATGTTAAATAATATTCAAATAACGCAATTACTGATTGCCTTTTCAGGTTAAGCTCTATATCGTTTTTGGATAAATACAAATAGGCATCCATAAATATTTTCAAACAAAATTCAACTTTTAATATAATTAACAATATTGTGTAGAACTTTATATATCCGTTAATTGGTACTGTTATGAAATAAAATGTTGTTACTTTCATAAAATGTTTTTGTTAATAAAATAGGTTTCCATTTTTGTTGAACATACCTATGGTTATTGTCAATTTGCTGTACATATTTATTTTCATAATTACGATTATGGTTTATAAAATTATAATAATCATAGATTATTATATAACCGCTTTGTCAGTATACAGTCAAAAATATAGGAGTACACTTTAATTAAAATATAAGTACCTAATTCCATCTTATGAGGGGCTTGCCTAGAGTCAACGAGGGTCTAATTTCAGCCTTATTATTACCTCTTGCACTAGTCATCAAGTTCACTGTAGCGAGAACGCCTCGCCAATTTATAAATAATTGGTTTTACAGACCAATTTAAACAATTATTGACGTCACGGTTGACGCAGTGGCTAAGCAATTAGCTTTCTGCGTTAAGTGTCGCGGGTTCGATCCCCGCACGGAACAAATATTTGTATGACCTACAGATAATTGTTTCGGGTCTGGGTGTTTGTGTATGTTAATATATGTGTTTGTAATCACACCCACGATACAGGAATTATTCCTAGAGGGGCAACGTTTAAAAAAAAACGTTTAAAAAAAAAAAATATAAACCAGGTCAAAGTAAGCCAGCGTCAACATTGTCTGTCAAAAATAATGTACATATTACGTGTGAAAAATATTTATAAATCGTATAAATCGTCGTCTTACGTGACGTATTTGGAATGCAAAGCGGAAACCGTTGGAAACAAGAAGGAATCAAGAAAAGTTAAAAGTTTTTCATTATTTTGCTTGAAAACCTAAATAGATTGTTTAAAAAAGAAAATACGTTTTTAGGAGACACGATTGTGGCGGATGTGAATTCTTTAACAATGTAAGTCTTATTAAATTAATCAATTATTTAATAACAATCAAATGAAAATTGAATCATAACTCCTTAAAAGTTTACACTTAGCTCAAGAATGTAACTATAGTATTACAATTTTCATATTTTCAATTATATTATATTTAACGGACCTAGAATAACATACAGAATATGTATATAACTCTTGTAAAAAGTTCAAGTACAAAAGGTTACGTTCACTTTTGATTAACTCAACAACTCTTTGGAATATACATATACATTAAACATGTCTGAGTATAAAACTAAATTGGCTACGTTACGTTAAATTAAGACATTATTCTCAAAATTGAGTCAGCCTTTTAGGGACATATTAGAGAGGTAATTTTTCATAATATTCGAGAAATTATGAAGGCTGAGTGTCAAAGTCTGGATGGAAATGAACGCGGCGGCCGTTGAGTGGCCCCTGAAGATTTTGTTAACATCTTGGGATAAGTACACGAGCGGGTGAAACGCTACGATTTATTTGCGTGTAACATAGCATCACGCAGG
This sequence comes from Shargacucullia verbasci, assembly GCA_947562105.1. Taxonomy (NCBI): domain Eukaryota; kingdom Metazoa; phylum Arthropoda; class Insecta; order Lepidoptera; family Noctuidae; genus Shargacucullia; species Shargacucullia verbasci. The sequence continues at coordinate 12,128,463 of OX387301.1, forward strand.
CGAAGGGTTACATGGAGGTGTACTTATTGTACAAATACCACATTTTCCCGATACCAATAATAAGTCCCGTGCAAAAGAGGCGAGCTTTTTTCCATCTATCATATTTAATTCTAAACTCTGGGGTGCTATTGAAGATATTCTAACAGAAATATCAAATTTGTTATCGAGTAATCGAACTCAGAACCCACAGTTTGTACCCGTGCTTACCGTACCACTAGATCCGTTAGGCAGTTATTAAAAGATTACTTGCTCGGTATAATACAATTGTCTTCATAATTTAATTTTCTTCCAATGCGTAACAAAGGCCTGCTAGACAGATATGATGAACAGATATGACATAGCATTGTCTGATCATGACAATATTATCTAGTTGTTCAACGGAGTGGTTTGTTTTTATTAGTGAATAATAGGATGCTACTGCTCAATTACTCATACCTTAGATATGATCCCAAGTCATATTTTATCAGAACCACAGAAGAAAAGGGGATAGTCTATACAATATGTAACATAAATAATGCACACATTTTAACATCCAAATTAGAATATTTAATTATAATCATAATACATACATTGAAATTTTACTTTTATGTAGGTACTTAAATATTGGTTACTTTTTTAAGCACTTATATTTACTCATTGTGAGCGATTAGTATGGGCACATTACAAATATACGCACGCACATTAATTACATTAATATACATTCGCACATGTAAGACGAGCGACCGCAACTGTCAGTGGTGAAAACAGCCGACAGTACATTGTTCAACGAAGGGTGACCGTTATTTACTTCATTTGAGTTATTTTTAATTTAATACTACTTTTAAGTATTAAATGATGACTGAAATCGATTCAGTAAAGGATTCAAATAACAAATTACTTTCAGAGTGCTTTTGTCATGTAACATGTTGTATATTTGCTGGGAAAACATCACAATGTCCAAAACAGCGATCCAAGAACATAAAACAATTACAATTATTGTCCACAACATTGAAACGTGAAACTACAGTGAAAATAATTTTGTGGTATGTTTACCACTTATGTTTATGTTGTGGCACTGAAAACACGAAACAAAACAAACCTCGATTATTAACCACAGCCCAGTACCTATATTAACATAGCAATAAACTACTCTAGTCCCACTATCAGTGGCGACCGGTCTCGCGCCGGTCACCTAAGCACTAGTTAATGTTTAGCTCATAACTGTATTTGGATCTAGAAACGAATGGAGTTTTAATACTATTGGCGGATTATCAGTGGGAAAGGTGATTCTATTGCTAATTCTGATTGGAAAGTCAATTCGAAACTATAATAATAACTTATGGTGTTATTTCAGGATAATCTCATTATTCTGTGCAGGGTTTAGGATCGGTTTTGAAATAGCGATGAAATCCCGATCATTGATCCCGGTTAATTAAGTAAACACACAGGATAGGATTATGTTAAGTTAGTACGGTTATCTTATTTCCCTGAACGTTGGGGGGTGGTCACTAAGTTATAGCAATAGCTTCGGGTCAAGGAGCTCCATAAAATAGGTTTGAGCTCCACGATGACTGATGCATGTGTGCTGTCAGTTGGGACAGGTTAACTTAACATGGCCATCTTCATCAAAAGGTGATTTGATTTTAAAAAAAAGGCCAGGCCCCTACAAGTTCTCAGATGATATTAAATACATGTTTGGACTTTAAAAAAGAAACCTGAGTTTCCTGTAAAGAATAATTTACACAAAATAAATAAATATTTCATTATTATTTAATTTCAGCATGCAGTCCTTATATTCTTTAGGTTAATTGACAATTGGACCATTCTCTAAAGAGATCAGTGTTTTGACTGATATGGCATCTCACTCCTTCTAACCGTACTATAATACCATGAAATAAATTATCAGCATTCAGTCAACAAAGCATGGGAGCATCTTTAACTAACTAAAACTCTACCATATTTAAGAAACTTAAGGATCAAGAAAGTGATTAAGACATAGCACGGATAAAATCAAGCGTTTTAACGCCGCGTCTCACCTACTCGTGTACAATAATATACTTTTAAATTACCGACGAGGGCGCCGAGTTAATTAAGCTATCCTTTATTATAATCGGTCCCCGTGAGCTTTACTTTCCACCAGACATTCCCCCTTAAACTACGCTCGCTGGCCGCTGATACCCTTTCTATAACGAAAACATAAGTTGAAAAGTACCACTCCTCATAACGCGGGAATGGATGCTTATATGTACACTTCATACATAGAAAATATTGGTGTTTGGAATTGGGTCCAATCGATGTCAATACGCGCGCCTGTGGCTGTACAATACAGTACACCTCTGTCTTGCCCTTCAGGAAATACACGCGTGATGTATTTGCTAGTAGGTGGTTCTTTTTTTATCTAGAAATCGTTTCTTGCTTTTCTCCAGCCTGTATCGTGGGTACAGTTTACAAATGTATATATCACACACAAATATACCTCAAACCCCATGAATCTAATCTGCAATACGTAGCGCATGAATCTTAGCAACTGTCATCATCAACCGTGCTGTCAATGCAAGTGGGTCTCGACACTTAGCTTCCCGTTTTATTTAAACCGATATATCGTAGTAACATTTTGTGAGTCTTAATTTAAGTACATTCTTCCAAGTAAGTCTTCTGAACTTTCTTCTATAATGCGGATATGCTGAGACCCTTTATACTTTCTTCATAATTATATAGGCACTCCCTTTTTAAATTACGTCGCGGTTTCAAAAAGAAAATAAAAAGGGGAAAATGTATGCATTGTCCTTTTCTTTTGCGATCTCTGTGGTACAAAAGTGGTCGCAATGTCTGTCGTTTTTGTTTGAATTGTTATTTTTTCTTTGACATTTGAACTATTTTTTGTAAAAAAAAAAACGTTTCTTAAGGAAATCTGTAAATATTTTTTTTTTTGGCGTTTTAATTGTTTTCTTTGATGTCGTGATTCTGTGGATGGCATTTTTTTACATAACTGAATATTGGCGAAAACTGGGAATGCTACAGCAGCTATTCAGATTGTATAAAGAGGAAGGGTTTATTAAAAATTAACCCGAAACCGTAAGTTATGAACGGCGAGTTCGGACTATGGTTTCTTTTCCTGCTAATATAATTAATTTCCATGGAACCGATTACAATAATTAAAGTCAAATGTGGATAAGAATGAATAAATCACACTAAATGTCCCTCTCACAAGCTCTTTCTTACTCAAGCTTTATATTGAAACTCATAAAAAGCTTTAGATACTATAAGACAATTTAGAATGATACAATTATCTTAAGCTTATAATTTTGAAATATCCAGAACGACTCAAAACAAGAATGAATGAATATATATTAAGGGAAGCCTCTCTAACCTTTGACGACACGGTTGGCGCAGTGGCTAAGTGATTAGCTTTCTGCGCTACGTGTCGCGGGTTCGATCCCCGCACGGAACAAATATTTGTATGATCTACAGATAGTTGTTTCGGGTCTGGTTGTGTGTGCATGTGACATGTATGTTTGTAAACTGTACCCACGATACAGGAGAAATCCTAGTGTGGGGCAACGTTTTTTTTTAAAAAAAAAAAAAAAAAAAAAAAGAAAAAGAAAGAAAGAAAGTATCCTAGCCTTTCAAATTCAGTCGTTTTTATTCTATTACCAAAAAGCCTAAAATATGACCGGGGGTAAAGTCTCTCTATCTCCCTCTATCTCTATCTATTGCGACCATTTTTTGGCCTCAAGAACAAACAAGATTATCCCTGGATGCATAGAAGCAGCCTTCCTGAGGTAGATACTTAAGGATACCTAATACGACATTTGGACGCCGTAACTGGCTGATTTTTCCACCACAGCATAGACAATTTCCATGGGAGAGTCATATGATTCTCAACACGACAAAGACTGATATTATGTTAATAAATAAACAAACAAAATTACACACAATAACCTTTCCCAATCATTGTCTGCAATAAATCCAAACACGATACCATACTTCAACCCGTAACATTCGGCCGTCAATTTCAACGGTCATTGTGACCCCACTGAATAAACAGTAAGTGTATTGGGCGCAAAACAATGGCTACGATTCGTCCCCAACTAATTCGATTACGTCGGTCGGCTGCGAAAGGACCGTTAGCGGTGGAGGGTTGAAAGGATTTCGATGAACGGAGACAAATCGACGGCGAAACGTAAAAGCGGCCAACTGAGAAATACGGCTATCTGGCATTTTGTCAATGTACTGGTGGTGATAGCAGTGTTGTTTCTGAATCAAATATTTTTTGGGTTCACATCATACTTAGTTTTATATGCAGTTGTGTCTTTTTAATTATTGTAACTATTAACATGCAATATAGCCTCGTCAAATGTTCCGCTATGTAATATAAATTCTATCATAAAGCTGTTGACCGTTATGCGGTAACATATCTTAATAGTCATAGCAGCGTATGAGCCAAAAAAAAAAAACCACCCACTTACGCGCTGTGATACGGTGTAGTGGACACAAATTTTTACTAAATACTGTTATCAGGACTGCAAAAGATAGAATCCTGGGTAACCAAAAACCTTAAAGACTACTAAATGGTTATCATACTGAAAATATAATGTGATATATCGCCTCTCTCTACCTAATTTATCGAAACCTAACCTATCTAATAAAGTAGTAAGCGCTATTACGACCTTTCAGAGAGTAATCTTTTAATTATTATTTATAAAATAATAATTTATCCTGCACTGCAGTAATCTAAGGCTTATAAAATAATTTGTCAATCTAATTCCAACCCTATCTTGGATAGAGAGACCCTGTCTATTTTTTCAGTAAATATCTGCTGATTCCCTAAAAAATAAACAGATGTGGCGCCAGGGGAGGTGCGACATGACATTAATGTAATACCGAGCGATCAGAATTATTGTTGAGACTAAAATAATATATCAACATTTGGCGACACAAATTATTTCTCAACATTTACTTTCAATTCTCCTCTGAGAATTACATTTTCGTGGGGCGTTTTTAGGTCGGCGTTGAAGTGGCATTTCGATAGCCCTTGGCTTATCCTAGTGTTTAGTGTTTACCCTAAAGATTTAGTAGAGCTTCTATTTTAATCTGTAATGGATATAGAAGGTCAAGTAGCTAGGCGGATTGGCTCTCAAAGTAATTTCTTAAATGTCAGGCACAAAGATTGCTTTTTTATTATTATATAATTTTTAATGTGGTGTTGGAAGAAAATGGTGTTTTTTTTTTATATTCTTCTTTATATTAACTCTCTGTCTGTTTCAAGTATGTTCAGTAGAACATTTAAACTTATTTTTACTTCCAAAAATAAGTTCAAGATCCGATTTCAGTATCTTTTATCCATCTTAATACAAATGAAAGTAACTTTGTCTGTTTGTTACCTCATCACGATTAAACCTCTATACCGACTAAACCAATCGTTATGAAATTTTACAAAGCGGTACCCTGGGATCCGAAGAAGGACATAGATTTATTTTTTACTATAGCAGCAACAGCAATTTTCAATAATTGATCAAAATTTAAATACTTCATATGGTGTTATTTTCAAGGATAAGGGTGCTGATGGTACCCAGCACATTAACGACCACTGCTGAAAATAGGCCTCGTTATCCACCCGTTCAATGAAAAGTCGTAAAGATTTTTTCATAATCCAAAAACATTTTTATTGGAACACGATATGGTTGAATAAATATCATGAATAATGAAGAAATCTTAAATCCTGATGTGAAAAATGTAGTATTTTATTTTAAAGCACATTCACACAAATTGGTTTAAGAAAAAAAAAACAATCATTCGTAATCACAAATTGTATAGAAGTTTCACATTTTCTGAGGCACAAGTCTTTATCATTGTCGGGATTTCTTAACCATGTAATGACATTCGACCTATGTACATATTATTTCAGGCTTACCTATTAATATTAGTTTTGCATATTTTCGTAGACGATTTCAGAAATATCGTCCTATCGGTTATCAATAATATATCTAAACAAAATAATAGATATAATTAAATTGTAACAATGTAAAATCTGTACTGTAAATATTTTGGGACAAAAGTAATTGCTAAATCAATCATTTTTAGGATCATTGTATGTTTGTCCTTGTCGGTGTTTGTACACGATACATTTCAAAACTAAGTACTGTAATGTATTGAAAACTGTAGACCACTTAAATTGCTTTCCATCAGACAACATCAGGGTCAAGAGCGAATCAAATTTCAAATAAAAGAAATAAGAATTAATAAGAAGTAAACTAATCTCATTCCTAAAGTACGATTTGAAACTTCAAATAATAATGATTGAATGTTATTGTTATAACAACAAATTATAATAATTTATTAAAAGAGCGATGGTCTGTTTAAAGTCTTATCATTACATGTCAATTGTATGAAGTTAATGAAAATCATGATTATAAGTAGTTAAACCATTGTTTTTTTACGTACCTAAATAGAATTTCAACGTGGTAGTTTACTTACTTTATAAAAAGCTAAGAATCAAGAAAACAGATTCTACAAAAAACAACGTTCCACAAAAATCTTTTATGAAAACAAAACTAGTTTTTAAATTAAATTATAATGAACTAAAGCACTTTGACGTGGGAACGAAAATTAAAACGTTTTTTATTAAGCGCTTTGTTGAAGTAACTAAATTTATATTTACTTAAGTGACTATTTTATTTCATTAAAGTTTATATTTTTTTATAGTTATAAAATTTAAAATCTAAATATTTTGGTTGCTATTTTACCTACATGGTATTTTACCTACAAATATGCTATCCTTTAACGTTTTAATGTCTTTACAGACACCGGGAATATTTTTGAGGATGCATAATTGGACAACTAATACTTATGAACAGGATCTTCGGAGATTCATTCTCAATTTCTTTTACTTATAGACTCGACGAATAAAGTATCTCTGAATACCGTCTCACGCTACGTGGCATACATTAAGGACATGTCAGCAGTTGAACATTAACCCACAAAGTAAAACAGAAGGTTAACCCCACACAACGTTTAATTCGAGCTCTGTAGATCCCAGCAAAGGATAGGTGATTTCGATGAACAAACAAACGTTGCGTTGTTGCGGGGACATACGATTACTTATATGTCTAATAAACTTTAAACAATTTGGTAATTTTAATTACGTATATAAATACAATGTTACTAACTATTTATTACTAACCTACACAAACCAATTTTCATAAACTCATGAACGCGCGATCTTGAACACCTGTTCATGATCGAGCGTTCGTGAGTAATAAAAATGGTCCTTTTGTAATTTGTTGTATTTTGTGGTTTAGTGCAGACTTGTTTATTCTTATCTAGTTAGTTATGACATTGGATAGCTTGGATATTTATATCGGATCGCTAACTTAATATGTGCTCAGTTTTTTGCTAAAATTGTGGTTTATTTTGTTGTTCTTTATTGTGTGTATTTTATGAGGAGAGTAGATTTAGTGTTTTAGATAGCAGAGGATTTATTTCGGATCACTTATATTTGGGATTTTCGAAGCAGAATGAAATTTCATAGAAGGCGGTAAATTTTGTTACGGCTTCAGTAGAAATTGATACGGCAATAGGGAATAGAATGTTCGCGTTATCATGATAGCACCAGGCTTTATACTGACCGGATTTTCAATTGAATCAGATTTCATAATCTATTTATTATAACAAGACAGAATGGTCTATAATAAACTAAAAACAACAGTGTTACCAGCGCCCACACCTTCATCAAGGAGACTTAGAGATTGGTTTGTTTATCTAATAACGTAATAAAGGTAAACAAAAATGTCCCGGCAAACATCATTTCCCTAAACGGTTCCACCAGTTTGTATAACTTTATAAATCTGCCACCACGAAGCAATTCGTTGCCTTTCCCGACATTTCGATTCGCTTCCGTCCCGCCCCTAGGGACAAATCTTACCAGCGTCACGTAAAGCAATTCCAACTATTTTGCAAACCGCGGACCTCATTTCCTCACTGAGAGTTCCAATCGCGAGTATTTTTAAAAAGCCACTAAAGAGGTTCAGCCAACGCAACGGGAGCCGTAATAAAATCAAGCCGGTTGCGAGCGGCCGGAAAACGTCGCTGAATCGAATTCCATCGCGTCGCTTTTGAAGGAAATTGGGTTGAAACATCGCGGAGACATCGACAGAAAATGTTGTGCCCTTAATTTGGAGATGGTGACGTCGAGAAGTGCGCTGAAATCAATTTGCGTTTAATGCAATAAATACAGCTGCACTATTCTGGAAGCACCTCACTTCTGTTAGTGCAGTTTCTGTCAGACAGCTTTTTTCGAAAGTAGTGAGATGAATGTTATGTGGATCGAGACTTGAGTTTTTACAGAATAACACAGTTTTTTCTAACCATCAAATTTCTTTTAGTGCTTTCAGTTGTAAATTTAAAACGGTTTCAGTCGAAGTAATAAACGGTTCTACTAGTTTGTTAACAGCGAGTGTAAAATGGTTATTCGTCCTAAATAATGATGCTCATTAATTAAACACAAAAGAATAAAACAAAAGGTTTCCAAACATTGTTTTAAAACGCAAAACATTTCAACATTTCCGTTGTTTCTCTAAATCATACCAACGTTAGGTTATTTAGGCCTTATAAAAAGTTGGAAACAAAAAACAACGAACACGCATGGGCCCTAAAAAGTAAAGTTTCGAACATTTTGACCCCAAAAAATGAAATATGGGTTGTAACATACCCCTGGGCAATAATTCCAGGGAACACCGATGTCAAGACAAAAATAAAAAGTTCTTTATCATCTTTGTCTGAATATATTGAGCCTTTTCAGGAAGAAAAGTGTAAGCGCCTTTATTACTATTTAATACTTTAACAACAGCATCACGCCTCTATTCCCCGAAGGGTTAGACAGAGGTGTACTTTTGTAAACCCAGATTTCGCCTGGTGAACCTGTTGCCATTTACCGTTGTTCGAAACACCATACAGATAAACCCAATAACACTTTGGGGAGTCCGACCCCCTGAATCAAACTCAGGACCTCACACCACTAGACAATGAGGCAGTATCATATTTTTACAATAATTAAGTACTAGACCAGGTAGTTTTGAACATAATCATGTAAATACTTACGTTTGAATTTTAAACAAACTCTTCCATAAATTCATTACATTACATAATTTGATAATCCTTTTCAAAAAAAAAAAAGATTGCAGTGGCGGTGCTTAGAACGTTCTTTTTGAAAAGGCTGTGGTGGCGGGCCTGACGTTACCCTTTGAGAACAACGGGGAAGTTTTTCACATTAGTGTCACCGAGTTTAAGTGGCGTGCTTAGTCGTTGTGTCTGATGTCGCGGAAAGAAATCTAGAATTAGATACGCCTTTGCAATTTGTTACGTGTTCCTAATGTAGAATCGTAGGTACCTAACACAGTTTTTGTAGAACTGTTTTCTTTGTAGGTTGAATATTATATATTCTTCTTCTTAGCGTGTCGATGGAAAATTAAATTAGTTTGGCCCAAAATTACGCCACACGGACATTACATATAACATCTTATATTAAGCTTCCTAATAATTAACACTCTCTTATGTATAATTGTATAATCAATTATATTTTAAGTTTTTTTTTAGTAGTTCTTTATGAACATAATTTATTTTTTATGATGCCCCAACACTATTATTTTATTGTACATGTGAGGTATCGACAGTTACGAAAGATCATTGCGCATCGGCATTAGCTCGATTAGCTCAACTTCCCTTCTGTAACCGCCATTGGTTAAGCTTTGGAAGCTGGCAGCTTAGTTTAATAACGTGATAGCCTTTGGAGTAAATGGTGACTTCAATAGGGTATTAAATGGATTATGTACTGTCAATATTGTTACTATAAGATCGTAATCAGTTAGGAATAGATCTCCAACTGTGGATAACGATGGGTGAGTTGATTGATTGTTACAAGCATCACGCTCCCATACGTGATGTTTTAGTTTATATGTAACTATACTTATAAACCGTATTTTGTAGACGTAACGAGCGGGAATCGAACTCGTGACAAGTAATTAATTGTCTAAAAGAAAAACCAATAACTCTACTCGACCCAGTGATCGAACACAGGACCTCGTTCTCAGTTGATGCGCTTGTGACCATTAGACCAATGGGGAAATAATAATTACTAATTAATTCTAATTACAATATATTCTTAAATATATAATATTTTAATGTAAACATCAGATGTTAAAGTGTTATACACAAGGTTAATATATAGACCACATTATAATTTTAAAATCATTTGGTGAATATTGTAATAATAATATTGGTGAAACATAAATGAATAATGGTATTTACGTTTGTTACAAACTTTTTAATATCATACGCACTCACAGGCTCAAGCGACGGTTTGTTGTCTGTCTAAATCATAATTATTTTCATTAAACAAAAAGGTTTTGTTTTAGAACTAAAACATCCAACCGAAAACGTAAATCGGCTACATATTGCATAGATTATCGTGACAGGAGCGGGCAAAATGACCTTAGTGATTGTGAAATTTGGAAGCGTCAGCAGTAGTGCGACGCTAAAGTTGTCTCATTCTGACGCTGACATTGACGTCAACGTTGATGATAAAGTTGACGCTAAATGTGAAACGAACGCGGACTAACGCTCTCGAGAATAGGCTCTAAGTAAACAATAACCATTAACAATTATATATATTTTTTCTGGGTATATAATCTTAATTAAACTTAAATGTCACAGTATAATTCTATGTAACATTTCGATTATACTGTATGTAGATTTTCCAAATCGAATCTATTGATTGTAAAGCTTTAATCTAGAAGACTTTGAATTATAGAAAATTTTTACGTCGGTACATTAAATAGCATATTGTCGCCTAAGTAACAGTACTGTGCAAGTAAAATTTGATAAGTTTTTAGAAGAGACAAGAACCTATTTATCTCTTACGAAAAATTTCGTAAATGTGTAATATATACATAAATACAATACAATAGACTACAATACAATATACAATACACTTTATTGTACACCATTTACGAAATATTTTTCATAAGATATAATCAGCTTTTCGTCACTTTTGGAAACGAATCAAATTTTATTTGTGCGGTATTGTTATCTAAGCGACGAAATAGGAGGCTGTTATATAAAAAAATCTCAGTCAACGTTTTAAAAAATATGTTGATGATTGGACGCGTCAATACAATTGAGTAAATATGTAGGCATCAGAAAAGTATTAAAATATTTTACATTTAATTAATTATACCAATTATAATTTAACATCGAATTTCATTTCAGACAGAATCTATCCTCACATATAATATTCTGTAACACAGAGCCAAATTCTAAGCACACAATTATAATTCTCGTTATGGCACTAACTAAGTACTTAAGTATACATGTTAATTTAATAATTATGTAATTAAACTAAGTTGTTAACGTTAGATTAGTGATATGGTTACATTTTGGTAATATTTAATTAGATAAGTTTGGTTTAAGTACCTAAACATTGTCTAAGAGAAGTGAACAATCATTTTGTTGTATGCGCAATTGCGTTATATAGCCCGCCCCGAACTGTTAATTACATGTTTAGTAATGAGATTTACAGATTAAATGACTGTTTGATAGCATAAGTTAATCTCAAATACTTTGTATATTTCAAGAAAAAAGAAAAAAAAAAACATTATTTTTGAAACATGGAGAAACCCGATCAGAGAGGAGGTGTTCTTTAAGCTGAACTAATTAAGGAAAAATCTTTGTAATTAATGTTTTTATTCGTACCTACCACAAAACTCGTTTGTGGTTAGACTATTTTACTGTAATCATTTCGTAAAATAAACATGTAATAATATGAGATTCTTTAGAAATCGTAGAGATGTTATATGGTAATGTTATGTTACAAAAATATATTATTCATGAGAAATTCGAGAAACGATTAAATAGACTAGTAATTATAACACAGTCATAAACATACAGTATATTAATCCTTAACTAAATAAAACGATGTTATTAGGAGATATAAAATGCATAATAATAATACTTTAGCAATGGTTTGTGACGGTTCTTCTACAGCGGATTAATATTGGATGTGACTTGACTTAACAATAATTTAGGTATCTATTTAATTTACAGAACATTATTTATTTAACTGCAAAATACCACCAAGCAATTAACTGAGATATTGTATTATTAAAATGACGTTTGCTCTGTAATGTTTGATAGAAAGAGAAAAAAGTCCTTTTTACATACAAAATTACCGTTTTGCCAATTTTGTATGTGAATCTATAAATTTTCTTCCTTGTAAAATCGTTGAACAAATTTAGTGTTTGAATGCTGCTTATACAAGGTAGAAGACCAAGAAAGAAGAACATACGTGCTAGTATTTCACAGTAAACCTTGAAAAAAAAAAAATGAGAAAAATAATTCGTACTGTTTTCTCCAACTCTGATATTATATATAGCTGTCTTTCTTAGATACACCATTTTATTTATTTTTTTCTTCTTCCAAGATTTATGCTCGGTTGTTCAGTGGCGTCAATTCGACGATTTTGGGCGCCGTCAGCGGTGCGTTTGGCAACAGTAATGGATTGAACTTAGCGGGCTTCCTGCATGCACCCACGCGTAGGAGGCCGCGCTTCGCCGCTATTATCAGTAGCAAGGTTACTGATAATATGAATGATAGGATCTGTGGAAAATTAGATAATTGATTTAAGCATAAAAATGAAAAATATATTTCATTATTAATTTTAATTATTAAGTATTATTGTTTTGTATGAGAAATCATAATGATATTAAATTCTCAAAAACAATAAATAGTACAGGAGACTATAACAGGCAGCATTATATATGTCTAGGTCTATAGTCCATTAATGAGTCAATTATATGTATATGTTATGTATGTCTCTTACAATAGAAAATATCATTGGATACCTATGCATCAACACCCACCGTTTCTAGGTACCTAGTAATTACTGCAAAATTCAATTAAAAGCAGGGTTGATTCTAGAACGTATGAAGGAGGATAATAGTTAGTTATATAGGTACACGTTACTTATAGCATGATATGGAATATAGGGATAAATACGAACTTAAATCGAAATATTAATACACGCTTAATACATTTACAATGTTGCTGTGGTAAATATTCTACATGATATATTTTAAATGAATTTAAAGATAAACTCAGACTCAAACAAACTATTTTACATTTTTGTTAAAATAATTCGCAAGAATATAATATGAATTAAAACCACGAAATCTCATTAGTATAAGCCTCAAGGCTTTACTTTTAATGCGTACAAATACATATATTTAATTTATAAATATAACATTTTTTATTTAATTACGTAGATCAGCTTTTTTTGGTAAGAAAGTGAACTGACATGTCATAATTATAATTAAGTTAAACAATACAAAGACATTGTTGTCCTTTTATATTCTGTTGGACAAACCCAGAACGTGATCGAAACGTCAAATCGAACTTCATTAAAATTCAATACTTATCTTCTTAACCAATACGTTAAAACAAAGATAACCAATATATTGCGTAAACCTAAAATATAACACACTGTACTTACAGCTGAGATCCCAAATGTGGTAAACACTTCATATGACATAAACATTTTCAGCAATTACTTGTCAAAACACAACAAAACTAAGAAAAAAATGTAAACATTTGGTGCGCACGCGACTGTTCACTCACTAAGAACACACTACTTTACCTGGAACACACAACAGTACGGAGTACAGGTGTGTTATACCCGATGGACGCACTTACTAAGAATGGTGACACAGTGTAGCGATTTGAGGCGTAGTGGGAAAACAACTCGTAGTATGTCATAGTACAGAGCGGCAACGTCGCGCGCACACGTCATTTGAAACAGGTTGCATGCGCACGCGATCACCTTGCCTTTTTTATCTGTGGCACAGTTATTTGAGCACTTCCTTTGTTTTATTTGGGAAGTAACTACTAATTCATTATTAAATGATTAGGTTCCTTATGAGTAGTACAAAACAACGCAAAAGTTGCATTGATATAACTCTGCCTCGGCTCAGTAAATGTAGGCAATATTAACTTTTCTAGCAGGTACCGTGTGGCAGACATAGCAGGTGCTCTACTTTCTGTTATACTTTGACTCATCGTGTCATGAAGTTCATAGATGACTTATCATTCCGTCTGTATATTATGTAAATATATGAAGAACTGAATGAACAGGATGTTATCACCACTAGCATACCTTTATTATAAATAAAACTAAGACTGACAGAGTTATTGAATTTAAAAATATTGGAACTAAGTAATAATATTAATAAAACGAGGAAGCAAACGGTGAACACACTTACTATTCAGACAATAAGTGTTTTATCTAAATTCAGTATTCACTTCAATACTACTCTGTCAAGAAAGTACCGGGAAAAGATCAATAATACACAAAATGTTTGTTATTCATCCAAATTTATTTTATCACTTTCAAAGTATGCTCCTTCAGAAACGATACACTTACGCCAACGAATAATCCAATCATCAAAACATTTTTTAAACGCTGTTTCCGGAGTTGAGTTTAGTTCTCGCCGCGAATTCTCCTTTATGTCTTCTATCGATTGAAAACGGGTGCCACGTAGTGGTAATTTGAGTTTAGGAAAAAGAAAGAAGTCGGCTGGAGCCATATCTGGTAAATATGGTGGTTGCTCGATGGTATTTGTTGAGTGTTTGGTCAAAAATTCGTTCACAATGATGGCCTTGTGCGAAGGCGCATTATCGTGGTGCAAAATCCAAGAATTTTCTTTCCACACATCTGGCCTTTTTCGTCGAATTTACTCTCTTAAATGCCGCATAACGCGCAAATAATATATAAATATTCTTTATTTACCGTTTGACCTTCTGGCAAGAATTCCGAGTGCACAACACTACGATAGTCGAAGAAAACAGTCCGTTTTGCGATAAAGATAAAGATAAGATAAAGATAAAGATAAAGATAATTTATTTTGCAAATATGGGTACAAAATGGAGTTACACATGAATAAAGTTCAGCCACATTTTACCAATCGGCATGCAAAAATATTAATGAGCAAGCATAACATCAAGCACATTAAATAAATAATAACAGAGAGAAAGATAATTAAAACTTACATTCTTTACCTATTATTCTTAACTGTATTTATAGCAGTCAGAAGAGAAAAGTCCTTTTCATTTAAAAAATCTAAAATATTGTAGTACACTTTACTGCCCAAAAAATTTCGCAGCTTATTTTTAAATAGTGACAAGGGCAATTCTCTCCAACTTTTTGGTAATTTATTAAATATGACAGGAGCCATACAGAAGACACTCTTGCGCATAAGGGTTGTTCCCGCAGTATGAAGGTATATTCTGTAGTTGTCGCGCCTATTACGTGGGACTACTTCATCTAATCGTTTGAATCGATGAGGATTTGTTTTTACAAAAACAGCTATCTCTAAAATGTATAGACATGGCAAAGTAAGTATTTTATATTTTTTAAAAAAGGGCACGCAACTGTCAGTAGGTTTAATTTTAAACATTGAACGTACGCATCTCTTTTGTGCCTTAAACACCGTGTCTTTTTCTGTTGAGTTGCCCCAAAAAATAACACCATAGCGTAAATGGGATTCTGCTAGGCCATAGTAGGCTGTAAGTATTGCCTCCACACCTATTATAGATGACAGTGTGTGCAGGGCGTAGGCAGATTTGCTTATTTTCTTACACAATATTTCGATATGGGGTTTCCAATTCAGTTTTTTGTCTATGTGGAGCCCTAAAAATTTTGTTGTTTCCACCTCTTCTATAGGTTGGTTCTCGTAGTGTACATTTAGATTGCTCTTGACATTTATCCGTTGACTAAAGTGTATTAATTTAGTTTTAGTCAGGTTAATTTTTAAATTGTTGTCATCTAGCCACTTTATTATTAGATTTATAGAATCATTTATGTCACTTTCATAGGAATCAACATTTTTACAGGGTATCGTTAAGGTGCTATCGTCGGCAAATAGTGTCAGAGGTTGAGGGATGCTTTTCGGTAGGTCATTAATATATAATATAAATAAAAGAGGACCTAGAACACTCCCCTGTGGCACACCAAATGAAACTCTACGTTCTGTCGATTGAAAAACCATATCATGTTTACTTTTCGTATTAATCTGGTTTAAATTAGTAATTTGAGTTCTGTTATGTAAGTAGGATTTAATGAGATTGTTAATATTCCCTCTAATGCCATATGCTTCAAGTTTATTTAGGAGTGTCCCATAATGCACATAGTCAAAGGCTTGAGTCATGTCACAAAATACTCCACATACCGGTTTCCTCTTATCCATGTTATATGTAACATTATATAAAAAGTCATAAATGGCCATATTAATTGTCTTACCTATTCTAAATCCTTTCTGTTCCTCGCATATAATATTATTTTTTTCAATAAATGAATTTAGTTCCTTTTTAATGTATGTCTCAAATATTTTAGAAATTATAGGAATGAGTGATATAGGCCGATAATGCTCCATTAGCTCCCTATCTCCTTTCTTAAATAGTGGCGATGTTAACTTCAGTTGCAGACGTTGATGGCCTACCAGAGCGAGGTGAATCTTCCATCACATCTCGACCGCTTTTGAACGCTTTGTACCACTCATAAGCACGTGTTTTCGATAAAGTCAAATCACCGTAAGCCTTCTGTAACATTTTCAGTGACTCCGAACACGAAATTCCATTGGCGATGCAAAATTTAAGACAAATTCTTTGTTCGATGTTTTTCTCCATTATGAAATTCGCAATACACACTAGATATGATATAACTAAAAACAGCACTGTATTTAATATAAATAACAGATGCAACTCAAACTCCGCGCCAATATGGAAAACAGTTGTGCCAATCTAACAACAACAAAAAAAACAAAAAATTGAATTTGGAACCATAAACACATCATCCATTCCCGATACTTTTTTGACTGAATGTATATTATTTTTAAGATGCCTCATGGGTCTAGGCGGCGGAAGCGCTACTGCTGAGCGTTAGGTCCTGGAGTCCAGGGTGCGATCCCCGGGCAGTGTTATTTGATTTTTCTGTCTGGAAATCTTCAATACCAGACCAGAGTTTGGAATTGTGCAGCAATAGGTTCGGTTTACGTTACAGCTTCGTTGAAATCTTGGTACACAATAATACGCCTCTGCCTCACCCTTTGGTGAATACAGGCATGAGGATATGTTATTTTTATGTTATAGGTACGTATTGTTTTAACTATATTCTACTTCATTGTAATAAAAAACTAAGTATTAGGTACTTAAAATATTTTTTATTCAACATTTACATGATCATCCCTTCCCATAAATCTTTACAGTCTTCAAGGCTGTGTGTTAGACTGCGCATTCAGTCGTGCGCTGTAGTAAGTCCTAGCAAGTCTGGCGGTGACGGCGATGCCTTGCCAGGTCTCCTCGTTGATCTGGTCCTGGTATTCTGGAGGGACAACGAAACCGTAGCCGTAGCCTGGCAGCTCCAGTGTGTACGAGAAGGGAACGCCCACGTCCTGGGGACAAAAAATATGTGATGTAATAGTGTCAAATTTTGCTGAACATTAGGTATATGCCTGATCTATTATATTTTATAAATATAAGGCGAATATTGAGCTGTACTCATATGTACTGTAATAATATGTTTTATATATTATTTATGTATTTATTTTGTACTTGTCAATATTTATGTGGAAGAATTAATGGAAAGGGTTTAAATGTGTAAGAAAATAATAATTTTACGTCTGACGACACGGTTGGCGCAGTGTATAAGCGATTAGCTTTCTTCGCTACGTGTCGCTGGTTCGATCCCCCCATGGAACAAATATTTGTATGATCACACAGATAGTTGTTTCGGGTCTGGTTTTGTGTGTGTATGTGACATGTATGTTTATAAACTGTACCCACGATACAGGAGAAATCTTAGTGTGGGGCAACGATTTTTTTAAGAAAATAATAATTATTAAAGGATGAATAGTTTGTGCATAACCGCGTTAGGCCTTGAACAACTCGTAACTATTTATCTCGAATACTTTTATTACTACTACTAGCTTTTGCTCGCGACTTCGTCCGCGTTACCTACGTGCAATATATATAATTTATAGCCTATAGCACTCAGGAATAATGGAGCTTTCTACCAGTGAAAGAATTTTTAGAATCGGATCATTTGTTCTGGAGATTATCCCCTACATACAAACTAACAAACAAATTTTACCTCTTTATAATATTTATATTAGTATAGATATATGTAGGTACTTTTGTCTGACCTGAATTTGAGCTTATAACCTTTGCTCGCTGTTGCTCAATAGAATCACACAATATAAATAAGCCAAGATAAATCTGTTCTACCGACCATCGTGATTATCCTGATCTCACATAAGCCCACAACTGGATCTTCGCGTCATTACTTCGATCGGGTTCACGCATGCATTTCCCCAACGTCTCTGCCGCTTCATTGAACTACTCGCTACGTTTGTCTCGGGAAACATCTGCTTTGGAACTGTTAACATTTGTCTTTCGTTATCTTCGGTCTAGTTTCTTTGGAAATTTTGTTAATTAGTCTTAGGGGAATTTATTAGAGAATTTCATTTGTTTAATAGTCAGTATCTTGTTTATCCAAAGTTATTAAAACAATTTCATTTTATCTCACATAAGTAATTGAAGTAAACAGATGGAGAGGATAGATCTTAGAAAGAATACTACTATACATAGTTCGGAAAAAGTGGAGATGTCAAATGTCAATATGCCTCAAAAATCCTCGCACAGGAAATTACCATAGTCGTCATAGTTGACACGCAAATCAAAGGTCCAATCACAGTATAGTTCGTAATAAACAAGAGTTATATTGCTGACTATACTCCAGATAATAATTCCTAAGTCAACATTTACGACAATCATAAGAAGTCATGGGACCATTATTAGCTAAGATAACCCCACCAATATGTATGAGATGTTAATACACCATCACAACTACATCATCCAGCCATGTCGAAAACGTGTTCAGCATGTCTGAATACCATTAAGTAATCTTTGTCTATCATAATAAATGTTATCACAAATGCGATAAATCCTAAAAGATTACATTACACTGGCGCGCGTTTGATCGATTGCAATTCCAGACGAATGATTAGCATTAATCAAATATAGAATGATCCAAATCCAATCGTTATTAATAATGGAATTTTGAAGATTATATTCGAATTAAAAAGGAATGCGGTGTAAAAGATTATAATCTTTTAAATTAAATAAAATAGAAATAATTTCTTAGTTTTAGGGCTTGTTCACACGGGCGTTGGGGTTATCGCATGCTGATACAAATACACCATTTTATATTTCAATGCTAAAAATCACGCCATAACAAAGTGGCGTTAAATTTTCATACAGTAAAACAGCAGCATCGCTGATGCGTAAATAGGTGTCAATAGAAAAGATTTTCTTTTGTGACTTTCATTGTATGATATGGTAGCAGTAAAATAAAATATAAATGGAATAAGAAAATAAGAATGAAACGCTTCCAGTTCGCAATCTGTGTGCTGGATGCGGAAAGCGGATGACTGAACTATTGACAACGACCGTGAAAGGCTTAGTTTATAATCAATCTACTTTTGATTAAATCAAGGGAAATCTTGTGTTGTCCTATACGATTAACCTCGGTTACAGATTTAATTATCATTGAGTTCAATTTCTTGTTGCATCCACGCCAGTAAAGTTATGATCTCGGGTTTTACCAGATAAATGACTCGCCTTCCAACACATTTCTAACACATATATTACATGGGAACCAATACTTTTTTGGGGAACAGACGCCGGTTACTTTATGTAGATGGGTTTCTTATTAATTAATCCGTCAAGTAATTTGAATGAATCACAATAGAAAATCTTTTGTTTTTGCTGCCGGCGGGCGGTTCATGTGTCTTTATGAGTTAAGGGTAAAAAAGTATTACCTGACCATAATCTTGAGCACTTCCGGAGGAACCATACAGCACTCTAGCGCTATTTCCCACCAAGTAATATCCGACCTGGGGCAGCTTCATGGCATCCATAGCAGCTCCCATCGCTGCACCAACTTGATGCAATTGAGGAGCATTCGGAGGCAAACTATTGTCCCCATAAGCAAACAGCACGTAGTTCCCATGGCTGTGAATGTCCATGTATATCTGGATCCTGTTCAGGTACTCCATGAGTATATCCCTGACGTAGCCGGTCTCTGGTTCAGAGAAGGGTAGTGGTCCAGGAAAAATAAAGTCGCAAGGGTTGGCAGACACTCCTGTTGTGTTGAAGGAGACATCAAAGTTCCTGTTTGCATCCACCCCGATGCAAGTTTCACTGATTGTTAGGTTGATAGATCTTGTTTTACGCCAGAGACGCGCCTGGAAAGTATTTAAATTGCTAAGTTATTGAAGTTTAGGCTCATTATTTTTCTGTATTCTCTTTCAAATGCCGGGCACAAGCCTAAACCTCCAATATAAAGTTTTAGGCCAAAGGCCACCACGTTAACAGGATCTACAAACACCATCCAGAATTTAAGATCGTCATATAGAGGCCCGTATATGAATTCAAAAAATTCAAATTGCGACAGGCAACCGATGAACTGAAAAGGCTGCAAATAAGTTAAAGTACCTACGTAGATACGTATAAGACTAATACTTACATTAGTATGGCTATACTCATACCCATCAGGGTTGGCGAGCGGCATGATGATCCAGTCCACGTTGCTCAGCAGGTCACTGTCTTCAGACCTCAGGTTCTCCACGAGCCTGTAGATGGAGTACAGGGTAACTGGGGTGGTCACCCACTCGCGGGCGTGGAGCATTGCGTCCATGAAGTAGATGGGCTTGCTGGTGTCGGTGAAGTTAGTAGTCGATATCTGGGATATTATAATAAGAAATTAAACCAACTGGTTTCCGTGGAGAATATAAAAATTTAAATATCAAAGTATCATATAAATACAATAATCTTTATTGTAGAACTTTTGATCACTTTAAAAAACGGGTTTATTTTCCAACCAGTGTTTGAAAAAAGAAGTAGCGAAGGCGGTTAATAAACTAATTACTTACTTTTATAACTTTTTAATCACTAGTCACGTATAGAGTGAAGTGGAGAAAGAAAAGCAATCGGAAAGACAGACTTCTCATGATATTTTTCTGCGTTAACTCTAGTTCAACTACTATTCAACACAGTCGAACTACGGGTAATTTAAATCAATCGGTGGCATTACTACGGATATCATTGTGATCAAATGAATGCAACAAAACAAAAAAGCTCAAACCTTTAAATACTTGAGGTCACGACCTTCAAAACTCTGTCCAGCGTTAACCAGGGTCACCAAGTTCGGGTACTGGTTGGCTATAGACTCCATATAAGCATCTATCTGTTAAATAAACAAAACAAAAGGACGTTTAAACAAGAAAATTATTTAAAATTAACATAGTGAGACAATATTGGTCATATAGACCAAACCGAGGGGTGTCTTGGCATATATTGTGTGTGTATGTGTAAAATAAAAGAATGTTTTACTCAACAAGCAGAGCGTGTAAAAATAAAACATCTCCTTCGTACGGGAGACCTAATCCGTCATTCCGTCAAGATACATATTGTTTACTGAAGAGAAGCTATCCTGGACGCTATCTATAAAAGCTATCCACTCGGATGGAGACGTAAATTGCGAATACAATGCATTCCCCTTTGTAGTTGCCGAAAATATCTGATAACACTCCAACCTCTGTCGACGAAACACGAACTGGTTCGCGAATACAGTGGGTACACAGCGTTACACATGAGGTTTAAAATAACAGAAATACATTAGCAATGTATTTTGTGGCTTTGGAAATGTATAACAGATTAGTTGTGGTCAAATCCCGCAAAGCTTTTAACTAGGACTGCATCGATAATGTTCAGTGCCCTTAATTATTCCGGTTGGAGTTCAATAATAAACACTGGATTAGGCATGATATACTAATAATGTTTCAAGAGCTAATCATTCAGTGTTTTAATTATATACAGTAAGATTGGTTGAGGTTTTATTGTAAATAGAATTATTTTCATTCCGTAAAAGTCAAGTACTCGCCTCTGCATAACGAGGAAAATCCTGGAATATCATCCTGTTGGTTTTGCTTGATCTCCACGCAGATATTTGTTGATCATGATCTTCGAGGGACCTGCAAACGAAATCATAAAACTCATGATTTAGATTTAAACTTGTATTCAAAATGTCTCGTGGACCTTAATAATTCTTAGGGCGTAAAATACTTCCAATAAATGTTAAGGGTAATGAAGTTAATAGAGAACTACTAGGAAGTATGATATACGTAAAAAGTTAGAAATTTGTTAAAAAAAAAAAAATTACTACATCTACTGCACAGTTATAGACATTTCTCTATAAAACCAGTTCACAATAATGACACACTGACTTTCATGATGTTGAAGCTATTGCATATCTATTATGTAGGATTCCATGTTGAACAGTATACAGTTGACATTTTAGAATGTTACCATAAGTTGAAAATATAGTACACTGTTAGTACTTGATGTTTACTACTGGCATATCGTGATTGGTTAGTTCTAAATAACAATTTTGTTAATAACAACGCATTGCGTTTGCAGATAAAATAATTGCTATCGGCATTATCTAGTTGGGCTTTTAGAGAACTAATAACATCATTTGATAGTCTGATTAATCCAGTTGTAAATTAGTTTGGGTTTTCAAGTCGGTTTAATTTTGATAGTGTGTGGAACTAATTTAAACATAGTATTTAATATCTACAATGGGTTTTGTTATTTTTATTTTAGATAATTTATATTTTAAATTCCGTTTAATTTGTCTCGTATGACGTTATTACTAAGAAAAACGATTGTGATCTTCCAATTATAAAGATAAATATGACTGAATATATACTAAGCAACAATATTAAGGACAAGGATTCCCGATAATATGTTTTCAAAATCTAGACTAGGTTGAATACATTCTGCAGATATATCCAGGTTAGGCAGCAGGGAATATAAGAACACTTACTTAACAACGTCTTCCATATTCACATAATGTTCGATCCCCTTATCATCTAAGGTCTGCAGGAAGGCATCCTTATTCTCCGGAGCAACCATGACCAAAGCGTCCCTCTGTGCTGGCATGCCATACTGCCATATGTCTACGTTCAGTTGATTTACCAGCTCCTGCAAAAGTTCTAGGTCGGATTCGTCACGGAGCTGGATCCCATGGACTGTGTATCTGGGGAATAAGGAGCATTTGGACTCAATTTAGAAGCCTAAATTCAGCAGATAATATTAAGTAATAATTTAGTTCTGTTCATTACAGATATATCGAAATAAGCAGTGGTGGCCCAGAGGTTGCCGATCCAACTCGTGCGTCCTATTTATAAAAAAGGTGATCGTAAAAATCCGTCAAATTACAGACCGATCGCTATATTATCAAGTGTAGACAAAATTCTAGAAAAATGTATTGTTAATCAAATAGGAAATTATCTTCAAAAAAATAGCATTATTAATGAATGTCAACATGGATTTCAAAAGAGCAAAAGTACAACCACCTTGTTATCTATATTTTGTGATGAAATTAATAATTATTTGAATAAAAAGCATTTTGTAGTAGCAGTTTCTTTCGACTTTAAAAGGGCATTTGATACTTTGGAAACAACATCTTTATTAAACGCAATGAAGGAATGTGGGGTGGGGGAACCACTCAATAAATGGTTTAGTGACTATCTCACGACGAGACAATTCCGCGTAAAGGTGGACGAGTCGTACAGTGACGCGAGGGAGGTGAGGTGCGGGGTGCCGCAGGGCTCGGGATGTGGGCCGGTATGCTACCTCATGCACGTCAACAGCTTGTGCGGCGTACTACGCAACTGCTCGGCGTACATGTTCGCGGATGACCTGTGCACATTACGCGCCGGCACCGATCTCGCTGAGACTTGTCGACTCGTTCAGCTTGACGTAGATCGAGTCGTTAGATGGTCGCATGACAACGGAATAGTTCTAAACGCCGAGAAAACCAAGCTAGTTATAATTCGCTCACCTTACTTACCGCTACCTGGCGACCCTCCTTCAATGTACACACATGATTATGCGTGCATACACAATAACTATGTAAATTGCAATTGTAAACCAATTGTTCGTGATGAATGTGTAACATATCTCGGATTGAAGATTGACGAGAACTTTTCTTGGTCCAGTCATATAGAGTACTTGTGCAATAAACTAAGAACATTACTCGGTAAGTTTTACCATCTCAGCTTTAAAGTACCAAAGAATACACTCAAGTGCCTTTATTTACAATTAGTCGAACCAATACTCAGTTACGCTCTCGACTGTTATGGACTTACATTCAAAACTAATTTAGATAAAATAGAAGCACAGCAAATTAGATTCTTAAAATTATTAGTTAATAACAAAACTAAAAATAAATGCAAAGATAATTATAGTAAGTTATATAAAATATGTAAAATCCTTCCAATCAGCTTAAAACATAAGTACCTAATTCTGGTTAACAGTCACGGCAGTTGGGAGCGTCACTCGTTGGTAACCCATAACCATGCAACTAGGACAGTATCGGCAGGTAAATTTGATGTTCCTAGAGTTAGTAATTATTTTGGTGACCGCACTCTTGATAAAAGAATACCTTATCTTCTTAACCAATTACCTGCCGATATAAGAAGCCAGAAGGGGAAAAGTAAATTTGCCAAATTGCTCAAGCAGTACTTTCTTGGCACGTTATAAAAATGAAGAATTACTAGTTTTAATTGCTTTTATTTTAATTTTGTTCTTTATTTTACTTTTTGTTTTTGTTTCTTAACTATATAAGACAGTTGTCCGCATTAATAAAAACATAGGTATACCTATTGCTTATGTAAATGTTCCGTTCCTGCAGACAAACCGTGTAAACGGTTTTGTGGGGCATAGATTTAAGATACAGATAAGTAAACTTGTTTTGTAATAATAAAAAAAAATAATAAAAAATAATAAAACTTACTAGTCTTAAGTCGGGTTCAAATTTAGACGGACGCGCAACATTGGGCATAAATCATATTTTTTTTTTTTAAACTTTGCCCCACACTTGATATAATTCCTGTATCGTGGGTGCGATAACAAACACGTATATTCACATACACAAATACCCAGATCCGAAACAACTATCTGTAGATCATACAAATATTTGTTCCGTGCGGGAATCGAACCCACGACACCTAGAGCAGCAGTCGATCTCTCAACCACTGCGCCGACCGTGCCGTCAGTCGTTATTAATATTAACACTATCCTTTATTTTCGAGTGGAGGTCTGAACCGATGGCCTGGGAACATTAAAAGCATTACGGAAATCAGAACAAGAATTTCTAGAAGAACCCACTCATAATACTTTAAATACAGTCAACGCAACGATTTCCAAATAAAAATACTGAAATTAAACCATACCCAGAGTACACATCATGTTTCCCAGCCTGCACCAGGCTGACCACAGCAGCCAACAGAACAAATAAGTTTCGTAGCTCCATCGCCGCAGACGACCGACCGATACAACCACTATCAGAACATAATCGGTCCAGTCAATAACTATCTTAATCGTGAAAATTATCTAGGCATTTATTGGTTTTTAATATAGATTGGGAACGGTCGTGACGATTTTATTGAACGATATTATGTCCTACATCATAGTAGAGTTGGACTTTAGTGATTTTTATAATTTGTAGATCGTATTACAAGTAATAACTGTCTCCAATTTAGGAGTGTTGACTGACAGATTATTTATATTACATTACCTTTCCGCACATCGGTCGGACTTGGGAACATTACACCAATGGCAGTTTTAGGAACGCTAATAAAATGTACTGTTAGACCTCACTAATTGTATTTCTTACAAGATGTGGGAATTATCGTGGTCTGTGTATAATTTTGGTAACTCAAATGACGCAGAATTTATGTTTCAGTGCAATTATTAATTTGCAAGGCATTGTGTATTATGGGGTATACAGATTATTTAACTTAAATTAGTTTTAAGTCAAGATTTTCGTGTGATATGAATGGAGCCTATAAGTTCATATAGTAGGTTTACACTTCTTTAAAAATATGTAATCATTTTAAAAACCAGCGCCGTCCATTGTAAAACAGAGACAAACGTACGATAAAATTTTTGTAGCCATAAATAAATCACAAGGATTTCTCAGGTAAGAAATATCTCGAACGATATTACTTAGGAGGTTGTTAGAAGTTTTCCTCGTTGAAACATTTCTAAGTCCTAGCGTAGCGATTGTATGTGAGACGTGTTCGCGTTGTGAGTTACGTGACACAGAACGAAAGGGGATGTTGTTTGCGTACAAGTTGCGCGACAGTTTTTTGTTTTTGATTATCGTTAATCCTTTTTGATGTATTTAACTTTTTGGTTATGATTAAGATATTTATTGCAATGTGTCATGGACTTACTGTGTTTACTTTGCGTCACTTTAAAAGAAAATCCAAAAAAACCCTTCAACTTTAGCTTTACGTCAGGAATGCCAACACGTATGCCAGCTTGCATTATAATAAAAATAAGTTTTCTTGTTCACCATCCACGTAGTCAGTGTGTTCGTACAGTCGGCAACATAAACCATCGCCCCGTTATTGAACACGCAGACCGAGTGAGTTTTATTCCGATGGTACTTTCGATTTAGACTCTCGGTATTTTTAACGTTATTAACTTTGAACATCGCTCGTCGATTGTTATTGCATCGCACGTAATTGTAGGAACTTTGGCTGCGGGTGAAAGGTTCAGTACAATAGAGATCCTTGGTTTTATATTTAGGATAGCAACATGAAGGAACGAGAGTGACTTAAAGTGAATAAGAATGTAGACGCCTTTAGTTGGTGTTTTTATGATATTCAGATGAACTGATTTAATTATTAGTAGCGAGCAGTCTGACAAAATACAGTTTGTGCGGCACCAGCATTGCTGCACTACTATCGAGCTGCTCACACCACCGTTAGTGTTATTGCTTTTAAATACTTATTTTCTTTATAACTGATCCAGAAGCTTTCTAATAATTATTATTAACTAAATCTCAAAGCCATTTAGACCATAGGTATTCAACCGGTAAATATGGCCCAAGATCCCTAACTTGAAATAACAATCACATTAATTCAACATTCAACTAACGGTTAGTACCTTAACAAATAATTACGTGTACCAGGCTTTTGTTCGTACGGCTGTATCCACAATTTCCGTACCCTTGAGATAACCCTCGGTCAGTCCAGACCGGTCCTTTTCCACTATTTTACAAAAGCTGATGATCCTTTGTTTGTTAATGGAGTCGTTTCAGTAGTGGTGAATGGGATGTATAGAGCTGTGGATGGGTGATCTCTTCTCTCACTTCATTATTTACATTGATTTGTTCATGTGGAATATTAGCGTGTAAGCGTGTAAACAATATCCCACCAAAAACATGAATGTAAAAAAGGAGAGCCAAGTTCAATACAAAAATTATGCTTGGCTGTGGTCTTCGCCGCAAAAAGAATGGAGATCTAAATGAGTACCAAGTTCTATGCAAAATCGAAATATGTATTTATATGAACTAAATAACATTATGAACAAGTATTAAACTCTATTTATTTGCTTTATTGGATACCTATAACAATTGCTGTTATTTAAAAATGTGAGATCTTAAAGTAGGTTAGATTTGACTTGGCCAGTTTTCATTATATCAGTCATTTTATAAAGTTATTTAACATTTTAATTCTATATTACACTCGGCGCTGGCTAGCCAGTTCCTTTGCTTGAACTTGACTTGACACGCTGCCGCGTGACTAGAAATGCAATAACGAAAATAAACAACAATACATAAATGTCACGTATGTAGCCATTAACAGGAACGAATAAATGCGAAACATGCACACAAATGTTCGCTGCCTTTTTGCAACTCAAATGCAAATCAATTTAAATTATATTTTCCATTTTGTTTTATGTCGCCTGTTCTGTCAATATATGGCTGTTAACTTTAAATTGAAATGTCGCTCGCAAACACTGGGATAACGCGATGATTCAATTATAAGATGAAAATCCCTATCTGGCATACAGTACGGCAAACTTTTTAAATTGGGTCAATTCCTTTAGCTTCGGACACGATCTGCGATAGAGCAGGTACGATAGACCTCACTGTGTGTTAGAATGAGATAGAGGATGTTCTTAAGTGTTAGGAGTGCAATTTAAAAGTTTGTCGTAAGATATAGTAGGGATGGGCGCGAAGCATTTGTCAACGCAGTTCTAACATAAATTGAGATAAATGTTGGACAAAATGTTGGAGGCAGGCGCATTTGTTTAATGCCAACTTTTGAAGTATCGCCGTCCGCGTGGAAATTGTTTGATGACAAACTGCGGCGAGTTGTGAACTAGTTATTGCGTTTGTGGTGTTTACACTGAACGGACTTCGTTTTGCCGTGGCGCCTTGAGTTCCGGTAATTTCACTGGCAGTTCAAATCCTTCACCCGGAAAACAACTATGTTCAATATGTTCATTCTTATTTGTTATTGCGGGATATATGTAGGTCATACAAATATTTGTCTGAAATTCAAAAGATATATGAATTCCAAGTTTGGTCTATGTGTAAATGATTTATGTGCGACACCTACGACACAAGTACCTAGTTGGTATTATGAGTCTTTGTACTTTACTATCGTTTCGTTTTCCGAATGGGCAGTCTTCCAAGATTCTTTATCAGTGACAGTTGAATCAGCATTACTCATATTTCTTTATCACGATTTTCAGCATTTTTTTTTGTTTATAAAACAAAAGAGGAGATGCTTTACAATATTTTGGTAAAATAAAATAAATTCTTCTTCTTCTATCGTGTCAATGATTAAACAATATATTGTTTCGGAACGGTGACCAGCTGAATTGCGTTAAGGTCGTAAATAAATCGAATTTTTATTATATGTATATATTGATTGTTTTATAAGGGCATCTGGTTATATCTAAATATTATCAAACGCTTTTATAAATCTGTACACCAATTAAATATTAACTCTTTGTTAAGTCTGTGTTTAAAATTATTGTTCTATGACGACACTGAAAAGATAGAAGCGTACATTATTATTGTCAAGCCCGTCCTTATCACTACATATTATAAAACAAAGTCCCCCGCCGGCGCCGCGTCTGTCTGTCTGAACGCGATAAACTTAAAAACTACTGAATTAATTTTCATACGGTTTTCACCAATGGACGGGGTAATTCATGAGACAAGTTTAGGTGTATTTTTTTTTTTTTTTTTGTGTAAATTGGCTGAAATATTATGATGATTGTAAAAGATGTCGGAAAATATCATGCCGACTGGAAGCTTTATTGGTGTGCGCCGTGTAAATGCTCCGCGCAACAGGCTGATACGACCCTATGATAAAAAAAAAGATGTAGGCATATATGCTCTGCTACCTGTGCGAAGTCGGGGCAGGCCGCTAGATATAAATAAGTAATTGTCA
Organism: Shargacucullia verbasci; assembly: GCA_947562105.1. Lineage (NCBI taxonomy): Eukaryota > Metazoa > Arthropoda > Insecta > Lepidoptera > Noctuidae > Shargacucullia > Shargacucullia verbasci. The sequence goes on from OX387301.1 coordinate 12,157,871, forward strand.
CTTCTCAACTAACTTATTTGACAGCTCTTAATTTCTATAAGCAGTCATCATGTTAACCGAGGCTTGCGCACGCATCATCTCTCACCAACCTTAGTTACTTAGGCCGGCAAGTCGGCTGTTGGACGGTACAACGTACAACAATTCATAAGCGTGATTCTGGTATAAGGCGCGTCACTAATAGTGGCACATAGTGACCGCTGAGAGATTTACTGCTTCTAATATGCGCGCGCACAAATCAACGCCGACATGTTTATTGCTTATGCGAAGTATTGCTGACCGCTGTAAATAGTAGTTAGTGTTATTATAAAGTTATGTAACGAACCGTTTTCTTTCGCTGAACATGTTTAGAACAATTCAGTTTTTCGTAGGGATTCCATCACGCCTGTATACGCCGAAGGGTTATGCAGAGGGTAGACCTACTATTGTACACCTAAATTTCGCTGATGTCATTATTGAGTCCCATATACCATCTGCCTAACCCTATCATAGATATTTGCTATGACTTTGGGTATGCGTTCGTATTATACATGCATATATCACCAGAAAACCATTAATTTAAAACGAAATCCTTTGGAAATTAAAAAATAATAAAAGCTCATTCAATAGTAAATAAGAATCCTGTCACTAGCCATAACTTATTGAAAAGCGATACAATTAATCGCTCGAATGCCCACATTAAACGTGAAACACTACACTACAATCAGTGGTCATTGAAATAAAATCAACTTCATCTCGCTTACTGATCACATTTTATTTCACAATGACCTGCTTCTCTTTGTAGTGCTCCGTACTGTGCGCAGTATATTATTCAATCAACAGGGGAACTGGTGGGTTTTATTTATTTTTAATTATTGTTATTGAGTGGTTTGTTCAGTTCCCAAGGTGTGCGCCGTAGAGAGTAAAGAGGGGCGCCGCGCGCCGCGCCGTAAACACACATCACATTAACTAATTTGCCATTGTAATTTATTACATATTTTTCTTAAATAATAAATGTATCAGTGTGTCACTATAAATATAAAAAGTCAGGTTCATATTAAGGATGTTTTAATTTTTGTGCCTATATACTTATCATTGTACTCTATTTCGACTAGCTAGGGCGCCGATACAACATACTAATCCTGTTAGTGCGCCGTGAACTGAAAAAGATTGGGAACCCCTGCTCTATAGAGCTGGGAGACTGACTTGCCTACATATGTGTGGTTTGCGTTTGAAGATATATAAAGAATAATAAACTTATATGTTATTCGTTCGTCTCGTCGTCTCGTATCGTTTAAGAATAAGGTGCAGATTTCGTATAATAACAAACACTTGACTATTTGAATTCTGGTGGTTGTAATTTAAGGTCGCGTCATAGTTAATGAAAATATAGACTTTTTATTTTCAGACTTCCCTTATTTTACTAAGCTTGCAATAATAATAAGTGTAATAGCAACAGTTACCTAGTATTCATACTAATAATATTTATTACATTAATAATTGAATTATTTTATGTACTTATAATCATAATTTTTGCTACACATTAATCAAGGTAATAATTCAGGCAATCTACACAGGTATCTACATTCGCACCACAGATATTAGCCAAATAATAGCCCTTTAAAATAAATCAACACGATTTCGACGTTAGGTCTCCACTGACTCCACGAGTATCCACAAAAGTAGGTAATAGCGTACCTAGTACATTTGTGGAACTTAATTTGGTGCTCCATTACTCCGGACGTAAATTACACTCGCCGCCGATAGATGGCGCGAGTGTCGACGTTAGGCTGGCTGCACGTGAGCTATGCAGGTTTGTTACGCGGCTTAGTGTAGTGGATTTAATAGGTATCATTATAGTTTGGTAGTGCATTGGACTATTAATCGTTTGTGTTTGACAGGTGCATTTGGTTTCGTGGACGATATTTTATGTCTGTGGGTTAACTTGCTACAAAACAAACAGGAAGGTAGTGATTGTAATAAAATAAATAGCCAGAAATCATCTCTAAGCGTCGTGATAAAATAATATTTTTAAAACGTTTTTAGTACTTTTTGTCATTCCATTTTACTGGAACGTTTGAATGAATTCAGGTAAACATCCTGAAGAAAAAGACATAGGGTACTTTTATCCTTGAAAATTAAGAAATGTAAACAGGGTACAACTAGTAAGTGAGTTCGCAATTTTTAAGTTAGCGGCATGGGTCACAGTTATAATGCAGAAGGTACGCCAACTTAAACTACTTTTGCCCAAGTTTGTCCAACATAAACTCCAAATAATAGTCATCCGGCTTCCCACACTTTTACGACTTTAAGTCGACATCGAAAACATGGCAGAACTTTTTAAAACCAAGATTTTCCTTAAGGATGTTGTTTGACAAAGTTGGGAATATCTGAAAGAAATGTTTTTAAAGTGAAGAAAAAACTATTTATGGTTTTATTTAAATTTGAATGTGGTCCACCTGTAAAAAAAATATTATTAGTCTTTTCTCATTGCAGTTTTATTTTTACTCTAAGCCTGTAAAGCTTCGAACGTGTCAGGCTTCGGAATTTTCAATAAGCTTCTTTCAAAAATGCCAGCCTTGCTCGAGCGTAAAGATAGTGGATGCATTCCTATGAGATTGTCGATTTTCTCATGACTATATAACTGCATTCACTATAAGATAAACTACAGAGTTTATCTTAATTTAGGCTTGCTTTATATAGACAAAGCCTAAATTTGTTTCATGTTGTGTGCGTCACTGCCGCTGCCAACTAGGGGACACGTACTTTTAGCGTAAGTTTTACTAATCTTCTTCTATTAAAAATAAATTAGATCCACCCACATGTCCCACATGTGTGAACATTAACCTAATAAAGTTTCCGAAGCCACAACGAAGTAGAAAATTCGAAATGTCTAAAATTAATTTGGGCAATGTCCAACGTTAACCTGCTTTAGGGAATTCCTAAAATTTTCGCAAAAAATTCCTCCGGTATGAAAAAGTATGGAAAAATAAAATTTTCATACGAATAGTTACTAAAATTCTTGGTAAGTAATTTCATTTTCGTTTTATTTGATTTCATTTTGGTCAAGGTCCATATGTTGATACGTAGGTATAATAATCATTAGTTCTATTTTTTCAAACCACGAGTCGATTCTGCGCTGTCTTATCTATTGTATAATCTAATTACTGTAGACCAATGAGGCTAATAAGATAATAATGAATAGTTTGAACCATGAGTAGACTAGCCATAATCAACACTTACAAATAACCCGTAAAATTAGTTCAAAGTTGCTTGATAACTTTAATTAAGTTATTATCAATGTTTATTTGTTACATAGCCAATCTAACCTAGCTTGTCTATGTATCCAATTACTAGAGTAAATTAATTGTATAATTAGTCAAGTCTGACTCATTTGTCTTGGTAATATATATAATTAGGGGATTACAATTAATAAAGGATACTGTTATGAAACGCTCATTAAATTGTTTTAATTTATGTGTCATTTATGTGTGTAATAATTTAATTTTACAGTTTCGTTTGGACATTCACGATTAATTTCAGGATCGATCACGATTCACGATCTTTCTACGCTTAACCATGCAAAAAAACTGCCTACTCTAAAAATAGTAACTTGAGTAGGCCAAAATTCGTGTGTAGTCAGCCTGCCAGTACTCAGTGGGCCAGCAAACGTGGCCAATATTTCTTGATGGCTGGCGTCTTATTAGCCGGCTAATTTGTATTGCCCGCTGTATTGGGTCCCTGATGGAGGGAGCGTGCCTCCTGAATTTATTCGGGTTATATAGCTGCTCTTAATGTGACCTTATTGAACTTAGGAGTATTGAGATGTGTGTGAATGTGAAAGGATTACATTTGAAAAGTGAGGTTAGTGTTCTTTGGCTGACTTTTATGATTTATATTTTTTAATAAAGCAACGCTCCTAACGATTCCAATTATGCACATTCTTATTGTCATTCATACGAATAATTTTCCGTTGAAAAATCTCAAATTTATTGCATAGATCCCATATTTCATTGTTTATAATAAATTCAATTGATATAAACAAATGAAGTTCGTTTAATTGCATGTGACATCGTAGGTTATTTCAGTCGTTCAGCAGACACCGTTATTTCAGTCGAAGAAACAATTATCCGTTGAAAAAACTCGAATTAATTGCATAGATTTTTTTTTCAATTTTTTTTATAAAAAAACAATTGTTATAAACAATTAACTTAGCTAAGTTAATTGTTTAGTAGGCATGGTTAGCTAACCATGCATTGTCATCCAAAATAAACGTGTACGCAAAATTTCAACTTAATCGGAAACCGGAAAGTGGGTCAAATTTAACTTCTAAGATTTGTTTACATAGTTAATTGTGTTAAAAAATATATATTTCATTTTATTTATACCTGAATTTTATCCTAGCTCAGAATCGCTGTATAACTCGTGACTAGGATGTAACAAACAAACGCGAAATAATCCCAAAAGTTAGTTTTATCCGACACTACAGTATTTTTATGGATATGTTCCCATTTCACAGACGACCCTCAAAGGATTAAGTACTTATTGCCACTGTACAATGTTTTTGGCAATAAATTCTTATCTTTAGTAGCAAGTTCAACACGGAAAGGCATATAAAAGATAAATAAAGAAGACTTATTTCATACGCGTGGCGCAAAGATGACACATTTATTTTCTGTATCCTGTAACAACGTGACTGGCAGAAACATTTTAATGTCGATGTAGTATTATAAGAGAGCAACAATTTACTACAAATCCAAAAGCCAATATAACTATTTTTATTTAAAGTGGGCCTTAAGAGGGCCTTCTCTGCCAATATTCCCTCAACTCTTCATCATTGCGGTCACTGCGGTAAAGACCCACTTTTAAAACGGCGGGTCTTTATTACAATCTGATATAATGGCACTTCTGTACCATATTTTGTGTAAAATGTTTGCCGAATAATATTTTTAGTGCGAAGACGAGTGTGTTATTTACGACACCAATGTCAAACTAGTGCTGTAGGAAACACCGAATAAAACTTTATTGTGGATGATATGACAAAAATATGGAATCGAGGTGCTTTGCATATTTAGGTCGTAAGTATGTTTTAACGCTTAGAATGAACGCTTTCGTGTTTTGAAGTTTAGATGTAGTTTGATGTTGGTTGAGCGGATTATAAATTATGAGGTATTGAACCAAGAGTTCTCTGTTGTAGTGAAAAGGTTTTATGCAAGCGTTTGATCTTTAGGATAAAGTCTGGCATGTTGTTTAAATATCAAGTATTTGAAGGACTGTCAATATGTAACAATTTATAGGAGTGAGTAAAATTTATATTACATAATACTGAAGATTGTTTGTGCAACAATACATATAGTATAATTCTCTAAGAGTTTTAATTAAAGCGTCCTGGTACCTACCACAGTACTCTTGCCAGTACTGTTATTATAAGTTCCATGTAATATAGGGTAAACCATTGACCGGGCGTAATTCCAAACTCCAAGCTGCTGCTGCTAATTTTCTAGCCGAAAAATTTAAACTTTGCTTTAACCCGTAACAGCCGTACTAGCGACCAATAAGGCTATCAAAACAACAAAATATTTTTAATTAAGTCCTCCCTAAGTAGCTACATTAGACACTTTTTGCAGGAGAAATGCGTTTGCGTTCGTTCCCTTTATTTTGCTTGCCAGAACTGAGTGAAGTTAACTAAACTAAACTAACTAATAGTTTAGTTTAGTTTCAAAAAGTACCCCATGTAACATTATGTACCCCAAGTGGTTAATAGCATGCATAACCGAAGCCTTTCATCTTCACAAGCTTATACAATAAGCCAAGACCTTTTAATGTTGGAATCAGATATTCCGATTGAGCCTCAAGTATTCTTAAGTAATTCTTATTTATTTATTATATTAAGCAAAATATTATTCTGTAGTGTGATTTTTAGATCATGTTCATTCAGAATTCAACCTTGGAGTTAAGGAAATAGGGTTGAAATTCAAATGTGTTGCCAAATTTCGTATCGCAGAACAAAATGTCCTATTTGAGCCCATCAAAAAATACTAATTTAATTTGCCAGTTCTAAGACAATGGCTTTTAACCTTTTTTCGGTAGACGGAGGAACCGGGTCGGTACTTGGGACGGACCCGGCTCAATCTTCGTCTACACTGAACAGGCGTATTTACGATTTTAGCGGAGAGGACATGCTAAGGAGCGAAAGCGGATTGTGGAGAATGTAAATCTGTTTATTATTGTTTGGTTTAGTATATTTCGAATCGCTTACGTAACACCTAAGCAGTTCATAATGTATTGTACCTCATTTTTACCTCATTTTTAAATTGTTAATTTAAATGCTATAAAGTGATTAATTTACAAGGTCTAACATTGTTTATGTATAATTAAAGGAAGTTGCGAGACAATCCCAACACAAGTATACTAATAACTTACTGGGATGGTCTCAATTTTTGTAATGCATGACAATGTATGAGTTATAATAAAAACATTTTTATTTATTTTATTTATTTATTTATTCATTTTGTTTTGTAAGTAAAAGTTATATGGAACTTTAAAAAGAAATGACAAGTGTTATTTATCCACGTATGTATATTTTAGTTTTTTTTTTCTCACTGAAAAGAGCTATCCGAGAAAATATATTAGTGTTTGAACCCGACTTCAAAAAAGACGTGGATCTCAGTTCAAAGCATATAGGTATGTTTGGTCACACATTTTATGATACTTTCTTCTTTTTTAACTATTAGTTATTTATCAGGCGTAATTCGCGTATACGTTCTTCATTTCCCTGTCTTGAGAACTAGCTCATGTACCTATAATAACCACAACGCTTCTCCGTCAATACAACAAAGTCTAAATTGCCGCTTCAAAATACAACTTGTAAAGGAAGTTATTCTAAGCACATTATCCCGGCCCCGATCATCCAACTGCCTATCTCCTGACAATTCCGGACCCTCTAAATCCGCAACACGTAAAGTGTCACTCCTTAATCCCGACACTCTGAAGTAAGCGGTATTAGCAAAACATTCCCATGTTTTTGGAGGGTCTAATTAACCCATTGTCCAAGGGGACCGATATGCGATGCTATGCTATTATGATGAGCAAATAAGACGGACTTGTATAATCAGCTTTTTATACTTGGCAATCACTTGACAGCGATTTATAGCGCTAAGGAGATCGTCGGCCCGATTTTTTTTTTCATTTTTATTTCGAACTATAACATTATGTAATTTTAAATAACCGACATTATGTACGCCGAACATAGACTTATTAAAAACGTAAGCTACTCTAAGTTTCATACAAGATGAGACGTGTCTTTTTAAGGCCATTTTTTCACCCTTGAAGTAACTTCACATCGCATCGCCTCGCACCGCATTCGTCGCTCACGTGGGACGTAGGATAAACGGCATAAGCAAAACATTTCCATGTTTTTGGGGTCCTTAATTAAGTTACAAGTAGCCCAGATTGTCCAGCTGACGGAAGCTTAGAGCTGGATGGACAAAGGTTTGTCTTGTGGTAGTTTTAGATCAAACGGACAAATCTCTCTTGGCGTGTTCGCTGTATCTTAGTAGAAGAGCTGAGGGGGATCCTTTGATTTGAAATGTCTTAAATAATTTCTTACTCGTGCGAAAGGTATATAACGTGATATTTAGTATTCAGACGTGTGTATATAGTTTTAACTAGGTAATTTCTCCTTTCTCAGAGATCCTGTGACTTTTAGACTTACAAAGTTATATCTGGTACTCTTATGATCTGTACTTTAAACTATACCTATACCTGTAATATATTTTCCTGAGGTATGTGAAAATAAGGCGGTTGTCACAACACAAAAAGCCATAATAATAAAAAGCGATTAGAAGAAAGTGCTTTGAACCACAGATAGTTCGAGAAGACGAAAGCGTCTTGTAAAATATTATGATAATGTTACATACTTATGTATATGTCTCGAAAATACATAAACATTTCGAAAGCCAAATATCAGTACTGTACACTTTTATAAATAGCAATCAGCACATATTCATTTGTTCCAAAATTACGAATGGAAACAGCAACAGCATTCAGCAGCAACGAGTCGGCATTCGAAACTTAAAATTGCTTAGTTTGCGCCCCCTATTCAAATCCCGCGCCAGCCCGGGATCCCGGAATCCCGCAAACACATTCCCTACGTGTTACGTCCGTTTTAAAGTTTATATTGTTAATTTGTACATTGTTGAGCTAAAGGAAGATTATTTCGAAGGCATTTTGCGATTCTGCTGTTTGCCGTATTTGCGGGTGTTTTAGTTAGACTACAATATTACAATACATAGCGTTTGTGCATTAACGCTTAACTGTATTATTATGTTGTTGTCTTTTTTGCATATGATATATTATATTATAATTAGTTTAGGTTTTTTGATTAATATGTAAAATGTAATTTACTGACATACAAGCAGTGTATATATATGTATATACTTTTATGTGTTTACACACATAAAAGTTTAAATAAAGACTATCTTTCTTTTTGAAAGAATTAATTACATAAACTACATAAGAACCAAGTAAATCCTTCGTGTAATCTAATTACGTGAGTCTCATATAACTGCTCCAAGTGAACGCGAATCCAGCGCGGCGGTGACTAAAGACGTATCAGAGCAAAGACTGCTATACATGAGACGGAATAAAGTCGCAAATACGAATAAAATAGACAGCACAGCGGCACAGTTGCCCCGGTGGGTAGTGATCGACCGTTGCACTGCGTGTTGCGGGTACCATTCCCGCAAGGAACAAATATTGTGTGACTTATAAATAATTGTTCTGTGTCTGCGTGTATGTGCAGTTGTGCATCTACATATTTGTTTGTAAACGCGCCCTTGAAGGGTAAGAAATATCAAGGGTAGGAAATATTCGAAATTAGGGGCAATCTTTACAAGGTAAAACAAGATGCAGGTTGGGATAATCTACTTGCATAATTGTGACGATTATATTATTGTACTTCTAAATTTAATGGTAAACTTAAGCCTATTGAAAAATACACAGCGATTTCAGCGGGCTGCATCAGGGCATCGATTGTCGTAATATTAGTTAGTCATAAACAAGAATATGTTGAAGTAATACTCCAAAGGCTTCCCATGAACTGTTATTAAGCACCGTTGATCAAAATTTCAAATAATTATGACAATTATCAATAGATCTCAATCAATAGATCAATAGATCTATATTGATCTGGCTCTCTTTGATATCATCTGAGTTCAGACTAAATAATCGCAATGTTGCGTGAATGTCCCGCTTTACAAAGATTTACGATTGCTTGGTTTTACTGAATATGTAAATGATTTTGGCTTTAAGTTCCGCGTATTACCATCACTGTTTGAGATCGTTTCCGCCGCATACACGTCCCTGAATGACGTCATTTCCTTTAAGGGATTAATGGTGATTGATGTTCGCTTGTTTTATGTAATCAGCTAAATTCTCGTGCGGTTGTGTGAATGTGCTCTGACACCTTCGCACTAACTGACATCTCAGCTTTACCATAATTTGTAGTAGATATATTTATTAGTCTATTTATGTATGCAATATGTTAATTATAAAAATTATATTTAATTTGTATAACACCCAAAATTTTAATTCTTATTATACCCACGATTGTGCATCAACCATCCTTTTTTATTTGGATCACCCTAAGGTCAACTGGTAGAAAATACTTATGGCATTAAGACAGGCTCTGTACATAATTCAAAAAGAATAAATAAACTACACCACAATTTTCTTAGCTTGTTTTAGTTGAACGTGAGGTATGTTCAACTAAAACCAACTTAACGGTTACTTTAATATAATTTGAAACTTAAACTACTACTTATTATTTAGACTTCTTATGTATGTATCTCTAAGCTCGTCGTCCCATAATAGCGGTGGCAGTGAACGAACCATGTTTTTTATTAAACCTGGTCTTTCAAGTTTACAGTTTGAGAAAACAGCGTGGTCAAAGTAAGTCTGGATTCAGATAAAGCAAGCAACGCGCGATCCGCACCGCAGCACTTAGGTCGAGTTATTTTTTTTGTTGTATGTTCTGGTCTGTGATATTAGCTGAAATATTCAACAGCGTCTCGACTGATGTAGTGGCTTCGCACTTGGCTTTTTATACTGTGCAGGTGGCGGGTTTCATTCCAAAACGTAACAAATATTTTTATGATATGGCGTACATGTCGCCTCGTCAGAAACACCTTAAAGCGATTTATAATGTATCTCAATTTTAGGAGTTTCTTGTTGAGTTGTAACATGCTGTTGGCTTTGCTAAGGCTTTTTAGAATATACAAGTATCGAAGTCGCCTTGTTTTTGGATGTACTTTATTTGTTTGGGTTGTCGTTCTTTTAGATAAAACTTGCGGGTATTTTATTGATCAAGGTTTGAGATCTTAGCTATGGACTTGGTTTAAATTATAGTGGTGTGTTAGCATCCTGCAATGCATCTTACGTGAGAAAAACTTTGAATAATGAATAAATCCGTACATATAAATATAAAACTACAATAAATTTTAGGCGCCACATACATGTACCTCGTGTATTACTTTGCCAATCCCTTGAGCGGCCGAGCACGAAGTTAAAATATAACAGAAGTTCCACTCAATAATGCTGAATGTAAGTTCGAGTGAAACACAAATTCACAAATGATGGTAATTATTGCGGCTCGATTTTGTATGACCTAAGAGATGAAATACAGTGAGTTCGTGTATCAATTCAAAAATAGAGTGAATTCAATGTAAACGTATATCGTGCTTACACAGGCGCCTCTATACATTCTGTGAGCCTTATAGGCCGACGTTGGAAGAAAATAATAGGAAATGCCGACGCCATCTAATTGCAAAATAAACAATTTCTTTTCATTTTATTTCGCAGTCCATTGCAAGTGGACATTCGCCATTTTTTTTCTATAACATAACATTGCATCACGCATATACAGGCTGGCCTTCGGGGAATGCAGAGGTGTACTATTGTATATATTTTTTTACATTTCGCTGATGTCGTTATCAAGTCCCAGATGGCGAGCTGAAGCTGAGCTAATGGCCATCTACCGGGCACAGTTCCAGAATCCATGATCCTACTGAAAATTTAAATACGGAAAAAACCATCAACCCTTTCCCCGAACTGGGAATCAAACCCAGCTCAGCAGTATTTTTTTTATCCCTAGTATAAATAAGAATGGCCCTTCTGTTCCTCCCTATTTCGTGTTTCGTTCAAGTTGCCAAACGTGGACTCAAAATGGCACGCCAAGTGCTAACTGGAAGGTGTTAGCAATTTGTGCAGTAACCGTGAAGCCAATTAGCTAAACCTTTCGTAAGTGAGAACATGAACTCTCCGACCCTTTGTAATACAACAACCTTATACAGGCTGGCTGAAAAAGTCATGTCCAAAAGAAAAGGTTTGTGTGAGAGTTAAAGCAAAGGCGATTCTTCAAACATTTCTGAAATCTATGAGAGTTATTAATTTAGATATATTTGAATATTAACATTTCGGTATTGATTAATTTTTTCACAGTAAAAATCCCAGTGTCCTATAAAACTCTAGCAACTAAAAAAACATAAAATATAATTACATAGAACTGGGTTTTACTCGGTTTTGGGTATAACTTTTTGTGCTACACTGTATTCTAAGTACATACATTGGAACTTGTTCACGAATTCGTGGAAATCAGACATTTTCGTAAAGGTAACGTTAAATATTTCTTCTGAGAAAGAGATCTCTCTTGTATTTGGATAAAAACTAGCTCAATATAGTATATGATGCTTCTAGTAACCTTTCCGTAACATTATCTGTTATAAAAGGGATACCGGGAATTTCTAGAAGTTACGTGTGCTTAAGTTTATCTTAAGAGATATAAAATTCTGCTAACATACCCCAGTACATTTAGCTTCCCTACTATTTTTCACCATATTCGGTCAGTTTACTTTTTACGAGGTACATGATTCAATTTTATTTAACCATACAATCTCTAGGAGTTAATTTAACCACGTATTTTGTGTGAAGAAGTGTGTTACACTCTACTGCTGTACGTTTTACTATTTCGCTCTTTCCTAGTCTTATAACCCGGAAGCTTGCATTGGGAAAAAGTTTTGTTAATTGTTTAAACCTCAGTTTAATATCTGTCTTTGACTGATAATTAATATTAATTGGGTGCGTAGCAGTAGTCTTCTTGATGGTGAAGTTAGGCTAATGGACCTAGGATAGTCACTTTCAATAAAAACTTAGCTGATTGCTTATGTTTCTACTACGCGGTGCGAGAGCCGATTACATTACTCGAGGAGAAAGACTGGTATTTTGCTACTTAATACTTAAAGCAAAAATAAATAAGCACTAAGGTATAAAGAACCATTATTTTTTTCTGTGGATACTAAAGAGAGAGATGATGGCATAGACACTCGTAAAGATTTTGTGACAATGGACTCTAAACATAATTCTATAAAAGTTGCAGACTTATTATTCACATTATTGATGGCTGTAATTCATATAGCTAAAAGCTAGATGTGTAGGCAACAGCCAATAAATTTTAGAATTATTCTTGTCGTATCTCACAACAACCGTTTACAACTATTTATGTGCTCTTTGATCATTGCCTCTGGCGTTGTCGCAAGAAAAGACGCAAACAAACAAATTGCAAAAACTATAAAAAAGTAGTAAAATGTACATCGTTAATTTTATATTTTCATAAAATGTTTGTATTGTGTCAAACTTTGAACCACGTCAGTTCGCTATGGTGAAAAAAATAAAACGACGTTATATGATATTTCATAAGTTTGAATGATTAGGACTAATAGGCAAGGATTGCACTTTTGCTACGTCGTAGCTCTCAATTAACGTTAGGACTAAGCCAGCTACGCAGTCGTAGCAGGTCTACTACGCGTCGCGTCATGGAACTATTTGTGCATTGGACTTGTATTTTATTTATGTTTGAATTTGTCTTGAATAGTAAATAATAATAATAAAAAAGTGTAAATTAAAAAAAAAAATAATAATATAAAATCATAAAGGAAATCATAATAAATTGATTTAAAATTTGTACAAAAGGTGTATAGCTCACAGTAGTATTAATAGGAAAATTAGTGGCTAAATAAAACTAGTTTATTACTAAAATACATATTTTAATAAGAAGTGCAATAAATATTAACGGTGGATAGGAATTAAATGTTGCGTTGTCTGATCTACATTTACTCAAACCTGTGTTTTAGGGTATCACTTTACGATGTTGTATATAATAGGAGAGAATATTTATGTTAAAACTACTATATACTTATTTTACGATCATTTCAAAATTTCTAGCATCTTTTCAGTGTCTGTGTAATTGAGTTTCGCTAAGAAATCTGCTGAGACAACATTTTTTACAATTAACATTATATATGTTTAGTAATCTGTTTAATCTGTTATACAAAAAAGGCCCTAGAAACATATAAAATCTATTAGCAAAAGCATGTCCAGTTTGAGCATTTATGCAAACCAGATCGTTACTTTACCTGCCTGAAGGTATTGTACGGTGCTTAAGGTAAATAATTGACGTACTGTTAGGAGTTCACATGCCATGTAAAGCTGGTGTGTGTGAAAAATCTAAAAGGGCGAGAAGTAGCAACCTTTATTATTGCTCTTTGAGCACGTTCTAGAGGTAATAAAATTGATTTTGCGGCACAACCCCCAGGAAGTTATGCAATACGCAAGGTCATTTGATTTGATTGAGGTATGTAATAATAAAGGTTATTTAACGTTTTGAAGGGAAAGTTTCAAGTGGTAGCGGAGCTCATAATCTATCGAATTTATTTTGTGACTGGCAGGCGGATTAGTCTGCTCAGTTATGACGCTAACACCTGAAATGATTTGACATACTCAAAAACGAAGTAAAAAATGAACTGAAAAGGTACAGGCCGGGAAACACTTAACCAGTGTTAAAAATTCGCTCCCTCTATTCTATTTTCACAGATCAAAGTGTCCACTTGGTGACGAAACCTTGCCTTTTATCCCAGTGTCACCGACAGAAACCAATTAAACGTAGTTCGTAAAAGCCGAGGGCCTCTAGCATCAATTAGGGAGACTCAGTGTCGCTGGCACGCCGCCACCGTGTCGTCGCTGAGTCGACACGCTTCACACTCTGAGTGCCACTTGTTCGGGAGTTGCCTAGTTTTTTTTTTATACGGTATAGGTGGAAAGCGCTGCTAATGGTTGAGTAGAATTGATTCAGGATTGAGCGGTGTATCGGGCGTCGGCCGAGAGCACGCATTTTATTTTTATTTTTAGATAGGAATCTAACTACCGTTTGCGGAAAACGACTTTTTTAGAATTGGCTGTCTGAATTATCTTTAGGTAGGTATATTATACATTATATTATATATGTAGTTAATTTTAACATCGTTACGTTACGACCAACACAACAAATAGGTATAAAAAATTATAAAAGCTCTATACAATTTATAATTGCAGCTCTTATTTACTCCTTAATGATCCTTATTACCTTGGCATAAGGTTCTAAACCGTTTTAAATACAAAAGTGTGATTGTGCCTAACACTTTATGCCGTCGTGTTAGGGTTGTAAATAGAATGAATGATGGAAAGATGTTAGTGTATACGATGACACCTAAAACCATCATTAACTTATTAACTATGATCTTTATGTCGTTGCGTTAAGGTTGGAAGTTGAGTGATGTGTTGTGGTGTCAATGTGTCTAAAACAATGGGAGGTCGTTAACGCTGTGACGAGAGGGCTCTCATTGTGTCAGAGAGGTGTTCCAACCTTGAGAATACTAATGAAACACCCTCAGCTTGGGTTACACGATTGAAATCTTTTGAAGGATGTAAGGAGTCAGGGCTTTTCTTTCGTGTATACTGTAAGAAGTTTTATATAGAAATACAATTTAGGTGATTTTTTATTTCTGGTTTTTAGTAATCATAATACGCAATACTTGAACCTATTGTAGAAGTGTAGAAGACAAACATAAATCTACATTTTCCGCCATATACTTTGGCTTAATAACGCTTGTAATCCATGCAGAGCTAGCCCTGCACGTAATTAACTTTTTATTCTATATGGATTTCAAGAGCTAATTGTAACTCAATTTACATTTAGGGGAAAAACATAATATTATATGCGGGTCAACTTTGTATGGGAACCTAGCCAAACATCAGCACGATAAAATGTACGCAATTACCTCCATATTACCCATAAAGTAACCGCAGTCATCTCTTCGTACCGTTGTTAAAAAATATTAATATTAAATGGTATTTTCATCACAAAATTGGGTTCCTAACATATTTTGGTATAACTTCTGTTGACACAAATGCTCAAGATACACTTAGCGACACAAAAACATCCGAAAGAAATATGTAAACGAATTGAAAATGTGCACCTAGTTAATAAAATCTCATTATAATTATGAGTTTTACAGGTTAAAAGAGAAATCAGGCAAAATTCATAAAAAAAGAAAATACACGATAAAGATGGAATTCCGTACTTTGTACACAACGTGGCATCTGTATCCTTATAACTATTATAAGCAATTGACGACACTTTTATAGAACTGTGCATCTTAAGTTTTTATGTCTGTGATAACTTCCAATAACAAGAAGCTGAATAAACTATAAGTTAATAAACTTGGCAGCACTAGTTTGGTAACCTTAATCTAAATAATCTTTGTTTTACGATGTTTGCGAGAACTTGCCTCCGTTTTTATTGAAATTAGTGGAAATTCGCTTTTGTTCAAGCGCAAAACTACTGTGGAGCAATTTAAATAATTTTCGTTTCAACTTTGCATTTAAATTATTTACATGGGACTTTGCGAGTAAGAAAGATATTTCGGGATCTTCGCAAAGCAACGTAACAGTTTAACATTAACAAGTAACTAGGTTATAGCAACAAGAAGAAAAGTTTCCTTTATTTGGTGATTATATCTTGGTAAATTTATATCAAAATGGAGCGTATCCGCTCCATTGGATATTAAGAGAATTTAAATTCTCGCGATTTTACGTAATGTTAGAACCTTTTAATATCATATCAAAACGCCCGCGATGTTCGCGCGGGTTCGAGTTTTTTCTTGTATAATCTTTAACATTATCTCTCTTCGCAACAGAATCTAATCTATGTTGTAACGGGGACCTGTAATTTAGTGAAGGATTTCTAAAATCGCCATGTACTACATACTTCTTCATGAGGATACCTCTAACTCATAAACGAACGTGACTACTTTATAATATAAATCAGTGCAGTGATATAATAACAAGCTTGTTAAAATATCAACTTCTGTGTCGTTTACGACCTAATAAATATTTCTGAGAAAAATGCTTTTATAATAACAAATATGTTTGTGATGAATGGAGTTTTCATCAGAGAAGGCCTACAGCTACGGTATAATAGCAAATTAAGGGGAAGCTAGAAAAATATTATTAAAGTATCTACATATCAAATTGCAGGGCCTATTATTTTCGCTAATAGAATAGGCCAATTTTGTAAAACGTGAGTTCCAGGTGTAACCTCATTATCAGAATAAGAAAGGTTGGGCCTTAGTCCACCACCCTGTTTTGGAACCAGTTGATGATACAGAAGAAGTTTTCCTCAAGTGATAAATAATTGTTTTTGGAAAAGTTAAAGGTGGGGTTCAAACTCATACTCTTCTGTTTGGAAGGCAAGTGTTCAACCACTACGCTATCACTGCAATCTTTAAACTTTATAATTAGCTATTTATTACGATAAGCTGCATGTTATATTTACCACTGGGGAACATTGACTTTAAAGAAATAATCTGCATTATAGTTATAGGCCCACGATCATTTATTCTAGTGTCCATATGTATACAGGGTGTATATAAACATGAACGTTTTTAAAAGAATAACTGAAATGTAATACTCTTCACGTAACATCTGAACACATGAACAAGTCTCTTCTCTATTCTTTGAACACCTATTGTATTGTATGTAAATGGGTTTATGATGACAAGCAAGTGACGCAGCCTTCCTGACTACCTTTGTGCATCTTTCAAACGTAGTGGGAAATAAAATATTATAGAACTTTCGAACGTGGTTACGCTACTAATTCTATTCTAATATAATATTATGATAAAAATTTGAAAGTTTGGATGTTTGTTAATCAATCACGCTTTATCAACTGAACTGATTTGGAAAAAAATTATCACATGGGTTGACCATGACCTAAGTTAGGACATGGGGTACTCTTTATCCCGATAGTACGTTCGCGTGGGATATTAATTTTAATTTCCGAAACGTTGCCGTTTGGACAACGAAGGTGGAGGTTGGAGGTGAGAACCTCCATGCTGACGAAATTGGGGGCAAAAGTTATACGAAATAATATGCTCATAAACTATAAATACAGGCTGCTGAATATAGGCATCCTGATAGACCAATGACCGAGAGATTTCGAATGATGCATCGGTATTGCTCCACAAATCGTAAAAATAAAGCAAGGAAAAGGGGTTACTGTTAGTAATTATCAGCAAATGGAATGTTAAATTGTTTAGTTCTACATAAAAAAGTGCTACAGACTTATTAAAATACTAGAAATAAATGTGATTTTTATGTGTACTTGCATATATATCTATCATCATCTGCCTTATCTTAACTACGTTGGGGTTAGCCCCCAGTCTAACCAAATGCGACTGAATATCAACATTTTTCACGAAGCAACTGCTATCTGACCTCCGCCACTCAATTACTGATAGACACCGATACTCTTAAGATTAGACCAGATGACAGATTTTTTGGGCTGCTATTGCAGCTAAAACTCGTAACGCATGTCATGGTTATTCGTATGATACCCACAAACTTAACGTGCTTTCCGAGGTACGGAGGGACTCGATGTGTGATGAACGGTCGCTGTAGCAAGCAATGCAGATCGACTGATCTGTGCTTTAGCTATGTAGCTACGAGCCCCTCACCTAAATATCTATGTTTTAACTAAATTCGTTATCTGTCACACCACCTGGATACATTTTCATACAATTTACATATTATTATCTATGGTAATTTTGAAAACTGCTGGCCGGAATTTGGTGCACATTTGACCATAAATTATAAACCTCGTCATTCTGTACACAAAGCTAGCGTGTTACTAATTCCATAATAGTTGTTGGTAACAAAATCAGTCATTTGAATTCTCGGGACGGGAATAAAATAACATAACATAACACAACACAACATAGCATCACGCTTGTATCCCCGAAGGGTTAGGCGGAGGTGTATCATTTACTCCTAAGTAATAGGGGGCGTGCTTATTGCCATCAACCAGACACAGATCCAAAATCCGTGCTGCTACTGACAATTTCTATAGGTACCTACAGAAAAACCCATCATGTATTTTAATAGCATACTTTTCCATCAGTACGTCAGTTCAGTATTCTGGCTAGCATTTGAACCAATATAACAATTTATATTCCTCTAGGCTATATATCTATAACATATTGTGCAATATCCGGACTGTACCGATGCATCACGGTGACAAATGAGCTGGCTCAAAAAGTTAATAAAAATTTGTGCTAGATCACAGTCAACCCATAAAACACAGCTAGCTGGTATTGGTACTAAATTAACTACGGAATGGCTACTGAAAACATACCAGTAGATGCCAACAGAAATAGACAGTAGCTTTATAGGATAATGAAATGGCGTGCTCTAGTTTAAATTTCTCGCTAAAAATTGTAAACTATTGTTTAAAGATAAATGATAGCCACAAAGTTCAGTGTGTTAATTATTCAGAGAATTTATCAGGTAAATTTATCAGATTCTTTGAAACAGAAACGCATTTTATCCGATAAGTTGTGGATAGGCAGTCAGCCCGCTAAAAAGAAAGTTGGGAAACGTGTCATATATGTTTTAAACCTTTACAACGTATACATGCATTGAGTTTAATATATGTACATTAAAATTTGTTAAAGATATTCCGGTAGAGAAAAATAATATCTTAAATTCTTGACGCTTTTATGATTCAGACCGCAGCTCGCGCAGTGGTCTGGAACACGCATGCCTACTCAATACCTATTCACTGATGACCTACAATGGGTTTATTAGGAAAATCGCAGTATCAACTCGAGATTTGATAACAGGCTCGCGTCCAATTGTATTATTCAACTGTAGTACATATGTACAATAATACATCTCTGTCCGTTCTCTTATAGAATAGAGGCGTGAGTTTATTTTTGAGACAACTTACTAGCAGTAAAACTAAAGTTTCTCTATATTGCTGCTTACCATGTTATCTTTTCAGCGAATATTACAATTTACATATGAGACACAAACTGCAACAGCTGTGTGTGTCTCGTGTGTAAATTGTAAAAGTTGACTGAAATGAAACACAAAACTATTGAAGAAAAGAAACTGACACAAACTGGTGTAATTTTAGAACTCAAAGTATGGTAGAGGGTTACAGTAAACGTATTTGAATTTTAAACCAGGCACATTCGACGTTAATTACGAGTAATACGTAAAGTCGACCAAATCGACATAACACATATTTTTTAAGAAATCAGATCTGAATGTCCATTTTGACCAATGTAATGGCCGGTATTGTAAGTATATAGTAGTCGTAATCACTACGCCACACGGTGCCATAGTGCTATGGTGACAGAAAGAGACGCTATTAAAGGTAGTGTAGATGGGTGCAAGATGCTTTAGAGGAAAACGACTTAAATCAGTTTCTGCGTTTAATTAAATTATTTACTTCGACGATTAGAACATTCCATTACAATTATTTTTCTAAAATAGCTATGTCATAATAGTTCAAATGATTTATTTATTCTAACAGACCTAACTTTATCAATAAGGCTTACTATATTCATAAAACCTCTACACTATGTACTGCCCAATTTTTTTGTACATAACCCAGTCTTATGTATAGAAAAATGGAGTGCATCCTTTTTCTATAGATCTCGGAAATATAATTAAAGCATCACCATTAAAATTTATGTATGTATAAATGAATTTCCCGTGGCATAGCGGCGCGGCTTGCAGGCTTCCGGGGACGTAACGGGATTACCCTTTGGCTCGTCGTTACCACAGTAACGTGGTTAACTTGCTCACGAGTGGTCAAGTAAGTGCTGTAATTAAAGGACTATGTAACTATCACGTCTGGCTACGTTGGTTGTGTTGGCTCAATGTAATCATCATAGGTTTTCGACCAAGTAAAAAGACAGAAGTGAACTGTGAAATTCTAATTAATAACACAATATAGTACCACGGCTGTGTTTCCCGAAGCGTTAGGCAGAAAAGTACTTTTCTTGAACCAGATTTTGCCACTTTTATTGAGTCCCGGGTACGTCCTAAAACTGCGGCCAGAAACCGGAGGACAGGCAGCAGCGTCCTCTGACTAATCGGTGAGCCACTGCGATCCCCAAAGCCGCCAGCCAAACGTGGGGATTATGGCAACCTCCCCCCCCCTTGGGGGAGGTCTTCGTTCAGCAGTGGACGTCTTCTGGCTGATTTTGATGATGATTGAGTCCCATTAAGTAAATGGTGAGCTAATTGACACCTACGAGTCACTTTTTGTCACTTTTATTGAGATTATTATACAATTTTTTTTCACTTTTATTGAGTAATTGACATATACTAGTCAGAATTCCAAACTCCAGGATAAACATTAGAATTTCCCAACAGAAAATACCCAATAACACTTTGCCCACCCTGGGAAAAAAACGCAGAATCGCAAGTTTGTAATCATTAGATCAATAGGGTAGTTTCTAAATCCATTTTGTAAGTCTTGTTATAGATAGAGCTAGGCATAATACGTAGCGATAAGAAAAACTACGTAGTTTAGAGAGAAATAATTTGGCCTTATGTGCTTCGAGAGTTTGATAAATTGTGTGACCTATTTTGTACGAAGGTACCGTACAGTATACCAATATATGTATACCGACCGAACTGGAAAATAAAACAATCGATTTTCAATCTAAAATTACTTTTTCGTTGGATTCATCATTACACTTACTGTACAGGCCATCAAAATCAACTGCAGCGTACAAAATAATTACTAAAACATAAACATAAATATCTTAAGTACTGCCACACAATATAACAGCGATCCCGTGAACATATCATAAGTCATTCCATACATAACCATTACTTATTCCACACATCACTATCATATTAGTTGACGGCCCCATTACGCAGGCACACCTTGTATGTAATACGGTGTACTTAACGAGTGTTTACCATCGTTAACCCTTCGAGTTTCATTAAGCTAATTTCCTTACATAAAACTTGCCGTAGACGGGGCGATATTTATGTATTGTAGTTTTGATGATAGTTTGAAGATAGGTAGTCGAAAGTAGGTCGTCCCCTCTCTACCCGTAATGGGAAATAAAAAATGTCATTACGTGAGTGGCTATGGTTCTCAATATATGGTGTTCCATGGTCTATGGGTAACATAAAATATATTCTCTTTCGATTGTTTATTGGTGCGACCTATGACTAAAAAGTACCTATCATTCATTTTTATTATTATTATCTCTTTCTCTTCTCTTCTCTTTGTTTCTCTTTGTTTTAAAAACATTGCCCTACTCTAAGATTTCTCCTATGTCGTGGGTACAGTTTACAAACATACATGTCACATGCACATACAACCAGACCCGAAACAACTATCTGTAGATCATACAAATATTTGTTCCGTGCGGGAATCGAACCCGCGACACCGAGCGCAGCAGTCGATCTCTCAACACCCTGCGCCAATCGTGCCGTCAAATTTGCCTTAATGCCGTATTTTTTTCTCGCTGATCCCACTGAAAAAAATAATCATCACGATGAAGTAATAATAATAATAAATAATTTCTGTATCATTGCGTTTAAAAATACAAATATTCTCATGCACAAATATCCAGACCCAGAACAACTATCTGAAATTAAACAATATCATGATTATGATGTGTGTATCATTGTTACTGCGATCTTATGACAAATCGCGATGTGAATAACGCGCTTTAGTGGGTGGTTGCTCGCGACCTAACCCTCACAAGGCGCGGCGGATGCGATGATGATTATAGTAGACTGAACGTTAACCTAACGGTTATCACAATTACTGGGCGAGGCCTAGTTCAACTCGATTACTGAGCCGATATAATTTTAAGGCACTGTCTTTGTATAATGACTGAGAGAGCAACAAACACAGAATTACGTACTAAATGATAGCGTACTTAAGTGGAACACTTTATATATTTGTTTATTTTCAAATGTGTGCGTCATTCCTTTACAATATTTTGTAAAAATAACATAATCTGTTGATAAATTAATGTTATCAATAATTATATAAACATATCCTTCATACTACTTTTGACTGTCTCTTTGGTCAAGTGGTCGCAAGAGCAAATGCTAATCGTGAGTGAGGTCTTGGGTTCGATTCCTGGGTCAGGCAGTGTTACTGGTTTTATTTTGTATGGAAATTCTCAGTAACAGCACGGAGTCTAGAACTGTGCCCGGTAGATGGCTAGTACTCCTCTGCCTAACCCTTCGGGGAATACAGGCGTGATGCCACGTTATGTTATGTTTTATCTTTCACACAGTCTGCGAAGTAAAAAGATAAAAAAAAACTTTGAAACCATCTTTCAGCAAATAATCATACCGATCAATAAAATTACGTTATTTTAAAATAATATTTGAATAGTTTTCATACATAAAAACACTTTTGAGTGTGATAATGAAACTTTAAATATCCTCAGCAATTTTTGTCGATAACTGTATCTACTAGGTACTCATACATGCTCATTCTGCTTCTCTAGTTAGTTCATCAAGTGATTCTCTTTGTACTTATAAGTACTTTAGTTCTTTCACAAAACTTTCGGAATGGGTCGCGGCTACTTTTATTATTATTGTACTTGTAGTTTGTTTTAATAGTTAGTATTATTGTTGTTTATAATAACTTGCCATGTCCTACGTGTTGTTTAAAACTTTTGTCAAGTATAATGGTCAACTTTCTCTCTTATTGAGGAAATGGGAGGTGAGAATCCAATGGAAGCGAAAGCCCAAGATCATGATCATTGTCATACCATATGCTGGATGACATAATGAGGCTTTATATTATTAATTATGACACTAAGAAAGATCTTTAATTATTTTGTGAAACGTTGCACCACATTATGAATAATTCCTGTATCGTGGGTAAGTTTGCGATCACAATTATTAACTTGCATTAAAATGTAAAAGGCTACATAAGATTTTTGATAGTGTGCGTAGTCCGCTAATGCGCACCAGAAAAGCGTGGTGGATTAACGCCTATTCTTATTCTAAGAAGAGGCCCATGCCCAGAAGGAGAAACAGTATTGACCTACATTTTTTAATATTGTAATGTTCAGGAATATAATCTTGCTTTGTTTTTCTAACAGTCTTCTTGGTATTTTTAACTAAATAGGAAAACAAAGTGACAATTTAAGAAACAAGGTTTTCTCGTTAATAGTGGAATGTTTATAAATGTAACAGTAATTAGATTGTCCTCTGCAAAGACTATTTACACACCACTACAGAACCGTTTACAGCTGGACTTTAAAAATGAAAATTAACGAGTCCAATTATCAACAAGCATACATTGACCGCTCTACACACCGTTACGTAATGGAAATCAACTCTTGCTTAATGTTTGCCCTCTCATAAAACCATAATATGGTTGGGATGATAAATCAGATATTATGTAAATGTATTTAAATATTGGAATGTTCTATCTGCCGCACTACAACCCCGTGGTGTATTACGGCCCAGTACCTTTTTTCCAGCGCTACCAATCGTGGGTCCGATTCCCGCACGGAACAAATATTTGTATAACCTACAGATAGTTGTTCTGGGTTTTTGTACATATGAACATTTGTCTTTGTAAACGAATCCAGAGCGGGGATTTGAAATCATGAAATTTTAATAGATTACCTACGCTGATGAATGAAAATCATGGTAATATCAACAGGACCGTGTTTTTTAACTGTGTGCAATGCATCACACAAAATCTTCCCGATTGTTCTCTTCGGTGTGACACACAGCGACCTTAATTGCCTCGCCGTTCCGTACAACAAGTAATAAGCGCAGGAGCCACTCATTACACAACCGCATCTGTCCTGGTATCCTGGTAGGAAGCCTCTCATCATGTCGCTCTAGTTATTATGACTGGGACACGGTTAAGTGTTCTTCTTTGTTAATTACTAAGTTGACTTGGTGAAAAGACGGATGTTATTGCTTATAGTGTAGTAAGGAAACCAAGAGTATGCAGTTTTACTTGAAAACAATTTGCATTACTGATGTATGGTTATCTGGCTTGAAAACTCTATGCAAATAAATACAAAAAAGCAAAATAATTTTGTTTCGTAATGTTGGTAACGAAGACAGATGAACCAAAAGGGACAGTACGGGAAATGAGTTTTATCTAAACTGAGATATACTTAAGGCAGAAAGAGATTGTGATTTTATGGAATCAGTGAAATAAATTCAAAATCTGTAACTTCTTGTAATTCTTGGTTGTAGGCTCTACTGAGTATAATTTTCTTGATATTACAAGACAGAAGTTAGCAGACAACTTTAATTTCCTCTTCAAAATACTTTAGGTACTCGGGCAAGTTTAATAAATCAAAACGTTCTTCAAACTTATAACTTAGTTCTAAAACTCAAAAATCGTTTTCCAACTATTTAATGCTATAACACAACAATGCCTACTCAAATTAATTAGCGTCTAACTTGTCATGTGAATACTTATTAATATCTCATAATTTCGTCGGAAATTCCGGCTGTAAGGGATTAAACTAGTAAGCTAGTAACTGCCAAACTTTCAATAAATATTTCTTTGAGGGAATAATTTTCCTTTGTTCTAAATTAGTTAATAATGAAACCTGTTTTAATTCTTCTCTGGACATAGTTCTGTGTGAAATCACACTAGCTGTTTATTTAACATATGTCATAATTCGACCAAGCCGATGTCCACGGAATAGGGAGCGAGCATATTATCATCCAACGGGTACTAATCCAAACTCCGTGATGGTACTGTCACTCATATATCAATAGTAAAACTCAATATCACGTTGCCCGACCTATATATACATCGAACCCCAGATACTTACCCTCAGCAGCGACTAGAGTAGACTTCATTTGAGTGAACTATCTTCCATTGTTTAGTAGCAATATTACATAGGCATGTTTTAACTCAGAAATCCTCTGCCGATCCTTTTCCCTAATCTTAAACGACAACACAATACAAACTTATTTGTCTCCAGCTACCCGACTCCTCACACATAGTTCTTGATGTCCTTTATTTGTCGGTAAATCTTGGCTCAAAGGGATTAGGCTCAGTCAATCCTCTAGAAGTCTATACAACAAGTTGCCTAATACTTAGCTGTATAAAATTACTACAGTAGGTACCTATTGTTGGGTTGGCTAGCTACTAAGTTTACTTTTTCTGATAAACGTCATAGCTCTGCCTTAGCCTGTGGGGAATAATAGGCGTGATGCTATGTGTTATAATGTTAAAAATGATATGCTATATTTGTTTGTATCTATACCTTACCCGCTTATTACAGTCTACGTACTATGTAGAAATGTGTGGATCAGAATTAGATATGATAAGATAACAATGAAGAAAAAAATCGTGAGGAAACCTATACACCAGAGACAGCTCCGTAATGTTCTCGATGGTGTACATAGTCCACTTACAAGGCCAACGTGTTGGACTAAGACGTAACCCTTCTGAGGCCTGTGCCCATGTTTGGGACAATAATAGGCTGAATTATTATTATTATTGAAAAACTGACTCAGTCATAAAATTCTTAGTGATAAAATTCTTTGTCTACCTATTGAGAAATTTTGGATACTTTAAGTAGGTACCTACCCTATTTGATTCGAGGACTCTTTGACATTCGACATTAATGAAAAAATACGTGTCAATCTCTTGATATTGACAGCTGTTCGGCAAGGTTAACGACCCAGACGACCTACAAAATGTAGGTAAAGGCGGCACTAGAAATTGTAAACAATTTCTAATCGTTCATCGATTTGTAGGAATGGCACGCTTTAGAAGAAAAGTTGGATAGTTTTAGCTTATTGAGGAGTTGAAAAAATATATAATTATTAGAAGAGAGCTTTAACTGTAGTGAAATAGTTGCTTTCCACTAATCCAACACATATTATAATATTGTTGACATCTACTCTATGCAGTAGATCCATTGAATTTGTTAGATGTCCAACGCCCCGTCTTCAGTTAATTTACCTAATCACTTACATAAATATCAAGAACAGACAAACAGAACCAACGTATAAGTAAATAGCTAAATTTGAGAGCTGACTTCTAAATACACCGACCACGTACTTAACACAAAAAATTACAATCTACACCACTTTATACCCTTAAAACTATTTAAATCTCGCTTTAAATCTCTGGTGTGCGGAAGCTTTTCAAATAAAGAAGTTAAATCCGCCAGCATTAATGGTAACCCTAGCGTCCGGAAATCTTAACCGTTTCTCATGAATTATTTATTCAATTCGTCCAAGAGTTAGGGGCGAACCGCCGTCAGTTTTCTTGTTCAAGCTGACGGCAGAGGCAACCCTAGGACCTTGCCAAGCTTGTCCAGGCATTAGCATAATAGCCATAACGTAGAAATATGCAGAAGCTGCGACTACTATTCGCGATTTTGTTGCTTGCGCAGAAACTAATCGACCACCGCGAGTAGGCATTTGAACCACGAATCTTGGGTGATTTACTACTCTTTGTAAGTAAAAAAATTTATTATTTAATCTTTGTCCGTGCCCTCGGGTAAAAATATATAAAATCATCAGCCTTCGATCTATGGCAATCATTACAAGCAGTCAGTCTAGTTCTGATTACTGATATTACGTACGACAAGTTTAGTTTCGGAGGTCAGACGGTTGGTAATCCCTGTAAAGAAATTAGTTATATTTGATTAGATAAAAATTGCTAGGGTACTAAACCAACCATTTTACAGAAATACTAATAGATACCTAAGCTTACATTCGAACTTTTATGGTTTGGGCACAATCGACATTCATTCATCTTTCTGTGGGACTTTCATAGTATGTCATAATTAGATGCCAATCAAATCAATAATAAATGTGCTAATAATTTACACGCTTGTCTTAACGCGTTTGAACTAACCACGTTTATGAAGTAGATCTTCTGCAACTGTCTTCTCAGTGACGGACCCGTTTTTGTTTTTGTTCGGCCCTTAGATTATACTAATACCATTTTGAATAACAAATCATTAATGTGAACAAATAACAATAAATCTTTGTTTGCGGTGAGGTGCGACGATTATGAGTTTGATTTGGGTTACATCTGTTTCCGGTTAGGATAATAGTTGTCAAACTTATTGTTGGAGTTTGAAGTTTTGGGGAGAGATAAATTATTACGAGTTTTGTGGAGTGCAAATAATTTGAACTCACTTTAGTGGAATTTCTGTGAGAATTCGTAGTTTACCCTATCATAATATTGTTTTAATTATGCTCTCAGAACATTTTCAACTTCATGTTAACCATTATTTGGGGAAAGGTTGTATTTTTATGTATACTGCATTTAATTTTCTCAGTTTCTGTTTCATTGTTATACAATACCTATTATTATATTAATAAAGTATTATCATTATTATTTAGGAAAATATGTATATTAAATTGTATATACATATAAACGACTTATTCTGCGATCTTGATCTAGATGATTAATATAATGTATAAAATTTATTTGAATATTTCTTCTCTTTCATATTCCATATTCTATATAAAATAGAGGGCAACACTCAATTGAATACACGTATTATCTACTCCATAGATTTTTTAAAAGCAACGTCTTCCTAAAATAACTATCTCCTCATTCACAAACACCACCCTTACTTAACCCTTGTCGTCCAATTTACTCAGAACTTCAATAAACCAACTTCGTAAGGAAAACCTCGGCATAGCTATAGACAGACGCCATCACTCTTACGGGGTTCAATCAATCAGCCTTTGCTCCGGTAATTGTGCACCCCCATTCAAGGGGTCGATACTGGCGGTCGTGTCGTGGCGAAGACGGCTTGATAACAAATTCATTCCGCTCGACCACTTCAATTTTGTGCAAGTTAATAAGATTTGAGTTATATAGGATATGTATTTCCGAATGTCAGACAGCTTAAATAAAATTATGACACAATAATTGTCTTATATTATATTAGACTAGAGCTTCAACCTCGAAATGTCTTCATGTTTTTCATTATCAAGAGGCTTTCATCACTGAAAGCATGAGACTTAACGGGGACATGAGGAACTAATTTGGGGTTATTTGAAAATAGAATCGTCATTTTTAATTATTCTGTTTTATTATCGTTATATATATTTATGTCAGACTATTAAATGTTTGTAGCACAACTTAACACTTAAGAAATAGTCGCTATTCAGTGTTTCTTAAAAATAAAAGCATTGGCTCTGTAACAAAATGCCATTGATGAAATAAATTCCTTTCAGTCTTCATCCCTTTAGAGAAAAAAAACAGTTTAAAAGTTATACGTGGGTATAAATAGTAAATTGTTCGAGCATCGTTGAGACATGGCCACTCCATTACACGAGTCTCGGCTTAGCGAGCGATCCATTTTCCACCAGTCCGACACACGAGCTCTATGTAAGGAGCAGATAATCAGTCTTCATACTAATACTAATAACTCGACACTTTGTTCCCGTAACAGTATGACGTGTTCTATAAAGAAAACGAAACCAGGAGTATTTGTTTATTTTTATCAGCTAAAATACTTAATGTAAGAAAACTATTTAAATGTAAGAACTATTTATCGAATAACTTTTATACAATTTGAGAATATTTCGATCTGAATTCCTCAATATTTATATAATAGATGCAACAAAAAACAGACTACATATTTTGAAATCGCTACAAATTACAAAACAAAGTCGCGATAAACCCAAAAACTACTGAACAGATTTTCATGCGGTTTTCACCAATAAAGAGAGTAATTCATGAGGGAGGTTTAGGTGTATAGAATTCGTTAAGGTTTTATGTAAATTGGCTGAAATATGACGATAATAGTTGAAGATGTCAGAAAAAATCATGCCGACTGGGACTGTAGAAGGCGGAAATGACACTACGACACTAATATTTCTTTTTCCACACCAACGCGCCGGTTACCAGCTAGTCACTTGTGTATAATAATAACGTATTTACTGATTATAACAAACGGAACAAAAC
Organism: Shargacucullia verbasci; assembly: GCA_947562105.1. Lineage (NCBI taxonomy): Eukaryota > Metazoa > Arthropoda > Insecta > Lepidoptera > Noctuidae > Shargacucullia > Shargacucullia verbasci. Next base: position 12,186,987 of record OX387301.1, read on the forward strand.
CACTCGCCTTCAATATTACACAATATAACAACAATTAGAAATATACACGATACTAATCGGTACAGGCACGCGACCGTTTTTTGCTGCTTGGAATCATACCTGAGTTTATTTTTTGCGATGATCAAGGATTAAGGTATAAGGTATAAGGTATAAACGGGCTGGTTTCCGCAAATACACGCTTAAGCGCATTTTTTGCGTCGGGGTGGGAATAATGTCAGTTTATTCGATCCACCCCAGTTCTTCGAGAAATGCCAGCAGTCGCTTGACGTTGCTGGCTATTTCCCGGAGGGTACCTGGGTTTCCGAAGTACTTGGCCCTGTATGTGGCGACCTCAGGGCAGTTCAGTAGCACGTGGGCTGCCGTTTCTTCCTCCTCCATGCATGCTCTGCACAGAGGACTGTTTGTAATTCCTATAACGAAAAGATGTTTATTGAAGGAGCCATGTCCGGTGAACGCTGCTGTGACTGTACGAAGTTGTTGCTTCGTCAGTCGGAGCAGTTGGCTGGTTGTGCGTCCGTTAATGGCAGGGAGAATATCCTTCGTCTGCCTACACTCACCAATACATGACCAGAGGTTTTTGTGTCGATCATTGGTGCGTTGTCTTACCATACTGCGTAGATAGCTGAAGGGGAGTGGCGCTATAGGCTCGGGTCCTACCACGCCCATGCTCGACCCTCTTCTAGCTAGTTCGTCAGCAGCATCGTTACCCCTAGAGCCGCTGTGTCCTTTGATCCATTGAATGGTTATTTTATTATGATTGCCTACCTGATTTAGTCGTTGGTGGCACTCGTATATCAACTCGGAATTGACGGTGTAGCTATTAAGGGCTTGCAGAACCGCCCTGCTGTCCGAGAGTATGCGAATAGGGTATTCCGTGACACCTCTTGCTAAGGCCGCTGAGGCCGCTAGAGTGATGCCCCTGCACTCTGCTTGGAATACTGTGTTGTAGGCCCCTAGAGGTGTAGAGATGTTTATGTTTAGGTCCTCCGAGAAAATACCTGATGATCAAGGATTATCACTACTTGTGTTTCTTCGTGATCAAAATCGACAGAGGATCACAGGACAGGACAGATATAATATATAATACAAATCGACAGAGGATCACAGGACAGATATAATATATATTTAGAAAATTTATCTAAACGAACATTTTTTTTGAATATTTCTGCTAACACAATTAGAGCCCGTCTGGAAATCATAACTAACACCGCTAATTACTTTACTATCATTAGGCTACATAACCTGTCCTCTTATATACGAAAAGTTTTTCATAGAATATCTGGAGATTGTATGAACAAGAAAGCGTCTCCCCTCGCAACCACCACCACAGTGGAAATCACAACTAATTGTCACATCGCTCAGGTGAAGCCGCATGGATTTGAATCCGACACTCCGCGCTCTGCCGCTAATTACTTTAACTACCATTACGTTGTTCAGAAATGTCTGGTGTATAGGAACAGATTTATTATTTCTAGAAATTGGATTTACAGGATACATAATCAAATAACATACTCTCATGTAAAAGATTAATAAATAAAGTATACAACTCTTGACATGTAGACTTGTAAAGAGTTATACTAAGTATTATAGAGGCCTCTATATGGTAAATGTACAAAGCTACGATCAAATTTCAATCGGTCATTTCAAAAACCTCTTAATTCAATTTTTTTTCAAACATGCATTCATCTTTGAATCAGGCATAATTACCCATAATTTATTAGTATTACTTAAAAACTATGTTAGTATAATTAATTGAGACACACACATAAACAATCATAACACAACTTAAAAAACACTATATCTATTGAGCCACCCTCTGGAGACACCTGGCAACAATACATGCACTGCGCACAGGTGCCCCATCAGGTGGCCTTCCATTTTGCTAGCAACAATGCTCAGGAGACTGCTGTCGCTGTCTCGCATCCGACGCAGCAGTGGTGCGGATCTTTTGCGTATGATCGCATAGAACTCATCCGTACGCGCTGCTGCAAACATTCCTGACGCCCTACAAAAACGTGGCAGCGACAGCAGTATCCTAAAAGCATTGTTGTATTGCACACGCAGGGCATTAAACGTCCTTTGCGTGTATCTGGTCCACAGACTGCAGGTATAAAAAGCCTGGCAATAGCGTTATCCAATAACGTTAATAACGTTATCTTGACACCATTGTCGCACTTTGCAAATCTGCGGGCCAGCATGTTGCATCGTACGGCCAACGCCCTGCGCTCTCTCTCCATATCACAGTTATCAGTGCCATCCTCTGTAACCCAGTGACCAAGGTACTTAAATATATTGATGGATTGATTAAACATTTATTCATATTAATAAAAAAAATTACAACTTCTGTTTCACTTCCATTGGCCAAGGCTTAAGATTTAAAATTGCCCATAGATAGTAAAAAATAGAGGATTTAAAGTAAGTTCAGGATAGCATTCTGGAAGAGCTATGCTATTTTATAACAGCATTTTTAGCTGGCCAACTGCAAATGTTAAAGATAATCCAGATGAGAATGATGGAGAAAATGATTATGAACCTTAAATATATTAAAACATGACAAATTAATACATGTGAAATGTTACTAAGATAATTTTTAAGTGTAATTTTTAATAATAAGCAATAAAAAATATGATTACTATGATTGTTTTGGTTTTATTATATACCACTAACGCTATTTCTTGCTAAAACAACATAAGTCAAGAATAGTTTTTCAGGCTTGTTTCATTATTATTATTAATAAACTGTGAAGGTTATTCGATATTTCAATTTTTTACATCTTAAATACTACATTAAGCATAAAAAGGTCCTTTAAAACTCGTTTGTTTGAGCATGAAACAGTTTTTATTGATTCCTGAAAAATTCTAATTGTGTGACTTATGAGGTTTCTGAATGAACCTATTCATTTATATTTGGAGAGATTAGAGACTTTTCAGTGATATCGTTCAGTTGAGTTTTATAACCGATATCATAGCCTAGTTAGTTAGACTTTCAATAACCTGAAAAACCAACTGTTAGCTAGTGTAGCTTTTACATTTTTGTACAATTATTATAAAAATTCTGTTCAGTAAATCTGCCTCAGTATTTTAAACAAATAATACGGATTTTATTTTATAATACGAAAAACGTAAAGTACCTATTATATACATATTTATCTTTACACACTAGTGGGAAATAATATTTTCCTCAACCAATCACGTGAGTCCTAGCAATATTAAAATAATACTCAATAGCGGAAAACGATTCAAATATACAACGATTAATGTTTCCCTTGAAAACATTTAATGTTAAGAAATAACGGATAGGTATTACTTGATATTCGATGTTCTGAAAATAATACCGATATTTTGAAAATATTACCATATTATTCTATTTTGCTATTAGTTTTACTACTTACTACTGCTTGGTTACGAATAGGTCTTGTAACTTTGTTATTTTCTCAGACGAAAAAAAGTCCGTACGGTTGGCGCAGTGGTTAAGTGATTAAATTTATACGCTATGTGTCGGGAGTTCGATCCCCGTATAGAACAAATATTTGTATGATCTAAGTGTAGGGCGATGTAAAAGCGATATTTAAAAAAATGAATAATAAGGAATCCTTTTAAGGAATTAAAAAAATATATATAACAGACTTATGTAGATACATAGATCCTGCCTCTATTTGCCTTTAAGCGTAATTATAGACCTTACTCATAAGAAGTGCTCAATTAATTCCTATCAAAGAAGGCTTCTCATAACAAACAACTTTGAAATTACGGAATTCTATGAACACGACGATTTGTGATCTCATAAACAACACTAAAACTATATCTCGCAGCTGATTCAATGGAACAAGTAATTCCTAAATGTAAATTATTATGGAAAACAAAGTTCTCTAATAGGGTGGGAATAGCAAATTCATTACAGTATTACACTAGAAACTCCCCCAGGCAAACTAATAATAGAAATTGGAAACATTTCCAACTAGTTACACAGACTTGACTAAGTTTTACAAAAGTGACAATACTGAGTGTTTTGAATCGTGCAATTACAATTGATTTTTGATTGATGTGTGTAAAGATAAAGATATTTTTATTTTGTGTGTGCCAATAAGATGATCATATCCTATGTTTGTCTCCGTGTATGCGTTTAAATTAAATCGTAAACATGAGGGGCTGTCAATACGTCTGGAAAATTTGATATTTTTATGGCGAAATATTTATTTCTACTTTTCTTATTGGTCCTTCAAATATTGAATGTCTCGGTACATTACCTGAGTAAATCATCTTTGAAATCTGAAATAATTTACTATCGTGAGTAGTATTATACTTGCTTGACATTTGTTTTTATAGCATTCTGCTAGCTTTTGAAGAAAAGAAAGCTGCGAGCGACTAAGGTACTCGTAGATTCCAGTGGAACTCCGCAACTTTACCTCAGTTTTGCGTCTAACTATATCGGTAAAACTGTAAAAGTTTGTCAGTACCTACGCCTTAATTAAACGACAAGTCAACATTTAGTTCAGTAAGTAATCAAACAGTTTTTTGTTTGGTTAAGTAGTTTTGTTTTCAACTATAAGTTCATATAAATTACAGGTTAAATCCTAAGCAATGTTACGGCATTCGGCGGTAGTACGTCGCAGTCTTAAGTTTAATGGATGCAATAAATTCATGGTGATGAGTCATCTCATTCACAGATAGCAGTTACATTAACCTATTTACCCTTTACCTTAGAGACACCTAAGAAACAAGAGCCCCACCTCAATCCCCTACATAAAACGATATTAGGCGATTAAGTCTGTTATTATTAGGCCTTTGCACCATAAATATGACTGAAAAGAAAACCCACTCCATACAAAGCGATATGACAATCACTCCAGCGCGGGTTATGCAATGTATAAATATAGATTGTGCAGTGGCACACCATTTCTACTAATTTTGTTGTTGTTTTAGGAAGCTGAATACAATGTACTTCTCCTACTGATGTAGGGGAAGGACATTGTATTCAGGTTCCATTATTCTCATAATAGCAGCCATTTACCTATATGTCCTTCCAACCCTATTCTGAGTATGTTGGGGGTTGGGGTTGACATCTGGTATAACCTGATGCGTCTGAATATATATTTAACGCTGGAGTGACTACCGTACGGGGCAACCACGTAACTTCCTACGAATTCTGTCAACGCCTGAAGAGCCAAGTTAGAACTATAGTATTTTTTTCTTTTTGAAATTGAAGTTTGAAACTCGATAACAATAAATTTATAAATAAAAATTATGAAGATAAATCAAGACCCTCAGTCTTAATTTATTCAATCTTCAGAAATTTGCAAATAAAACCGATTGGCAGCCGCAATGAATTCATGGCGTGATGTGGACCTTCTGTTATCATTAAACTATGTTCGCACCTTAAGCATTAATCAAGGGGCATCACAGGGAGTTATATTAGGGTTGCTCCACATTGACAAGGGTGAAACAATATACACTAATTGAAGCGAAACTATTAATTTCGATGATGTCGTGTTTTTGTTTGTCATAGTGTAATAGGAAATGTTCTTCAGTCTGCAATTTGCCTAGAAGATGGATAGCCTGCTTTGTTGAACTAATAGAAATTTTAAAGGTTAATGTGTTTTAAAATGGTAGGTTTTATTAATAATAATATAATAATAATAATAATATTTATTTATTTGCTCAGAATGTAGGTATTTACAATAAGGTGTTTACAGTAATATTAGAGAATCCTTGTACATTCTACAATTTTGGCATGCAAATATTGATACAGTTCATCATAAAATATATAAACGTTACCCAGTACATACACAGCTAAAATTTATCGGTTAGAAAATCTGATACGGAGTAGTAACATTTGTTTATTAGTAGTACATTTAGTTTCTTTTTGAATGTTGTTACTGGTTCCTCTTTTATGGAATTAGGAATGTGGTTAAAAATTTTTTTTAATGTTGTCTGGGCTTGTTTTACGTAAAATCGTATAGGAAATGTTTATAGTTTTTTTTTTGTGCGATTGTATGTGCGCAATAACTACAACATGGAAACATTAATTTCGTATATATATATTTATTTTTTCATTAAGATTCATCTGCTAAAGTTACCTTTCGAAAAAATTACCCACTTTATTTCCAAAATGATAAAAGCTTTTTTATTTATGTTTATGAAATAAATGCTAGGTTTATTTAATGTACAGAGCACTCCTAAGGTATATAATATAAGTATATAATATAGGGGGAGAGCCTGTTGCCATTCAACGGTAACTTGCACACTCTGAACTTCATCTGAAACCTTAGAATCGCGAACTCTAGACCAATATGTGCTCAACTGCCCACAAGACCAAGGAAACAGGTATAAAGAAAGCCTGAAGAAAGCCTACTGCTCCCATACTATAATGTTATTCTTATCATGTTAGAATGTGCAATCACGATCAGTTTATAAAGCTTAAAGGCCACATAATACATAAGTGATGAGGGGTTAATATCCATCGTCTACGCTCAGCTGAGATTGTGGTATGTGACCACAACGACCCACTTCCCGTACAGAAACAGAATTATTCATGATTTACATAAGTTTGAACTACCGCTTCGTAGGTTCCGGGTTTGATAATCTAATATAAACTGTACTTGGTTTCTGTTGTTTGATTGTGAAAAAATTTAATGCGATGCGATGCAAACTTTGAGCCCCTGAGTTCGAGCTTTTGCGAGACTAACATACAGCAATTGATTTTTATATATTAAAAGATACATGAAGTATACATATGCCAACATTTCACGTCTCCTATTTATATATAGCTTATATTTATAGCTCTTAATTTCTGTCTCATTCTTGTTTTTCTCCGGTATTAATTTAATTTAATGTCTCCCTTTAAGATTCGTGGCCATTGTTACCATTTCAAAGAAACAAATCTTATATTAAATTTAAAGTTGAATTGAATCGTAATTTTATCACCCAAAAATAGACCTGTGGCTTTTAATGAAAAAAATTGCCTATATTATATTATAAAATTTCATAAATAAAAGATGAATTCAAACGCTCGCTCGCCTAGCGCTGCAATATTCTCAAAATCGATTTTCTTATCAATAGCTACATATGAGCAAGTAATAACACCTTCCTGCCATTCAGTGTCCGCGGATCAACTAATGTCGAAATTGTGCGATGCTCAACCTTTATCTGTTCAACTATCATTTTTCATACATTTTTCTAACAGCTAGGGATTAAAAGAGAAATAGACTCACTATTGCTATTGTGCTGTGCCACTACTAGAAAAATATGAGCTATACTTTTTAATCTATTTATTCTTCCAGCCCTATAATGTGTCGATCTCCAAACTTTATGTTCTGCAACAATTCTTATCTCTCTCTAAAATAAAGCGAACCTGATATAAAATGGAAGTAAAATAAACAGCAAGCTCACACCCGTTCTCAGACATTGTATGGCCTGAATAATTCATGCCAATACATTTTACACCAGCGACGTTATAAATATCTCAAAGAAACTACCTTCCGTAATGACGTTATGTTTACCCTTCACAGCGTACACAAAGGCTTACAAAGTCAAATAAAAATATAATCCATAAGTTTATGTAAGGGATCTCTAGGCGGGTTCACGAGAGCAAGAAACAAGCGGTTTTTAAATGGTCACTTTTGTGCTGAATGATGTTGACACGCGTTGGAACAAATTATTTCGTATTACACTAAGGTGTTAATTTTCAGGAGAGCGGAAAGTGGCAGGATGACGTTATTATTTCCAAGATTATGCAAACCTTAGAACTTAGTCTCGCAGTCACACTTTCAGTAGACCAATAAGGCACTCAACTGTTGACTCTGAACAAATGGTAATTATTTCAAAATGAGATTGACAGTTTTTATATTTGACCAGATCATGCTTGGACAGAGTGGACATCCGCCTCTCATAAAGAGACGCCACGATTGTAACAATAGTTTCAGTAAACCAATATTCTAAACACAATTATGATTACACTCTTGGTCAATTACTTGATTATTTTAAACAAATATACAAACATTTATTACAACAATGTTGTTTAGTATGCGAGCGAGCCGTAATTCAATTCACTTTAAAACTGTTTGGGACTCGTCAACTTGGGGTTATAAATTCAAACAAGAAAGGATCGCTTCCAAAGTAATTTACGAAAGAATGTTGTGAAAAGAACATTGTAGATTAAAAAGGCGTTTCTAGGGACTTTTATTCAACTTTTTGACCGTAACTTTAATCGCTTTTTGAAAGATACGAGAGGTTGAAAAAAAGTAGTTTGCGTTTCTATTTAAAAATAAAACATCTTGCATTTTTTTCATTATTACATAGGTGAAACTATTTGAGATGGCCTCTGTCCTGAGTAATAAGATCCGCAGCCTAATTACCGATATAGCAATCAGTTTGCGACAGGCGTAGATCGCGCCATAGCTTCTGTCAAACGTCATTTTTGTATCATATAATGTATTGGCTGACAGTGAGATTTCTGTTGCGTGGCTGTGGCGTTGCTGTCAGTTTTTTACGTAATTAGGCTGCTGGTACCAGTTACGAAGGTATTGCGGACTAGTGGCGAAAAGTAGACACTCACTAAGTGGTGCTGAACGCCGTCCTTGTCTTTATGAATTAATATTTTCATCACGGCATGAGCAATTTGAGTGCTCATGATATGGAGGAAATACATGACAGATAAAGAAACACGTTCATATGACGTAATAGATCAAGGCACGATATGAGTTAGTCTTTTACGATCAATTTGTCCATGTCACCACATTTTTGGACACATACATATCTTAAACTTTATAATTAAGTTGGATTGTTGTATTCAAGTACTTACAGATGCAAAAATCATTTACGTGCAAATATATATTTTGAGTAAAATCGGCAAGCTATAGCGAAATGATCATACACTTCGCATCCATTCCTCAGGAGATTCCTGTTCTCCGAAAGCGTGTCTGATATGTTATGTCTAAATTTTCCTCAGTATGCACTGCAATTCTGACGGCAGCCTAATTGCCTACCATCCCTATTCTCTGCAGCCTAAATGCCATGTACACGCACCCTGTTAGTTTAGTTAATGGTCTGCCAGTCTTGGTAAATCCGGGACACTGTACAACAACGATGTCGTGTACATACAATTACATGAAAGGCTTTTATTTAAGATTTATCAGAAGCACTAACAGATAGCAGTATCAAACCCTATCTGGATTCAATTAATAGAACAATCATCCTATTTTCGTCAATGACTAACAACTGTCATAATTTATATACTCGTAGTGATGTTTCAATCACATTGTGTTTAGCACTAGTACTGTACGTATACTATAAACAGACTGATGGATCATTAGCCTGACCATGGTTTGACAGGTAGCTAATTAGACCAGATGCATTTTCTAGACCCTACGTGGATCTCCATGACTATAGCCCATTTCCAGCAATGTACAATTACAGGAAGGTGTGGTTATGGCAGCAGTGAGGGATAGAACAAATTGCTGTTAAAAATGGTTGTAAAACAACAACACACTGTTGGACAGACCATTCGTTAACATTTTGTTTATCTACGTCACAGCTTGGAAATCGGTTAGCCAAAATATTCAGTTTAGTCAAACATCCTGACACGCTACCGCAATTTCCATTTGGCAATTTTTGCAGCACTTTTAGTTTTAGCGTGGTCAACACAAATTGGGTCTGCCATCAAACAGAATTCTATGTGAGCGAGTATATTGTGATAGATCGCCGTATTGGATGGCATGTAACGGTTTCTGGTTTAATTCAAAATACTTTGTACGAAATTAGAGCATTTCCAAATGAAACAATTACGTTTTGTTGTCATTTCTGTTATTATGTCGTCTATTTATGTTATGTGATTCAGTCAGACTTGTCAGTAGAATTCATTTTTACTAGCTATGCCCGCGACTTAGTCCGCGTGGATGTCGGAGGAGTATTGTTTATTAAAATATATATTTCCAAGTATAATTAGAACACGATACCCATCAGCCAAAATCGACTAAATATTGTACTGCTCAGCTCCTATACGAAGGATAGCATGATAATGCAAGCATAGCTCAGCAATGAATACTTGATGAAATAAAAAATAATTCAATGATTGAAAAGGTATTGCAGGTAGGAATTTTAACAATCTACTAAATATTTATTGAATCACTTTTAGGCCACCCTGGAGAAACCATTTGGGTAGAAACCAAAATTCATCAATTCTAAATGTAAGAAATCATAAACTCAATATTGTAAAAAAATTAGTTAGGTCACTATGTTTCTCATGGCCTCAGTTATACTCGTCATAATTACAAGCACCATAAATAATAAAACCTGGAGAAGCTGATGTAGTGTTTATTGAATCCAATCAGTGAACGATTTGAAAGACAACTATCGTCACCAAAGTTTTCTGTTGCGCACAATATGCTGTTCTATTTGAAAACAATTTCTTATAAATGTTCAGGATATAAAATAATGTCCACTTTTAGATACCAATCTACCTCTTTGTAAAATTTTATAACGATTGCTTCAGGGGTTTAGTCGATATAATAGTACATAGCGTGGATGGGTGTTTTTTTTTTATATAACTAAAACAATGTCTTGTTTTGAGTAAAAGTTGGCAATTTATATATGCTTGGATATGGACCGTTTCATCAGTCCTAAACGGGACTATCGAGCGCCGCTGTCGTCCTGAGTTCGATTCCCAGGTAGGGAAAAGCTTCACAGCTTTTCTGGTAAGCAATGCCGAGCAACAGCACATGGTAAATTACTGGCTACGATAAAAAGGGTATTGCCTCGCCTTCCATCGAATGACCCAACATTATCATGGATGAAATGTGGATTACATGTACAACTACAAAGCTGTCTAAAAACAACCTATCGAAAAAGTTTTTTGTCAGTTTTCCATACAAATCGGGTCGATGGAACAATTTGTATCCCAGTCCAAACCATTTCCAATTCATATAGTATCTATACATGTTCATATATTCACATAAATATGTTTTAAAACCAATGTAATCAAACTTTTGTATGGTGTAGCCAACCTAGTTCAAATATATCTTTTTATGAGACTACCGCAACTCGATTTGCTAGTCATGCAAACGTTTAAAATAACGCTTTCCACAAGGGTTACTTTTGATTTAATATAATATAAAGAGTAGCAACCAAAAATATAAAAATAACAAACAAAAACTGAATTCTATTGAAACAACCTCCCCTTACAGCACCCTTGGAATATAACTACAAAACACACTTTGCAAGTCCTTTCTCATTCAAAGGAAGTCTCTACCATGAAAACCTAATCAAAACTTAAAGACAATATCAATTTACTGAACAAACACCTTTACTTTAGGGTTGCCTTCAACTATGGGCGCCGGAACAAACAACTAGCGAATTAGCAACTTGGTGAATTTACCTTAATTATGCATTATCCTCGGACGGTAACTGGTGCTACCTGCTCAAACGTCACAAGTTTTGGACCACATCACTTGTTTAGTTTGGGTCCGATATATTCATTAATGTACATAGGAAATTAATTTGGTTGTCAAAGGCAGGCTTAAACCTATAGACGAAAAATAACTTTTATTGCGCAGTTACATTAAAAATCTGTGTCACTTCTATAAGTTGGGAGAGGCGGGTGTTTTTGACTTTATAATTTGGCAGAAGATTTAAAACAAAGATAAGAACATAAAATTTAGTGATTCTAATAGATTTTTGGGAACTGAAGAGCAAGTACTTATTTATCTCATGAAGTTTTTCTTTCCAAGTAAACGTCAAATTAAGTACAAAAACCATTTTATAGGACGAGAATATGATGATTGTTGCGTTAGTCTGTGTATTTATGAATTAAATAATATAGTTTGAAAAAACAAAAATAGCAAATGTCACATAAAACAAACACATTCCAATTAGTACAATTAGCCAACAAACTAAGGTTCACAGGAGCTCATATTTATTAACAATTAACACGGTCCCACCCTTCCCTCATTACTAGCATACAAACCTACCCTCATTTTAATGAACCTACAATTGCTTTACGGGCCTCTAGTTATAAATGTATAATTTTGACCAAATTCCTAATAGGATTATACGATAACTTTTCAAAAAGTCACCTTTGTGTCCCAACACTAATTAGGTAGAGTAACCGCTGGCACCCCCTTAATTAAAGCGCTAAGCACATAGGCCATTATTACTGCATTCAACCGAGCCGTACGTGCTAATTCTTCAAACCTTGTTTTGGATACAATACCCTTTGAATCACTTAAGAAAACAACCACTGAATGTTTTCTTCTTGCATCAGAATTCTGTACCCAATATAAACAGCAATGGTTATGCAGAAGAACGATAAGTTCGTAGTTTGATAAGTTGTTGAGTACTAAGGAGAAGATAGGGTGAATGTGGTAGTAAAAGGCCGGGTCCTCTTCAAAAGACGTATAAATTTATTAGCGCGTGTGATTGCTCCGTACATGCAAGTAATTTTCTGTGGTGCCATACAAACGACTAAAGGAATACGTGAACAGAAATCGAATATAGGCTATTTGAGCGTTTTGCGAATATTGTCGAAGATTATGGTATTGTAGTAAAGGAAAAATATGGCAGTACTAAACGATATCCTTTTCAGGAAAGTGGAAAAAAAGAATTTTCTTATAGCGTGGGGGATAATGTATCAATTTAAGTTGAAAGACGAGCTTTTGGTGCCCCAGAAAGATGGAAATGAAAGTTTAATGAAGCAGAATTTGTAATGCTTATAAAATATGCCCTGAATTTGAGTTCTAAAGAGATCTTAGCTTAGGATTAGTGTATAAGAGTTGTATTTAGGTGACGTCAAATATTCGTGTTTGATATGTAAATACATCGAGTACGGCCTAGTATTTACATTGTGTCGAGCAATTTGATCGAGTGACGACAGCTGGCGAAGGCAACAGGAAAAGGTATCCGAAAGCGAACTATTAAAAAAACCCAGTTAGCCTATTGCCTTAGCAGATGTGTTACTGCGCTAAAAATCGTAGTTTGCTCACAATTGGAAACAAATATGCCTGGATATTACGAGAAATAATAGTTTAAAAAGGAAATAATATCTATCTAAAATAATAAGATTTGCATGATTTTTTGTTTCATTTACCGTGCAAGAGCTTGTGTCATACATTGTATTGCGAGTAGTCCTTCTGTCTTTATAATTTCCTGGTACATGGAGGAGACCTCCGTGTATCAAACTTTTAGCCCCAAGCTCTAAGTAAATTCCTGTTTTAATGACACTGAATATAAATTTGTTCACGTCATTAAAGTGAAAGAACGCGGAGATGTTTTGGGATGCCAAGCTCGGAGACAAGATTCTTTTGAAGTTTCGATCTAGATAGCATTTGTAGGAAACAATGTGTTGTGTAACAGATTTTATTCGGAATACTGAATTGTTTTAGCTTACTTCGAGGTTGTTAAAGATATAGATAGTAACAAAATATTGTAATATGATTTTAACAGTAGATTTAAGCTTTACCATAGCATATGTTTTTTAGATCTATAACCTCTTTTTCCCTCCCTCGTTAGGTTAGCGAACTTCTTCAAATCCTAAGGGATGCAAAAGAAAATCAAACACATACATCTTAAAAAATAAACTTTAATATACTATAAGTTACCCTCTAAAAGCATTGTCCGTCTTTAATGAGCTCTGCGATCAATTTGCTGCATTCATACCTCTTCAGCTTGCCAGAGTGCGTGTGAGGGAGTGACGTCACGAATGCGATGCCACCGTGCAATCGCTTGTGGTCGCTCAGTGAAGCTGAAACATGAAAGAAAATAAACTTTAATGTCGATGATGTAAAGTTGGTTTTTGAACATGCTTCTATGTTTTTTCGACCTGAGTGTAGTCCCCAGACAAGTTACAAAAGAAAAAAGAACTGTAAATGCCAAACCGTAAGGTCTGTTTTTAACGATCTCAAAGAAGTATTTCTTGGCAACGAAGGTGTTTTCGAGACATAAACCGCAATAGAAGAGCTTGGGCTTGTGAAAAGCTGACGTTTGAAAATGTTCAAAGACGTGTGAAGTTCTGGGTTTAATAAGAGTTGGGACGATTTTAAATATTTAAGATGAAGCTTTTGAGATTTATTGAGATTATATCAACAATATTATATTGTTTTCTTTATGATTTTTTTTAAATTTAATGGAAGTGGTTGCATGATTGTGGATGAAGCTCAGGTGGTTTTCAAGTTTGAAGAGACTCCTTTATCTAGGGTAGACGGAGGCGAGATGGTGGACTCAACTAAAACCACTACAGTGGTCTACTTTGTTTGAAGTATCGATAGTAAAATGAGTGGTATTGTGGTAAAATAAATTTATGCAAAGCCTGTTGACGACATATTTTTACGGCAAATTAATTTTCTATAACTCATCGTTTCTCAACCTTTATAATGTCGCGCTAAATAGCCAAACATTTAAGTAAAAAACATTTCACTAAAATATATTAACTTGACCTTTATTCGAGTTTTACTTCGGTTCATTAACACGGCTAGCGCTTCGTCCTTTTTTCAGTATCATATTCACTTGCTTACGAATCGCGAAAAAATAATCATCTCTTTTGTACTAAATAACAAATGGTGAATAACTCTTGATTTTAATTTATTTTTAATAAAGGGGATTAAGGGGTTTAATTAGTTTACGCACGCGACTTCCTCGAGGGTCGTGATCTTCTAGTTAAGAATTCAATCTTATTTAATCTGTATCCTCTAATTATATAAAGTAATATTATAGATAGCACCATACGGCTACAGACTAATTAACACCATGCTACAACGATAACTAATCTGCCCGCATATTTTCGTAATATCTTTTGGGTATTATCTTATCTTAGTATAATGAGCGATGTTCAATGCGGGATGTTTTCAGAATACCACGGTTATTTCCAACTTGGAAATGGAACGTCTCGCAGACTAGTGTTGAAAATAATTCTGTCAAATCATAAGTGTAGCGGCGTATTCCCACACTCGATGGCTTAGTCACGAACGTATAGGCTTACATACTATTTTAATATGGAATTATAGTAAAAGTTATCTTACAATCAACCACTTTATGTATCTTTTCTCTGGACACTTCAACCAGCGGCTGCAGCACCACCGCAGCTGCCGGTCCACCGTCAGTTGCACATACTACGCACTCGCGTACGCCTGGTATCGACCCGATCACTCGCTCCACTTCTTCAGGTGCTACCTGAGTATAAATAAGGCCTGTTAACTATATTCATCATATTATGTGATTGTTTTATGAACACGAAGAACTTTTTTGTCAGTAGTATTTTTAAAACCTAAATATTGTTAAGTCTCTTTCAAAACAATCACAAACAAAATCTGAATCCCTTAAAATTTGTTGCTGATGAAATAAGGGACTTAAGCTTTATTGAAAAAGTCTCAGGAAAGACGCCAAATCTAATATCGGCACTTTTTTGCAAAAATGAAATATATTTATTAAACTATCATTTTGTTTTTAGGTTGAAAAGTGTTGGTTTTGGTGAAGTGTAAACACCTCGAAAATTGAATTTACTATTCAGTCCTTCTAAAAATTAGGAGATTAAGGACGAGAATAAAAGCAATTTAGATCCTGAAGTTTTTCGACAATAATCTACGGTACACGGTAACCACATTATAATCGAATTGGGAGGGTAGTTTCGACTTTAATCTATATATGAGTTACTCATTTGTGTTCAGACTTCTTTCTAAATTAACAAAATATGGTAATAAACTGTCATGAGAAATAACGAGGGTCGCCCTAGCTTAACATAATATAATTACTCGTGCGAACATTCAACTACATTGAGTATAGTCAGATGTCGTATGTTTTTGAGAAGAAAATATAATACTAAGTTTGGTCAGACGAGGTTCGCAACACTGCACCCGCTATAAAGCTGGGTGATATTCACAAAGATAAAGATGACAGGTAACATCTGACTCCTTCATTTTGTAATACAATGAGAATGCTACTTGGAATTTCGTTTTCTTGTGTGTGAAAGTGACACTCAAGACACTATAAATATCACAATAAAGTTTTCTTCGGGATTCAATATAAGATTAGAATTCGATATATTTTCTCACAAACCTGGCAACCCTTGTATTTGAAGCTGAACTTCTTTCTAACAACGAATGAGACTCTCTCGTTTTCGTCGATGTAGAACTCGTCTCCAGTCCTGTACCAGCCATCAGGGGTGAAGGTTTCGTCGTAGGACGAATCATCCTTGAGGTAGCCCTGGTGGAATAAGAAACCTGATGAAGTACGGGTCCGTGTGGTTTTTCCTTTCGCCCTTTCTTCACATAATTGGTGCAATAGATGATTAGGAACAGGCACAATAATCACATACAGTCAGCGATCACCGATCCGTAAAAAGCAGACAAAGTAAATTGGTTGAAAAGTGGACGGGTAAAATTATACTGGTGACAAACTTAATTTTTGGGAAAGCGACCCGCCCGCTTTCACACAATTTTGCAATACGTTGACCGTTAATCGTCAACTTTTACTAAGCTTTTACGTAGGTACTTACGACCAAATTGCTGGTCGGGAATCGGGATTAAATTCGATATTAAGTAGGAGCTGACTAAAATCGATTTCTAAAGCTTTCTCTTAGGACCTTGGACAGTATTGGTAAACAAGTTGCCAATTTTAATTTAAGCCTAGACCAAACCATTTTCCAATTCAGTTTGAGGATCAACTGAGCCTGTAAATGGAAGCTATTTATAAAATTAGTTTTTGAATAGTAAGTAGTAAAAAACACGGTAAATATTCTAGTAGTTTTATTTTAGGCTTTGTACAATATTTATAAAGGTTGTGACAAAAATAATACATGGTTGGAACTAAAGACGCGTGTTTAAAATTGCCCCATTTAGCTCAATATTTTATTATTAGATAGTTTATTCACAGCAAAATGGGGTTGGGGAAAAATTTGGTCTTTTTTGGCACGCCATAAAATAGCTCGGATATTTACGGGAGAGGCATTGGCTCAGCAGTGGGATGTCGCATCCCAATGCTGGGCCAATTTATTAGCAGACAGGATTCACCTTTAAATTAATGAAATGTTACCTTTATACAACTAGCGCCTTTGACATACAGCTCTCCGCTTTGGTTTAGTCCAAGCTTCTGACCTTTGTCATCTACGATCTGAAAAAAGGTACCTTCAGATTTTATAACCACATAAAAATTCCGGGAAAGACTAAAGTAATTATACCTACGCTTGATGTTATTAAGACAGCCTGCCTGGATAATGGGCTGGGCATAATAGGACTTGTCAGCCAATAATTACTTTGATCATTTGGAAAAAGTATCCACAAATGCCAATAATGAGGTTTAAATTGATATAAAAGGTATTTAAGTCTCGTCGAGAATGGATGGGCTAGACTTATTAATCCTGATAAAATAAGTAGCTAAAATTAAAAAAAGTTTCAATGTTGAGGCTTATACGTGACAGGTTTATAGATGATCCAAAATAACTGAAAGAAAAAGTTTTAAAAGAGTGGAATGAGTTCAAACGTTCAAACTTATTCATTTTTCTGAGCTTATTTTCAGAAAATAATAGAATTTTTACGATAATTAAAATAAGGCTTGAATGAAAAAATAAAGAAAATAATAGATGACAAAAAATATATAATTAATTTAAGATTTTACATGTCAGAGGATTATGTCTGTACTCCTGGAGGGTCAGTAACCTAATTACCATCACCGGGCACAATAATAAGTGAAACTCAAATGTATTAGTGTAGTAAATAAAAGCTACCTTGTAATATAAAAAGTTGAACACCCATCCGTTGCACTTCAAAGGTGCCTCTCTATCCGGTATTGCAATAAAACCTTGTGTTTCTGTTGTCCCGTATCCATCACACAAGTGAGCTGTCTTCGGGAGTTTCTCCTAAAAATATGAAGAATAAATAAAGCATCGAATACATTGTACCGTGCGCTTATCACAGTCAAGGCTTCAGTTCCACTAGTCTTACAGAAATAGGTCCGTCCAGTGCACATCAGTCTTCTCTATCATATATCGTAAATTTGATGCATTTTGCATAAACGTATGACATTTGAGTGTACTAGTCATCTTGTTCCAAGTGTGCAGACCTTCATCACATTCTTAGAGCAGTAGTCTTTCTAACTTCAGTCTTCCGCAAGTGCGCAGGTGAATTTTTTTATGACTTGGCGCTGATTTGACCAATAAAAAGCTTGTTCCACAATAATATGATTGCGGCCTAAGTATTATGCCTATGCGTTTTAGGTCAAGAGAACCACAATATGATCCCGAATGAAACTTTGCCAAGAAAGCAATTGAGGAGCTATCTAAATGTTAATCTTAATTGCTAATACATTTGTCTGGATCTGTTTATTTGGTTTTTTCATTACTATATTATGATAATAAATCAATATGAGACACTGGTTTTCATATATTCCATTAGACATAAGAAAATAATATAGAACTGAGAATTAAAATAATTTAAAAAGTTAAGATTTAGTTGAATATTCTGGGTACCTACGACTTATTTCATCCAAAAAAGGTAAAACTTTTACCTTAAGAGCCGCCATAAGTTCTGGAGTGGATGGTGCGCCAAGAAGAATCAGGGTCTGTAATGAACTGATCTGGTCTGCTCTTACTGATGCCACTAAAAGTGTAGCAAATGCAGGCGCCAGGAAGGTCCAGGACGGCTAAAATATGCAGGAAAGAATTCACAAATAAATATCCAATTATTTTAATGGTTATAATGGAACTTAAAATTAAACTCGACAATGGTTGGCGTAGAGGTTAAGCAATTAGCTTTCTGCGCTACGTGTCGCGGCGGGTTCGATCCCCGTACGGAACAAATATTTGTACAGATAGTTGTTTCGGGTCTGTTTGTGTGCATGTGACATGTATGTTTGTAAAATGTACCCACGATACAGGAGAAATCCTAGTGTGGGGGAACGTTTTTATCAAAAAAAAAAAAAAAAACAAGCTACGCTAATTTTATAAACAACGGTTAGGATAAACCTGTGTGAAATCAGGAATAAGCGAGGTTTAATTATTTTGTCACCTGCTTCTTGCTGCAAATGACAGACGAGTTACACGTTACCTCATGTTTGTTCTTAGTATCCATATTAAAACAGTGAAGTTGTTAAGCTTTAATTTTATTCTAAGTTGTGTAAGTTATTATGTCTGTGTGCGAGTCCAACATAAATATTTATATCTTTACTCTCATATTTGTTTCTCTAGTATGTACAGTAGAGAGTATCAAAGGGAATGAGAAAATAATATATTTTAACCAAGACATCGCTTATAACTATTAAAGGGCAGTAATTGAGTACTTGATGTTGTCGTAGCCAAGAGCAGACATTCATTTAATGAGTGCTTTCCACAAATCTTGGGAAGAAATTTTTAAAAGGTACTTATCTGCATCTGGCTTCCACTTTGGCCAACGGCTGCCAGATATCTTTTATTGCTGGATAGTGAATTATGGACCAGAAATGTTTTCGAAAGATGCCAAATGTTTGAGATCATTGTTGGTTTCTAAACTTACATAATATTAATTATTTGTTATTGTATTTGTAAATATTGTTATATTGTATTAACTTGGCACAAGTAATTTGGCTGGCTATAGTTGAAAGAAGTTGGGCCGTAACACTCGGTTGTCGTCTGCATTCAGTCCGACCCAGGTTCATCAGATCGTAGATCCATCTAGCTGGGGGACCTATACTACGCTTCTCGATATGGCCTCAGAAATTTTAAATTTAATTTATATATTTCTCGTAAAAAGACCGTTCGGCAAACAAAATAAATTAGTTTTGGAAAGTCTATAACAATACTAGGTAATTAGAACTAAACCACACTATAGACGAATAGCTGTCTATAAAGCCTTAATCTGTTTTAATCTAAAGACTTGTCACGTTTTAAACAAATTCGACTTTAAAAGTTTAGCAATTTGCACATTATAAGAACTTTACAGACATTCAAGAATTATAAACAGTTTAATAAAAGGAATTAAGCTATCTTTATTTTGAGTGGTGTTAGGGAAAAGGGTAAACTCCTCAGTTTCTTCAAACCTCTACTCAACTTAGGCTAATCTAATAAGCTCTAATACTTTGAGCATTCAGAGTATTATACTCAGATCAGAACCAGAAAGAAAATCAAATGAGAACAGGCTTGAGAGTGAAATGTATTTCAAGACGAAACTTTTACTAAAAAGTATAGTAGAACGCGGTGAACCCTGGCACTGGCAATACCTATTTGGTTTTCTTCTGACGAGTTTCACGAGTTGTCATATATATTCCCTCATGCCGTGGTGGATGGATAAGCTCAGTCAGCAATGGTGTTATCGGAATAATCTATCGGTCGGTCTGGAAAGTATTGCTAGTAATTCTTAAATAAAACCTTACCCGGTATTTTTCCAACATTTCTATGACATGTTCCACGGTGGTTTTTTTAGGCGACATCAGGATAGGGATGTGGTACATCGTGCAGGAGGTGATCATCATTGTGAATGTCATCCATTGAACAGTAGTAAGCACCATGACCATGTCAGTTGGAGTCGGAAACTGCGTGTGATACGACCTGCAGAAAATTAATCGTACTTTTAGTGGATAGGCTATGTTTCTATATTTTTATTTATAACTATATAATTATATTGTAACTATATTTCTTTGTGACTAACTAATTTTGATATACCTATGACTTTTAGGATTATAATTATTTTTGGAAAAACACTTTCCCCGACCCATTTATCGAACCCCGGACGTCATGCTCAGCGGTTATGCTCGGGACCACTACACACATGAGGTGCTTTGTGACTGGTTTTAAAATGATGGTGACAATTATTAGACTCATTAAGAAATTCTAATATAATATTTATTACTTATAACGCAAAGTCGTTCAATCATAACGTATTCTCACACAACGTAAAGTTTGAAACTTACCAACTCGAAGGTAGCTGCGCCACTAGTCCTCGGTGCGTCATGATGGTGGCTTTGGGCAGGCCGGTGGAGCCACTGGTCGGCAACAGCATCACAGTATCATCCATCGATGCGGCTGAAACCCTGACAGTCTTAACTTGAAGCTCATTTTCATTTCAATAAGTGTTATATACATAAATATCAGACCTATACTGCAATGATTTTTCCAATTACTGTATTCCAACTTTGTGTCACAGAGCCATATAGCTCATATGCCACGGGACAAGCTTATTAATATGTATCGGATATAAAACAGACCCCAATAAGGTTCTTCTTGGCCTGAAAATCGAACTTAGGAACTCAAAATTGGTTAGGTTTCAAGTACAATCTAACAAAATTTTGATTGTAGATTAGAAATTGTACCAATATGGTTAAAAAAATACCCACTCGAAATTTTGGACATCATCGCTGTGCCCCTGAGCAAACTGTTTCAAAACCCCAGGTTGATCAGCCACCAGTACGAATGGCTTCAGGTATTCAAATCCTTGCAGGGACTCTTGGAGAGCCTCGTGTAACTCCTGGTCACAGAAGATAAAGCTTGGCTCGATCAACTTCAGAAAGTAGGTCAGCTCATCTGCAAAATTCGTGAAAGATTGTAACATTATTATAGTATGACGCCAGAGGTGCACATAGAGAATTACCCTTCAGAAAATCAATAATAAGAGTTTCCTTGATATGGAAAAATAACGGTTTGTTTGATTTGATGGACTGCAAAATTAATTAATAAAATGGTTGTGTTTTGCAAGCACTGTCAGCTTTCATAACAAATGAATAAGCTAGCCAATAAGATCCACAAAACGTACTCACAGACAGTGGTATTTGGATCCATCATAAACGGAATAACTCCTGCGAACATGACAGCGAAGTAGACCACGGCGACATCCTCATGGTTCCTCATCAGCAACATAGCATACTTCCCTCTCGCATCATTAGCTCTGAGCGCACGTGCGAGCATGACGGCATGTTTTAGCAGTTGTTCGTTTGTGAATACTTTACCTGTCGCGCCATTTGTCTGGAATCGAAAGATCAGGTTAGGTCCAAGAAACTCGGTTAAAATCTAAAGACTGATCAACAATAAGTGGTATTCTAGCAAAACATCTGACCAGACGCGGAATGGACGACTACATCATACATAGCGGTGATCATTCATTCCTTCACCTCTATGTATCGGGAATGCTATCCGAGATTGAAAGTAAACCTAGTGAGGTTAAAACTCAATAAACCCATTAGGATAGTAGTTTCAACCATGTGTGAATATTCAACGCAGTAAACTATGATACTACCAGCAGCACTCACACAAAAATATCATAAAACAACTCTTTACACAGCGTTTGTTTTTCCATTGAGTGGCACAAACAGATGAAATAGCTCAATAACCGCGACGGCAGGCAATTTGTAACGGTATCCGCCTGGCGCAGTGACGTCACGGGCTATGGCACTGATCCCAATACAAATTTTAACTAGATTCCAATCAATGACCGTTTTGTTTTTGTACCAGAACTTTAACGTAGATTAATGTTGTGATTTGAGATGACGTATCTAATTCGAACTATATTTAAAAAAAAAAATTATCTGTATTAATAATAAAACCTTATGTAGGCAGGTAACAAATTAAATACAGTGCACTTAGATACAGTAATAACATGACTGGCAATCTTTATAAAATATATTGTATAATACCATCAATAACAGATTATCTTAATATGCGCGTGTCCGTAGGTATAAATAATAAGTCACGCAATCTCTCATGACTGAAATGCAGTAGTCACTATATTATTACATTATTATGTAAACGTAATATACGGGCTTATGTTCGATATTATTAAAGTAGCCGCAACATTTCTGCCAGACAACAGCAATTGTTTTCAATTCAATTGTTTTTTTGTTGGATAACAATGTGTTATCAGCCTACACTTGGATATGTAAGCAAAATACGTGACTGCCTCATTAGTCTAGAGGTTACAAGCGGGACTAGTACGCGTGTGGTCTTGGATACGATTCCCTGGCAGTTTTATTGGGTTTGTGTTTATAAATTTTTTCCATATGCCAGGCGGTGGAATTGTGCCCGTTGGACGCCTAACCTTTCGGGGTATATTGTAGGTGTAACGACGACCTGGGGGAGGCGACTACTACTCACAACATGGCAAAAAGTAAAAGCGCAATCTATCGGAGTAAAGCTACAACAACAAATCCTGAATCGCACTATGAAAGTTTACAACGATTCTAACACATATACGAATGTCCGACATCAATCGTTGGGTCTGCCCGCCAGGCTAACCACCTTGCCTGGTCTGAGGATCCTCCCCTTTCAATGGAGGAACACCATACCTCGTTCTTCCATATAGGCACGACGATATGTTATGTAAGAAACATGCTCAGGGTACGATATTATTTTACTAAAACAATTTTGATTAAATAATAAGAACTTGAGTGACTCTTAAACGAAGAAAGAATCAATACTGGTCAGTTTTTCTCAGACGAGGACTCTAAAATCTAGATTTTCTGTCACAAAATGTATGGAATAATCATAAAAAAATGCGATTGTTATGAAATGTAACCAAGCAACAAGTATATAGAACTTATAAAGGAAATTCATACAACTCTTACCATAAACACATCATGTGGCCTCTGCTTCAAACAGTGGTACATAATCTGTGAGAGCGTCACATTGTCCCGCTGCGTGGGGTCTGGGGTAACTCCCTGCTCTTGTAGGATGGCGTCTAGAATTTTGTCGAGGTAGAGTTGGGCGGCATTAGGCTGTCCCCTTACCACAGTGTGAGACATCTGAAAATACAGGGTGTTTGTAATATAATGGAATAAACTTAGCCATTTCCATGGCATTTCTTTCGCTACACACGAACTAGATATATTAAAAAACATGTAATAAATAGTAGGTATCGGAACGTATGGGATCAATTACTAGTATTTTACATACCCGTGACTTAGAGCGACTGAAATGCAATACATATGTCTGAAACTCGTATTACTTGCAAGTTGCTGGTAGCATGTTGTCATTTTTTAAGGTTGCGATTGGCATTTGTTTGGTTTGTGATAATAGTAATTAGTATTAACCGCTTGAATGCAATGAAGTGCAATTGAATATAATACACGATACAACTTCAGTTGTGTCTCGTGTAGATTACGTTCTGGTCTTCTGGATGTAAACAAGGAGTTAACCCCTGATCTCCGACTCCAGTGTGACCGTACCATCGGTTGTTAGATTTTTTCGTTTAATGTTATAAATCTGGATTAATAAACTACATAAAAAAGATACACGTCCGCCTAAAGTCTGAAATATGTTTTATTTGTGTTCGGTCTGGTAGTATTTGATTATTTTTTTAAATAATGTCTGTAACCAATAATGTCTAACAATGTCAATTCAATTTCATAAATAAATCATGTGTCGCAACTAATGTCATTTCTTTTATAATCTAATGAATTAAGACAAACTCAATAAAAGTTAAGTATATATACGGGTATACCTAAAGCTCTAGGAGGTTCTAACGGTTCTACTAAGGCATTCCGCACATACTCGACCCAGTAATACATCTACGAAAGAAATATTACGCCCCGAGGGCACCACATTTTTTGATAAGACAATAATTCTCTTCAGGGAACTATTGTATTTGTAAAGAAAAAAACTTGGTCTTTCAACATGTTATACTTAGTACCCATCATAAGATTGAGAGATTTTTGTTTAGTCGACATTAAGGCCTGTATGTATATCGCTATCAAAATTAATCTTTTGATTATTTTGTTACAAACATCATGTCGACTTCATACATTCCTCATGAGAAGTGTATTTATGTACACACTAGTGTAAATAAACGATGATGATGGACCACTTACGCACAAAAATATTGCTTATTTCATAATTTATGTCTACCAAGACACCATTATAATTAACGATAAAATAAATTAAATTGTTAGAAATAATAGCAATATAAACATATCATTGTACTATTCGTTAAAAGTTCGTAAAATAACCTAAAAGTTAACCTTATTTTTTTAACCGACTTCAAAAAAGGAGGAGGTTCGTCTGAATGTTCTTTTTTGTTTGTTTGTATGTTTGTTACGCGATCATTCCGTCAATTATGGACCAATTTTAGAAATTATTTTTTTGTTTGAAAGATTATGCGTCCGAGTTGGTCCCATTGTCACCAAATCAGGATCTGATGATGGGATCCTAGGGAAACGTGAACTCGTTGTTTCAATGTCGCTATTATAGCAGCAAGGTATATTACTTTTATGTTTTACTTGGCACCGACTTCAATATTCTTCAACTACTACATATATTGTAACAATAAACATTTATTTTTTGCATTTTAGTTAGTGTTGTTTTTGATCTTTTTGAAGTCGGTTTTTATTTTTATTAATAACTATAACTAAACACTCACTTTATCCCTTACACTACAATATACGATATGATTCCCTACACTACAATATACGATAGACCGATAGTTGCGTACACAATACACCCAGACTAGGAACAAATAACATGGCCGCAAAGGTATTTATTGTTTTGCTAGGAACAACACGGGAAAGCAACGTCAACAGCACAAAACAAACTTAAAACGAGTAAATATCTAGCTAATAAGTCATCTATGGATCGAGGTTTATCAACATGCCTATTTTATTATTTTATAAAGCTTGACCTCTATTTAAACATCAAAATAACGGCTAGTTATATGCGGCGTCATGTTGGTATATTTTATTATTAATTGATTGCATTGTATACTTATAAACAGATAAGTATAATCAATTCTAATATGTTTTAACACTGAATGAACAACCGTGACTTCAAGCGTCTTACTCGCAGTTTATATTATACGATCATTGTTACTCCAATGCTGATTATAACATAATGTACATAGAAACAATATGTAATTAATATTTTCGTTATCATTTGTAACTTATTTCACGCTTCTTATCGGCTATCATATCGGCTCGTAATCCTCCACTGCTGTTCACCTCTCGGCTAGGAGTAGTAGAGGATTCATTGTGGCAGCATGAATACCATGACGTATACAAAAATAAATGTATTATTGAATAAATCTATTATGACTAGATAAGTCACGATGATCAATAATAAATTGATTGTTACTCATTTTGCAGAACAACATCAGTACCACCTAAAACTTTCATTTGTTTTTCATTCCCAGACTTTCCGTTCTCAAAGATGTAGATGTAGAGATAGCCCGAAGCGAAACCAACTAACTTGTGTCCCCTCCGAGTTTATGTGGTCTTTGAAAATAGCTAGCTATATTTAGTTCTATCTTTCTGCGGTTACTGCTCTTATGTTATTCCCAACTAAGTTAACGGGGTCAAAGACTAATAGTTATTACCTTTGATAAACAAATATGGTGTTATACTATCATGTTTAGAGAGATTGCGTCGTGTTTTGAATTTTTTAGATAAGATTAGATATAAATACTTACCTAATGTTTCAAAATTTTAAACCGATAAAATCGTATCTGCAGATATTGGGTAGGTAAATATAAACGGCATGAAAATCACTTTTGAGTTGTAGCTGGATTCTAAATAAAGTAATCTAAGTAAATAAATATGTTTACTCTAATGATAATGAATCACAACAGAGCTATAGTCGTAATATTATCAAACATTGCATATTAATTAAGAAATTCAACCACACACAAATATCGATCACCAATGTGTAATTGAAAATATTAACTTATTGTACAATATTTATCACTTTATAGGTATGATATATTATATCATGAGCTTAGTATGGGTTTTTCACTTTTTACTGTAGACCGATAAAATTGTAAGAACAGAGATTTGATATAAAATTAAATATAACATAACATCACGCCTGTAGTTTCTGAACGGTTAGGCAGAGGTGTTTTAATTTATACTGCCACATTTCGCTAATGTCAAAGTCAAAGTCAAAGTCAACGTTTTTTATTTCAAGTAGGCCTTTTCAGGTACTTTTAAAAAGTCGAGACTCTAGGCGCACGGTTCCAAAGGGGGTAGGTCCTATGGAGAAGAGACCGGCAAGAAACTCCATGGATACTCTTTTCAAAAACAAAAAGTTAATTTACAATTAAAATCTTAAATTAACATGCATTATATAAGAAAAAATACAAACTTAATAGAATGCTACTTACACAATGAGGCAATACAACATGAGTTAAACAATTATTTCGAATATAAACTAAAAACGGGATAAACAGATCAAAGCGAATAAAACAGAAATAAAAAAATACAAAAAAGAACACAAAATATTGAAACATCAAGAATGTCCAGATATGTAAAGTGAATCTAATATAAAATAGAATTAGTAGACACAATGGATAACCAGGGAAGCCACATGTGCAGAAGATATTCAACGCCACACGTCTCTATCGTCAACATAGTCTTTGATCCTATAATATGCTTTCTTTGTGAGAACAGATTTAACGTGGATTTTAAATTTCTTACCGGTAAGATCGGTTACAGTTTTCGGTAGCTTGTTATAGAAGCGTACACCGTGTCCTAAAAATGATTTATTTGTTTTAGTCAATCTAAATTTTGGCACCACTATTTTGTGTTTATTTCTAGTATTAATGTTGTGAACGTCGCTATTGATACTAAACATGTGAAGGTTCTTCCGAACGAACGAATGCCATTATAAGTCTATGTAATAGTGGGAGAACCTATTGCTATCTATTGAGCATAATTCAAAACTAAGTATGGCCTACAAATGAGAATTTCCAGATATAAAGAATTAGTACTTAACACTTTGTCCGAACTGGGTATCAAAACCCGAGTTCTCACGATCAGTATCCGCGTTTGCTACTATCAGACTATTGATGCAGTCCACATTGATTATAAATTCAGCATCAAAAACGGAGGATAATTATAGCGCGATTGAATCTAGCTTCTCTAGCATATTTGTAATGTATTATCCTGGGTTCGATTCCTAAGGTCGGGCAAAGTGTTATTGGTTTTTTTTTGTATTGAAATTCTCAGTAGCAGCACGATATATGGAACTGCGCCCGGTAGATGATAATAGGGCCGCCCCCTATTGCGCGGGACCTAATAATGGCACCGGAAAAAATATCGTGTACTGGGAATTCAGGCGTGATGCTTTGTGTTATTACGTATGTATACAACAACTATCATCAAACCAAACATCGCAGATTTAGACAGTTCGAGTGCATGCTTAAATCGCTCACCTCAGTTATCTAAAACGTAAACGAAAAGAACTAATATTTACTTATCGGACAATGCATTGTATTTCGAGATTACCATGTAATACTACATAATAATAATTTGATTATTAGGGTAGGTATTTAACAGATTACTACATATATTTACACATTAATTAGATTAGAAAAGTAAAAAAAAATAAAAAAACATTACGCATCAAAATATTCCTCCGCATCGCTGTCAACCGGCAGTGTGCCCAGAAGACTGGCAGCGTTGCCACGCTGTATGGCAACGCTGATTCTTTGGCCAAAAAATAGGGCAGCCTTCTGCTCACGTGTAGAGTCGACTAATCGCTTTACGATCTCTTTAAACAAAAGGCGAGCACTCGGACCCCATGGCCCAAGTGTTTCAACCCCAAACGGCTCGAAAATATAACCATTTATCAGGTTATTATATTTTCGCCGTTTAAGGGTCTCTGCAGTTGCAGCAGCAGCACCAGCAAAGCTCACCGAGCTTGGAAGATGAGATGGCGCAAGGGTGTCGACGCATGTTGCGTCCCACACCAGTGGCCTACCCAACTTCCATGGCGATAATGTCATACCGTCTGGTCTCTTCCCATCGTCACGTGCCAAACCACTTGGTTCTAATACGGCTGGCATGCCGGCGGTAGCAAGAGTACGACGAATAATGTCATTAATGTTGGCGTGCCGTAATATATGACCTGCGCTCCTGCTGCAAGACAGACCATGATGTCCGAGGCAGTCGACTGCTTCACCGCATTGACAGCGATGTGGAGCACCACAAGGGGCACCCAAACGAAGGCATGTAGCAATACGGTTGCGGTGTCCTTTTTTTACCCCAGATTTTTACCCCATTTTTATGTTATAAGGAATTTTCTATTTCGACAGACCTGTGAGAGACTGAGAATTTTCCAACAGAATATTCAATAGCACTTTGAAGATACAGTAGAATAAGGACCTTACGCTTGGCGTATATTAGGCAAAATTTATATTTATAATATGTTATTGGATTTTTGGGAATTATGATTAGCAGCCCCGAGTGTGTAATTGTAAGATGGCAAGAAGACAAGGGATACAAGGAAATGAATTCGGGAAATATAGTCGTACAGTTACATTTATAATAAGTTGAAAATTGACCGAACATATTTTTATGTATATTTTTAGTTTGTAGGTACGTGCGTTGATGTAGCACAGTGTAGTAAACCAGTATAATTTCGACTGTAATATGCATATACAACAGTATATGGGGTATGGGACGGATTTAAATTTGATTGAACTTGCTCGCGTACTTTTCAAAGTCCATTTCTAACCGACTATAGTAAAGCCAAAACAAAGCCAAAAGGAACACCTACAAAATTATAATGGCATATTATAATGGTGAATTCCTCGATGCGACTTCACAAGTAACCGATCAAGTGTGCCACATATGTAAGGAAATGAAATTAAAAAACCACAATGCCACTTATTACCGGAAGAATATCCAGTTGAAGTTGTTCCTGACACCCACTTGGTATACAGGCATGCGACCACGGCTCTACCTTGACCATTTTTCTACCGATGCATTTCTAGATTTTTGTCTGAATTATTTTCATATTTCGTACTTTTTAGATCACTTTTTTATTTCCGTATTCGGGTTACAATTTTTTAAACTTTATTTTTTACTAACACAATCGAAATTATTACAAAAGAAAAGTAAAAACAAGTATCTAATACAGCCTCATTTCACTTACAGTTGAATCTCTTTCACTTTACTACCAAGGACACATAAAATACAACTAATATTTTCTTACCTTATAACTTTTTTTTATTTATTTATACAGAAAGCGAATGTCACATGCGTCCGAGCACATCAGAGCGTCAGCTATCAACTGAAATGACGACCACTTGTTGTTTAATTTATCAAGACGTCTCAAACGATACTACTGAGATGTTATCTTCAAAAAATTTACATTTTAGCGGGTTATATTAATTAACAAATAAATATGTGTATTACGCTTAAAGTATTGACTACATAACATCACATGTACCCGAAGGGTTAGGCAGAGGTGTATTGTTGTTCACTCACATTACACCGACTCCGTAATTGAGTTTCATATACTAAGGCGAGCCTATTGTTATCTAATGTTATAAATACCCACGCATCATAATCATCATCAAAACAATCTACTCGGTTACTACTTTGCTAAAGTACATATTTCTGCGAACGAATTGGTGATCGCAATAACTGGTTATTAGTGCACTTTGAGAACGCCGGAAACTAAAACTAGACTTCTGGAAACTAAAAAATTCAGTCACTTTGTAAGAAACAAACAGGCTGGAGCAGGGGGCTTGCCTATCAGCACCTTTTTGTGCCTGACAACTACTGTAGTGGTAGTAAGAATAGATAGCTGGCGGTTCCATTGCTCACTCGAGCTCGTCTTTACCACGATCGCTAAAAGTGCTCAGCGTTCTTCTGGACTTCAACCAGGAGTTTGATTTATTTGCGGATGATTGGAAATTGTTACTGTGAGAATATTTAAAATTTGGCAAGATGAATGCGTGAAAGTATTGTGTTATGGTTTCGTCTGGTTATTTTATGTTGTATATTAAGTAGTGGCATTATACATTATATGTTATACCATATTAATTATTATACATAATTACTATCTTAATTATATTCAGCTGTTTCGTTAGTAGGTTTGTTTTATTTACAAATAAAAATAAATATATTTTATAGGTATTACTGCCTCATTGATCCAGTGGTCGCTAGCGCGAGTGCAGAGCGTGAGATCTTGGATTCGATTCCCGGGTCCGGAAGTGTTATTGAGTTTTTTTGTATGGAAATTCAGTAGCACGGAGTCTGGTACTGTGTCCGGTAACGTCGGAAAAATAAGATGGTGTTTTTCTATGAAGTACATTTTCTTCATTAGTAAATTGCATTCGTGCAAAGCCGGGGCGGGTCGCTAGTATTGTACATAAATATTAATTTAGGTATAAATTTATCTAGAACAGAGGTCATGTGAGTACAATGTAGGACAAAAGAGTCAAAACTTATCAGAGATCTGTAAACCAAACATGCCTTATTTGAAAAAAAAATAAAAAAAATGATAAAATTGCTATGCTATGCAGCTATGAACTGACCTGACGGTACCTGTTCACGAGGACAACACGTGCATCAGCGTCACTTAGCTCACTAGCTCATATGGCCAGGCAACCCTACGAATAGATGCACAATGTCTATTTGTGTATCTGGTCGTAGGGTTCCTTCATCATTGATGAATTTTTATTTTGTTTCATAATATATACCTTGAGGCGAGGAGTAGCGACCCCGCGGTACCCGAGTGCTCCAGGGAGAAGTCACCGTTCCTCACCTTCGGCTTGTCTTCATTGGCTGGCTGGAGTGAATACTGACGAGGAACAGGTCTCCCGCCTCTGGGTTGCCTTCATTGGCTGCCCGGAGTGGAGTCGTTAGAGCAGAGCTCTGCTAGTAGGGTGGATGCTGAGCGTAAGTGGCGAGTGGGCCAGTGATCCTCAGGGAGTAAGTGATCTCAGTTTAAAGTCCAGCGAAGCTTCTTCACCCTTTAGCTGCTCACGTCCCTGTTGCCCCCTTGTTGCGATCCGAGCAACTATTTTTGGGAGGCCCAGTTAGTGAGTTGGCAAGTCTCCGCCTGCCATTTTTACGTGTTTATTACATTGTTTAGGTAGGCGCCATAGTTTTCCATAGTTCCCCATTACCCAGTTCACTACCATCCCATCACAATAGCCCAAATAATTTTTCTCCACGTTCTGCAATAGTCCTACAAATCCAGGGATTGTGCTCGTGTGCATTTCTATAGTGCATACATGGATAATCGCTGGGTATGTCACCACAACTTTTTCATTAAAGCTGTCTTAAAGGGCCTTAAGCCTGCGTGTTGGCTTCGGCCCCACGCACGCCTTACAGAAGTCCGGGACTCTGTAGTCCCGTGCAAGGAAAAGACATATATAAATATGTATATTGTCGCCTGGCGACCGACGCCGGCGGGCCGCATGGGCCGTGCTCCTCGCTTGCCACGTGAGTCGTGCCCCCCCTGTCACCCAGATCGGTTTAATTTCGAAGAAATATTTACATAATAATTTAGCAAATCTTTTTTATCTTATCCGTATCAGTCTTTATACAGCTTATAATTCATGCTGATAACAGAGATAAATTGCAGGGGCACCACATCACGTAACAGCGATAGATTATACAGCGATAGTTCAACATTGGCTAACTTCGTTCTTTCCGTGGGTGCCAATAAGGGCATCGACTAGATCAATAAAATTAGGCGGTCAAATTAGAAATATTTCTGACTAAGACGGTAGAAGAACTGCCGGTTGCCTTATTGATTGGTGTAGCTATGAGGGTGTGGTGAGGATTAAGGCCAGATTTTGTATGACTCTTTATTGATTTATGGCAAGTGGGGATTATGAAGCGAGAAGTGCCAATAGTTAAGGAGCTGTGAATGAAAAATAGCATTGTCATAATTATCATACAAAGTTTAAAATAGTGGAACGACTGATTGAGGATAAGATATAGTCATCATAGCAACTAGATATTGTTGACGCATAATGATTGTCCTCCTATCCTATTTATTTTACGACTGTATGATAAAAAGGGACTATTTTATAGATAACATAGCATTATGCCTATATTCCCGGAAGGGTTAGGCAGACTATTTTATTACTGATGTCATTATAAGTCTCATGTAATACGGAGCGAGTCTATTTTTCCATTTAGCGGGTACATTCTAAACTACTACTACGGCTGTTACTGAGAATCGTTTAACAGAAAAACCCTATTAAATTATACTAAGCTCGACCACGAAATCAAAATCAGGAGGACCTCGTGCTTATCGTTCGCGCTTGTCACCACAAGACCAAAGACGCAGTTAGATTATTGCAGATAATATTATCAATAATTTATTGATAAGTGTTTTTCTTAACCTATCTATTAACAGATCTATGTACATACTTTCCTTGCCTTATTCTGATAGAGCTAGCAAAGCCTCAGACTGAAACGGATGATGCTTTGACTGTACATGGGTCATCTATTTTCGGACGGAAAGCCTACAAAACAGAAAGTTGGCCCCGTTTAGAGCTAAATAAAAACCCCTCCCAAACTGACACGGAGAATTAGGGCATAGTGCACAGATATTTGTGCCACCTATTAATATGTTGTATTGTAATCTTTACAGGGTGCTGGGTGTTGCAAATATTTGCACAGTTTGTTAGTGTGTGCACATCTTAATGAATTACGATGAGAATAAACATGTTAAGGAAAAACCGTGTTGTTTGGATGGGAAAATTTCCGTCACATATTTTTTTAAGTACCTATCTGTGTTTGTACTAGGTATTTCAAAAGTTAAAGTTTTTTATTTCAAATGGGCCTTTGCAGGCCCTTTTATAAGGTTAGGAATCTAGGCGCACAGTTCTAAACTGGGTTGGTCTTATGGAGAAGAGACCGGCAAGAAACTCTGAGGACATTCTTCTCAATATGTGGGTGTACAATGAGGTAAATTTTAAGAACATGTAACATTACAATGCAATTTTACACATAAGGACTACTATATAAGATAATAATATAAAATAAAATAAAATATATTTCCTAATAAAATTTTCAAGTATATAGATATTTGTTTGCTAAACAAAATGGTGCAACAGTGTTATTATGTAAAAAGAAAAAGTAATACAATAAAAAATAAACAACAAGAACAACAAAACAAAAAGAAAGAAAGAAATATCTAGTCATGCAGAAAACACCAACAACTAGATTGTGGGGATTGGAAACGACTGGTCACCATTTGAAAATAGGTTTTCAGTCATCATATAAATTGTAAACAATGATCATATAACAACAACATCCTTATATTCTCTCGTACTGAGTTCACTCACATATCACTGATGCGTTTATTTCGTCCCATATACCTAATAGAAGGTAAGCACATTGCCACAATGGGCACACTAGGTTTTCAAAGAAATTGATGTTTAAAATAAAGTTATACCTAAATATAGTTCGACTATGCATATTAACCCGTCGAAAGATGCAGAGTATACTATATACCATAGGTATATATCTACTATGTCTAAACAATGACCGCCGTCTGTGTATTAATGAACTAATTAAATAACACAAGTAGGTATATGCCTCGAATGCTGCCAAAATTTCCTGAGATATTTGACATTTAATGATTCTGTATTCCTCTCTGTTCTACTGTCAGTCTCTGGATTGTTTAATTTCTAATTCTTAACAGCTTCAAAAATGTATGTAAACGGAAGAAAACCGTGAAATTTATTAGCAATATAAAATACGTTCAAGCGAGATGCAAAAAGATAGTATTCATCGAGAAAGCTCAGCTTCTTTGTAAAGCGCAAAGATTTTCCTTGCTCCAATACATTTCCAACTAATGCCCATATTTACAACGTCGTGCCCGTTCCGGCGTCGTGTCGTAATGTGTGAGATAGCGTGAACACCCGGCAGCGATCGTTATTGCTCCGTATTGAGACGCTAAACTCTAATGTTTAACAAAATTGTTCTGTAGCCCACTGCTTTCTACCGCGGTAGTGCTTTTTTATCTGTTATTTTTTGTTTAATTTTTTACTAATTAATATTATGATTTTAAGGATAGCCATGCCATGTAAATAACTGAAATTAATCAGATTTTCAGGTCGTTGTAAAAAAAATTGTCAGCCAGTAGGGCACTTAGGTATATAAACTTTTTATGCTCCTTATATTATATTAATGTAATGTATTCCAAAAAGATGGCTAGAAGACCTATAATTACTATACATTGAAAAGTAAGTAGGTAGGTCATCCTCCACTAATATTTCTCCCACCAAAACTCTTATATCTTGGCAATCTATCAAAACTATACACATACATATGTATAATCATTGAGACACACTTGCTACTTGTGTTAGTAGATCAGCTATCTGCAGCATCGCATCGCATTAGCATGGCTATCGTACGGTATTGATATTACTTACCACTAAGCAAGTGATTACAGTAGATTCTCAGGATAAGCGTATTTTTCTGTTTACAACAAAAAAGTCCCTGTATCTTTCCACGACGGAACGGTTGCCTCAACGTGTACACACAACTGAGGGTTCTTCAAAGAAGGTTGCGTATCCGTAATTCCGTGTGCTGTCCAAATAGTTTGACAAACACACATGTATGAGTTCATGTAGTCCCTAACTATATATCAGTAAAATTCGCAAGTTTTTATGAGTGGGACTACGGTTTCTTCTTTGCGACATACCCGGGACTGGGTCACGGGGGGCCCGCGGGCCGCTCGACCCGAAGTCCCGCCGTATGCTCGCGGCCAGCCCGGCGCGGCGATATAGCAGGCTATTACGAGATTACATAGCGCAGTTATTTTTGAAACGCTTCAGAACTTATGGCTTCAGTTACGAGAAGGTACTCCATTTGACCTTTTATTTGAAGCTTCACGATTGATTTGTACAATTATTTTTCAGTTTCGTTTTTCCGTAGGTACACTGATTGGGGTCATTTTAAAATAGAATTTATAGGCTTTTATCAACCAACTTGGCGTATCGCACTCCATTGTTAGAAAGAAACCTTTCTTAAGTAGAATGGGCTGCCTATATTTAAAACTTCTATAGATCGGAGAATTTATGTCGAAACTGATTTTTCCAAGCTATATTATTTCTCAAAACTCTTACACTATTATGATATGGCTTCCCACAATCGCGATAATCATCATCATTCGCAGCATTTGCATTACTGGCATTACCCTCCCACCTTTTACACCATTTATATCTGTTGACCTTTCTGACAAGCCTAAGCTTGTGATCGATCCCACTCTCCATATAGGTACCAAATTCAATGATTTCTCTTTCTCAATTGTCACACAATAAAGTTGGCTATTAAAAAAAGATTCGTATATTAAGACGAGAGTTCTCCAGCAAAACGTTGGATATTGGAGTTCAACCTAATGAGTGCTCGACTACCGACACAAAAGACCCTGAGTCCCCGAGTCGCCAACAATGCACAATACATGCACTTTTGCAGATAATGGACTCGTTTGAGGATCTCGGTTGTACCATGTCTATACAATGTTGTCTTATAGCGTGAAGGTTCTCGAGTGTTTTTTTGATCGTTTATTTACTAAACTATTTTATTTCTGCTAAGTTGTAGTTAATTCCTACCTGGTAATTATATCACTGCTGCCGCGATGCAGCTTGAAAACTCGGATTTGTTTTGCGCATCAGTCCCAATTGTTTTAAGTTTTTCTGGGAATTTTCTGTGGTCTCAAAGTTCAGAATCCTGTTCAATAAATAGAAATAGTCCTGCACCTCATTAAAATGTTCTCTATTGACGATTTCTTGAAAACAGTTTCCAAATTAATACTTTTATTTGCAACTTTAAATTGAACTTATTCATTTCCATTGTGCATTTCTATCAGACATCAACACTTCAGATCTAAGTTTAATCAAACTTAGTTCATTCGCTTCTTACTGAATGACTCAAGTTTGATCCAGGTCTTGATCTCGACGGAACTTGAAATATTTACTGCCAAATAAAACATTTACTGCCAAACGACAGATGTGAACTATACGCGAGAGAACCTTCATAATATATTCGTAAAACTTAATTTATTTTTAAAAGAATGATTGTAAGAGCAAATACACTAGTATTAACTAGTTCTTATATTAGTGAGATGTATTAATGATATTCTGTCGGTATTCTATTGGATTTTGTATTACAAAATATAAGTTGTGGTTATTATTATGGGATCTAATCACGATTAGTGAACTATGGGTGCAGTAGTACATGTCTACTTAATATTACAAATAAAACAGGCGTGATGCTATGCGTCATGTCTGTCCACGAACATACTTTATAAAGTACAGGCTCTACATACTATATTATTATACTGAACGTAACATCCTATATATTATATGAAGATTACATAACATAGTATCAACCCCCTTTTACCCCGGAAGGTTAGGCAGATTTTGGCGATGCTATTATAGAGTTATATGTAATGAGAATGCGAGTCTATTGCCAACTACTGGGCATAGTTCCAAATTCCGCGCTGTTACTAAGAATTTTCAACAGAATGAATCGAACTGAGAACTTCACGCTCAGCGGTCAATGAGCTAGTGAAGAAATACGAAGTGAAAAATAACAAAGTAAAAGGCGAATTTATTTTTCTTAAAATAACAAATGTACAAAAATGTAACTTAACAAACCTGTAGGTAGGTAGGTAGGTAGGAGGTATCCCGAGGTACCTCGTAATTAAGTTAATTTAACTCTACGAACTTATAATTAAGATATTTTCCACATCATTTTCAGATTAATTAACTTTATACCGTCGGTCCGGTCTTCCTTAAAACTATTAACATAATTATGTCTTAAAATATCATCCACAATTTTATTATTATCATAGTATAAAAAACGATGTACTTATTGGTTGCACATTTGCCTTCCATGTAGGAGAGTCTATCACAGTCTAACTCAGCCTGTACTTCGCACTTTTTACATTAAGTTTAATTATCACTTGGAATAAAGTTAAAGGAAACGCTTGATATTTGTTTCCCGTTCAGATCAAACCTCGACCTCTATCATAGAAAGCTCAGCTACATTTCGTACTTTTTATAACGGAAAACTAAGCTATAAATATAGACTATACTAACGAAGCCACGGATAAAAGCCAGTCACACACGTGCCTAGATGTCGTAGGAGCAAGTTTGCTCATTAGTCTAGCAACTTTAGCCTGGCCTGGGATTACCAGCTTTTCATACGAGTGGCAGAATATGCGATTTGTTATCTTATCCAGTGAAAAGGGAAGCGATTCATTTTGATATGATTGTCAGCAGTTTGAGACCATTGTTTTTTTAGTTTTGTCATAGTGACTTAAATGCTCTCCATCTTGACCATGTCCATCATCTCCTTAGTCAAGTATGTCGAGGTGGGTTCACAGTCTAGCCGTTTGCAGCTGAATATATCAGTATTAAATACCAGTCCCACTGACTGCCATTTGACCTCCGCCCCAATTACTGGGAGACCATCTTGACCCCGTTGCTCGGTCCTATTTTTACCCATCCATAATTAGAAAACTGTCGGCTTTTAAACTGTTTGGTGAAAGTAAATAATGTTTGAGTATGGTACATAAAGTTTTAAAATTATTAGAAAATACAATTTGAAATGGATCACTTTCCTCGGCCAATATTAATTAGTAATAAGTTAACATATTAATATTGTAACTGAATGTTATACCTTTTGTACCTTTATTGTTGTCTGCCAGAGCGGCTCAGAACCTAATTAAACATCCCAGAAGTCACGTCTCATACATAGTACCCTTGGTACCGATACAGTGTGTACGTGCCTTTACCTAACGTGCGTTATTTGCTTATAATTAGCTTATTTGTTGACGGATGCACGCCTGTGATCCTATTAGGGGCCGCCGGATGTATTGATGTACATCCATGTTAGGCCTATAACGCTATTCGGCCCTTATATAACTTACGTTTGTTTTGATAATATTCGAACACAGAATTATATTCGATACCGGAGTTTGTGACTCTTTACATACGTCCGTCGATTGGAAAGATTAACCACATAATATGCATGTAACCGTTATTTTTTCTGCTCTGACAATACCAATTAGCTATTATTTTTTTTCCTAGCCCAGAAACTCACATACGGCAGAAAATCTCTTGGCGTGTTGATGAACAGATGAGAGGCTAATCTCGTCCAATGATATAATGTGTCAACTTTTGGAAAAATTCAATTAACGAATCAATCCTAAAATATCTCAGAATTGCCTCCAAAAATAATCATAATTGTACGATTGAATGTATGATTGAACTCTGAAACTTATTTCGCACTGTCGTACTCACTACGCCAATCTGGTGCCATTAATGACAATTAACTTATTTAATTAAACACTGGACGCCTAATATTATTGGTAACGATCCCTACTTAATTATTTATAAAACATTTTCAAAGACGTTTAATCTTTTTCTTTCCATTTTGCTGTGATCTCGAGTAAATTAAACATTCTTCCTTAAACGTAATGAGATATTATATAAAAGTATAAAATTATAATACACGTGACTGGAGAATACGTAATATAATTAATTATTTGTTTATTAACCGACTTCAAAAAAGGAGGAGGTTCTCAATTTGACTGTATATTTTTTTTTTGTATATTTATATTGTAGGTCATTTCATTGGTCTACTTACTTCATTGGTCTTCTTCTTATTTAAGAGCCTTACTCTTGTCGATTTAGCTGATGAAGTTTTTTGCTAATCCCTGCTATTGAGCGTGAGGTCCCACTTCCGATTCGGTCGGGCAAAGTGTTATTAGGTGGTGTTAATTTCTGTGAAGAAATTCGAAGTAGCAGCCCGGAGGTTATTTTGCCCGGTGGATGGCAACAACCATTCGCCTCTCATTACACATGGGGCTTAATAACGGTGCTGGCGAATGTGGGTGTACTGACCGACGCTTTACTAAATAATATAATGAATATGGGGCAATAAGGGCGATTGTTTAATTTTCTCGTAGAACACAATCTCAATACTAAAGTAATTCAATTTCTTGAAGGAACATTCGATATCCAGTCCAGAATACCTTAAATTCCTTCTAGAACATAAAGGCAATATTCAGAGCGATCTCCCAATAGTTACCAATATTCAGTAACTCCACACAGTTGCCGAGGGCTCTTCGCACCTCTTATGCCTACATTTGTTATGCCACTTCAGATCTGACTATTTTCCAAGAATACTCGAGAATATTGCTTTTATCTTCAGGTTTATGAGTTGTTCCTTAAGATCTTAGAAATTAGGTGCCGTTGCGATAGATAGATAGATAGAATTGTTTTTATTTCAAATAAACTAATAAGGGCACTTATGAAACGTTAAAGGACTGTAGTTGCACGGTTCCAAAAAGTTGGTCCTATGGAGAAGAACCGGCAAAAAACTCTATGGATGGCGAAAATATGATGAGATATGAGAACACAACACTTGAAAAGTTGAAGGTTGGATTGTATGATTTTGGTTAGTTAGCTATTGCATAAGTAAGATTCATTTGATAATATTGGCACAGTGTCTAAACGCCAGGAGGGGACGCCCTAGAAGGACATATACGGACCTTATTGGTGATGTCCTTCAAAAACGTCAGGTGCGCAGTACCCACAACCGGCGTTCATGTATGAAACGATGCATGAATGTAAATGAAGCAAAAGGGTCGTAGCACGTGGCGATCTGAAGTTTCTGCCTACCCCCATGGGAAAAAGGCGTGAATATATGTATGTATGTATGTCTGTCTAAACTTCAGGGTCACTTTTGTGATATGCCCAATTTACAAATATTAGTTTAGCCTACCGCATATCTTTAGAGTTTTAGTGAATGTATCGCAAGGAATATTAATTAATAACTCTTAATATTAAAAAATAGCAAACGGAAAACAGTATTCAATAATAGATAGTTATGTATGCTATAACAATATTGTAGCATCTATTAGTCGTCTCATAACTAGTCGTACGTGTGCAGTCTTCAGCGGGTATTGTAACAGTTGCTAATACTTACAGTCTACAAGGATATCATAACAAGTTCGCTCCAACTTGTTTAAACGATTGCTTTTATTGCTCGAATGTTATAGGTTCGCTCCCTATCCGTAACAGCAATACTTTTGTTCAAGTTTTAGTTCAACAAAGTATAAAATTCCAGATGTTGTAAAAGGATTTCCCGTGTATAGCATTGTTATTTGTATTTATCGTAGAACGATATGGATGAGACGCGGGAGAAATACCAGACTTGAATAAGGAATAGGTCGGTGTGACACGAGGAATCTTAAAATTATTAATAATTACTAATGTATATGTCGGCGCAAATACCTATTATTTGTCTAACTAATTATAAAGAACGGCTAAAATTACGTAATTATTGTTATTTTTAACGTTCAGTTTGATTTAAGTAATAAAATAAGGAGTTATTTCTTGTTTTGCAAAACTTTGTAAACAACAGCTTCGTGGTTGCACGCGCGCGCTTGATGTCGTCACGATAATGAGTCATGATTGTTATAAATAGAGGCGACCGAACGAATTAAGATTCATTATTACTCGAGCCGTCGTACTGTTCGGACCTCTGAGTGTTGTCAAATAAATCAGTAAAAACCTTACTTTGAGTTTCACTGTGACCATGGACAAGCAACCCCAAACGGATAACCAGTTTGAGAAAATGGGTGACGTCAGAACTGATGACGTCACTATTTTTAAAATAACACTGCTCGGGCCTTCTTCGTCATATATATTTCTACCAAAAATAATTATAGGTAATTATTTGCATGTAATATGAATAAGTACAGAATAGACAGTTAGTTTCAGGGTATATTTGTTGATGTTCAGTATAGTAATAATCAGTTTATTAACTCTGTTATGAATTCTTTATCATCATCCTGCATCTTCTCGTGAATAAACGTTATATGTTTATTTATTTACGACCCTACAAGGAAGACTTAGTTCCCCCATACTTCACACTGTCTTTATAGTCAAGACGCTTGCCGCATAATTAATCTCTATACAAAGTTGTATATCAGTTATGTATAATACATTTAGCGCAGGTTGTGCACTAAATATTATGCATATTTAAGCCCCAGGAATACACCTCCGAAATATTCCTTAATGCTGCCATACACGGAGAATCTCGTTGGTCTACAGACACGACAGACAGGACGGACACGATACGATCACCTCCATTTTGTTGTCACTTCAGCCGCTCGACATACCTATAGCACGAATCCACCAAATCCCCACACATAAAAAGCTTACCGATATCTGCAATCATGTTACTTCTAAAAGCTATGTGAAACAGCAAGAGCGGAACGTCAATGGTATCAGTATAATATCACACTGAGTGACGTAGGACAAAATGCAAAAAAAAGGGAGGTGTTTAATTTAAAAAAAAAATGCAGCAGAATCGTGAGATCGTCGAGAGGTCGTGTGTAGCCTTAAACAAACCATTGAGTGCGACTCTTCACTAAATGCGACTTTCTTGTGTTAAATCGCCACAAAGTCTGGCACATTTAACACTTAAACGAAAACCAACTTTGAATACTTAGAAATACGGTCTCATTTCAGTCGGTCGCTAGTCAGAGAGGGTAGAAATATCTGAATTGCAATGTAACAGCAATATCATAAGATTCGGTTGCGCCAGTGCAGCTTACAAAGTGCGGGTTCGTTTCCCGGGAGAAATTCCAACATTGATACCGATGTTTGTTGGCCACCGAATAACCCGATTTGCTTCTACATTGAAAGCTGT
The DNA here is from genome assembly GCA_947562105.1 of Shargacucullia verbasci. Lineage (NCBI taxonomy): Eukaryota > Metazoa > Arthropoda > Insecta > Lepidoptera > Noctuidae > Shargacucullia > Shargacucullia verbasci. The sequence goes on from OX387301.1 coordinate 12,229,337, forward strand.
CTCGGGGGTGCGAATCGTTGCGGTTGGATTAAGAACATTGCGGATTTTGTGAGGAACAAGTGATCTCTTTCGTATAAAAGCGATGTATTGTTTGATTTTATTCGGCTCATTAGTCTAGAGAAAAACTGTATCCTAATGCAATAGTGTATACGCGTTTTTTGTAATATCTAGGAAATGTATATCAATAGGCTCGCATCCTATATCATGCGAATTAATAATGACATTAGTGGCTTGTGGGTGAACACTATAGGTAAAAAAATACCCCTCTGCCTCACCCTTCGTGGAATGCAAGTGAGAAGGTTATTAAATTACGTAATATTCACAACGGTCATCAATCACGAAGCTAGTTACATAATTTATTCCCACCGGGGCCCGGATTCGATTCCAGATAAAATTATGCTTTATATAACGGAATAATCTAAAAATCATGGTTGGAATATGATTTTCATTGTGGATTACTTATGCCAAGACGTTTTGATTAAGATCTACCTCTGAAAGGATAGGTCACAATATCGGTCTGTGGTTCTCAATTTGTTCTTAAATTACGAGTATTATTTTCTGTTGGAATAAAATAACTCATCTGCTGCTTTACTCTGACTATCTCGCTACCTCCTACAACTGTTGAAGGCTTCTAATACATTTTTTAAATGCTTTTGTGTGACGCAATGTAAACATGATAAAATATGTATTGCGTACAGGCGCCCGCGGCCTTTTGCAGCCATTTTCAGCATCGTACCCGTAAATAACAATTTTATTTATTTAAGCCTGTGTTGTCCCACTGCAGGACAATGCACCTTTCCTTGCTCCACACACCTCAAGTTTCTGCTAGTAGGAATCAGTCTTCTCGGTGGGAGTTGAGCTCGTCACGCTTTGTTCGCGTTAACCTGGCGTAATGCCGTTTTACATTACCCGTGTTAATCGTTTGCCCCGAGCTCGTCAAGAGCTGGAAGACAATAGTTTCGCAAAATGTGGGTAAACAACAGTACCCCACAGTACAGTCCACCCCTTTGAGAAATACAGATTCGATGTTACATTCCTGGAAGGTAAACCGGAACCTTGCCCTCATTATATTCCTTACCTACAAAAATAAATGCAAAATAATAATTATTATTAAAGCGAGCGCTTCACTTTACATTTCATATTGAAGTGTTCCATTTAAAATTCATTGACAATTTTCCTCGGTAAATTTCGTTCCAAATGTGTAAACTTCGCCCTCGAAAACGAAAATAGTGTTAATAAATTTTTGTTTTCACAGATGCACTCAAAATAACGTGAATGGGAATACTGAAATAAAATTGAAGGTTTAATGTTAATTGTGTGTTTAATTAAACATTTTAGGTAGATGTGCATGTTATCTTCAAATAAAGTCAGGGACATTAATTAAAAAATATCAGAGGTGCTATACGTGCTCTCACTCAGAACCTCCTCTATCTCTGTATACACAGTACGTAGAACGAGCTCATCATCATAAATCGATTCAACATTTTAGGCAGTCAGAAGTAAACCTAGATCTATTCGCTTACCTTTCATTTACATTTATTTACTTTATCTTCGTTCAAAAACAGACCTGCCTATCCAAGCCGTATTTATGTGGCATTTACATAAATATATCACTAACATTACATAGGTATGTAAATCATTCTTGAGAGACAGACATCTAGATAAGAAATAGGATGTGTTTACCCGAGGATTGAAACAAAAGTAAATGTCTATTAAGTTGTTTCTATCTCTCTATTCAGAATACGTCTACGCACTGCTGAGCTAAGGCCTCCTCGGTTCTATGGCATTTTTGCTGCTTTAGCCAACACGATCTTCTTGGCAGTCGTGTTGTTTGTTAGCGAAACTCTTAATTAGATTTAATGCAGTTTCTAACAATAGTGTAATCAACATCTGTTATATATTTTAATAATAGGTACTTATAGGAATCAGTTGAAGTTCAAAATTGCTAATTCTCTACACCTGCGCCGTTAAAACATATATAATTATCACATCTAGATCGTTAGTAGTACTTTCTTAAGTAAACAATCTCACGACACGCACAGAAAGGAAGATGTGCTCCTAAGTCAGCCGGGAAAACGCGAGGTGCAAAAAAATTTATATTTTATTTATTTTATATCAATACCTTTAAGAAACAAATAATACAGGTTTATAGTAATACTTTTTCACATAGTACTGTTTAACTCATATTTTAAATATATTTCCCTTGTACATACGAATCTCCCCTTTTCCGCTTGCTTGTCTTGTCTTGTTTTGCCCTGGGGACTTTAGCTCGTTGAGGGTAAAAAACGGCATGTTCTTGTTGCCTGTCACTCCCCTGTGAGGAGTTTCATCGTCAAACGCCCCTCCGTCGAGACTGATACACGGACAGACAGACTCTGTGATGTTTCAGTAGCTGTTACATTTTATTTAGGGAAGGATATAATGTACGCGCCAGATTCGTCTCTCTAGAGTTATGAAGTATGCAGTGCATGGTGTTTAGTAATAGCAGTTTAAGTAGCCGTTTAAACGATTCAAATCACTCAATAGGCCATAGGGTTTGGGATCGGTAAAGACCTGTATATATGAATAATGAATGAAATTAATATTACTGCAGCAGTTGGCTCTGTTTGTGTTAGATGTCGCGGGATTGACGCCCCTACGGTACAAATATTGTTATGGGCTACAGGTAGTCATTACAGTTCTGGGTGTGTGTATGTAAGATGAATGTTTGTAAACTGTCGACGCAATACAGAACAAATCTTATCGAGATAGAGAGGCGATTTAATATGCAGAAACCGAATTAGTAATAAGAGCCTTAATATTTCCTTCAACTCCCTTACCACCGATAAAGTTCAATAAAAGATGGTTATAACAATTAACCGTGCCATAATACCAAGTGAATTGAATTGAGCCACCATTTTGTTGAGGGTAATCTTTAACGCTATCAAATGAAATGATATTATCTTTGAAGACACTTGACGGTAATCTTGTAAGCCTTTAATGGACCCTTCTAGGGCCTTCCCGGACGGTACTCTGATGTATAATTGTATGGTTATTGTTTAAGTGTTATAATGGGGTTTGAAATATTTCATGGAATTTCGACGAGGTGTGGTGTTCCACTCTACTATAGAGGATCCTCCGACCAGGCGACGTGTTGTGCCTGGTGTTGGTCCAAAATATTTTTACAGTAAATTTAATAATACTTTGCACTACCTGGATATGGAATCCGCACTCTGTGGCTTGCGGCTGCTAGCCTAAAGATTTAAAATACTCAAGCTACCAATTTTACCGAACGAAGGGTAGATCAACCACTACTTACCTCAAAGGGATGTTGAATTCCCACCGTAATAATATCTAAGGTATTTCAGTGATATACCTACATTTTATTGTATATCCGATCCTCGGGCGGTGGCTATATCTCATTGCCGACCGTTTCCGCTTCCGGCATGCCGATTTAGAGCTGCGGAGTTATTTTTGGATCTCGAACAGGTGTTCGTAGGATTATGGAGAATGTTTCCATAGATCATGTCAAATTATATTAATCGGACACAGAGCTTACAGGGTGTCATTGCTCAGGAGCTTAGTGTGCGATCCTACAGTTCGATCATGTTAATACTGCAATAATTTGCTATTTGTAGCTTACACAAAAAAAAACCAAACTATTCCATCCAGTGATTAAATTAAATTATATTTGCATCAAAGCATTAATTGCATAATCCCATTTTCACATAACGAATTGATAATTAGGTTTAATGGGGTAATTATTCAATTGGAGTTGGTAATATATTTATGCTGGAATTAAATAACATTCTAGCGTGCAGCTGTGCAGGATTTTTTTCTTATATTATATTTTATTGGTAAAAACACCCGTTTAGATTATAAAACAATATAATTATATGTATTATTTTTTTCCGTGGTACACCATTGTGAACAAAAAAATGTTTACAGTTTTATTTCCATCATGTTTTCAGTCTTTAAATTCGTATGAGAGCAATTCAATTAATTAACACCACATAGTAACAGATAAAAGTACGTAAAGCTGTTTCAGCAAAATATTAAATGTAATCACTACAAAAAAAAAGAAAACCTATTTCAACATAATATAATACCTGAATAAATATTTTTAAGCGGTACCCTGAGTGGGAGATTTCCTCGACGTCGATAGTATGTAAATTGAGTGCGTGTGTTTTTTTTTTATAGAAGTTCACATATAAATGCGCGCACGTGTTTTTCATACATTTTGGACTTGACGGTATCAACGGACACTTGGGGTATTGCACAATGTACAGCTAATAGGCTATACCTCCAGTTTTATTAAAAGCTCCAATTTACTGGGAATTAATTCACCAGACTCAGCCAACCGGCAGCCTAATTACGTAAAAAAGCGACAGCAACGCGACAGCCACGCGACAGCAATCTCACTGTCAGCCAATACATTATATGACACAAAAATGACGTTTGACAGAAGTTGTCGCGCGATCTACGCCTGTCGCTACATCGGTAATTATGCTGCGGTAAATTATTTGTCAATGTATCCAATACTGCGATATTTACTCTCTGATTGATTGACTCTTAGACTGCGAAATATGTTTATCAACGCACATACAGTCGAAGTATCTATTTATTTCTATATGTATATGTGTATGATACGATTAAGGAAATCTAGGTAAATAAGGAAACATAAATACCTTCATATATAATATGAATAATTAAAAATAACTGGTGTTTTTACCTTACAGATAACCATTTTATAAACATTTCAACTAAAAAAATCTTGTCACCCGAACTTTGAATCTTGAATTCTCTAAAAACTCATAGGGAGTAAATCAAAGCCAGCTTCTGTCAAGTCGGTCAAACAGTATCTAGTACAACAGACCCTCTGAGGCGACACGAGTGCACGTAGCATACGTGACGTCACAAAACAAACTCCACAATATGAGAAACGCAAACGCCGCCTGTCGTGTTTGTCGTATTTGTCGCAGCGCGCGGCGGCACGTGACACACACACTAAGCGAAATACAATCTTACTTAGAACACCATAGCTGAGGAATGGTTTGCATGGGAAATTGGTTTTTTAGGTGAGGTCGATTGATGACCACTGCTGAAAAAGGGCCAAATAATCTACTGGTACAATGAAAGCCGTACGACAGCCATGTTCATGGGTGATAGTATATTGTTATAAACTCAGTTTTCTATTATTCCAATAAATTGGCAAACAGGCGTTCGGTCCGTCCGAAGGTAAGCGGTTACCGTACGCTATATTTCACTTGCAATATAACTATCTACTTATCCTCATGAGTACAGATCTATCAATTTAAGAGGTGGGGGATGGCGGTTTTAACTTAATTCTTTTTTGCTTTGGATCCGATAATTCCTTTTTTTTTGACAACTTTAAAATAAGTTGATTGGACTAGTCTAGATACTGAAATCGGAAATAATCATAGGTAATTAGATCCTTAAATATTGTTAACCGGTCACCAAATAGATATAACGATTTCTTTATTCCACACGATTCACAGCTTTGTACAAGTGGTTGTTTAACTCAAAAATCTTTCACGTCAAAAATAAAACAAAAGCGGAGACCGCTTAAAATTCAGGGCTGTCGCACACGAGGACGCGACGTCGCGTCGCGTTGTCGCAGGTGTGTGTGAAGTATAGCGGCCGGCGGCTCGTCGCGTGAATTATTCATGTCGCGCCGCGTCGCCGGACATCGCGACGCGTCGCTTGGGCGAGCGGGTGCACTGACGATCAAATGGTAAACGGAGTTTGGAGACGAATTTTTCAGTTGTTTGCGTATTTGGGGATGGGTGAGGAGATTTGTTTCGGTACGGTTGGGATAGTGGCTAACCGGTTAGTATTCCGTGTCGTGGGTATGCTAGCAGATCAGGTCAGCCGTGGAGGAACAACTTTTATGAGATACTACTCGTATATTGCAATGTTTTGTATCATACATAGCATCATGTACAAGTCTAGTGTTATTTATAGGGCCTGCGGGCTACTGCATTCAGTATCCCAACTCGGCAGCTGCGCTTTTGATTAATACAATGAGGCAGTCAATATATCATACCTATATTGTCGCGACGTCATAATCCACATAAACCCAAACGTAAGGCGTTTGGGTACGCATAATATACATCTGGCTTATTTTCTTCTTCAAAGAACTGAGTAAATATTCTCTAAGCCCAGACGATCGTGTTAGGTCAGTGTGTACACAGTCGCCATTGTTTACCCAGAACCTCACACGTGGAGCTAGACCAGTTCTCGGGAATTTATCGGCTAAAGGATGGAAACGTTGTAGGTATATAAGTACTATATTCTGTTTGAGAGTCACTTGACGCCTCCGCCAGGTTTCAAGGCCTATATAAAATTTATTATACGCGTAGTAATTATATTAATATTAAACGGAGATTTTGTGGTAGTTTAATATATCTAAGGGATATTAAACAGGTTTTTCAAACGTTTCAAGAACATGTTCTGTAATAAATCATTAAAATAATATTCTATCAAACATCCAAACAAGTCACAGTAGGTACTAAGCAATTCGACAATCAACTGATATCGCATCAAATATAAACCCAGACGGTACCGTACAAACGAGATCTTAAGTAATAAAGACAAACGCTGCAGGCTTCCACCAAATGTTTGCACCGTCTGCAATAAGGACCTTATGAATATTGCGGCCATTTTGCCTTTACAATATTCATGTGACGTCACTGCAACTTTAGAGGGAAATAAATTGTAACTGTGAGATTAAATCTTCCTTTGTTTTCATATTGTTCTAAAGAATAAGCTGATATAATAAGGGTGGGTATTATTATGAGCTAGCAGAATTGTGTGCCATAACAGAGCTTTACAAACACATTTAAACTATCACATCTATTCCAAACAATTATCTGTCTAAATTATATTGATCTACATTATTTAAATAATACTTTGCCAAATCATTATGCCACTTGCTAAACGCCATGCCACGTCGATATTTTTCCCTCGAACATAATTTCAATTAAGCCATATGTCAACCAACGCATTGCACGCATATAAAGGTCGTCACTGACCGCTGTGCAGCAATCATGCTCGTAAATCATGCTCGCTTTGTTCGTCGTAATAAGCGCGATAATTTATCAAATGGTGACGTCACGTGACATGACGGCACGCGGCGACACTACGCGCTTGTATGAGAGATGGTTAGTAATGCGCATATGATTGTGGCAGTTAAGATGTTACATTGGGCTGCCTGTGTCGTGACGAGCTGTGTTATCGTCGTACTCAACAAAATAATAGCATAATAATGCTAATGGACACATTACACATTGAAGACATAACAGTATAAAGAGTATATGGATTGGCTAGTAAATAAAGTTTATATTATTTATACGGGGCTGACTGCCCACTACCCTGGGCACATCAAAAGCGATTAGTGATATTATAGTGATACCAACACTCCGTACGATTATGATGAGATGTTACATCCACTTCATTATATAGTTGTTCATATCACTGAATCTGTAAGTCAGTTCTTACTATAATTTCGTGTAACTATATTACCTCCAGATGCTCATAAATTCAAATCATATTGGACTTTGAAACTTGATTACACTTAATACTTTATTTTCGTTGAATAGTAAGTACACATAATATAATGTTAGAAGGCTATATTGTCCTCCACGAAACACAATCTTTATGAATATTTCATGCTGAGAAAAAGTCTTAAAACTCTTTCATACAAAACAGCTGACATTTTGTCTTCAACTCTCAGATTAGTATGTAAATCTGTAACAGCAACAAGAAAGTACATAAAAAGGTCTTATAATTCCTACTTTGCATGACTTTGGGGCGGTAAGAATTTTTCGGAATAATTTGAGCGAATGTTGGAATAAATTGACCGAGTGACTTAGCATAGCAAATGCGTTGCTTTACATTGGCTTAGTGACCGAGCCCCCTGGGCGAACGGCAAAACATTGACGAAAATATTTGAGTTACACCTGTTATTTAAAAACATGCTATCTGAGGGCGAAAATATCATACGAAATGCTTAGTACCATAGTTGTAACAGATTAGCAAGTCTTGAAAATAAGTGATTTCGGATCCGGTCAATGATGAGTCCGCGCCTGACTGGATGGCAACCTACCGCGTGTGGAGAATTTAGCTCGAAGTCTGTATGATCTGCTGGCTGAAACAAAACTGACGCGATACTCTCGTGTGTCCACGCATCAGCCACACTAGCGCAGTTTAATTTTTATAGCGGCCTTTAGAATGTAAATTAATAGCGTGTGGGTGTGTTTAACATAATAATCCCTTATATACATAGATACAAAAGCGTTAAGCTAACTATATGATTTTGAAGTAACTTTATTCAAATTACTACTCAACAAAGTTATATACTTAGGTAATTAAGTAATTGTTGAACTTGTTACTAAACAATAAGAAAACTTCAGCTAACTAAGCCAAATTACTGAGCCTTAAATAATATGCCTTAAGAACTTTTCACTTATTTACATCGTTAACTCAGATCTCACTAAGTAGCAATAATCCCCTAGTCACGTCTAAAAGTGGCGAGAGCCCCGGAGCCAAAAGTACACAACAACGCAATTCTTGCTCATCGGTTTTCTGAGCAAATATTATATGAGTGTTCAATTGATCCGCGTGAAGGATCTGCTTTCCAGACTCAAGCTGGTCTCGCTTCCCGTGCAGAACTCGCCTCAGTTTAACCTGTACTTTACTAGATAATAATGTCTGTTATTTTATATAATATTTTAGATTTACTGCTCTCGCTCCCGCTACTCTTCAAGACGCGTAGCAAGTTGCGCTACGTGTGTAGCTGCTAAGACCTACGAGCTCGTAGCACTGACGTAGCACAATCTTACGGTCTTATCTCCGGTGCCGATACCAGTGAGCAATTTTGTGTAAAATATCAGACAAAAATCAACAGAATCAACAAAAATCAGTCATTTAATTTTTTTCCCCGCCAATTCGAACTGTATCCATTGGGCCCTATAATTTTTTTAAACATAATGACATGCATGATATATTAGCGCAGACACCGACAAACAATAGATTTTCTATAGTGTTTGGTTTGCCTCGCTTGACGGGTTAACATGTGTAGAAGCACTCCGAACTTCGTGCCAATATTGTCACGTTAACCTTATAATACCGTGGGCGCTTGCTTTCCCCTCGACAATTAATTCGCATTGATTGTTGCTTTTATATACCAACTGAAATAAGTATATTTTTATTATGTCCACGTGACCTTTGCCGTTCAAAGAATACTTGAATTAATTGGGTTTTACATCACTCATACTTATTATGAGTTATTCTTATTTTAAATGTCAAATAAATTACTTCAGTTAATTAACTTCGAAAGCTTCAATCAAAGTTCAAAGTCCATTGCCTATAGAATATGTTTTACGTCGTTGTGGCTGTACTTCGTCTAGTCCTTCTCTGCTTCGTCCAATCCGATCTTTTGGCATTCGTTATAATATTATTTTAGACTTAGTGACGGGTTAGGTAGAGGTGTACTATTGTTCACCTACATTTCGCCGATGCTGTTATTAAGTTCCATGTTATAGAGGGCAAATATACATATATAATAATAATATTATGTTATTTAACAAGACCAAAGTTCATACCGGTCCATATCATTCCACCAAGCCTGCTCAAACTATCTCATAAATTATTTCCATTTGCAACAGCCCCAACAGTCTGTATATTGCTAGATGAGTGGCATTTTGTTCGTATATTGCCAGCCGTTTGGCTGCATTCAGTTCTACGGACTTGAAAGCGGCCACTCTCTCATTCGTTACGATTTTACTTCACAATTGGCCAGCGAAGTATTGTATACTATTCTTCTGTTCAATAGTCAATTTATTTCGTAAATTAAAATCCGTCGAAACAGTCGTAAGTTTTATTTTAAAGTAATAAAATGTGTGTTTCATTACTATAATCCTGATGACCCCACCATCGAAGCTAATATATAATAATTATGGTTATGGTACAAGTGGGTGGGTCACTTCAATAACACAATGGGTGGGGTTCGACCTCATGATATGGCGTAAGCCATTTTCCGCGGGGCTATTGCTGCTTGAATTTAAGATAAAAGTTGTAATCCAATACTAGCGTCTGTTATTTATATGTGCATGTGCATACAGTCACGGTGCACGTAGGTATAGTTGCATGTTTGCTTGATTATCTTAGGTGTATAAAAGAATCAATAAACACGATATATTTTTAGTTACAAGGCCCTAAATTCTTTTTTGTACTAATGTCGTCATTTATAAAAAGGCTGCACTATGTACCCTCGATGATATCCAGCTTGTCGTAAAGTGTCGGAGCGTACTGTACTGACTACGATGGCACTCCAAACTTGGAGCTTACACAAATTGTCGCACAATTAACACTATAATACCGCTGTTCGCCTGGCCCCGAGGTTAACTTGAATTGTTCACTTTCCAACTAATTATTGTAATACCAACTTCTGACAAGCTCTTCTAATTGTAACTGTTGATATAATTGTTGCAGTATTCAGTTTAATTAATCTATCGATGGAGCCCTTGTTGCTAATTTACTAGAGGTCAAATTTGGCCTTCAGCATTCTCATTATTAAATTCAGTCATTGTATTTGGTCTGTACCGCTTATTTGGCTGAAGAGATTTCCACGCTTTGTTTGCGGAGTCACAGATACAATCAATATTTGATGCTTGATGGCCACGCAAAGTATAGTCGAGATTAACCGACTTTCTTGGATGCATGTAATACACTTATATGTATCACAATAATAATAAATAATGATTAAGTGATGTTTAGTAAATGTTTTACAAATAAGCGTTACTAATCAAATCCTTATGCCTGTCTTAGATCTGTAGGAAAAATAACTGCAATATAATGTGAAGCCTGAACTTTGTTCTAACATAATATTGTCGCACAATTAACACTAGCGCACCGCTGCGCTCCCCAGGGTTCACTTTAATTGTTCACTTATGAACTTTTAACTAGAGAGCATAAAATTATATGGAGCTGCGAATATATTTAAAATATAAAAGATAAGGTTCGGGATCATTAATTTGTGCGCTGTTTTAGAAGTATTATTTGTTATAACGAAGGATTGGAAATGTTTATAAATTAATTGATCGTTAAATCGTCATAACGAGGATTTCAAACTCGTTTACAGGACGTTTTTTATGGGGTTTGCAAGGAATACTTAACCAGTTTATTTTGAAAGTGGTCTTTTATTAATAAGTTTTAAAACGAATCTAACTGATGCCGTTAAGTGTCGGTTTTAATCCCTTTCATACGTTATTTAAAGATAAAAGGTTGCACAGTACCGAAACGCACTGGTCCCTAATATTGGGAATATTGATAGCCAGGTTATAATGAATATAACAAAAATTATGATAAATTTGCATTTAATAATAAAATATTATCTACAAAAATATTTACGAAAATAAAAAATAAATCACTTGCTTGATTTTAAACGTGCATTCGTCCTACGCTCGTTTTATTTTTGCACTTACAAACTTTTAACTATAGAGCATTCAAAAAATTAATAGTGTTGCCGTAAAAGAGCTTGGAACTTTAATGAAATTAAAATAAACAGGTATTTTTGTTTAATTTATCATACAGGAAGAAATTTTCTAGCGAATGTTTTAACTTAAAAATATCCATTTTAAAAGATATTAGAAGCAAAACACATTTTCAAGTGGTTTTTAAAGTTTGTTGGAAACCCTGGATTAGTATCCTGCGTAAAAAATCCTAACTTTTTTAATATTATAAATGCGAAAGTAAGATTGTTTGTTACCTTTTGATGCCTAAACCACTGAACCGATCATCATGAAATTTTGCATATATATTGTCAGGGGTACAGAAAAGGACACAGGGTACCTTTCATCCAGAAAAAAACATAAAAGGAAAGAACAATAACTTTCGACGATTACAGTTGCTTTAGGACGCTAGATGGCGCTACGTGTGACGCGAAAAAATGCACGGGTTCGTAATCTATGCTAGCGAAGCCGCGGGTGGAAGCTAGTATTATTATAATTTACTTTTAGATAATATAATGACAATTCAATGTTAATATTGTTTATCTACTTTCATATTACCTGATTAAGACTATACTACTTCAACCTATAGTTCATTTAGAATTAATCCCATGCAATATATTCAATCAGTAATCCATTCCAGCAAACACAATCTCAATCCCCTAACATAATAAAACGTTCATAATTACCACACAACAGAACATGACCTTCCGAACTTGACCTTTGTCTGAACAACAACATCCCCGATCTCCGAGACGATGATCGAGTATCTTATGAGCGACTGAATTGATTAACTTCGAACACAACAGATTAGTTGGATCAACAATGCTCAAAGTTTTGCCGCCGCGAATTTATCTTGCTATGATACCAATAAGAAGTATATTTATCTCGGTTAAAGTATCGGTGCTTCAGTCTGGTGATGGAGGGAGTCAACAGTCATTGTACCACATTTGTAACCCAACACGAACACAATCACAATCAAACAAGAGATAACGTATCCCATAGTGTCTCGCGCTGGCCTATGTGAGTTGGCGAGTTACATACATCATTAAGAACTTTACGGAGTCCTGTCAGGTATGCAGATTCGCGCACGATATATAGTCAAATTATTTGCACATTGCACAAAAATTGGAAAAGTCAAAAGTGCGAGCTGGGTTTAAACTGAGCGCCTCCTGCAGGTATTAAATTTACAACATAGTTGAGAAAATAAACCGGAAATACATGCACGATATTACTAATATAATCAAAAATGTTGAGCAGCCCTGAATGAGTAAGTTATTATACTTACATATTTAGCTTGTATGATGTCGGCTGGAATACGATGTTAGTGATGACAAATGATGTGGTTTTACTCACGTTCAATAAACATTATGTAGGTTCAAGGCCTCCTGTGATATTAAACGCAAGAAAGGCTTTTTAGGTAGCGTAAATGTTATAGTCTTTGGAGATGTTAAAGTGACGTAACATTTTGTAATAACATTATCTTCTAAAACCGAATTATAATTCTGTCTCACAGTCACAGCTCATCGCTTCGTTCAGTTCACGTGGTCAAAGATTTTGTCCTCTTGTACTCTCTTCCAAGAAGAATTTATAAAAATATTACTAAGTACTTACTCCACGTCATGTAACCTATGCAAACACACCTAAATTACGTGACGACATACTGTCCACATTTCAAACCAGCTGAAACAGTTTGATCTGAGCGTTGGTGTTTGTGTAATCAGCTTTTACTATAAACTAGCTCTATTCGACACGCTGTCCATGTACACAGATCATTTTGTCCTGTTAGGGATTGAATACATTGAAGCAAATGCTTATGTATCAAATTTTGAATTTGATAGATAGTCTAGATCATGAGTGATGAAATAGTGGTGTTTTGCTTATACTTAAAAGATATTAAACGTTACAAATGATGTGACACGTTCATCACCGCTAAAAGCAACTTGTAGAATGTGAGCAGATATGTATTCAAGTTCTAAAATATATATAGTGCGCACGTATCATGACTTACGAGTATATCACACCTAACAACCAAGCTCTTCTTTCCTCGTGAACTATAACATTACCTAAAGCAGCGACTCGAGACAAATTAATTGCTAATTTACACTCACAAGTTGTCTTCAAAACGACGCCATGACAGTTACGCAGCGCAATTAACCAAATTACGCTGTAACGTGATCTGACGCGCGTCATTTTTACGCTTGAAAGCCTACAATAATATTTAAGCGTCCTTTGTGGTATCCTTCTTTGTGGAGTTGTCTTTATGGCTTCAAAGTCATCCGTCTTCATTAATCATTGCTAAGAAGGCTTACATAGCTTTGTGTTAAATTATACATGCATAAAGAGATAAAAAAGGCCTAGGATATTTAATACGGAAAGAAGGGGTATATCAGTGCTCTCGTTAAAAGGTTGAAACCATAATTAGCATATATATTGGATCAAAACTTGATAAAATGCACTGAATAAATTATCCATTTCTTTATCTCGCGTTTGCCGTTCAGTTCTTGTGAGTGTTGTATGTTTAAGCCTCACTCATGAGCTAATCAAATTTTGATTTTCACTTGAGTTAGTGTTAGTGGGGAAGTAAAACATTTTGAGAAAACTTGGACCCGTGACAGGCTGTTAAATAATTACACCAGGCCAGCATTGTGGCCTTACTTTTTCCCATTATGAGAAAAAGCCCACTCCCAGCAAAGGTACAGTAATGCGTTGAATATGATAAAACCAAGATTAACTAATCTCGGATTAACCTACAAGCTTTTTACGAGGTGCAAATGAAGTGTCCATAAAATAGAATCACGCTAACAGATTTGTAACCTATAAAATAGCGATAAAACACTACTATTTTATTCAAAAAACTATCACCTGGGACATTAAAACACTCCACTAACTTTTATGAGTTGCCACTAAAGGTGATAATCCAGATAATCCAGATCGCATTAGGTAAAACGTAGACGAGTCGCTTTATAGTCCGTTTCGAAAAGTATTTTAAAATATTATATGTTTTTCTCTATAAATTCAATCAGTTCTAAGTTGTTTGAAGTAAAATACAACAACATGCATAAAAAGAGTCCCTTAGAATGACTATACTTTTGTACGCCTGGTGCAACCCAGGGTAGCCAGGGTTAATTTTTAAGTTTTATGTCAACTCAACATTCAATAACCGGTATAAATTAAAATACACGATCTGTTTACATACGTATAACTAACAAATCCTACTATTTATTTATACCCTTGCTTTAAGCTTAACAGTACAACAATACGATAATAATTTTTGTAATGTCATCGTTCTTTGTATAAATCTGTGATTGTATTCAAGTTGAGTGAATGTCCTTTATACTACAAACTATTTATATGCTGTCACTGGCAGGCGCACCATTAGTTCCATCGCAACTAATGTAGCGAGATTCTGCAATTACACGCCGTGATTGCTATGTGAACTTCAACAGGGGCAGCAAAGTCCATAAATCATATCTTTAGGTAAAAATTAATACTTAAGTAAGTACCTATGACTAACACATAAAATGCAAGGAATATCCCTGCTAATTTTGGAACCATAGCAATTTTATTATGTTAAGCAGGTTTTTTTTCTAACAATCTACGTTGAATTAATTTTGAATATATGTAAAGATTTTTCAGGAAAAATCGTAACATGGGGACGAAGTGCACTTAACAAAAAAGAATCAAATATCATAAAAAAATATACATACGTGACTTCTCATGCGTGTATCATCAATTATATATTTACAAGTATAAACCAAAATGGAATATCAACGAAACTAATACATGCTCGTGTGAATAATATATTCGCTTAAAATAATAAAAATACGTTCATCTTGACTGACTCGTATATAATTACCCATTTAAATGGAATATATCAGATAATGTTAGTGGCCCAGCCCGCGACATTCGACCTCTACCAGTGCCCGACCTCTAATGTAATTCGACGAGGGCGTTCGATACATCATTGAATTAGCCAATGTGAATCGGTGTGTTATTCATGTGACTTCGGGTTTTGCCTTCTGTAAGCCGAGAACCTTCATCCTATGCATTAATATCGATACCGATAAATGGAGTTTGTGTGTCCGTCTGGGAACTTAGATTTTTTATTGATTAGATTTAATAAATATAGCGTGAAATTTTGTAACATCACAACTCAACTCAATGGCGATGAAAATGTCTGACTTCAAGTTAACTTTTTGTGCCGCATCATCGGTCTCGTGCTGTCAAGCACGTCTGTGGGTCCTGTGGTCCCAGGTGTAATTATTATGGCTAGTAAAGTGTAATTGGATTTTTTTGTTAGAAATTCTTCTTACAGCGAAAAAAAAAAACAAATCTCTTGCTAGAATATATGGTTACTTATTATACTTACGACAATACACTCTTATGTGGATTGCATCATCTGTTTAGAAATGGTTATTCCTAATATACCTATAGTAAAATTAGTCCATCTGTAGGTAAATGGAATCCCTTTTGTTTCAGCTTGATCAAAGCCTAACGTCTCGTAGAAATGTCGCTACAGAATTTTGAATACAAGTCTTTGGAATCCGAAGTCAATGGCAGATACAGCCATTGTAAAGTTACAGTGTTGGGTCGAAGGCTTTCTTTGAGCTACTTTCTTGCGTTGAGCAGTAATACTGGACTCGTATCACACGAGGGATGGACTCCTTAGAAGAGAGAAAATCTTCATTTGTAGCGAAACCATAGGGAGTATGTTGTTTTACCATGTATTTGCAAAATAATAATTGAGCTGATTTTGTGAGGTTAATAAATATTGCCCATATGGCTTATATTGCCCAGTATATTTTGCATAATGTATGTAAACTGAAAAATATTCGAATAATTTCCAAAGAATATGTTCGCTTCATGATACTGTACTATGAGAATAATTAATACTAGTTCATTATTTACACATTATTTTATCCGCGTGCGTTAGTATTAAAGCGATCAGTTAAGAAAACAATCATATATTTCACATACATATAATGTATAACAGTTTCATCATCAAACTTACTACAACATTGCAACAGAACCATATGACGCATTTTTTTTTTAAAAAATCTTTGCCCCTCTTCGTATAATTCCGGTATTGTGGGTGCGTTTACAAACACATATGTATATTCACATACACAAAGACCCAGACCCGAAACAACTATCTGTAGATCATCATATAAATATTTGTCCCGTGCGGGAATCGGACCCACGACACGTAGCGCAGCAGCCGATCTCTCAACCACTGCGCTAGCCGTGCCGTCACTCAGTAAATTGAATAATATTATGTTATACAATTTCCAAGCCTCCATTATTAGCAAGGATATTTTTGAAAACTTGTCCATCATCATTCAAGTAAAGCCGCTTTGCATCGCTAGTGTTTAATCATGATGGATTTTATTCTATCTGTGTTGTATTCGCGGTGTGCCAGAATTAAGTATAGCTTATGCAATATCAGCTGCTGATTCTTGATTACCGTTGTACCGTATACAGGTGTAGCTAATATGCATTAAGCGGTTCTGATGAAGAGCCGAGAGAGTTAATAGAATGTCAAAATATTGACATAAAATATCGAAAGGCTACATGATACGTTTCAATAAATTCTTTAAAGTTAGATCCTAGCCTAGCTTAACTCTAAAACTGAGATGAACGAAAATCTTGTACAATGAATAAGAATTGTACTCATTCAAAATCTTGTAAATTCGCGACAAAATTTACAAGTACCTACAATAAAAAGCCGTGTTTATTCGCTATGAAGTGAAATAATCATGTTCTGAGATAACGCAAGATTAGACAGACGAGTTTCAGTCCCTGTCTCAGCTCCATTGTTTTTGTGTTTCGACTTTTTAGAATTTAGAAAATTATGTTTTACACACAGCTACGCAGGTTCACCTGCTTAGAGTTTTCTCTCCCAACACTGCATACTGAGGAAGAAAAAAACTTCCTCCCTTTGAAAAGGATCGCGTGAACATGAGGGTCGGTTCTCACAAGATTAGAGATCACGTCAGAGTTTAAATATCTCGAAAAAAGATGATAGATATCTCTCGTCAGGCTAGTTCCTAATTCTTGTTCTTCATTTAAGATATTTTTTTTTAAATATCGGCATACTACTAGTGACCGGACGCTGTCAAGATTTTTGTGATGCTGTCTAAGAAGAAGAGACTATGTCAGAGCGCACAAGATTGTCACTGTGCACTGGCTTAATCTTACAAATTTTTCAGCTATTTCTATCGTTACAGTTTATTACCGAAGGAGTAATGTAATGATAAATTGTTTGTTTTTTTTTTTTCATTCTGGTTATCAAATGAAATAACCCAGTCTTTGCCGGCAGTATAATAGTAATCAGATGGTTTCGCTTACCCAGAGTGATTACTGTTACTGTAATAAAAGGCGTCTGGAGTCCAGTAGAGCTCCTATTACTTTGTATTATATACTTACTGAACATTAATTATTTTTATCTTCTTGAAAAGGGTTATATGCATGAAAATTTTGATAACGATCAATTAACCAGGCGAGTTAAAAAATTACACAAATGAACTCTCTTTTATATTAACATTAACATCAGTTAAAATGTAACTCGTTTCATCTCGAGGGCGTTATGAAAAATATATGAGCTCGAGATTTTAAAGTGTGCTCCAGATAGTTCGCGCAGAGGATTTCACTGAGAGACTATTAAGAGAGACTGTTGCACAGAATAATAAATGGGGCTTGAATATATTTACGAGAAGTGTCAAAGAGTGAAGATGTAACATAGATGGCTAATGAGGCACATTCTGATACACAGCTATAACAGTCGTGTTATTTATATGAGCGCATGTCAATATGATATGAATCGTCATAAAATATATCGTAGCCGCAAGTAGCTGCGGAGGGTCCGTGGTTCAATTCTCAGGACATGTAAAGCTACCTATGCTTCCTATTTCTTTTTCACACGTGACATCAGATCACTTTCATAAACTTACATTAATTTTTGCGTTTATTACCATCGCCATTTGTAAAAAAATGTGAGTGTTTGTAGTAATACCCACTTTTATTTCTGTCGGTATCCTAAGATGACCGATTAGAGTCAATAATTTCATACAATTACACAACATTCTACCATTTTTCAAGTTTAACAGTGATCACGAGTAATCGTTCGTTTAAAATACGAGCCCGAATATAAAGATGGGATTTAGATTTAACATCCAGATTACTTGAAAATCTATTGTGTTAGGAATATAATTCATCTACAAATCTATGCCAGTATAATTTGAAACGGCGGTAATAATAAAATTTAATTACCATTTTATTGGTCATAAACGCTGGTTAACGGTGGCTAGCTCGGGCTAATGGGGTTTAAATCAATTGCAACACATTAAGCTATACAGGCTGTTTTATTCACAAAATATTAGGTTATACAGGCTGTTCTATGGAGCTATAACAGCACAGTTGTATTATATTTATAGTTATACGTATTCACTGAATTAACTGTATGTGGATGTGTTGGAGAAAAAATAACGCTATGTACATATATGTTTTTACAGCCCTTATTAGAGTGTTACGCTACCTAGTTAAAGTATTGGGGTACATGAAAAGAGTATGATGATGATGAGAGAGTGATGATACCTCAGTAAGTCCTTCATATCCTAGATCTCTGGCGTCACAATCGCACAGAGTGGGCCCTGCTCACTCATGCTTGTGTTCGTATATCTAAGCAAGAGGTACACAAGTGTAAGGTTAACATGATCACCATTAAAATTACGAGTCGTGATAAAACTCGGTCTTTCCGAAGATACCCGAGTACCACCGAGCGCATTCCGTTAACATTATGATGGAGAGCACAAGATTGTGGCTGACACGGGTGTAGATAATATTAAGTAGGTACTTAAAGTGCTTGGTGACTGGCGCTGGATAATGATTTGTTTGCTATATTGTCTTGTGTCATGCGGGGTCTATACTGTCAGTGATGTATGAAGTGATTGTAAAACTGTTTAAACTGTATGGCCAAATGTCTGTTTTGTCAAGGAACGGAAATGTTCATGTAGGGAATTGAAATGTGTCTATTGTGCGAGCTCGTGGACCTCATGCCATTGTGTACAGCTTAGGCAGTTTCAAGATTCATAATAGGGTCGACTATCCAGGCTTCACTCGAGTTTAATAAACTTAGGCATTGTCACTCGTGAGGGTCGTTCGTGCATCTTTTCAGATATTTTAGTTACTTCTGCAATATTTATTTTACATTCTAACACGAAGCAATGTTTTTTCATCACACACGCAATATCCGGTACAACGCGTGCTCGAGAATTATTGTGTAAATGTATGAAACTCTATGCCTCCATACCTCTGCTGTTCGCCTGGTACCTAACAAGTAATTAAATTATTCGCTCCCAATACTTTTACTTCATACAATTTACGAAGCTTGTTTGTTATAAATCATAAGATAACACGCCTAAGGCTATACGAGATTAGAAATATTGGTGAACACTACATTTTTAGGGCTAGTGTAAATATTAGACAATATTTTGTTACATTTTCGTGAGCCCTAAGTAAACCTAAATTGGGGCGAAACTGATAAAAAGAGCTGAAACATTTTTTTTGTATTATATTTATTTATTTATTCTTTAATGTACAATAGTGGTACATAAGCCGGATTTAATGCCACAAGGCTTTTTGAGTTAAAACACAGTAGTCACAAAAAAATAAAATAAGAAAAATGAATTAAAATGTTTAAAAAACTTTAATAATAAAATACATATATACGTTCTGGTATTATATATTGAACTAATAGATATTACATAATACTTATGACGAAGATCTTATTAAGAATGAGTATATTACATCAAGTGGTAGTTTACGATCTCTACGTTTGAAGGAAACTTTACTCGGAGCTTTTTAAATATCAAGGGGAAGTATTATAATATTATTATTACAGGTAATATAACTGTTTATATGCCACCTCAATTGAGCTTTAAAAATCTCTATATTATACTCTACTATATTATAACCATTATCTAAATCACCTAAATATAAATATATATAAAAGCAACCTCGAATAAATATTGTTCAAACATGTTACTACAGCATAAATAAATATTTGCCTGGCAAATTGTATATTGTAGAATTAATCAACTATTTTAACATTCAATACGCTTATCAGTTGACATTTTAATCTTATAATTACTTGTTATTTAATTAATGTACGTGAATTTGATATCTTTTCCTGTAATATTATATTCTGTGCCAATATGGTTTTATATGGTGATACGATAAATGTTTTAACTTAACATCATAATGTAACCATATAACGCAAATAAAGATATTATGATTGATTGATTGACCTAATCTTGCATTGAAGCCAAATTATTACGCTTATAATAAAAAAAAATTGAATTAAATGAGCTAAATCGTTATCTTTATCACCATTAACATTTAAACGTGTGTGAAGGTTGACTTCCAGTCTAACTAAATCCTACTAAACACCACCATTTTACATTGTAAATACATAATTAAAAAATTAATTCCAATTTCGAAAATCTATGTTCCATTTTCATAATAAAGCTTAAACACCGCGCCGCATTTTGAGCTGGGACGCATTGTTCAACGACTGGCTCCGAAACAGTCGCGTTAACGCTGCGGCGCCGCACCAAACTTCCAATTTATTGTACCATTGTACCACCAACTATACTAAACATTTAACTCTCTGCGTCCCGTCGAAGCCAATTTAGCTAGACTTTGGCGTCGTAATGAGGTTACATTGTAGTTGATAAATTGTTGAACGTCCGGTATACATCAGACAAGGTTGTTACATTAGTGTTTAGGTACGTCGGTCATGCGAGAGCGCAAGCTCCTAAACAACTCAAACATTGCACCTTATAGTTTACTGCCCGTCTAATACTCTGTCAATATTATTTTTCTCAAAGGCGTTAATGAAAATAACACATCAACAAACAAAGGGCTTTCTTTTCCCCTACAACAAATAATAAGGCATAGTGGAACATTTTGAAAAGATCGTACTTAAATAAAAATTGTTAATGGAAGGATACATGATCCCCGTTATTAAAAACATGAATAAAGTATGCATTCATGAAAGGAGCATATTAGTGAGTTAGAGCAGTAAACTTGTAAAACTTCTCAAACACTTCGACAGACTTTGACTTAAAAAACAAAATACCTGTGTTGTATTTCAAGTGATAACTTAGATTTGTTGTCGTCTTACCGCCTGACAAAGAGAACGGGCAGCGAGCTCACTACTGCTAATCCTCTTGGGAACAGACGGCTCTTCATCTTCTCTTAACTCTACTAATGATGCTAGACGTTAAAATATAGTTGAACCGCATTGTACACAGCACCGAATTGACTCAAACAATAAACCTTATTAATCTCTTGTTTCCATGGTTGTGTGGTATTCAACAATAGGCCACATCCTCTCTAACCATGGGTGTCATTATTAGTGACTCAGTGGATGACAGGATTATGGGCAGCAATTATTGTACTCCTCATGGTCTACTGCGAAAACTAATTTATTTAAAAGGTGAGGTAATTTAGGACGTTTTCCTCACACAAGTACTCAAAGCGGTCTATGAGGACGCCTCTATTCAGCAGAGAACGTCTGCTACTACTATTAATACATTTTAATATGATTTATCATTATATTTTTTATTTTATTCTTCACTCATTATTAAATACGAGATAGAATATTTTGGTTCTGAGTGAATCAGAATCTTTTTCTGAAGCAACCAAATAATGTTTATCAGGTTGATAGTACGGTGTAACAGTCATCCTGAGTTTATCTCGATCCACGTCTGTCGTCAACTTGAATCGAGTTCACGCTCTTTGCTCGCTCTTCTTCTCCTTCGAGAGCTGAGCACTGCAACTTCGATTAGCGGGGACGCGTCACGGGGAATAATGTACTAATTGAATTTATGTGCTTTTGACGAACGGCGGCTGGTTTACAGCTAGTAAATACGATTTTATTAGAGTGACCTCGAAATTCTCTAGGCAGGTCAAAGTTATTGTCCTATTACGGTCTCATCACTCAATGGATCTCACTCCCTCGGGAAATTATATGGGATAAACTACTGATAAAGCTCATACGGTACATTTTTGGAGTCCACACTTCTCTGGCGTCCCGTATCGTTTTAGTTTGAGTTTTTACGACAAAATTGGCTATGAAGAAAAGGCCTCTATGTTGTATATAAAGGAATGGAAACGTGGCAATATGCTACGCTAAAGTAGTGCAATCAAGAACTCGTAACCACAAACACACGGGACCCATACCTATAGTTTAAGATAAATATTTTGTATGCGCATGTGCGTCTTTCTTGTTGGTCAGCCTCCTGACTTAGTACTGGCTGTTTTCGAAATCCACAGACAGTTTAGAAGACCTATCTTTTCCCGAGTATAAGTTAATCTTTAAATACCGATAACAAAACCAATCAATACAATACAATCATAAAGGAGTTCCGACTCCTCGTTCGACCCCTGTTCAACTCGGGAGTAAAAGTCTTCAACAAAATACAAATAAATAAACATGAAGCCATGAACGCACAGTTTGTATTATCTAGCGTTGTCTATTCGTATGTCTAGCGGTATCTTTACAGTATTCAGGACTTAGGCTCAGATCAGACTTGGACCACCATAAAGGCTTACTTTGACCCGAGACGTTTCACAATCCACTGGCTTAACCAATGTGCACATAGTTGGATTTGGAGACGTATCATGACAGGATAACTCGCAATGATGCCGATAAAATTCGTTTCAAATATCACTGTTATTCAGTCTCCCATGGAAAATTTATTCCCAAAAAAATTTTGGTAACCATAATCATTAATATTAGTAGTTGTGCAAGCAGGTTTCTGTCTGATCGAAACTTAGAAATTGTAGAACTCTGTGGTTGCGCTTTCGCGTTAAGTGGTTGAAACTTCAGTTACCTATGGTACATCATTATGTGCTAGGTGTTTAGAGAAATCTACACAAACATGTTATCGTACATATTATTCAAGAACATACACAAAAATATGTAACATAGTATTTAACGTCTCTCCAAAAGAGAGATGATACATATTCGCTATAAGATACAAATCTGCCTCCACCCTTACATATCGAACGTAGAACTTTATTACGAAGATAAAGTTTACTTTACTCTATACACGGCTCATTGTTATGCAGTAACATTTTGTACTATCAGCACATATTGCTTTCTCCCAAGAAAAATAAACCTTTCGAAGCAAAATAAACAACCGGTACATATCAATTAGTTGTTGTGTTATACTACAGATGGCTCCATTGACGCTTGGATCATTATTGCTAAACATGGAGCTTTTTACCGCTGTTATAGTCAGCAGTCGTTAGAGAAAATGTTGATACTCACTACACTTGACGAATATATTGGTAATTGCATGCACTACACTTTAACATACTGGTACTTAGTAGACTTCTGTTTCTATTGCGTCCGGCATAAGCTTTTATATGGGGATTGCTCAGACTGACGGGGCTGATGTCCCCAGGGTGCCCTGGACGAATCTTGATACCGTCACATGATCAGGCTTTTGCAATGCAACTGTCCTGAAATAAATGATCTTGGTCACCTACTACGACACCTTGGATTTCTTCCTTTACTAGGAAATAAGCCAAATATATTAGATATATTGTTTTTGTACAACATACAAAAATGTAAATTCTGAATCTCATCAAACATAATTTTTTTATTTCATAATATTTAACATTATTAAAGTAATTTACAAATACCTGACATTTACGTATTCATTGAAATTAAATTGCTTTCACGAAATACGATAATAACGCGTGTCACTTTTAGTGTAATATGTACAAGACAACTACTTTTAAACACAGACTAGTGTGACAGCTCGCGATATCGCCCGCGTGGTTGACAGTTTCGCGATATTTTCTCTCTTAAGTCCAACTTTCGTAAATATTTTAGATTTTCAACTTAAGCTGCTCAGCTTCGTACATATCTCAATCCGCTAATGCATAAACGCCCGTGTTCCCGCTGTAAGCATTGATATAAAGACCGAAAAATAGTTTTTATTTCAGTTACCAATGTTTCCCAATGCTAGAGTCCCCGCAGTCATTCATTACACCTGATTGACGTGTGACGTGTGACGTAAAGACACTGGCTTCACAAGTAGGACGGGTTTTTGTCCTCATTGACGCTGCCACTCACTGTACAAAACTGAACTTTAAAATGATGAGCTCGATGCGGGGTGTGGTGGCTTATGTTCTCAAAATCAGATTACTGCACTGTATTGTTAAGTAACTATGTACTTTATAGATAAGGTTAATTACCTTATGAAATGGTTAGAGCAAGATTAATTTAAATAATAACTGAGCCTAGACTAATATCAATTAATCCGGGAAGGTTTCTGTCTTTAATTAACTACTTACATCTCCTGTTAACGGAAAACTATAGTGTTCATTATACCTCGACTTCTAATTGTTTCTGTAAAAATAGGCGGGTTTTATGACTTTTTACCTCCTGTGTGTTTACTCCTCACGAATTAGTACCAGAAATTAATAATAATATACTTCAGTTTCTAGCTTGAAATGATAAAATGTAAAAATAAAAAAACCATGATACTGATAAATAGAACCTACCCAGCTATGTTTCTCACAACAGAAATAGAGTTGATCTACAAGTAGGTGCAGTTTCCCCCGGAGAGGCCATTTGTCTCGGGTCTGAATGCTTTCGCGACAGATATCCCACGTACTTTGACACAGCCCCTTTTATCCTATATGGGCCATGCGCCCAATTTGGGTTATACGCCCCGCGATACGGAGTGTAGAGGGATTTTGTTTCTATTTGGGAATATACATATAGCAACAAATATACGTATGTACAGCACTAGTTTCAGCCTACAATTTGGCTTGCGTGGACTTTTTTTATATGAAACCCCATTTTGAAGCAGCCTACTTATCCTGAACCTTCCTTTGTATAGTATCATAGACTACAGGGAGATCAAGTTGTATCTGATGGTGATGAAACATAAATCAATGACACGCGATAAAGTGACAAACAGGCAGAATGACAAAGAATTTGTAATTAATGGTTTCTAGTTGGATAAATATTTACAATACTTGTCGTAACTTATAGTTTTTATTAAATCCATGGGAATTGTGTGTATTTTAATGCTATAGACCATATTTGCAAACAATGAATATCAGAAAATGATTAGTAAGAGAAAATCTACTTTTTATAGTTCTTTTTGTATAAATATTGAAACAACTCATTATTAAATAAACATGTTCTTTGACTTTACTTAAAAAATGTGCAAAAAGTCTGAAATTAGTGACTAAACTCCATAGCATAAACAATCTCTCTTTCTCTCTTCTTTGACATTCCTGGATTTTTGCATTACATTGCCATTCATTATTACAACTCATTTTTTAAAGTAACTAACGGACGGTTTTGCTCAACTTTCAAATTGACAACGACTGTTTTTAACGTTCGGCGCCCGGACATTCTTGTTTCTTGCGATGGATGAACTGATAGTTTTACTCAATTATTATTATTATTATTTTTTTAAAAACGTTGCCCCACACTAGTATTTCTCCTGTGTCGTGGGTACAGTTTACAAACATACATGTCACATGCACACACAACCAGACCCGAAACAACTATCTGTAGATCATACAAATATTTGTTCCGTGCGGGGATCGAACCCGCGACACATAGCGCAGAAAGCTAATGGCTTAGCCACTGCGCCAACCGTGTCGTCAAAATTCTGATTATTGTATAAAAATAATACATCAAAAAGGTAACAGGCGGCATTAAAAGGTCAGTTTCACAAAAAAAGTGGCATTCATTGTTTTTCCCGTGGAGTCTTTATTTATAGTACCAATTTTGAATTTATAATATATACGCGATACTGTAAATGATCAAGTTGTTTAAACAAATGGCGCTTGTTTATACGTATAACATTATAATGAGAGGTATATACCTAATTAACAGGAATTGGAAAGCATGAATCATATTCACGATTGTAATCAAAACTGTCAATAAAGATGTAACATTTCGTTTATTTATAAATTGCAAAATGTGCTTAATGGCTTCAAACAGGCAATCCACTTATGAGGGATTAATAGATCTGTCGATGGTTTGAAATGTGCCTTTATTGGCAACAAACAACGATGTAATTCGACTGATTGAACGGCTCAGTTCAATTTAGGCGCGTCTAATCATAAAAGCAATACATTGGTTTCTGCCGTTAGATATATATCGATACCAAAGATATCATATAACTGGCACAAGTATGAAAAAAGCGCGTAATATATTATTATTTTTTAACTTTTTCATCCTCATTCAGTCTTACGTATTTCATTACGATACGCAATGACATCGTCTATTCTTAACCAAGACATCCCAAAAAGTTAATAAGCATAATAACAATAATCTCACGCTTCCTTAATACAGGGTGACACATGCGCTGTCTCAGCGAAACAAGTCTCAGAGCCGGTTTACAAATCTTCACAAATTATGCCGAGATATATCATGTACTCGTGTAAGTGACACGCCCGTGAATATTTTTATTTCATTCTCTATGAAATAACAAATCCACATACCGTGTTTCATTTGGGTGCGTTTACAGATATAAAACTTAAATGCACTAATGCCCAGCACTATTATGTATACAAACATTTATTTCGTACGGAGATGGAACCAGTAACGTAAAATATATGATAGGGGAAAAATTTCAATAGAAATCTTGGAGCCTGATACTGAAGACATCGAGTGGAAATAATCAGTATCAGTATCACAAAAAAAAAATGGAGGGAACTTAGTGCCTTTTTACTGGGCGCAATCCTAACCTCAAGGTAAACTAATAAACTATTTATTTCGGCCAGGATATCAAACCCAAGACCTTCCGTTACACACTGCACTTATATATGAGGTAAAATAAATACACATATGAAAAAAAAGAAAAAGAGATGGTTCTTTGGTTAATACCAAGTGAGATAAGCTTACCTTATTTACGCAATATGACGCCACTAATATGACGTAATTAGTATCTACGGGAGGATCTGAAATGCTCATTGCACTTGACGGGTAATTTGAAGCTTTCTCGGATAATAACGCGAGGCAACTGACACCGAACGTCGACCTGTTAGTTAGGAACTTGATTAAAGTTGATATCTGTTTGTTTAAAATTAATAATATATAATTTTCCTTAAATAGACTGAATAGAACTATACTATAACTATACTACTGAATAGAATTATCAGTTTAGCACAACAATGACGGATAGCGTACCCGTCGTCCAAGAGCACGATCTTACTCCATTTCTCACAGTTGACTCCACCAACTCACGCAGAAAGATAAACGAATAATCGGCCCTTTCATTTTTTACGTCATTCGCAGATCTTAAAATATACAGGATGATATTTTAAACGAAAGAGTATATTTTACTATAAGTTTGTGCCCGCTTTTTGACAAATCAAAATGTTTTTTTATTATAAATTAAATGTTTTTAATGTCCAAAGATTTCGAGTTTCTCGTCCGGTGGTGATTGAAATCTAAAGGTGTGATATTATTCGAAACTGTTTTTTTTTGTGGGTGCATCCAATTATTTACCTCTAAATGTATTCACGTTTCACGTAAACGATATATTTTCCTTAGTTTGCACAAAATAAATTTCTGAACGCACGCATAAATATTTGACAACCAATAAATATATCAATCCTTTTTCATTACTGACATTATTCTACATTTTTTAAATCTAAAATAAGCCATTATCCGAATATTGTGGATATGTCTCGTCGATTCGAAACCTTTATTTAAATATGTTCTTTAATTTGAGGGGTGAGTTTACTGTATCGACGGGTGAACATTAAATGTTTGATAGTTACGAAACCCATGAACATTTTGTATGAGAAATTATTTTTCTTTTGTTTTATTTTGTCGTCAATTTTCCAATGTTTTTAATAGTTATTCTGCTATTTGGGACGGAGACAAATACAACAAATCAAAAACCATTGAAATCTGTCTAGCCGTTCTCGAGGGATAAGTGTTCGAAGAAACCCGACTTTGTTTTATTTAAATAGATTATCAATGACTGGAAGTCTCTCTTCAATATTTGGATCGCTTTAAAAAGCCTACCCTGTATAGCCGAAGTATAGCTAGTAAAACCCCGGATGCATTACGTTTCCCGACCCGCCTTTTGTAGTATTTAAGTGACCATTAGATCTTCTATCGCGTCATATAAAAGCTTTTTACGTCTTCATAGAGAAGTTACGAGTTTTATACAGACAGTCATTTGCTAGCGCGTCCACGATAAACGCAATCTGCCGCTTCATTCAACTGTACTCAACTGTACTCTAAGGACGCTATCAATTTGATTGCTATTATGCAACTTTGTGAAGGTTTGAATATTTTGTGCATACTATTGTTGTATTTAAGAATTATTTTTGATTTTATTTTTACTGTGTTGTTGTGTGTTTGACAATTTACGTTTTCCAGACTACGAATGCATGCGTTTGTTTTTTTCTATTTCCCGTTAGTTCGAGAGCATGTTCTACTTGATTTAGTAGGTACCAGTTTTAGTGGATAAAAACAATATGGATTAAAACTTGTATTCCATTCGAATCCATTTACCCGTTACGGCGTGATTAAGTCGCGAATTCTAATTTCCATTCAATGCGAAATTTTCGTAACGTTTACATTGGTCATCATCATCATCTATCCCTGGAAGTTCTAGATTTTGTTGAAGAAAGTAAGTTTCGCGAATAACCATTTATCATACCGGTTTAATAACAATATTCTACACGTAACGACTGCCACCTAACCTTCAGCTGCCCATGATTCGTTGAAAATATTAACAATAAATAATATTACTAGAATACTTCGACTTCTGGTCGGAATCATGAATTTTCCGTGAAAAACAGTCTGTAAGCAATGTGGATTATAATTCCTTAACGCAACATTATTTCTAAGAAACTAAAGTATAAATATTTTAGCAAACATTTACAGAATGAACATAATAAATTCAGTGGAAGAACATCAAGTGACACGAAGCCGATCCAATAAGATTCAGTAAGTCTGCGTAACGTATTTAGGAATAAAATATTTCATATAAATTGCACTGATTTATTAATTTAAGATACACAATCACATGCTATGATATGCTAAACTATTCCACCTTTGCGGTCTTCATATACACCAGGACTAGATAAGTATTCGCACAAGTACTAAGCAATTATGACGTCAAGAACAGACTTTAAACTGGAAACGGAATAACTTCATTTTGGAAGTTAAACGTGTAAAAGTGTGCATCTCGAGTATTTATATCAACGATAAAAGTACTTGTGTGCACTCAGATACCAAACAGAAGCATGTGGTATGAAAGTTTCGAATCCACATGTGACTCAATAAATCAAGAATCCTCTTAGAGCTCATGACGCGCCATATTGAGCTCCTAATAAAAAGTCGTTTATATTTAGATCCGGCTTCCCCGAGCTCTTACCGGTAGAAGGAATCTTATTAAATGAACGCGATATTGTTTTTATCGATCATTGTCGATGGGGAGTTATTTTCAAACGGTATTGGACGGTTTCAATCTTGTTGACAATCTAATATCGGTTCAAGTGAATTATTACGATTTAGAATTCGTTCGAACTTTGAAAGGTTTTATAAAAACAAAAATACATGAAATTTCTTAACAATTATCATTTTACCTATGGTCATTGTTATTATATAAAATAGAAAGCAAGTCATATTATTATCATCGAGTATCAACAAACCTAAAACACTAAACCTAAACGAAAATTTGTTACAAAAATATGGGAATTTAAAAATAAAAAATAAAATAGAAAAGCTTTTAGGGTAAATTAAGTTCAAGGAGCCAAGGTACTTACTATCTTTTTCAGTAAAAGAAATAATAATTCTTTATACAAACAGGACCTATTTATTAAACAAAAGTCATTAGAATTGTTAAAGCTATAAGTGAAAAGTTAAAGATAATAATTTTTAAGCCAGATATATTCAAATAACAGTTTATAATTATTATGATCACTCGAAACAGACAGTAGGCAATTTGTTAATCTCAATATCAATTTATATAATTGCCAAGTTAACGAATAAGAATGGGTGGGGCAGGAGAATTAATATTAATATTCCGAAACTTGTCTGTTACGCTTCAGAGTATCTAGTTAAGGCTACTCATAAATTGCTAAATACCAACTCAAGAATCTCTTAGTGATTGGAGATCAAACTTGTTAAAGTTGATATTTTTAAGTCAAAAATTTTGATAAATTTTAAAATAGGTACAACTAACTATTATTACTACACTAGAAATTTTGAATCGATCCCTCTCGTTGTGATTGTTCAAGCATAGTGAGTTTACAAAAAAAAAAAAGACACATTGATCTGGAATAAATACATATATACGAGTTTATAAACTGGTTGAGCGCTATTAATAGGAGGTACTACCAAGATATTTGTACCATATTATTTGTTATGTGAAGTATACAAGTTTATATTACCACTAATAGTAATAATAGGTACCCATTATTCAACAATAAATAAATAGATCTAAGTTTACTTTTATTTTTAGATGATTTTTCAATTTTTACTATGCTTAAAAAGGGCAACTTTAATAGCGAAGCAAGTTTAAGAGAACTATATTATTTTATAAAACTATTAATTGTACCCTTATTTGACAAAATAAACATCTTGAATCTTAAAAGTCCCAAAGCTTGAATTTAGCTGTTGCACAGCGTGGGAGTCAAAGCATGTGACCAAAGCAAGGGTCGTATTGTGACTGCGTCATTGTGATCCTTGTAAAAACTAAATTGTATCAAAAGATTTGATCAAAGGCAGTCGCTTACCGAATGGCGATCCTTATTATCCCTTAATATTTAATGTGGCAATACAGACGTCGTATGACATATGTGACATATTAATATTATAGTAATGGTATTTGACACTTGAATTAATTGTATTAGTTTAGTTCGGTTATTCGATATTATTCAATATATTTTTATAGACTATTGTTCGTGTTTATCATTTCATTAGATTATCATTTATAAGTGATGGCAGGAGTGGCGCTGTGGGTAAGCACATGGCTTGGTTGAGAACAAATATTTGTGTATACAGATAGTTAACATGACTCTTGTCTTCTGTTGTTCTTCTATCAAAATTAACCTGAAATCTCTGCGTATCTGTACTGAAGTTAATATCAACAGCCATCATAAAATAAGCTAACGTCTGTCATTTCAATTATTTTAATCTGCCGCTGAATGTCGGACAAGTTAATTTGCCGCCATCTTGCTAATGACGTCACTAAGGCGGCCATTGTCATGTAACGACCCTCAGAGGGAACGGACTGCGTTTGTCATAAAGCGCTATATTTTGTGAGAAGGTATTATAGCGGGATTTTGATTGATATTGAGAATAACTATTAGCAAGTAGAGATGTACTGACGTTAATTTTATTATTAATATGTAGTTTTTGAAATATCAGCGCTTATTCTTGTTTTTTAAGTAAGTAATACTTTGTGCATGGAATTCATAAGTTTGAGCTACTCTTTATTTATAAAATATAATGTATTCAATACGATCACAAATAATGCACTTATTTGCTATTGAGAGTTCTCTAACAGAAAAAACTAATAACATTTTTCCAAACTTGAGAATTGCGCCCAGAACCTAAACATCAACAGCCATGCTGACTACCACTGAACCAATGATGCAGCAGGATTTAATTTGTAACGTATTAATGCTATTTCGGCTGGCGTCCGTCCAATTCGTCACGAGTATTGCATTATTACAGTTTGCAGTACATAGCGCGATGATCGTTGAACTCCGAGTGATTTAATACGATCCAGCGCACATTGCACTTGCCTTGGGGCAGCTGAGGTCAAGCGCCAGTCATCTGTGATAACATGGACCAACTATTTGGTCATGCCTTTACTAAGTGGTAATATTGGGTATAGAGATCTAATGCTGCCTATGGTGTGAATGAGCGCAGACATAAAATGGGGCGGAGGGATGCACCGTGCTTCAATAAGATTGCCCAAAACATCCGAGTGTATGTACCGTATTCAAACAAACGCAATTCATACTTTGTTGTTTGGGCTGCACTAAGATTTGAAGATGAATTAAAAACACTTGCGATGTACAAATATAATTTCATACAAGATGGAAAGTTGTGGCAGGCCCTGGAGGGGTAAATGCCTTAACATAAATGTAAAAAAAAGTATAGCAATGCTTTCTATTTTCAGAATGGATTATAATAATTTATTGTGTTTTTATAAAGTGGACGAGCACCTGCACCTTGAAAGCATACTTCAATCGCTAATCCTCAAGCAATTTAGATTATGAAATCATTCTACCAAGATCCTTCACCATGGTCTACGGGGAGGCTTATGTTGAGCAGTGGTCGTTCTATTTCGGTTAAAATTAATTCAGTAAGCCCGCAATCGATACTTTATAATCCACACGGGTATTTGTAACGCTCGATAAATCCGGAGATAAATCTGCTCATCTGTATTTGGTCAAAACATTCGGTCCGCTATAATAGCAGACTCAACATTGCAAGCTTTGTAATATGATTTATGTTTTAATTTATTTTCGTACATACTCGTACAATTCCTATTTTAAATGTATTTTGTTTCGTGCTTCAAATTATTGTTTATGGTATTGGATTTTAACATTGTAAATAATAGCTTATATTGTTACAAAACAAGAGCTTTGTTTTCATATAAGGATAAAACGTATTCCATACTTTAATTTGGGCTCTATAATTCCCATGAAAAACTTATTAATCTGATAAATAGTGTTCGCACAATCAGAAAGTATGGGTGGAAATAATGTACCTACCCTGTCCTTTTGATGTTCATCGGAACTTTGCTTTAGCATAATGAATCTGACCTACAACTCAACATTCTCTTGGACCACACTTAGTATTTAGGCAGACAGATATGTATATAAACAATGCAGCAGATTTTAAATACAGTTGGTATTAACAGTGAAACAGTTGGTGGCGATACATGTGTTGTTGACGCGGCCCGTATTTGGATTAGCAACGCACAACGATTTGTAACATTGTTTTTTCTTCCGTTTTCCATTTAAACACATACAACTGTTTGATATTCTGAGATCACAGTATCAATAACATAAAAGCTACTCAGTCATTTTATATAAATTAAATATTTCGAAATACGAATCACTGCGATTAATAATTCAGACGCGATTCAAAAGTAAATGTAGCAATATTGTGTGCAATATATTTTTAACTCAGTTTTTTGAATTAATAAATGATGTATACTGATATTTAATACATGTATTCTGCTCACAGGTACTGCGGTGTGTGCATACAACAGAATGTATGGTTCACCTTTTACAAAATTTTAACGAAAGTATGTCATGAATAACGTCCTATAAGCTTGACATAACTTTAAGGTGCGATTATTTATAATGTTCTGCACACACTAGCGTGGTTATTTTTTAACTACCCCCGAGATTTATTTTATACCTCAGTGGGTTAACCGGTACTTAATACTCGCCGGTAAACACCTTCATTTATATTGCACTAAGCATTGCAATATTTATGAATTAGTGGGATTTTCATCCTAGGTAAAATAAGATTACCTTAGGATACTAGCATTTGTAATTAATGATTTTATCCTGCTATCCGTCTATGTGTCAAGCTAAGAATATGCGTTAATTTTTCTCAGTAATGAATTCGTTGCAACCATTTGCTACTCTACTCAAAGTTCCAAGTATATTTAAATGTGTAATTAAACGAGTATGAAACGGAAATTGCAACGACTAAACAGTTTTGAATAAACAGAAAATTATATAATGAAATAAAGTAACAGTGTTACGATATTATACACGAACACTTACACGGTAAATTCCTCTGTGCAAATTTTAGCAGCTACCCTGAGGTTGGAATTGTGCTCGTAAATATCATTAGAAGCGCCTTGTCTTAATGACAGCATCGGTTAAACAGTCAACACTACACCTCTGTCTAATCCTTTGAAACATACATGCGTGATGATAATTATATTTTGTTATGATAAAGGTAATGTTGCTAGAACTAAGCGCTCTATATCTTATCTATATTAAAAGCTTGGCCCCATCCTTCGTTCCATACCCTCTCATCCCGATATCAATCTTGAACATTAGCGGATTTGTTAAGGTGCCTCTATTTTGCATCGTTCGATCCATTAGGTGTAAGATTAACTGCTGCGCATGCGTCGTAATAACGCGGAATTGTGTTTGAAGTGAAAGTTGTAATAAGTTTTGCGTGTTATTTGGTTACACGGTTCTCGGGGAAGGAATCTTTTGTTGTTTGCTAATTAACATTGTGCAAATTATATTTAATTGACTTGTTATTAGGTTTATAATGAGTAAAGTTTGGTCTCGTACCTAACACTAACGACCTGTCCAAAGCATAGTCGACTGCAGTTAGACTAGTTACTGATCTTAGAGTGTATATTCGCCTATATTGACGACACGGTTGGTACAGGTTTGACTCCCACATGCAATAATGTATGTTCTACAGATAAGTTGTTTCGGGTCTGGGAGCTTATGCAGTATTAAAAAAAAAATAGAATATTCGGACGATATCGTTGCCATAAATCTAATACAAAGGTATATGTATAGGTTTATTGTGTACAAAAGGTAAATAGGAGGATAGCTCTTGTAGTTTCGGATCGTAGTCTCGTGGTATCGTGGTGACACGTACCGACTTTCCATTAGCACTGGAATTCGGCGGCAACGCTCCCCGGTACAGGGCAAGTGAGAAACTACTCTGAGCATTCTTAAATATAAGACACGTCGACGTCACACTGCCTTAAGTCTTCATGCCTGTCTTTTTTTAATAGGTCATGATAAAAATATGTTTACTGCGTCTTTATACTTAAAAATGATCTTATTATTTTATAATATTATTCTGTGCAAACGTTCCATCGCAGTACGTGGTATTCCATTTTTACGCATTTTCGCCTGAAGGCAGGCATTCCCTGCTTCCAATTTAAAACGAAATCCACGATAAATAAGTGTTGCGATCTCTTAAAATACACAATGAAGAAAACATGGCGCGCCGTTGACTAAATAAAAACAAAACCTTTTTTGTGTGCAAGATAGTCTGCTGGGTTTTTGATATTATCTGTTACATGCATAACAATATAGCATCACGCCTGAATTCCCAGAATGGAAAGGCAGAGGCGTAATATTATCTGTACACTGACACAGCCGTATAGCGTTATTGAGTTCCATGTAATATGGTGCGAGCCTATCGCCATCTACTGGGCACAATTGCAAACGTTGGCTGCTACCGAGAATTTCTTAGTGAAAATATCCAACAAAACTTTGCCCGTCTTGGGAATTGAACTTAGGATTTCTGCCCAGCAGACGTGCATGTGACTACGAGACCAATAAACACTTTCATTTTAAGGCATATTGCAACGTTTGCGAGAAACATTGACGTATACTATGTATGTAACTCACACGCCAACTTGAAAGCGTCTAGAAGTATATAGTCACGACAAAAGGATAAGACCTGTCCGTTCCATCAAGTCCTAGCTTTAGGTCTTACTCGTAGCTTCAGGACTAAGTTTCTCAGTAACAAAGAGTTTCTCCGTATCTTGAACAACGGGAGGAGGGATTATCCGGCTTTATCGTCCGAAAGGTGGGAACGGGTCAAATGGATCTCAGTTCCACAACTGTTGAGTTTATTGTTTGTTCGTTATCAGTACAGTCTGAGATTAAAATCAACTTGTTTTGACAAAAGATCTGAAATAGTTTATTTCTTACGTATAACATCACACCCATAATCCCCGAAGGGTTATACTATTGTACAACCACATTTCCATGAGATCATTATTGAGTTTCATGTAATAGAAAATTCTAACAATTTCAATGCCATAGAATACCAATAGAAAAATCAAATAATACTTACTGGATGCGGCACTCGAATGCCGCTCAATCAAGCAATCACGCTCTGTAGTCGTGCTTGCCACCATTAGACTAATGAGATTTATTTATTTTTATCTTTTACCAAAATTATGAACTTTAAAAGTAGATTACTAAACGATCTCCAGTTAAAGATAAAAATTACCATTTAAATACATAACAACATTTAGAATCAGATTAGATATATATAGAGAGTGCTCCTAAACTATATTATATAAAAGATTCTTGAATCAATGCGAAACTATCTCAAGCATGTGACATTTGGCAGAGAAGATGTGTGTTTATATACTTGTTTATATAAATCTAATCTTGCAAGTGTGCAATCCAAAAAATCAAGTCATAATATGCGTTTCGTTTTCTATTCCAAATCTGAGCTGACCATTATTACCTTACCGTTTCCAACTAGGCACCTCTCACAAACGCTCTGCTAATACCGTTTTTAGCCGGGGCTTATACTCCGTGCGCTAGCCTGATACCGGCACGGGGCTCGACCCAGCCGAGTTACTGTTATCAGACCACAGTTCATTTTAAAACTAAGGCGTTTGTAAAACGCTGATCCTATATAAGTTGATTTACATCCTCGCTGTAGGTACTTATGAGGCAATGTATTATATAAAGTGTACAGATTCAAATTTTTACGCAACTATCGGCTAGACATAGCGGTCTTTATATTTTTTATATATATTACATCTGTCTATATACATATAAGTTGTTTTAGAAATAAAGATTTTGGCTTAAAATATTTGTCTAAAACTAACAATGTTTCAAGGTCGTACGGTTAAATTATCACCTAAAATTACTTCATTCAAAATAATTGGCAATTACACACGCACTTACAGCGCAAACGCGCTACCAGCACACATGTATTGTACCCAAGGTAATCATTAAGAATGCGGCCTTTTAATCAATTTATATGAATGATGAAAATTACTATACGAAAGAATAAAAGTCACGCGACGAT
Source organism: Shargacucullia verbasci (assembly GCA_947562105.1). NCBI lineage: Eukaryota > Metazoa > Arthropoda > Insecta > Lepidoptera > Noctuidae > Shargacucullia > Shargacucullia verbasci. The sequence continues at coordinate 12,266,711 of OX387301.1, forward strand.
TTGCATTTGCTTATTTTAATTCAACAACTATTTGTAATGCAAGCACTTCAAACGATTTCCATACAGAATGTAACCAAAGCAATTTTTCAATGCTGTGCTACGTGGATACGTGGCTACGCGGCTACGTGGATACGTGGCTACGCGGCTACGTGCCTACGGCTGACAAGACGAAATCTTTGCGAGACTACAGTTGCGAACACCACAAGTAGATGATATATTTATGTTACGTTAACATGTTTGTGGAAACTGGTGGGAATGCTAATGTCGGCGTAGAAACGGGTCGCGTGTGAATTGTGTATACAAATTGTTGCTGAATCGGGGATACTTTTTCACTTTGATTTATTTCCGGGTTTTTTAAACATGGCCTTAGGAAGATTTTGCAAACATACTTTCCCAACACACTCACTTAAACTCATAACAAATAGATAACCGTTTATTTCATACGAGAATCATTACAATATTAGGTGGACTATTACATGTCTAAATTTACGAGCTAGTTTAATATTATATAACATAAATGACTACAACACGTATATTGAATGCAAAATTGACCAATAATTAGGAAAATTACCATAATCATCTTATTTGGCAGCTGGCTGATGTCCAGCCTAATGTTATTAGTACATAGTTGTTGCCTTTAATATTATGATTTGACATAATGTCAATAGACTTACGTTAACGAAATGTCTGGGAGGTAGTATAATATTATACTTGCTTAAGTGTTAAACTAAACTAGCCGCTTTTATAATAAAAAAACTAACTTATTTGTAATGAAGTAACAACTTGTTGTAACGTAACTTTAACCTTTTTCGTTAACGAAGTTAAGTCATTCTTTGATATTTAATCCTAGGGTGATCTAGATTTATTAGTAAGTCCATAGCTCGTATTTTATCTGAAATCTAACTTAGGTACATGATAAACCTTTAGGTTTATGTTTAGTGTTACGAACAGCTACTAAAGTATAACACATATCATGTCATTACGAAAATAGTAGCAATTACAATATACCATAATTCCGTACTCTGAAGGGGATCTATTTTTTTGGCATAAATAAAATTCTGAATATGTCGTAAGATTTAATCCGTTAAAGCCGACTGTTTTTATCTTCTCGTGTTATTTGGACTACCACCGTTTCCATTATTTAAATCCTACTAACAGAATCACACTTCCTACTAATACTTCATATACCAACGTGCGAAAAGTTTTCAAATCGTTTCATTGCGATTTTCTTTGATTATAATGAAACATATCTCGATGATACTACGCAATGAATTAGAAATACGGTTAATTATATTTTATCGTTTATTTCCGAGTACATTTTCGAATCCACGGATCAAAGTAGTACATTGTCTCGATATAAATGGGTAAATTGAAAAGTTTTTACAAAGAGGTCACTATTGTTGAACAAGTTTTAAGGCTAGAAGGATGTTCTCAACCTTGGAGTGATTTCAATACAAGTTTTAATTGAGTCGCAGTAAACTCCGAACTCGTATATTTGTGTTGATTGTATCAAGAATAAACTTTGCTCTGCGAATTTTTTTTTTTTTTTTTTTTTTTTTTTTTTTTTTTTTTTTTTTTTTTTTTCGATTCGGATCAAAGACTTTTGTGTATCACAGATTAAAAAGTTGTTTTGCTGATGACTTAGTTAGCTACTTTAATGGTTTCTTATAAAAGTTGGATTGTATTTAATTTACACTAAGCACCTAGAGCTGGCCTTTGGCATCTCAAATGTAAGTCAAACAATTAATGGATCAAAGAGAGATCTAAGTTCGAGCACGTTACTGTAGTTTTTTAATTATTTATTTCAGAATCAGATGAACCGAATTAGACCGTTGAGACAGATTTTATACACTAATCTTCAAAGTTATAAGTATGTTGTTAATATATCTTGCATAGTATAGATTGTTAACTTTATAGATATACAATATATTCATTTCAAATAAAATTCTAAGTTGATCGTTTAATATTTTCGGAAAGTTTTGTTGTAGTTGGATGTGACGGCGACGCCCCGTTACGTTCCTCATATGTACACTGCTGTAGCTCGAACTAAGCCCCGAGTTACGAGCTAACCCTGAAGTAAAACGGTACCGTTTACAGGTTATGTGTATCCGTTATTGCTATCGGGATCCATGTATAAGCATATTGAACTGAAGACAGGACCTGTAGTCCTGATAACTGAGTGCGAAGATATGTTGATTATAAAATGATTTAAAAATAATAGTATAGTATAACAAACTGTTTTGATACTATACTACACCTATTGCCTAAAATAAATAAACATTAAACTAAAACTTTAGGTCAGCTTATTTTTCTTTGTGTTTAGCTTCACATATAGTCACGTGAAGGTAAATCTTACAGTTGCTAACTAGCTCTGGATGAATGATTTTCGAAAGGATAGACAGAGCTATTCCATACACTTTGCTACGACGATATTAGAGAGATTGACGGATAGGCTTCGAGGCAACACCTTATCTGAGATCGTGGATAGTCCACAAAGCTGATCCATTTACACCTTTACGATATAGGGAAAAAACAAGTTAACGTCACCAGGTGAATATCACCAAACTGATGATTACTGATAATTTCCCGACTTAAGGCAGTTATAATGTCTTCTAATCCGTTGGTTTCACCAGTTCTTTTAAGTTTTCTGTTTTCGCCAACTCTAAAAGACAAATGGCTCGCCCCCAATGATCGATAAATAATCGTCGACTCGATATAAATCAACAAATTGTATCGTTAATTGGCGGAGCATAGCGGGCGTGCCTAAGACCGGTGTTAATTGCGCAGCCGACGGATGGCGTTGATTGACGAGGGTGCCTGCTGGGGTGCTGCGGACCCCGTGGGGTATCGCAGATACGGACGATACAACGTGACTCTTTTGTGACGTACATCTGATGGATTGTAACAGGTTTTAATGGTTGTTATTAAGTGCAATGCGATATTTTCATTCAATATCATGATACCTTGTTATCATGTCTATTGTAGTTTTCTATTATCGTATGTTAAGGGAAGATGGGCCACACATGCATTACATATATATACAACGTAAATTTTTGTTAAAACAATTTACTAAAGACGTCAACAAAATTATAATATTGTGAACTAAATCCTAGATGCAAATTCTACCTAAATACCTGAACACACCTACACCTGAAGATACCTACATAATGTTTATGCTATTCTGGATAATGAGTAAAATATTGGTTACTCTGCGTGCTTTTATCAGTAAAGACGCGTAGCACAGCAGCGGCATCGCTACGCAATAGGAGCAAGCGCGGGGGAAACAGAGTACGGGGAAGGGTATCTGCCGTGTACGTGTACGTTACCGACAGACATCCAAGCCGCCTTGTCCATGTTTTTTAATATTTGGTATGTTATTGGGATACAATTTGACAGGTTACGAAACACTGTTTATTAGAATGTGCTGGTGATTCTGAACAAACTAGTTTCTCAAATTGCGTAAGCAAAAAGTAACGTTGTATACTATATCATTGTGCAATTTAAATTAATAAACATATGATTGTTGAATTTAAATGTTATGACCCCATCTTTTTAAATCCATTTATAAACCCAGTGTTAAAAGTTGGTAAGAGATTATAAAGTTAGCACTCGTAAATATTACCGTCAGACCTTTTATATTTAAACCCTGAATACTAATGTGGCCACAATCGGATTACACGACTGTAAGTTAAAAATAATGAAGCGTGATAATATTCAATACGGGGAGATTACAGATGAATTTGCTTATTTATTTTACTTTATTAATATGGTTTTAATAAAACATAATTATGAAGATTGCGATGACTCTTAGTCATCAATTTATTTATTTATTTCATCTTTATATGAACTATAAAATTTAGACACAGTCCACTGTTGGACGAAGAATTTTAATTACTCCCTCTGTACTGTGGCTCTCCTGTCCTTGCCAAAGTAACACACTCAGACCTATTTCATCAGATGCAACACAAGAAATCTCAAACAAAATTTGCAAGCGGCACAAACCAAAAGAAATAAAAATGTTTCGAATTCCGGAACAAGTAGAAAACCGCCGTCAAGTCGGACCGGTTAAGTAGAAGTTGTATTGGCAATACAAGCAGGGTGGACAGAGGGCTCTAAATTAAATAACTTAGTTCATAAATATTTATCAGAGAGGCCATTATGCAGGCCAGGTGAGAACGGAACTAATAAAATAGTTCTTGTCACCGAAGGGATGGCGGGCGAAATTAATTGGAGAAACAAACGTGGAAGTTAAACACTGACGACGCTGCGGTGAGGGACAAGGACTCACGAGCTTGTGATGGTTCAACCAGGAAATAATGAAATATCTGAAATATATAACAATACTAATACAGACTGTAAGTCATACACCGATTCTATTGGATTAACATTTTATTTGCGTTACAATTCTTATAGATAATCTGTAGATAGTTTATCCTCCGTCATTGACTCACATCAAGACTGTGTAGTGTAACGACTACTATATGAGCTCTAGCGCAATCTGCTAAAGAATCAAGGACAACATAAATCTTGAAAGGCAATCCTGAAATCTATCAGAGTTTGTAATGATTCTAGCATAGCCGACATCAACAGATTAGGAAGAAATTTGCGAGGCATCGTCAATAAAAGAAAGCTTTTATAACTTCGCTGACTGTACACAATTAGTATCTAGATGGCACTGACTCTTGTTAAATTTTTATAAAATGGAATAGCATTATAGAAAAATAAAATAAATAGAAAAATTGAAAATAAATACATACGTCGACAAGAGCTAAAAATCTTCAAAACAAAATCTCTAATCTATTGCCTATTTACTATCTCAAATAAAAGTCATTCTAATATAAAAACAATTTCATTGTAATATCCGGTATATACTGGGGAATTAAATGTTGTCAAATAGGTTTAAACGGTTTAGCATCTAGAAATGAAACAATAAAGATTGACAAATACTGTGGCACAATAACATTACAGCATTAACGACAAACATTATTAAATCGTCTGTGGTTAAAATAAATTTAATATCACAATGATAATGTCAATAAAAATATAATTGTTAATTGGTACCTCGTCATACCTGTAACCAATCAGTTTGATGTGATTAATTAATAGCATTATATTACCCGTTTTGCATTTAAATTGCAGCAATTTGATAAACTATGTTTATTTTTGACACGTAAATGGAATAAGCGATATATCAACATTTGTGTGTTTACAAAAATATCTAATATGTATAAATGTAATTCTTTTAGTAGTACACGCATACGTGAAATATAAATAGTTTATTTTTATGAATTGTAGTACAGTTATTAAGTTTTATATAGTTTCTTACAATTCGCTTCTGATTATCGTGCAACATTTTAAGTTACTCATCATAACAGTTTCTAAACAATTAGGTCCTAGAATACTGGCTACTTATGAATAATGGAATTCCCAATTTTAATTAAACGTTATTATGTTTAAAATATTCGTCTATAGAACAAAAACATTTATCAATAACCCATTTCAAAAATTAGTTTTATTGCGATTCATTAGTAGTTTCTTAAAATTTAGAGGCAACTTATTATTATAACCTAATAACCATTGGAAACGTCTTTGATTACATGGCTATGAACAATCACATCGTATTATGCCAGTAAACAGATAGCGACGCGCGCAAACAGGATCAAATCAAGAGTAACTGATATCTACCCCCCCGCGTCCTCCCCCTTCCCACCCTCTACCTCGTCACGCTCCTCTAGGCAACGGAATTTCTCTTTAAGAACATTATTATTTGGGACAGTAACACCTGAGCTTAATTTTTCGTTTACCTTTCCAGCTCGTAAGCTAAAAATGTAACTAACTTTTCATTGAACTTACAGACAGATTGGACAAAAAGAACTTCCCCGAGTGACCTTCGCTGTAGATTCAACGTTCGCTGTAGGTACCCTGGGATCTCACCAATCTCGAACTTTGCTGACTATATCTTGGATAGATTATTCAGTCAGCAAGTTGACTCTCACGTGATCAACAGATGAACAACAGACACAATTGCTATCACGTTAAACACAAACTTAACTTATTCACTTATTCGCAAATCATCACAATTCTATTATATCGCCGATGACTTCATAGTCACCACGCCTCCATAGTAAGTCGTCAAAATAATACTGATTTAATTGCAAAATATTGTGAATCATCCACATGTCCACACGATCTATATTATTTCCGTTAGTCTTTCCCTACGTTTTGTGCACGTATAACGAGAAACATCGGCAGCTGATTGTGCGGCACCGGACACGAACCGGAGCGAACGTGATGGCAGAAGGAGAAATAGTTTCTTAAACCTGATTGTAGCTCACTGGAAATAATAATTATATCATATATATAATAAATTGTTTGCATTTATCTAAATGATGTTTGTGAAATCAAAGATTAAAAAATCTAGAAGAGAACCAATTCGCACAGAAGTTAATCAAAACAAGTAACTTTATTTGAAAACGAGAAAATCTTTTTCATATTGGAATACGGAACGAAACAGTTGGATGAGGTAAACTTGCGAATGCAATATAAACATCAACGCAAATCCGCGCCCGGAAACTTTCCGGATTATAAAGGAAAGCCGGATTCGGGCAAGAAAGGGAATAAAATAGCCGATGGTTGTCATTTTGAGAACAATGTAAGTCAAGCGAGATGATAGAGCATCAACAAGAAGGGTGTAGCGGCTAAGTAATCCCCTTTGTTATCATGGCACTTTTTTTCTGGAAAAGCTAAAGCTAAAGTAAGAACTCTTTGCAGATATAAAATCAAATCATATTATAGGATCAAATACTATGTTGACGATAGAGACGTGTGGCGTTGAATATCTTCTGCACATGTGGCTTCCCTGGTTATCCATTGTGTCTACTAATTCTATTTTACATTAGATTCGCTTCACATGTCTGGACATTCTTGATGTTTCAATATTTTGTATTCTTTTTTGTATTTTTTTATCGCTATGATCTGGTTATGCCGTTTTTATTTTATATTCGAAATACTTGTTAAACTCACATTGTATAGCCTCATTATGTAAGTAGCGTTCTATTAAGTTTGGATTTTTTCTTTTATAATGCATGTTAATTTAAGATTTTAATTGTAAATTAACTTTTTGTTTTTGAAAAGAGTATCCATGGAGTTTCTTGCCGGTCTCTTCTCCATAGGACCTACCCCCTTTGGAGCTGTGCGCCTAGAGACTCGACTTTTTAATAGTGCCTGAAAAGGCCTACTTGAAATAAAAAAACTTTGACTTTGACTTTGAAACCATCTTTCTGTCGTCTTGTTCGTCTCAGTAGCTGGTACAGCGTATGATTTTAGGTTCAATACCAGATCAGGTGTGTTATAGGGCGGATAAAAAAAAATTAACATAAAGCAATAAAAAGTTAAAACGCATACAGTTTTACACACACACATTGGACACAACAATTATTTCTGATGTGGGTGATGTGTACGAAAGTACATAGGGCTTTCGACATCCACTTCAGTAACTATTAATTTAAAATCATACATCAAAAATTAAAATAACCGTGAATGTCATTTCAATAAGTATCTATAAAAATGTCATCATCATCATCATCATCAAAAATGTGCGCATGTAAAAATACATAACTTTTAAACTTCAAACCCCGCATCACTATAACCGTACCTATCTTCTCTGCTGACGCTGTATCTCATCAATAGTGTTATAAGAAGTCGTCCCACATAGTCTTTCCGCTCCGTGTCACAGTTACGACCGAACCACCGTCTGTCGATCAATGGTCGGATATCTTACAATGTTAACACACAAGAGACAGTATTTGGGACTTTTATAAAGAAGAAAATAGTAAACTAGCTCGTCCTCTTCATAATATTACATTAAATAGGTTACCAGGAGGTTTTCATCTTCAAATATTATTTTTGAGCTCCTAAATATTAAAACCCACAATATGTTAATCTATTTTCCGTTAAGATCTTCCTTTCATCTTTTTATAAGTCAACACAAATCCTTTTCATAGATTTTAGTAGTAGGTAAGTTATTGTAGTATGTACTTATAAATATTATTAATGTAAGGTATGCAAGGAGCGAACTGTAGATTTTTCTGAGACATCAAGTTATATGGAGTGTGACGCTGTGAAAGCAGTGTAGTGTCGTCCTAAAAGGAAACGATAAGTACTTGCATGAGAGCCTGCATTTATTTTCACTGCCTCGCAAACTGGTAAGGGGAGTATTTACCCTACGTTACTGTATTTCGGCGAGAGAGCTAGCGGTTGTGAGGTCTATAATCCGGGTAAAGATTCGATCACGAATTCGAGCAAAGAGTAACAAGGTTTTCTTGAAAATTTTCAGTAAAATATTGGGAACTGTTTCCGATAAATGGCAACAGGCTCCCTCATTATGTGTACAATATACGAAGGTTTAGGGATAATGATGATACACCTTTGTTTTAGTTCAGGGAAATATTGAAGTAATTGTATAAAGCTCTCAGTTCTCGCATCATACAGGACCTCGCTGAAATGTTTTGAATGATAAAATATGTCATTCAGCCACTACGTCTTTGTACCATTTCGTTCAGAGCTTTGCGTTTATTTCGTTCGAGTCGTAAAACTGCTCATATGCATGGAGTACTTCTCGAAGATGATAAAATTGCATTTTATGGCGTTGGGTACGGTATGGAGGAAGCTGTAACTTGATTGTAAAAGCATGCGAGTTGTAAAGTTCAACTTAGTGTAATGCACCTATTGCAATGTTTGTATGTCAAGTCAAATCGGTTTTATGTTCCCCATCTAACAAAAAATATCCTTATTTCTTAAAGTGGAGCTTCTAAGAAACAATTGAGATAAGTCACAGAACACAAAAAAGGTGGGCGCTTGTTGTTAAAAGTTCATACTAGCATTATTATTTTCTGTAATAGTTTACCACTAAAACTTACTTACTTAAACATAAAACGAGTTAGTGTTCAAAGGCGTTAAGCCGGTAACGACTAACTTTATTGCGTGAACTTTAAATCTAGCATACTATCGTGTAATGGCTGTTATGGCCGCGGCTTGAACTTACTCTGTGTTAACGGAAGTGCACTATTATACAGACGGTGAAGACTTCATCATGTGTAAAGTCTCAGACTTTGACATTTATTCATTTTTATTTGCAATGTCTAAATGCAAACTTGATTTAATAATATGGTTATATTATTAAATCAAGTTTGCATTTAGACTGCTTTTTAAATATATTGTTGGTTTTGCTTTAATTAGAGAAATACATTTTTAAGTTAAAATATAAAGTTTTAACAGGATAAGATGTTTTTCCATAAATAACGAAGAGTTGAAATTTGTGGAAGCGTTGTTTTATAAGAATTGTTAAAGTCTTGTGCAACGGAAGAAGTACAAGGTTGGTAAAGTAATTTAATCTCATATTATGTGGGTTTAAACCGCTGCAGTTTGGGAGCGGAGCCAAATATGAGCGCAATTAATAACATTGTGGCACCCGCTCACTGTGGACGTAAAAACTAGCAATTTTTCGCATTTTACTTTATTAGATACCAACTTATACCTACCATTTGGTATATGCATAGGTATATGTATGTGGCATGTATGTTCAGCGCGCCTGAAACAGTCAACGTGCCTCGACAAATTGTTTTACGTACATTACAATTATGTCGATATTGAGATTATATCTAAAAGCTATCATAGATATCTCTCGCGTACCTTTTCCCAATACTTGTAATGTAACATTACAAGTACTGTGAGAACGATTCATGAAAGTGATGTTAACTTTGTTATGTTTGCATTTTAACTGTATCTTTATGTTTTCTATTCTTTTATTACAGTTTTGAGTTTGTCTTTAATTATTGTAATTTTGTTGTAATAATTGAAGTAAAATAAATAAATTAGGGATATCTTTCAATGGTCGGATGCCGTCGAGATTTTAGTGACATTGTCTATAGAGGGAGAGACTATATTTAATAGATATATATATGGAAGCGTGCGGAAGTTGCCCCCGTGGGAAATGACGGCAGTAGCATTAGAATGTGTTTGTGTAATATCAATTATTATTTATTACTACCATGTGGAGTGATATAATTAGTGATGATGATGAGGGATTGTCATAAGCTCTCAGCACATGCAATTGTTGTTTCTCCTTCTAAAACTTGTATAGTGGCGTAGTTTGTGTGTTAAATCGCGGGACAAAAATTATCATTTACTAACTTTTCCATGCTTTATTCTGAGGTCGACTTTTAGTCTTTAAAACACTTCCATCAAAAAGTTTAATGTAAAAACGGTTTCACTACACTAAGCCTAGCTCGCGCCGCTTCAAAAGAGCACTACACTAAATAAATATTATACCGCTGCATACTGCACATCGCTCTACTACATACTACATCACAACACTCTGCAGTGCCACCAAATAGAGAGGCAGAAGAGTCTCCACATAATTATACTATGACGAACGCTGCACGATGTAAAAACATCAGTAAAGCGCATCCAATCTGCAACTGCAGGCGTGTCGAACTGTTCTATTTAGACTTGAAGTAACAACTAAGAGGAAAGGAAAAACAAATTATTTTTCCTATAATTCAACTACGTACACGTAGTGCTCCCGGCACCTGAGGTTTTGAACGGCTTTGTTATGGACGATTGATTGATTGATGGCAGAATGACGTCAATGTAGCACCAAATGAGCGATATATATGATGAATGAATGCTGATGATAGGTAAATTGACCCTCTAGGCAAGAGAAGTAGTACTGTAGTATAATAACAATACCTATACCAAGACAACTCGTTTGAATCATTGACTATTGAAATAAGGTGAGAGCTATGTTACGACGGGTTTGGTACAGCAGGCAGTTCCTTCTGCGCCTTCTGCGTTTAGTTCTAGCGCATGGCTGGTTTCAGCTTCAATTACAACTCAATGAATGTTGAATTGTTTCGCTCTTTTCGCGAGCCCACTTGACTGAGCTACGTTTTAATTCTCCAACTATTCAGTTTAGAATGTAAGCGCCGGCTATGTTGAACATTCTATTGTAATGAAAAACAACGAGATGTTAGTTCAGTCAATTTGCAAGAGAAATGAGAAAATTGCAGAATAGCGCACTTCGTTCCTATTCAGAGATTAAAAAGTGAAGGAATGTGTGATAGCAAATTGGAAATGTTCAACATCTATTTTTGTCTTTATGAATGACGGTGTCCAGTGCGGACTTGAATAAAAATAGATTATATTCAGCGCTGAAGTTACGGATACTGTATTTAGGAAATTAAAGTACCAAATATCGACTGCTAAATTATTTTAAATGAGCTATAGGGGGATGCTGCTATAGAACTCACACGCACAAGTGCACAGCGCACCTGGAATGAATACAGCTATTATGTGCGCAAATTGAACCCTCGATCCGTAGCGCAGAAAGCCACTCTCAGCTACTGCGCCAACAGTAACGTCAACTTGATATACGTTACCCTATTACAAACATAATTTTAATAAATATACATTTCATAATACGTACAATACTGTTTGGCATTATACAACCAATTCTAACCTGTCTCATAAAGGAAAAACACACCGATCACCCAACATAATATGATAAGCAACAACGAAGTTACCGACCCGAAAGTAAGCCAACATTATGTGGGACAAAGGTCGACATGTTACATACTATACAACCGCTACTTGATTTCCAACAACGTGACGTATTACACCCACACATACGACCCTTTATCATTTACACACAACAAGAAAACATCGCGCGAGATTCCTCTTTCTTCCCCGATGAAATCCGTGTAAACTGGAGTTGTGTATGTGTGCGTGCGTTGCGTTTATATGAAGAGGGTTGACTATGTGTTGGCCGCGTGTGACAGAGGTCGTGAGGTCAATGTTTAGGGTAAAAATGAGCTAGTCCTGGGGTTCACGTGTCCAGTAAATACCACCTGCCTTGATAGATGACGCGGAACGAACGACGGAGATATATTGAATGTCAAAAAATATTATTATACCCTACAATACATGTTAGTTGTTCCTTAAATAATTTTTTCGCCTAAGGTAAGGTCGCGTGGGATATTTTTATCAAACAAAATACCTCTACTACAAACGATTAACATATATCAAACTAATTTTAGAGTAGACTGTATCCGATAAAGTTTATTTTTTTTAGTAAAATAGTATTACTTACCTAACAGGTAATATATAAAAATTACCTAATGGGTAAATATTATACGTGGATCGTGGTATATGACATCCTAGTCCCTTTGTTAGGGTTCCAACAGTGGAAACATGAATGACTTACTGATTCTTAGCCGTCCGGATCACAAGGCGTTATATATACGTTAACATGTATATCCATCCTATTACTGTCCTACTGCCGAAGCCTCTTCCCAGCGGACTTCTTCTCAGCACTAGAAGTTAGCACTTAGGCCTTAATCCACCATGCCGACCTGGTGGTGGCTGGTGGACTACACACTACCATCCAGAACTTTACAAAACCCATTCAAGTGTACAGATTTCCCCACGTTGTATTCGCGCGGGTGGGGTTAAAACTGAGACACTCCTGTATGGAATTTAAACATTCAACCGCTAGACAATATGTACATAGTAATTATGTAGAAGCTCTCATTAACGAGGGCTATCAGAGTAAGGCTAAGCAAGTGAGATACAAAATGTAGAGCATCTAGGTAATTCGTTAGCGGTAACGATCACCACAACTACACCATAAAGATGAATAAATATCCTCTATGACCAACTCGAGTATGTGAGCTTGTCTCGAGAGCACCTCTATTAACCCTCCAGCGCATAACGACTTGGGACATAAAACTTGTTATTGGAGCTGAAGGCTCGCGAACTGCCCCATAACCCTGCGTTCTTCACTTTATTTTATACCCCACGACACTTGGCTTTTATCACACCGTTATCATAGTTTAATTAACTTCAGCAACTCGGTTCGATGTGATAATTGCCCTGGTGTAAGAGAATTCACGGTTACTCAGTCATGTTTTGAGGTGAAATTGCTAGTTCGCGCTCGGATGCGTTTCGTTTCTCGTTAGTATAATTTGTACATAGAAACACATCATCACACCTGTATTCCCGGAAGGCTGAAGCAGAGGTGTGCTTGTAGAGTTGTACAACAATTTTCACCGACGCCGCTATAAATCGATAGAATAGGGGGCAAGTGGATTACCATTTATTGGGCACAAATTCTAAACTCTGCACTGCTATTGAGAATTTATTTGGTATTCCAAAAATAAATTCTTTGTATTTGGAACTCACAAAGAAAGTGTTTTTGTTTTGTTGTTATGTTAACGAGTAGACAGTGTGTTTGAAGCAATTTTTTTTTTGCGTGCTTTTAACCGCGATACTGAACGGAGTCAATCAATCTCGAACGCTCACGTGGGCTTTCGATCAAATATTTGCATTTCAAATAGAGTTGTTTGCGAGCACAATCTTTTATCGATACTACAAACAATTTTTTGTGCGAGACAAAGAAAATCACTCGCATAAACAATACGTATTTTTTTGCCGTAAAATGTTTTACGAGAATGAAGTTGCTGTTCCGTATGCTGACGTCATCGTCCTGGAGCTCGCGCGACTATAGCCATCGATTGAAATGAAAAGTTCGGCGTGATTTATAGCGATGACGTCATGGCTCACACGCGACCAGTAGGTACCAGGCCCGCACGGTGGAGGAAATTAAAATTTTTGCATGAGTCGGCAAATGCCGCTTTCGCCTGCCTAATGGAAAATTACGACTTTAAGCTTAGAACGATCGCCCGAAAATATATGGACACCGATCGTTTAATGATTTCTATAGAAACTGGCCCCGAACCCCTGTGGTCATCACTTTTCGCCTTATTTATTTTTTCAAAGGCTTTTCATTTACTGTTGTTGGTCGGTAATCGGATAACGTCTTATTCGCTGTTACAAAGGTGATGCTGTACAAGGGTGTTGTGTGGTGATGAAAAATAATGCGTACCTACCCAAGATAAATCCTACCCGAATAGTTAGATTCGGGTAAATCTTATCAATATAAGAATAAGAATAAGAAAACAGCGTAATTTTTTAAGCGTTGCACGTAAACCCTTTCAAAAGGAAACAAAAAAGTTGACTCTCAATATCACTTACAGAATGGACACCACCATAGTGGTCTGTATTCTAAAAACGTACCAACAATTACTTAGTGTATATGTAATCGAATGAAAACTGTATTGCGGGTATTCTATTTCATTTAACGATACAGAGAATAAGGTAGTCTCGATAAACAGGGTTACACAATGGGGTATGAATAAGGCAGGCCTAATCTGAACATGCCTGTGGACGCCGAATATGCACGCATGATTTTTTATGATATGACTGCAAATGCTTACGTAATTATAATATAATATTCCCATTTTTGATCATAAACTATATTTCCGAATGAACAGATGCATGGAGTACGTACTTATTATCTTTTATTAGTTAAGTAGTGAAAATATGACGAGCCACGGTTGTTTAACACTATTTAAAATAGGCAGATAAAATAATAACAAATAAATTATGCGTCTTTTTATCTAATATCAATGATGGTTCTACAAAACATAAATTTTTGAATATAAATGTAAAATACTTTTTGTTTGAAATACTTGCAAAATATATAGATTTTAATATAACTTGCTTCAATTTTAAGTAAGTTCCTGACTTCAGTGCCCTCTATGTGTTGTCTTCATACTGTAAGGTTACACGTCACGTAGGCTGAACAATCGGGAGTGCGGTCACGATCGGGGCCAATTCTATCAGCGCGCGTGACGTTCTCGACACTCGACGACTGTAGTCTCAGAATACGGACGCTTATGACAAATTATAATTTGGTTTTGCTGAACTCGTGATGGGATCGGGCCTAACTATTGCGCGTATTGTTCGTCTGTCGGGCTGGTTTATCCCCGCTTTAAATGCAACAAGATACAGAACATTATGTTATGCCGGTATATTTAATGTTATTGATACAAGGTACCTACAAGTACCGTGTGCATGCGCTAGTCATCAATGAAAGAACGTATGTTTTTTTTTGTATAGCGACAGACAAAGTCTTCAGTAGTAATGAAAATTGAGATCTTCCCTGGACAGTTAGCCTCACCACAAGTGATTCTCATGTGACAGCTCCTTCCAACACGATCGAAGCAGAATTACGATATTGTCAACTACGTTACCAAATTTTGGTAACATAGTTGGATAATTTAATTATTATTTGGTTTCAATGAAAACGTTGTGTTCCAATTTAATGATACAATGAGTATCTAATAGGGGTAGATACATAATTTATGTTGATTAGGATTCGGGACTAACAATTTGTGCCCGTTAGTTAGACGTTACTTGGAAGTATCATTATTATCCTTGTTCATTTGTGATTTGTTTCTATAGTAGTGGAAATTAGATGTGGTCAAAGGGCAGTCAACCACAATCTCTTCCTAAAATATTACCTCTTAAAAGTTAATTCAATAATGTCAAAAGGATGGATAACGAAATCTGCTTATGTATTTATTGTAATATAATATTTGCCATAATGTAATGATTGTGCTTTCACTATTGTACATTGAATTGGTCTATAAAGAGACCCAAGTTCAGCAGTGCTTGTCAACGGGCTGAAGTAATGTACGCGATTAAATTTTACGTTTTGTAAAGCTACGCGTTTAATGTCTCGGGTCGAATTTTCCGTTTAATTTTGTTCGAAAATGTCGATCGTATGGATACTGGACGTTCTATAAAGTTTATACAAAGGGAGATCAATTAATGTTACTAAATAAACGTTTCGCTTTAAAACTAACCGATACTAATAGATTTCTAATTAACTTGCTCTATTTAATTGAAATAATTGAATTCTATAAATTTATATAATTAATTAGCATTCAAATGAAATCGCAAACATTTCGACCACTAATTAGATATAAACTACAATCACTAGTATTTAATAAATTATAGCAATATTAACTGTGCTTTTAGACTCGTTTGTACAGATATTTAAGCCATACCAATTTACTTTTTTTATTATCAACAAAATTGTATTATAATATCATACTATAAGTTTATCAACTGACTGAATTACGTACTCGTACTACACTTTGGGTTTAGCTAGAAACTTAAAACGTTCATAAGTTTTATGCCGCACGGTACCTACCACGAAGAAGGGGATTTAGTCTTTGAAAGGGGTGAAATGAAGATGAGAGAGGGATGAAATGTGAATGGAACCGTTTACCACACAAACGAAGTCGCGGGCGAAAGTTACTTTGGCAAAAGGAAATTTATCGATAAATAACAACACAAGCTGATGATATTTAGCATAACAAACTAATTTCAACTCAATCTCGGCTCCTGTGTTCGATCCTTCAGTTGCAGTCCTGAGTTTTGGACCTGTGCCCTGTAGATATCTATAAGATCACCCGCTATTACATGGGACTTAATAACAGCAGATGTAACCATTCAGCGAATTTAGTCGTATACCTAACGCGTCCACGTCGTGTAATGTATAACAATAGCCATTTGATTACCCGGAGCAGGTACAACTGTGGCCATAACTCACAGTGGCCGATAGTTCCGACTTGTTAAGCCATTAGCCGCCAACTATCTCAGACGGTAGCGCTCCGCTCGATCCGCTCCGATCGCTCCACTCTCCACTGTACTTCAGGCAGGCGATCCGATACTAAAGTTGTACTATCAAATCGCAAGGTGTGTTACTGTTCAGTCTGATTATTGGCTTCTTTGAATTAGGAAGACAAGATTTGAGTTTATGTCATTTTCCAAGGAATTACTAAATAAATACATGTCATATTAGTAGCGAGAGGATTTCTAGGACTAAACTTATTACCGTCCGATGGTCAGGCATCTTACATACATTTGGGACTTCTATCACGTACCTATTGTATGTATGATGTGTATTGTGTGTTTTGGCTTGTTGAGCATTAGGTTTTACTTCGACATTGCGTAAATATTTAAGTCTTCAGTTCACCGTTCCGTTTATTAATAAACTTCGTATAGCGTATGAAGCACACTCGTGGCCTGGTTTTGCTTTAAAAAGTGAACAACGAATACACGCGTTTTTGCTGCACTCATTTTAATTACCTTGTTGTTAAAGTTCTAAATTATGTCGGTTTATCAACGTAATGGATCTCACACAAAATATATTCATTCCCAACTAAAATAGTCATGCAATCAAAGCCAGATCGATAGCTAGTTCTCCAATAAATCCGCTCCGATTAATATTTCGCATCGATTACCCATTTCATTAAGCGCCGGAGCTAATGCGGCGTTCACACGAGCGATGCATTAGTTAATATTGGTGCACACTCGTTTACTACGGGAAACGGTAGCGGAATGCGAAACTGAGGAATATTGTGTTCACGACCCATTTCTTGAATATTGTGTAGCTATAATTGGTTTCTGTCTATTGTTTAGATATATTCTTCTTTGTTATAGAATAGATGGTTATTATTATAATAAGAATCACAGTAATTTAACAGCGTTTCAGAAAAATAACAGTGTTATATAATACTTAATTGTATAGCAATATTATTAGCGATTAATTGCATTTAACCAAATATCTATAATTTGAACCGACCATAACAAATGGTGCTCACAGCTATAAAAGCAATCACTACGGAAAAGCGAACTATGTATTTAATTAAATGGATAAGAAATATACGTTTTATAGACAGGATTTTGTAACTATAGAAAGGTTTTAATGCCAACTAGATATTCATAAAAAAGGGTTCGCAATAAGTCGAGTATTATAGTTATTGAAGACTTCTTTGTATAAACCTTATATTCTTGTGAAACCCTTTTCATTACTGAGACTGTTTTGGTTCAGTAAATGGTATATAATTAGCAAAACAGATTTTGCTAGCTCGTAGCTAAAGGTCAAAGGCGCTGATTGATCGATCTATGACGTGAGGCTTCACTTCTGTGAACAAGTCTTAGATGAGTAACCGTTTCAATAACCACACTAATCTGTCTCGGGGACCACGATAATCCTCCAGCGCCGCCGCATCGATGACGTCAAAGCTAAAAATAGAATTTTATAACGGGTGTCTAATTAAAACATAATTGACTTAACATCGTCACTCGTAAGAAATATGTGACAGTTGCTATCCCACATAAATATGCTATTTTGTTTCCTCAAACACATATCAATGAAAACGGTCAGTCAGATTTTTCTCACGTAAATAAAGAGCCGAGCAATGAGCACTTTTTATTATACCTACCGCAATACAGCTTCAACTAAAATCCACGCTTCGCAAATAAGTACAATATAATATTTTTATTTCAAAGAGTATATTATAAGATTTTTCTAAACTTTTAAACTTAGCTTTACGATCCCAAATAGGTGAAGGTGAAGAAACTGGCTGAAAACTATGGAGTTTAGTATAGTAATGATATGGATATCGAAATTCAAATTCATTCATTTGCCATTTTGTAGGGTGTACAAAGTATGATCTTAAATTATAATGTTCCATTTACATTCTACCATTACATATGCTGTGCAGGCGCAATGCTATTATTTTAACTAAATATATATTTTTAAAACTACATATAGGAACACGGTTTGTATATTATGATTGATTAATTGATGTCAAAGTTATACGTCAGTTCAAGAGATTAATTTAGCAATGTCAGATTAAACATGTAAGCATTGTAAATTGTAATTGATAATGTCCTTAATATTACATAATATTCATGGAGTTTTCAGCCTTTGATCAGAATAACGCGAAGCTGAATAATATATTTTACGTGTTCAACCAGTAACATAACATAGAATGGTAAATAACATAAAAGTTATTCATTTCGCCGTTCCGACGAACACGAACGATTGAACTAACAAAATCATAAGTAAATTGTTCGCGTCATTTATTATGTACCATCGCAGTTTCATAAAGTACAACGCTTAACTTCGTCCATTAGACGAACAAGGTTCAGCAGAGTGATTAAACTGTGCTTCCAGTATCATTCAATTAATAAGTGGACCCATTGAATCAATCACAGTGTTTTGCACGGCCAAGTTTTTATTGGGGCACGGTGTGGAAGGCGTGACTGGAACTTTTAGTCTAATAGAATTGAATTTTTATACTCTCTTTTTTGACAAATTAATGTAACTTTCAGTTTGCTAGCTGAATAGAAAGGTGGACTTGTTAACTGATTGAAATGTTTTGTTAATAAAAGTGTTATTAATTCTGTTTGGGTTGGCATTTTGTTTGGTGTATTATTAATGGTTGTTGACCGGATGAAAATAAATTGTGTTCGATTAATATTGACGGGGTTACGGCCTGTTCATGAAGCCTGTGTTGATTAAGTTCCCACTATGTGGATGCATACCAATAGATGTATGCCAAACCCGTCAAGAGTATATTAAAATACGTAAAAGTTTTTGTAATACTGTATATTATTTTTGTGTGTTTGAAAGGGATATTACTAAATAACTTCCGTCGTAATAAGCATTGCTTATACCATACAATGGTGTAAAGACTAAGCAGCCAGCAATATTGGTGATAAAATTAAGTATAGTTATGCGATGAGGGAGCTCTTTGAAATGAAATTATATATATTTTGCAATTATGCTTCTCTAATCAATTTTTCAGGTAATTTTTTATATACTTAATGGTGCCGACGTTTCTTATGACTACCTCTAAGAAGAAACGCCGAAACAAACTCCATGGTCAAGGTCTATTTAAAAATCCAGACAAAATCTCGTAGTTTTATGTGAGAATAATGTAAGGTATTGTCAAATATTGTAATGTAGGTATAACATAGCTGTTTCAGCTGACTGAGTCCGATGGATGGCAAGCATGCATCAGTCATCGACCTTATTTTGGGGAACTCAACGACCTGATACACAATAGTAGGTACTCATCAATCATCAGGACCATAAATAATGTAATTAATGGAATCGGGCGTTACTTTGCGGAAATCCATGATAAACACGTGTCGAGGATCGGTTTGGTTGCAGGTTACATTATTTCTATCACACCTTCTGCATGTGCATATATTTGCGGGCGGGAGTGCGGTGCTGTGCATGCACCCAAACTTGCAGTAGTTTAGCGGAATTAAAACTAAATATTCTAGTTATATATCTTATACATAAAAGTAGGCATGAACGGCTCAAACTTCTTCCTATGCACCCGTAATATATTTAAACACAAACATCCTACGTCGTTCCGTATCTGTCACTTCTTTATTCATACAACTGCGCGCAGCGCCCGCCCGCTAGTATTGTGTCCTACACTAGTTTGGAGCGTGACTTCCACGACTCTGTGTGCTCTGTCCAACTTTGTGTTACAATGAACAATCAGACGGTCACAACTTTAACAAAAGGCGAGCTGTGTCAAAATAAATATAGTTCTGTTGGACTTTATTTATTCATATTTTGTATTTTAATTTTAAATAAAATACCTATTATTTCGGCACCGTCATTTATTTTTATCTTTCTCGAACCCACAACCCATAGCACAGAAAGCAATTCTCGTAGCTACTGCACCCATCCGAGTTATATTAATTCGACTGGATCCCGGATATCACCTAGAGGAACAAAGAGAAAACGCCGTGTGCCGATCCATTGTGTTATCGTGCCGTACTTTAAGATTTATTGAAGCAAACGAGTGGGACGGTACCGCTCGGTACCACTATTTATGTAATTATCGTATCTTTTGTCTATCTCAACGGTCCAGTAGTCGCAAGCGCGACTGCTGATGCGAACGTCCTGGATTCGATTCCAAGCTTAGACATAGTGTTATTAGGTTTTTCTGTTTGGAAATACTCAGAAGCAGCATGGAGTTTAGAGTTGCGTCTGGTAGATGATAAAAAGGCTCACTACATATTACTTGCGACATGTAGGTATACAACAGTACACTGCCTTGCTTTCGAGTGATATAGGCGTAATAAATATATCCTATCTTCTAACAAACATTCCGAATATTCAAATGTAAAATTTTACCTTCCATAAAAATGCACATTACCGCGCGAACACCGACTGAACGTAATCGCACCAGTTACATCCAGGGAAGAGCTCCCACAAATCGTCCTAGCTCACGTGCTAGATAGTGTTGCGCCCGCGCCTGGCCCAGCGCCAGCATCCGCATATCAACTATTTAAAATTCACCACCGATAACCGGTTCTCTTACCTCACGTTTATCGAAGACGTTTTTAACAACAAAGAAGATAGATGCAGAAGGTCCAGTTTAGTGTTATGTTAACCAACATTAGCCTACAAGTATATCTGATGTGTCACATTCATTCAGTCAATGCATAGACTTAGAATTTCGCTTACGCTAGTCAATGAACGGCCTCCGTGACTCAATGACAGTTCTCACCACGCGCAGTCACTCTGACGATTAGTCTTATCCTTTGTTGTCGCGTAGTACAAATCAGATGTCAGTTACCTGATAGAATCTACTACTACCTTTTCCTTAATAGAAAATATAAGTTTACTCCAGCTTGTTATTGTGCATAAACAATAGCATGTAAAATGATCGCTGAACGCAAAAAACATGTCGCTAAAGCGAATACTATTTACGACAGTGGCTTAAACTACTTATTTTCATCTTAGCAATAATTATTCATGTTCCTTATCACGCGTTGTTAGTGGAGAGCCTTCTATATTGATTTATTTTGTTACGTTATTACAACATACTGTGAAATATCAGAATATTATTATTATATTATTATATCAGAATATTTCCTTCATTACGAGTACAGGTCGAGTCAAATAAACGCTAAGCTTGAAGCTCCTTTAAGTTTTATCGTCGAGAATCAATCGTTTCTTTGAAATTTATTTTATCTGTAAACAACATCAAAGAATATCGTAGTTTGTATAACTCGCGGCATGTTTAACAAAGAATACTTATTTATGTCTAAAGCTGCAGCAATTTATGTTTATTTTACATTGATTCATACAACTGTCGTTATGACTGTGAAACTACGTAAGTTTGTGAGAATAAATTATATTTTCTTACTGAAGGCATGACTTAGGTCTATTGACTGCTAAGCGTGAAGTCCTGGGGGCAATGTTCGTAAAGTCTTACTCGTTTCTTTTGTATGGATATTTGGCGTAGCAGCCTGGAGTTGGGAATTGCGCCCGGTAGATGGCAATAGGCTCGCCCCTATTACATCCGACTCTATAACTGGATCGGAAAAATTTGGTTGTATGGTAACTAATGTTATGTTATGATAGGGAGTGACACTATCTTTGGGCTGAATCGTGGGCTTGATGACCCCAGTACATAATATGCCAACCGAAATACATCTAGCGGCAGACTGGCGGCAAGAACGAGTACCTACATGTTTTTGAGATAAACTTATGTAGTAGAGTGTCATGTTGTACAGTCTCGAACAAAAGACACGTATATAACTTAATATGTAATTATGATTGCCATATATTTCGTGCCGTTCATTTATAGCTTGCAGTCTATCTTTACCCAAACAGACCTCGTCGACTTTACGGTCGATCTTAAACGAGTTACTTTTTACTAAAATTCCCAGTAGTACGAAATGGTTTTACTTTTTTGTTCCGTACGTCGATTCGTTAATAATGACAAAGCAACAACGACAAATATTTCTAGACCGGAGCAGTGCACAGTGAGGATATTATTTATCTGTGGCAATAAAAACAAACTCCCTCACAACAGAATCTTCAGCAAAGTTGATCACTCGTTATTTCAGTGACAAATATTTTCAGCCTTAACAGCTTCGTTTGCCGAGAATCACATGCGAGGCTACCGAATGTTCAATAAGGTTCTTGGTTCGACTCCCGGGTTGGGTTGGTTGTAAGTTTTTGTAGTAAGTTTGTATCCAGTAGTTAAATGCAGACCGTTTTTATTATTGAAAATTTGACTTAAGTAATAAGTAAATTAATGTTATAACTGCTTGATACAAGACACCATCTCGTTAGTTTTTTTATTTTTATTTATGTAAAATATTAATGTATGCAAAATATGATATACTCTGAAAGGTAAATGAAAAATACCGTCATTCAGCCGTATATGTAAAGTAATGTATTCAGACCGCAACGTGCGTACAAAACAGAATTATTCAAGTAAAGGGTTAACACCCACGTTACTGAACCGATTTTAAAAATCTTTCAGTGAATGGAAGTTAAAATAATAAAGCTTATGAAATGTGGGTTTATAACAGTACATTCTGCCTAACCCTTCGGGCAATACAAGCGTGATGCCATGTGATGTACAGAACATTTTATATTAATATCTGAACTGATCAAGACGATATAAATGAATGCTTAGCGTCAATTGTTCAGTGGTTAGATAACAATAACCTTAAAATAAACTTGACGAAAACCGTAATTATGCACTTTAGCCAGAGACCTCGGTCACATAACCTTAACGTTAGTTACAATAATAAGTCCATACACGAGGTAGACACCGCAAAATTTTTAGGACTAACCATTGATAAGCAGCTTCACTGGAAAGCACACATTGAAGAACTATGCAAAAAAATTTATAGCTCAGCTTATGCTCTACTTAAAATAGTACCTATTTCCAGTATTGATACTGCGATTACTGCCTACCACGGCATAGTAGCGTCGGTATTAAGATACGGGATCATCTTTTGGGGAAACTCCACCAACAAAAATATGGCATTTAAAGCACAGAAGCGCTGTATTCGTGCCATATTTGGTCTCAAAACCATAGACAGCTGCAGACCTTATTTTATCAGACACAGAATCCTGACACTTCCTTCCATATATATCCTTGAGGTGGCCTTATTTGTTCACAGCAATCCTACTTACTTTCAGCGCCTCTCAGATGTAGTGAAGCGTAATAGGCGATACAATAATAATAATAAATTGTGTGTTAACAAGTCAAAAACGGGTCTAATGGATAAAAGTCTCTTAAGTTTGGCACCAAAAATTTATAATAAAGTCCCGGATGAATACAAGACCTGCCATAAAACATTATTTAAAACTAAAATGAGTAACCTCTTGGCCAGCAAGTGTTACTATAGTATTGAAAAATTTCTTGAAGACAGTTTGACATGATTTTATATACCAACTTTTATTATATTATATTTTATTTTGTATTTGTTTTTTCAATTAGTTTTTGTTTATTATAGTTTCTTAATCCAATTAAATGATTTATGATAATTAATGTAATGAATTAGACAAATAATTAATTTAAGTTTACTAGTGGACTGTGCTGTGTTCTGTTCATATGCCTCAATTGGTAGATTTTGGTGAAACACATTTTATTTAAGACCTTATTTAACTACCCAAAATGTAATGAACAAATAAATGATTTATGATTTATGATTTATGAAAAATAGGAGAAAATCCATTTTTAGTTTTTATTTGGGACACAGAGCACAGACATTGTTGTCACATGCGCACATATCGGGACTGATTGCAAACTATCTAGACGGCTAATGAGACAAAATTGTGGCACTAGTAGATTGTAAATAGTGAGATTTGTTTATGTTTGTGAACCAAGTTTACCACACTGTTTGATGATGTGTTGAGCGCTCATATTTTACAGAAAATACGTTTAAAGCGCTACAACCATGTAAATACTTACGAAAATATGAGAACATTGTGTGTTTAGACTCGCGCTTATTTTTCATGAAAGCAAATAAAAGTAAACGAGCCTTTCTAACTGTGTAGTTACTTGGTCGTCTGCCGCTAAATTGGATGCTTTATATTGTATGCCATTTATTATGAATAGGTTTATTTTTAAAATGAAATCTTTATTTAGGCATCTGTATTCTTCGAAAATGCTTGTGAATTGACATGAATTGAGACTGCAATAATAGATTTTTTTTTTATATATATAACTTTCGTAAAAGACGAGGATTCCAAGATCAGGTGACATGTGTGGCTACCAGCATGGCCCAAAGCAGATAGTTTTAACAGAATAGAGCAAATAACGTAATAGAAAACGATAATTATTATTCATAACGAACTCAATAAATACCTTACTTAGGTAAGGTATAATTAAGGTACGCTAATCTATAATAAAGTTAATTACAAAAGTAATAAAAACATCTTCACGAAACATAAATATCTTATAAAACTTAGTATAATATCCACATTTTTCTGTATGAGGCAAAGAGTTTGGATTTGATAAAAAACAGGTTATTCATCTAAATTCATATTGTTATTGTTTTCATAGGCGTATAGATGTGAATAAATTTGATCCTCAGCATCGAGGGACCGATTTACTTATATGACAAATGAAAAAAAATTTCAAAGCAATCTCGAAGGATCTTTCGATTTCTAAGAAATAGCTCAACAAAATGATAAGTCGATGGATATCTTTCTATCTCAACGAGCACTTGATATGAGACCTAAAACAACTCACAGATTCAATGACCCGTCTAGTGTTGACATAGTGCTCTATCTTCATTTTCACAACCGACCGCATATCGGCCATATTATCTGTATCCATAATTCATATAAAAACACTCTGAAAGGCCGTACTAGCGTGCCCAACCTTTATCTATAACTTCAGCGATAAATGGCCATATTAGAATGTTACTGCGTGGCCACAGAGTTCCAGTTACACGAACTAATCGAACTTCGCATTACCACTGTAACCTCCGCGACGCATATAAAAGTATCCACACTCATACATTTTTATATATTCGTCTTAGGCGCAAGTCACGCCGTGTGACATATTAGTTCTACTACGTTTTCCCGAGGCCGCACCGCCGTTGTTAGGGAAGATGGCTGTGAGGTGTGTTACGGGCGGCCGCGGTGTACCTATTCAAATTGATTGTGGAGAAACAATGAAAGGGTGTGGCCGTAAAATACGCGGACATAATGGGTAAGACTTCAAACGTATTGTATGGCAGAGCCTGCTTACAAATACTTTATAATGATAAATGAGTCTATCGTAATTACAAATTTGAATGCGATAATACCTTTTTACTACGGATCGGGCTTGTAGCGCGGACTTGGACTAATCAGCTGAAGAAGAGAGGTTGGATGGATTGGACGTGGAAAGCGGAGGACCGAGTTATGTGGTGCAACCAGGGACAGGCATCCTATAGCGGACTGCGATTATAGCCAAAAATAGACTGCCATAGATGAGCAAATTATTTATTACTTGTTTGATCCGTGTTTTTTTTGTCTGTCATTGAAAAGAACAACATACATTATTTTGAAAATCGAACTGATACACTTCGATATTAGATGGCGATGGAAAACTTCATTATTTTTGTATAATAATAAATTCTTCTAATATTAATATATATTTCTGTCTTGGTCACAGTAATGGAAAACAGTGTGTTAATATCCGGTGTATCAATCAATTTCACACTCGAATGAAGGTCATTACATTGTGTGGATCACTTCATCCCTTGGTTAAGAATATATGATTGTAAAGTTATCCTGAAGTATTTATTTTAGTCTTGTATAACGATACAACAATCATATATTCTAAATTCAGTAAACAATTCTCTGAAACAACTCGCCCGATAACAATATTGTGATTCAGTTGCAAATTTAATAAAACTCTTGACGAACCGTTTCAAACATATCGAATCGTTTCATAACAAACTTTAGTTTTGGAGATATTCGCTGTTTTCGGTTCAACACTTGATTTGAGTGTAACAAGTGTTTGTTACGTTTGATTGAAATGTTTCACTTATCTGTGCTTTGATAAACGTTAGTTAAATATACAAATATTGACAGTGAACAAGTTACTGAGAGAATAAGATTGTGCATATTACTTACATGCATACGTATGTATATGCGCCTGTAACGGTTTTAATGTACGTTTGGTGTTATTTGAAACGTGTCCGACACTTTTGTAGTCAAATATAAAATATATAAATACCACAGTTTATATTTGTTGACATTTGCTTTTATACTTCTTTGTTACAAAGTAAATTTTCACCTGGCTTACGGTTCTCAACATTCGTATAACGTGCATCAGACGTTAAATTAAGAATACAACGTAATGCAACAAAATATGTATATGAACAACTTTTTTGTATTCGCTTTTCATTGTTGCTTTTTGAAGTTCCCCTTATAAAGCGATTGTAAAAATCCTTTACAAATATAATAATAAATCGCTTTGCTTCACACAAACCTAAGTAACCATTCCAATGTTTTTACTTCTGCGCTTAAATAACAGTGAATTATTTCATTTAGATTTTACAAATAACTAATAATGTAATAAAATATGTAAAAAAATAACTCTCAAATACTTAAAGAACATTTAAATTTAAATAATATTGATCGTATTTGTAAAGCACAAAATGATTATTTCGTTTATTTATAGTCTATTTTATTTAACCTACCGGCAAAATTGCGATCAAAAAAATCGTATGGGTAGGCATTTACGAAAAAAAAATCGTCGATATAAAAATACAGACTATTCAAAGAAAATAAATTCCATTCAGCTCTAAATGCCAAGAATTCTCGGCGCAGAGCAGCAAATACGTGAACATTTATATACCAGGAGCGGAGTTGGGAATAAAAACATTTTTAGTTTGTAGTTTCTGAGTCATAAGTAGCTTTAAGGCTACAATAGCGCAATTTTGGTAAACGATTATGTAATAAATTATATGAATCGTAGAACGAGACTCTTAATCGCCATACAAACCGGAATTTATTGTATATTTTATGTTTAGACTGTGATATAAATACATTTAAAGTTAAATTTCTTTCAATATACAATATCTACGGCGTATGTTTAACATAGTTATACGTTCATAAATGTAAACATCTTGTACAGTCCCAAGCGCGTAGTATTTCGTGGAAGCGCTACGCCGCTACGTCGCTACGTAACTGCTACGAGGTGCTACGGTATTCATATTCGCAATGATACATGGCGGTTGTTTCAACATTTGTTTGCATAATAGTGCATAGTCACGCAATGAAGCGAATTTGCTTATATACAATTTTTCAGTTATGTGAAAATAAATCTGAAGGTCTGGTATAATTTTTGGAGTTCGGAAAAGAATCCGTGTAGGTATCTGAATTGTAACTATGACAAATTTGTACAGTATCTACAGGGGTATATCTATCTAAGGTTCATTTTTAAATATTTCGTCAAAATCATTCAAAAATCTTCACAAATAAGAATCCACATTGCTGTAATTTCATCATATGAACCAGAAATACTTTTAAATATGTGGATAGATTTTGAATGAAACCTGAGAAAGCTTTTAGATATCACCAAGACCTATATATTTGTATGGTGAAACTGCATACTTATAATATGTATGTCGCGTAAAAGTGTTACATGATAATAATAAACATTTTGTTACGAAGTTCCACAAACTAAACTTTAACACACAACCAGCATTTAAAACTGTGTCTCAAATTAGATTTACTTTTCTTGGCGAGCACACTTGTGACAATCAAACCGTTGTCTCTGTGGGCCGTGATGTCATTCCGCTGTCTCAAACGAGGTCAAGTTTTACTACATACCTAGGTGTATGTCAGCTCGCAAATTGGACAACTAGCTGATACATACTTTATGTTGGATTGTAAAATACGTGGCAAAGACTTAATGCCGATCAGGACAGAAATGTGCTATGATTTGGCTCATACAAGTCTAAAACCCTTAAAAAATAATGCAGACAGGAACAAAAAAGTTTAAACTGAAATTAAATTTGCAATACTGCACGTGTAATAGTAGTAATATTCCTAACTAGTAGACATTGGGACTGCTGAATAGTTAAAAACCTACCAATATTTATGTCTAACAAGTAGCACCCCCAAAATTCCCTTTATCAATTTAATAACGAAAATAAACCTCTTTGTGGACCAGCAAACGCTAAAATCTAAACAAGATTCTTCTAATCCAAACCAAAACACGCTCGCGTCCAAACTCCCCCGCAACATAACTATAGTAACAACTACAATGCCCCGGGCCCGCCCGTCTCATGTCACGAGTACATTATGCTGCCGCCGCGAATTTCAACAGCGACCAAGTGACGCCAGTGTGCTGCCCAGCTGTGTTTAGAAGTCTGAAGTTTTTGCATTGTAGAGTAGACGTCTCAACTAGAAAGTTGAAGGGTTCAATTTTAAAGCTGGATAGTGTATTATCACCACCGTTCACTCGGCAAGCTGGAAACTTAGTTGTCTTTTACATCCCTTACATAAAGAGTAGATAGTGTCTATATTATGCTGAGTAGATACGCCGTTACTTATTAGTTGTTGGTATAGAAAGTAATGCTTTCATTTTTTTTTTTATCTTAGCAGATACATATAATGTTTCAGCAGCTGTCAAAAAAATGCTCTCATAAATTCACAGTGTTAAAATAACGGTATTAGGCGAACACGTCAGTATTGGGCACTGTTCCAATTCCTTATTATATCTAAGAAGTTCCTAGATTATTTACGCATATTATGGCAGAAAACACATTGTTTTTGGCGTGTCATCAAAATCAAACTTCGAAAAGTACACAAAAACAAACACTAGCGTTATGTAAGTGAGAGGCAGTTGTAGTAATCTTCCTTAATCTACAGTTTAATATTAAGGTTATCAGGAGAAAACCTTCAATTGTTTGGAATCAGTATTAGATATCACAAGAATTATTTCTGTTAATACGGCTCCATATTACCTATGCTATCGCTTTTATTATCTCTTGTATCGCAGTTGAGAATTATCTCCCAGAAAAACCATATTTTCGCGTCGGATCGAATTCCTTATTGGAAGCCGAGCCAATGTGACCAATAAATGCTAAACAAGATTCAATATAAAACGACAGAGACAACACGTTCCACATAATTCAATTCCCAACAAGGGCGCATTGATCAAGTGACCAAACAAATGGAACAAAACCAACGCCGTCGGAATTCTATACGCACCAAACATTCTCGGCGGGATCCAATCTGATAAAAATATATTTTATATTTACAGCTCCGCGTGATTTGTTTTACGGGAGCGAAGCGAACGGAGCGAGCGGAGCGTAAACAAATGTATGACACGCTACCGCGGTGAAGCGTCTTGACAAAAATATTTTTGATTTTAGTGAACGTATTTCATTTCGTACTAATATAGAATCGAATCGAATATGGAATCATTTTTCAGTTATGCAAAATTATTCTTGGAATTCATCAGGTATAATTGAAATGAAAAGAAAATATAGCGAGATTTGGCTAAAAAAAAAAAAAACTCCTTATTTTATGCATCACGCTATTTATTTGTTTTTTTTTTTGTTGCTCTGTAGATAGCCTTACCCTAAATATATGAACGACGACAATAACTTTCTGCCACGGCTCGAGAGATGTTCATGGGCACACGGCATTCATAGAGAAAGAACAACATGCTACATTTAATCACAAACAACTATCATTCAGTTCTACTGGTAATAATGAATTATCATTAGATAATTCCTTATCAAGCGTAACTTCATAATAGTAAAAGTATTTTCCGAAAAAATAAACAACGCACCAATACTGAAAGCAGCAAAAATATTTACACACTCTGTTTTGTGCACATACTTACTGAACTTTTCTCTCAGTTGGGAGAGACCTCCCAACTTGCGAAGTATAATATCAGTGAATACCCTCAATATTTTTCTTAAACCCTCAAATCATTCAAGTCCAGAACATTGGGGGCGAGCAAAATGCAAAACAACAATCCTTGCTTTTTCCCTATTCACTCAAAAGCTACGGGATGTTTTTATGGTATCACTGTTACTTTGGGAACCCTAACTGGGTGCCAGCGATCTCTATGGAAGTGATTTAAAAGGGCGTGGACACAGATTAATAAGCTAATAAAATGACAACTGCCTCAGTAGTATAGCGGTCGGAACCGCTGAGCATAAATTCTTGTGTTCGATCCTTACAAAGTATTACAGCCAGCAATTTTACATCTAATTTTGTAAGCCATTAAAATACAAGTTTAATGATAATATGCACGGTGCACGATGCTCTCAATTTTTTCTTTACGCCGCGTATTTATCTTTACAATCATGATGCCTTCCGACGCACAAATTCGTACGCCCTGGCATTTTGTAGAAAAATATTCATACAAATATTCCATTTACTTTCTACTACGTGACACCATCGGTCTATAGAAGATATGATTTGAAGGGGGATAGAACAGTAAACAGCCTCGCCTCGCGAGGGTGCGTGAGCGACGCCAGGGTCAACGTTAATTGATTAAACAATCTTTTTTAAGCAATCTGTGGGATTTTTGGAAGCAAGTAATGGGTTCCAGAGCGGATTAATATAAGAAAAACCTTACATGATTTAAGAATACGTATAAAAAGTGGCGCGAGAAATTGAGATATAAAGTTGAATAAAACACGTCACGCCTGTATTCACAGAAGCGGACAACATTTTCGAAATAAGCCTGATAAAAGGCTCATGATCAATCAAATCAGATCTAATCATTGTACAAAAACCATACTGTGGTGTTCCTAGTGGATGGAAGGCAGAAAACCCGGTCGCTATCACCCGGGTAGAGAATAAATATAACAGGGAAAACAAGAACATTTTGCGAGCGGAGGGCAGTTCGTGTTATAATAATGTTATTAATGAATATGTCATTAACAGGATCATGTGCCGTATCACTTCAGTAATGAGATAAATATCATTCCGTTTTGTGTTATATTCTGACGTCACAAAGGATTATTTCGATCGGAAGGTTTATTTGATCTGGTCATGAGTTGTCATGACAATGAGTTAGCGAATTCTGCTTTTTCATACTTACGTTATAGTTTAACAAAATTTGATCTAAGCAACAAATTAGGGTGCGTACACATGTGGGAACGCGTTCCGAATAAACTTGCACAGCATCTCTTCATAGATGTATTTGCAACGTTAATTAAATCAGATCATTGCAATGCAGTGCTATTATCAGTGCACGATTGATTTATTGAGTTAATCTGGTATTATTCCACGGTCACTATGGCCGAACATTTTCCAGTAAACTTCATCAGTCTAGCCTTTCCCCAACGATGTTAATGTCAGCTTTCAGTCCAACGGAATGTAAAATGTTTTATTTATTAATCGACGAGGTTCATGAATATTTTCACACGATACACAAATACTTTAATTAAACTAAACATTATATTAATTACAACTACTGTTTGATGTTCAGCAGTTAGTATTGTTCGACAAAACAATAATATTATACAATCGGCACTAGCGTTGTTATTTAATTATAGCCCTTTGTGCGCGCTCCATTATCGACAAATAATATAATATGAACTACTTATTACTGAACCAAATTAACTGCGGACCGGCTGCTGGTGACACAACACTTCATTATATAATAGTTACTTAAATGTCACGCTTTTTTCTTGCAGTTTAGAGACTTGCAGACTTAGATTATTAACCATGAATTGACCCTGTGTTGAATTTAAGAAAAGGTTCAGTAAGAATTTGAGGGATGTTTTATTGACGATAACTCAGTATATCGGGTACATACTGGGCAGTCGGCCCGTTCAAAATTTGCTCACTTGCTAATTTTCACACCGCGGTACAAATAAGTCACATTTGTGAGAGCTCATATCGACACAAATGAAGATGAACGAGCGAGTGACCTTACATGATAAGTAGCTACTACCTCTAGGCT
Source organism: Shargacucullia verbasci (assembly GCA_947562105.1). NCBI lineage: Eukaryota > Metazoa > Arthropoda > Insecta > Lepidoptera > Noctuidae > Shargacucullia > Shargacucullia verbasci. Next base: position 12,299,188 of record OX387301.1, read on the forward strand.
TCTTAGTCCCTCCTACCCATGAACAATAAACACAATGTTCATTAATAAAGTTTTTAGACGTTTTGTGGTTAAATATCTCATTAATTCTTGAATTTATTTAGGCTGTGAAGTTTGACAATCAAAACTTTGGTGCTGAATTTTTGATTGTAAATTATAAGTTTGTTGGTTCTGAACTGTTTATGATTCAGCAAAACAATTCGTAATTAGAAAAGCCATCATATCTTCAAAACTTAATCATTTTTCAATCCCGCAAATCTCTTTAAATATTAGTTGATATTTAAAAAGGAAGACTTAATTTTTACCGGGCTTTTAGCGTACTCAACATTTTATACATGATTATTTTCTTTAAGAATGTAATATCTTACCTTGCTATGAAACTTATGTTATCTAACTAAAGTAACTTGCCAGTAGCACTGGAAACATGAAAAGATCATCCTCAAAGATAAAATAACTTCATCAAACTTCTGCGCTACTTACAGTACTATCGGAACACCTTGAAATCTTATTTAATACGAAACCTGTAAATAAGACAAGATTTAGTTCATCAAACTTCTGAACGCCTGGTACATTACTACTGCAACTCAGATTCAGCTCATGTAATATAGAATTCACCTTTGAGTATTAAGGCAAGATAAAATAACTTCATCGAACTTCCATACTCCTGGTACATTACTCGTGTTTGAGTTCCCGCTCAGCACAACATCGGTACATCGGTTATCGGCAAAGCGTTCCAACTTGTCTTATCGGAAGAACTTGGGACCCAATCGGTGCATATAATGGTTTCGCCTAAGTTCGGTATTGTTCGGAACTATTCGATTGCATATCAGACGCTACAACTTAGTGGAAGCACCGCGAGGAATTATTGAGTGGTACCCGCGTGCATCGTACATAGTGCGCTGTTCCTGAATATTTTATAGCAACTTTATTTGGATTACGACACTCCTGTGTCGTGTTTCTCTTCTGAGGAAAAATAAAATATTAAGTGTGTCAAGATCCATAAAAGAGTAACCATACATTTTGCTAGCGTTGTGCGATGTCCAAATATGTGGTAATTTTGTCGTGTCTGTCTCAATATTAACGTGAGTTAGCTTTTTGTCCACAACCGCAAATGTTAACGCATTCCATTCGATCCTCTCCTATAATATATCTTACTCCATATAAATAATATCCCCTATATTCCCCTTCCTTCGTCAATTCGTCATTGTTTGATATGGTTGTCATTTTGACGTATTGTCTACACTGACATCGCTATATCCCAAGAGACCGTTTCACAGGAGCCAGTCTCTAAAGCTGTCAATTTGTCTTATCTCACAGAGTCACTCACTGTGTAATATTTTTGTTATTCGTAATGATAAGACTTCTAGATAAAATTAGATGGACTATTTAATACCTTTCGATAGACGGCGCCAAATCTCTTGAGAAAGATGTTTAGAAAATATGATCTATAAGTTAGTGTAGCGATGAGAAAAGGTTAACTAACGGTGGTTTTGATTTTACTTTAATAAACAGGCAAACATGAAAGTTTTATATTTTCTGCGCACAACACAAAAAATGATAAAAAAAAGAAGCAAGCTTTTGATAAGAGCTAATAGTGTCACAAGACCTAGATGACTGCCGACGCGCTATATCTGTCCAACACGTAATACACGACAAACATGTGACTGTGGCTGTCGCCGGAAAACATAGCAACAGTACATAAAACCAAACGGTACAGAAGGCTCACTCACAGGAATGTGTGTGAAGTAACTGGAACATTAATTACTTATTACGATATAATATATGTAACCTTGAACTGCCGTCTAAAATTGTAGGATATTAACATAGGTCTTTGTCTGCACTTTATGTATGCATACAATGCCTCGTATCAGTTGAAGATGTAAACATAAAATAATATGACTACATATAACATGCCTGTGACAGTAATTGTAAAAAGAACTAAATGTCCGGTACCAACCCGTCAATATTGTGATGATTTCAAGCCTTTCATTTTCTGAGAACGCTTATAAAGGAAATACTTTGTGTATATGTGTAAGTGTAAAGACGTGAATGATGTAGAGTGGACCTTCTGAACCTTTGAACGTACGGAACATTGGGCTATATTTGTCACCGGGTATGGAGCACGTGAAACATGAGATGCCCAGTGTGACTAACTTAAACCTTGGGCTTTGTTTGTGTGACAGAGCGAGATTTTCAAGAGAACTGAGACTTTTAGAGTGTGCGCTCACTATAGTCAAAAGTTCAAGACTGTAGTTAGTCCGACTAGTCTTACAAAAACAAGTCTGTCTAATAGACGCAAGTTCTCTATAGAGGATTTCAAGAAGAAACAAAGAGAAACAAACAAGAAGAGAAGTTTTTAGATTTGAGAAAATCTGTTTTTTTTTATACATACTATTAATGTAATTAGTAAAATAACATTTAGAACATACAATTTTATTATACACTGTGTCTTATTAAAAGATGTTAGAAAAGGCTGTGCGTTACTATTGTTGTTCTCAAAAAAAGAGTTATTCTAATGTCTGATATAAATAAAATAAAGTTCATTCTGAAATCTCTTTCCCTGTTCGCAAAGCCGGATAATCTGACGGTTCGGATTTAAGTAAATATCGCTCCATCACAAAGTTTTATGGTAGGAGAACCCTTTCTTAGGGGAGAATTGTTATATTATGATGGTAAAAAATACTAACGCGATTGCTTTATTTGTGGGTTTGGTATGTGTTCAGACAACTAACAGAGCCAGTCCATTCACCCAGTCTAACTTTATCATCTAACTAGCCTATTCCCCAATCATGTTGGGTCAACCCCAATTTAAACAGATAAAGTTAAATTTTTGCTAAAAGCTAAATTCGAATACTTTACTCGAAGCGAAAATTAACTGACCTCCACACCTGCTGGGAGGTACCGACACATCGCAGTTAGATTCAATCTTATTTCAGAATAATATTAATTTATTAACCAAATTCAAACCCATAGTATATATAACACTGAATGTCTCCTAATGAAAAGTTCCGAAAATCGGCCTAAGCGTACTATTCGCTTTATTTCATTAGTACACACAGTTCCAATAGCTGCGGCGATATGGATTCAGGGAAATACCAAATATGAGACGAAACGCATAAATATCGGAGTGCGGAAGTTATCCCGCATATTACTGAGGGACTCACTCTAAACGCTGCAATATGGACGGTTATCGTAGAGTACCGGTCGAACCTTACTGCCATGCCATGGCAGTGTGAAAGTGGGCTTTTATGGTATTGGCGAAAAATTTTTACCTTTTAAACGAACGGTTTACCAAATAATGATGTCAGGATAGACAGATTTGCATCCAAGCTGAAGGTCTATACTATAAAAAAGACAATATCTATACTAATATTATAAAGAGGAAAGATTTGATTGTTTATTTGTTTGCATTGAATAGGCTCCGAAACTACTAGACCAATTTGAAAAATTCTATCACTGTTGGGACATTATCTTCGAGTGAAATAGGATATATTAAATTTTCAAAAAAATTGGGATCCTTACTAAAACTCCAATAACCCAAGGTAACCCAAGGTGTAAAAAACTGACCTAAAAAATTCCTTACATCGCGTGAGCTGCTAAAACTATTGATAATAGAACAAAATAATGCACTACGACTTTGCTGAACACATAATTATTTACAAAAAGTGTCGCGACAGCATCTGTCTAACTATTATGGTTATGTCACAATAAGTGTTCTTTTATTTTAAAATTTTATTGAAATGCCGCCGCTAGATAAGGCTCTTTATTTGTACCTTGGTATTAATCCTTATCAAAATAACTTTCTATTTTCATATTCAAGACTGCTTCAATACCTTTATATAACTTTTTGAATTATTTAATTCGGACATTCCATTCGAAAGATATCACGAGTTCAAAAATGTAAGTATTAGAAAAAAGTCGCGTGGTCTCCGCTCACTCCGATCGGCTAACTACTGGTCACTGGGGTACGGGAGGGGAATCAATGTTATAGCACAGCTACTATTTATCCCGGAAAAATGTACGGGTTCATAAACCACGCGGGCGAAGCCGCGGGCGGAAGCTAGTCTGTCATATTAAAAAAATAACCAATCTATGTTGTAATGCTATTTATTGCGCGCTTGTATTGCGTAGAGTTACACCATGTAGCCAATATTTCGTTGTAACCGTTATTAAGTCTCATTTTATAGGGGACGAATCTATTGCAATCCACTGGACACAATTCCAAACTCCGGTCTGCTGCTAAGAATTTCCATAAAGAAAGTCAATAACATATTCAATACATGTCACCATTTGCCAAGTAGACCATGTTCCAGGAAGTAGAATGCCGGACAAGAATGTAACGACACGTGTTCACACATTGAATGCGATGCAACAGATTCAACGAGCAATATTTCTGAAGAACGCCGCGTTGTGTTATGGATAGTACACATACTTACAGTGAGACGCAGCAGAAGTCACGTTTTTATCCACTTTTGAAATGTCCTGTGTGAAGTGACGTTAAAGAATATGTCAGTAGGTATTTCTTGAACGCCACAAAATTGTTGTAAGTAACAGTAGGTATTATATTAATTAATTGCGTGATTCTGTTGGAATGTCCGCGCAGTTATTGAGCATTTAAAAAAAATAAAAAAACAATATCACTTGACTCGATCTCAGGCCACGCTCAGCAACCACGCTTGCGACCACTCCACCACCGAGGCAGTCGGTTCTTGCTTTTATATACATACATATCCACCCTGAGGAGACGCCAGTCCATGTTACATTAAGTGGCAGTGTCAGTGGCATTCCTTAACCGTTCCACCAGCCTGGTAACTTCACCAAGTAATGGCATTAGCCGGAGCTCTGTGGAGGAACTTCGCTCGCTCTGTTTCTTGCAACGCTAAGGAATTCAATTTGAGACTCCCAACTTTACGACGCAAAGGGTTTTTGTTAGTACGTCTTTAGAGTTGATCTTGAGTCGGAGTGAAAGTGATGCCGCTTTTTAGTTTAGAAAATAGTAGTCGTAGTCTTAAATAATAGTTGTATTGTAGGCTCTTGTTTCTATTGTATCATATATTAAATCAAATTATGATAGTTAAACTAAAGTTAGAAAAAAAAGCTGCCTAGTAAGATAAATGAAAAGAATGTATATTGTACTTACAGTAGTAAGGGTTTGATTAACAACCAAAAGGTCATGATCCTATTCAATTATAATAAGCAAATATTTAGCTTATCTTAACTTATATTTGAGTTCTCATTTTCTTAGAACGTATGATAACTCAAATACTAGTTAAAAACGTAATGATAATTATTGATAATAACTAATTGAAAAGACATTTTCAATTTAATTTCAAAGCAACTTTCCAATCAACGACTGGAACATCCTCACGTGGTTATCTCATCATTGTAAAAACAACTCCGCTACGATACGACTCGAAACACTCTGAAAACTTATCTAGAGCTTAACATTTCTCATTCTATGTTCGCAACTCTTTGCCCAGCTTCATCAAACTCCGGCGTGACTTCGATGCAAGATACGTGTTCGTAATTCAGTGTGAAATTGTGTTACTGCATATCCATTGCCTGCTAGTGCGGGCCACTCGGTGACTTGTCCCGGCCGCCATAATCGAATTGTCCCTGCACCGCGCACCAGACACCAATCTATGTTTGTTCACTCACTTGACACGACTGTACTACATGCAAAGTATTTTATTGCTCACACGCGTTACATTGCCGGCTATGTTTGCATTCATTTGAAATTATATGATTCCGCTGCGTGATGGATGACGAATTTGGCATCCGGTAGTTTAGTACTGTCGGGTGGAAAGTGTAATCGAATAGAAATGTGCAACGTACAAACGCAACTGTTTGCGAGCCACATTCGAATTAAAATAATAATCCAGTTTGCACGCGAGTGTCCGTTCGCGCATAAATTGTTCAAACATCAGAAACAAGTGTATTTAGTTCGCGCGGATTGTTTTGAATAGTTACGTTAAATGTATTGTTTGGCATTTCACCTAGTTTTATTATTCTCAGGTTTTTCATTTACCGGTGGACATAAGTTCAACTTTTATTTAGAGTAACAATTGTTAGTTAGTACTAAATATTTTATTTCAAACTGCGTCGCGTGGTTTCTCCTTGACAAGCAAATACTACAGTTAAATACCGATACTTCCTTTTTATTTATTATTTTTTAGGTATTCGAAATCATTAATAATTATTTTAGTCGATTGGTATTATTTATGCTATGACATTCCATATGAAAAATATACCTTATAAATTAAAGTTGAAGTGAGACTGCTGAGCGTGACGTCCTCGGTTCGATTCCCAGGTAGTGCAGTGTTACTGGCTTTTTCTGCATTTCTGCATTCTCATTAACAGCACGGAGTTTAAAACTGTGCCTGACAGTAAGCAATAGGTTCGTCCCCTATTACATGGGCTCAATAACGACATCGGCGAAATGTGGGGTTACAAAAGCTCATGTCTGCCTAACCCTCCAGGGAATACAGGCGTGATACTATGTTATAAATTTAAAAACGTACCAGGCCATTTGACATCGGGTCAGATAATTAAATTATGAAGTCAATATGTCACGTCCATTACATTACATTAATGTTAACCATCACGAGCGGTGTCAAGTGAGCTGTCAAACTCATGTCAATTCCTATCATTATCACGTGCAATTGGTTTTGACACGCTCGATGTAACTCTGTGTGAAACTCGTCATACATTATTTTAATTGGTGACGAAATTGATTACGGGTAAATTATTTATTAATGTTTCACTGTTTTAGTGTTGATTATGTTTTATATATGTGTACATATTATATGCATTACAAAATCTAGCTCAAGTTCTAAATTTAAGGAAGTGATGTAGTTATCAGAATAGTATAGAACAGAATTGTTTTTATTTCTAAGTATTTTGTTGATAGTTGATTTTCAAAAATAAATACTATAGGCTGATCAAATAGGCTTAGTACTTTTTTTTATAAAAACTTTGCCCCACATTGATTTCTCCTGTGTCGTGGGTACAGTTTTCAAACATACATTTCACATGCACACACAACCAAACCCGAAACAACTACATATCTGTAGATCATACAAATATTTGTTCCGTGCGGGGATCGAACCCGCAACACATAGCGCAGAAAGCTAATCGCCTAGCCACTGCGCCAACCGTGTCATCATCGACTTACTAATACTTTAGTGAATATAGCATCGGATGTTGTAATTCCTTTTAAAGAGTATACAGTTTACTATGTAAAGTCTCAAACTTAACAATATTCTTCACTCGTACATAATATTTCGTATCTTACAAACTAAAACAATAGCGGAGATACCTGCAAGTTCCCGGCGGCGGCGTGCCGCCTTGCGACACACTGACAGATAGTGCAGCGCTGTAAAACTTGCGCGATAAGTGTCTGACACATGGTACAGTCACTGACGGCGCGGGCGAGTTGCTCTGCGCGCGACGTTTATAGCGTCGTCTTTGTGGGCCGTATAACTGTCACGTGTGTCACGCAAAAAGTTTTACAATGGGATTGTTTTGTTTTTTTACTTTGAAAGTTGTTTATTGGGTCTCAATTTCAGCCTCGTGGGAACTGTTTAAAAGGTTAACCTATTTCATCAACGAAAGTATAAATCATGGCACGATATTCGCAGAAAAATTTTGCGCGTAACTAAAAATATCCTGTAGTGGAAAGCAAGTAAATTTTTCTAACCATATAGTTATGTTATAAGTCTAGTGAGGTGGAAACCTCAATAAAGCGGCATGCCAAAGCTACGTCTTATCTGACAACGTTAAACTGGAAGTTTATTACTGAGACAGCATTTCGTTTTATTACACAAAACATAGAATACCGAACGCTCTGCCGTACATAATTACACAAATAACTTTAAAATCACGTTCCCAACCTAAAAATAAACGGCTTACCCAGATAAGGGTAACATTTCCATTCAAGTAACATTATAAACAAAAGCGTTCGAAACATTTCCTCTTCGTGACCCCGACACGCGACACTCGGCTTGTCGCACGTCGTAAACTTCGTTCAGATAACGTGAAGATTTTAATTAAGTGTAATGTTGTGAGACACTCACTTGTGACGCCGATTGTACTTTGTGTTGTTTGTTTGTTTTCAATGAGCGAGATTTGCATCGTACCAAACATTAAAATCTGTTACATACAATACGTATGATAATAATAGACTTGGATGTATTTAATGTAAGTTTTGCAAGGCATATTACTTTGGCAGAATAAACTTTGTAATATTATTATAATTGTTTACATATAATATTTGAGTTCAATTCTCACATGCAACAATATTTGTATGGCCTACAAATATTTTTCCCGGGTCTGGGTCGTGAGGTATACGTGAATATTTGTGTTTGTAAACGCATCCACGATACAGTAGAGACGTCACATTTGGTATTAGCCTAAATAAAATAAAACTAACATTAATCTTGAATTCAACCTGGAGTGTAAGTGAAAAATGTTTTTGTAGTAAACAAAAACATAATTAACATATCAGCTTAAACAAATAGCGAAATGAGTAAACATTATAGAAAGTTACACGTACATCGTGTACTATAAATTAAAAGGAGACAAAACATTCCTTGGGACGGCAGTCGGCAACTAATCATAACTCCGCAGCGCTGCATCGCTGCAACAATACGAAGATAGCTGAGATCAGCTTATTCGTTGCAGAAGCTACGCCGCTGTCGGCAACGCTTTAAAGGTACGTGTACACTGGTAAATTTTTCCATCAAACATCGAGGAAATCGTTACTGTTCTGAAAAACCAGTGGGTATTTTTTTAAGGTATTCAAGTTTGATTATTCATAGCAAAATTATATAGGATATTTTCATCGTGATAGATTAATATGAATAAACGACGTAGTTGTCAAGTTTTTCATTTATGAATAGAATTATATTTTAGAAGGAAATTTGAAATAAAATAAAAGTTTGTTTTGTTAATTGTTCATGCTCTTTGATAAGAAATCATATTGCAAGTATCGATAAATACGAAATGAATGAATTATAAATAAGAATATAAAAAGATTTCGCCATAAAACATAAACCGTACAAACAATTGGTCAAAGCTGACTAGTGGGCGTGGAGCTTAACTACAAACAAACATGTTTGGTGTTTTAATAAATCCGTTGAACACTCGCAAGTTCGGTTCTTAGTGAGATTTACTTGCGCTGACGCTACGTGCCGACTATAGCTGCTGACGCTACCATCTCCGAAGTTTGCTCTTTGTGTCCGAGCATTATTTATTAGCGTCTGGTTTTGTGAACGATACCACACATTGAACCGGACATAATACTTGACAGTGTTTGTTAGAACTTTTATAAAACAGAAATATCTCAATAAATATACCAAAGACGTAAAAATGAAAATATATTGTAGGAACTGACTCGACTCGACTCGACTGCCATGGGTTTAAAAGCAGTCATGATTTTATAGTGTCAATGACTATACTAGTCACTATACTACTATTAATAAAGCCTCTGGTTACAGTGATACTCATCTACCTGAGTTTTGCCGACTTCTTGGGTTCGGCTTCTAGTCTAAGCAGATGCGAGTGTTATATCAGTATTTTACACGAAGCGACTGCTATCTGACCTCCGCCATCAAATTACTGAGAGGGTCTCAAACTGAACACTAAAATAATAAAACACAATGTATGCCTATGTATATAATGTAATTAATGGAGAATAATGAGTCGGACCGTCGCAACTCCGGGACCGGTAACCGAAAAAGTATTAGAATATTGAAAAATAATTAAACAAAAAGACAGCCTCAATAGTCTAGTAGTTGTATACGTGACCGCTAAGCGTGAGATCTTGGGTTATAATAACGGACAACGGCATTGGGGCAATGTGGGTATATAATAGTACACCTCTGCCTGGTCCTTTAGGAAATACAAGCATGTTGTGTTACGCTGTATTTTGTTGTTATGAAACAAAAAAAAAATACATAGAATAATAAGTTTATTAACTTATTATCCTAGGTATGCATCCTAGGTAGTATCGTTAGAATTCAATACTTTTTGGGTAGTCAGTAACGACATATTAGTATACATAATTTCATACACAAAAATAATCCAAAACGCAGCTGTGGTCGGACGTGCCCATATCAAATACAAACGAATCCTTCGGGACGCCTATTAGACGTAGTGCTCGTAGCACGTAGCCCGTAGCGGACACGTAGCCCGTAGCTGCGGCTGACAGTAGCGAGCTACGCACAATAAGCGTTACGTTATTTACTGCATATTGTATGAGCGTCGCTTACATGTTCCGAGCCTGACACATTCAACATCATACTTTTCTTGTTTACCTTTTTATACGATGGTTTCTTTCGTTCTCCGTACCCCTGTTAGTTGTAAAAACCAAAATTTTTAGATGTACTAGAAAATTATTTGAACTACTTTAATTATTAATAAATTATTATGTTATGATATTTTAGTTCCATTGACACAGTTTTGTTCAGCATTGTACACGTTTTTTATAGAATTTGTGTCAAAAAGTCAATTCAGCTAACTTTTCTACCGATACGAACTGTAGATCGTTATGAAAAATATATGAAATATACCTATATGGAAAAGAATCTTGTGGCATAGTCAGTAATTTTGTAATTAACAAATATTAATTCTGATTTCAACTTATCTATACATATAAATAAAATTGGAGTGTCTGTTTGTAATATTGAAATAACCGTTTTTTACTACATGCATATGAACATATACGGCATACACCAAAATAACATTTTTTACAATTTTTGTCTGTCTGTCTGTCTGTCTGTTTGTATAGGCTAATCTCTGAAATGGCTGGACCGATTTTGACGGGACTTTTATTGACAGGTAGCTGATGTAATAAGGAGTAGAGAGTAACTTAGGCTACTTTCATTTTAGAAAAAAATAGGGTTAAGTGCATTTGGTCTTCTTAACTTCACGTAACTTTTATAATATTTTTTTTTAAATGGCCTTTCGCATTAAAATATACATTGTTAAGTTCCGACATCCACGCGAACGAAGTCGCGGGCAAAGCTAGTAGTTAAATATTTTTAAAAGAGTTAAAAGCCGAGACAAACTTACAATAAATAATAGTAAAAAATTAAATAATAAAGTTGTTCATAAATCGCTCGAAGTAAAACAAACTCCTACAAATAAACTTTAAACAAAGTTAAATACAATATGATTTCATTTGATTTGAATATTTAAAACAATCTCTACAGTTGAAATGGTTTAATATTAAAATTCATCTTTATCTTTACATGTTACCATAATCTGTAATTAATTTAACTTTGATAACATTCAATTACTTTATTAGAACAAATAAAAACGTAAATTTAAATCTACGTTATTTAACCAAAGAGACGATGGTACATGGTCTAATAAATCGGCTTATTGGAGTTTCTTGCCGGTTCTTCTCCATAGCATCTACTATTTGGAACTGTGCGCCTCGAGTCTGAACATTTCATAAGTGCCTGAACTTCTTTCTATGGAATGCTATGTTTTGATCCCTATTCAAGGCCCTATGCAAATCCCTATTCAAGGGGTATATCTGAGGAAAGCTACAATATTTTTCATAGTTCAGTTGTAAAACTTCAACCATTACCAACCATGTCGAATTTTACGAATATTTAATGTATACTTAAGCTTTCAATTCGCATATGCAAGAATCGCCACCAGTAGGTACTTTGGTATAAAATTGACATAACGTTAATTAACTCTCTTTGTTCGGAACGGGTTCATAATTTAATTTACGACGCGAGTGTAAAACGTAGCCTTATTTTCATTCTTTTATTTGATTTTGACGTAATTAAGTTTGATCGTTCCGCCCGGCTGGTCCTTTGGACCGCAAATAAATCAAAAATACAGTTAATCGTAGATTCGTCTCGCATAAAATTCGTCTATTCGCATAAAAAAGGGATTTGACTTTGCTACACTCAAGAATACTTGATTGCTTAGATTATATTTCCTTAGACTGAAACTTAAGAGACGAAATGGGTCCATTAACAAAAATGGAAGTGCTCAAATATGTACGTTTGGTAAAATAAGTGGCTTGAATTTCGAGACGAATTCACCAACTCCTCTAGTTAATTTGCGGTATAAAGAACTAGAAGACAAAAAACGAATAAAATAATTTAATTCTAAAATTCATCACGTGAGACGAATTTAATGCAAAACGAATTGATGAATAAATCCAAAAGCTACGCAATACATGCGAGTAAACCGAACGATTCAAACTAATTATGTGTCGCCGGCCCCCAGATAATTATGGCTTATGACTTTTGATACTCATTTATTATTAATTGTGTTGTTATGCAGTTTGCGTGATTCTTGTTATGTCAGTTACCACAGATAATATAATACATACTATACTAGTACAGATACCCAATCCCATACAAAGAAATAACACCTGACAATTGAACTGTCTATTTTCTTTCGTCCGCAGATGGCAGCATCGGCGACTCAGGAATAGCCAGAGACTGTAGATTTATACCGCCGTCTAGGAGTTGACAACGATACTGTTTGATTGCGCTGTTTTAATGACAGGCTTGCTCTACTTACCGCTTAGGTATATTATCTAAATGTGAGTGATAACGCACCGTGAGTCAAGGACAAGTTACGCCAATACAATTATCTCATGTTGGCGTAATATTTTCAAGAGTTTGTGTTAGCCATCAATTTTTGTTGTTTCTCTTTATGTGTGACAGTTGGTTTATAAACTTTACTTTTTATATTATAAAGCTACTGAATAGGTACCGCAGCCTAATTACCGATGTCACGACAGGCGTAGATCGCGCGATAACTTATGTCAAACGTCATTTTTGTGACATATAATGTATTGGCTGACAGTGAGATTGTTGTCGCGTGGCTGTCAAATTGCTATCGCTTTTTTACATAATTAGGCTGCCGGTATACATAAACTTTTTTGTGAAGCTTGTAATTTATTATTTCCTACACACTTTCTTAAAAACACATAAAATTACTCGCGGTTCATGTATTGCGTATATAAAATTCAGGGTAAAATTATATATTGAATATAATTATCCTGATTTTTTTTTCTAATTTTGGCTTTGTAATCGGCATATACCTACTACTATTACTTTGGGCACTTTGTATGAAAAATTCCCGATAATTTTACATAAAGATATTTATTCGCCAAGGATATGGTACAGTATATACTAAGATATTCTAGGTATATGTATATAAATAACTTTAAAATTGTTAATTTGAACCTAAAATACTTACGAGAATTTGTTTCTGCCTAACCTTTTCCCCAACTATTTATGTCGGGAATTTGGGATCGACTTGCGGTCTAACCGGGTGTAGCTGCATATCAGTATTTTCCATGGAGCGAAGTGACTCGATATGTCTCGCTATGAATTAGTTTGATGGTTGCCCATCCATGGAGCGCCTGCGGCAAGAAAATAAAATGAAATACTAGGAGGATAGTGTCAACAATTAGTTGTTGTCACAATGACTAATGCCATGAACCTACAGTGTTATATTAAATTATTAATCTAAAATTTACGAAACGCCAAATTAAATTCGAATTTGGTTCGAACATAATTATTATGTTAGTAAGGCTATCAGATTTCAAAAAATCTGTCGTCTGAAATGAATTCTATTTATGAGTTTTTGGTACATAATATTTTTTCGTTTTACGAAACGTGAACTATAAACTTCCTATACCTACTTACAAGATAATTGCACGAAACGTTTTATGTAGCTGTTAATAGTCTATCACACATATTTAAGACGCTCGCTCGCACATAAGACGACAAATTTCAAAAAATCTGTCGTCTTATGTTTTTTATAATGAAATTAATAAACGTTAACATGAAATTCGCCTGCCCGCTCCCCACGCGATTACCTGTGTCGTCATCCCCCGCTCCCCTCTCAGTCGCAGGCGAAGACTCAATTATCCGGCCGCACTATTTAGACGATTGTTATGTATGTGGTATTAAAGCGATAACAGTTTAAATTGAATTGAGTAAAACGCACGTATATGTAAATACATACATTAAAATTAAATAAGAAAGTTTTGATTTTTACTAATTTTACTTCAGCCAAAATCAGTCGTTTAATGCTTTTTAGCGAATATTAATTTCATAATTGTTACCTATGCTGCCATCTGTAAGACTTTTTTAGGAATAATTACAAAATGTTCTAGTTGATACCCCATGGAATTAATATGTGGGATAAATGTTATATTGAATAGTATGAGTGGAACTTTTGTTCATGTGATACGTTCTATATAGTTCATTTTCATGGCCTTTTTATATATATATATGCAAATAGGATAATATTAATTGAAAGTATGTTTTCAGAATCGTTTCTGTACTCACAAACATACATTATCGTTTTATAATAATTAATACAGATAAAGTTGTCACAATTAAACGAGATTAAGTAGTAAGCCGCTCGACTTGAGTAACGAAACTCTTGCTGAACAGTTGCTCGTTTCTAAAGACTGTTCATCGGTTGAAAGACGACGTCTGCACTTTATCATTTAATTACAGGAGATATTCCAACAATTAAACAGTTGAGTTAATGATTTAATTTCAAACTTTGTAAATGAACATCGGAGGTTGTTTGATCTGCGGTGTGTAATCAGAGGCTATTTCCAAAAATATTAATCGGAATGCGCGATGCCGCAGTAAGTAGGAACAGAAAGTTTGTATGGGCCCAATCTGGCAGCGAGGCCACATTAACGGGGCTAACACAAATAAAAACTGGCTCCGGCCGGAATATTCCAGTTATTACCGCTTTTTACCAGTTCCGAAACCGGCACGCCACGTTTATTTGCTGTAACGGTGAATGCCGCCGCTTTATACGCTTTTGCAGTAGGTATTTATACTGCTTTTTTGTATCAATAAAACTCAGTATAATTCTTCTAGAGTTAGACTGAGTTTTGGTATTGAACTCGTTTGACAATATTAAATTCCTAGTGTAATACAAACTTTCTGCCATTTCGAACAAATACCCGTTTAACACTATTACTAAATTTGTTTCTGGAATTTACCAATTACAGTTTCCAGACTGATCAGTTTTAATCTGAGGCCTACAAATAAAGCAATGTTAAAATTCATAATAATAATGTCCTCCTGACCGAATTTCGGTCACGGCGGCCAATTTCACCGGAGATTAGCCAATTACGCAGGAGATATTATAGAGCACAAGTGTATGCGCAAACACAGGTGCAGTCTTTATTCCTTCACTCACCTAGTCCCACAGGACGGCAATCCGACACGACCGGAGAGAGATCAGGCGCAGGGCCAATGGCTTTACGTGCTTTCCGAGGCATGATGTGTATTCACATACACAAAAACCCAGACCCGAAACAACTATCCGTAGATCATACAAATATTTGTTCCGTGCGGGAATCGAACCCGCGGCACTTAGCGCAGCAGTTGATCTCTCAACTAGGGATGTTACGGAGCTTCGACTCCGATTCCGATATGTCGGAACCACCGATTAAAATTACACCTCCGAATCCGGCTCCGGTTCCGATATATCAAAACGGAGGTATATATCGGAGTTACAAGTAATAACTTGCTATCGCTGCAGCGCTACTGAGCGCTTTCTACGTGACACTGACAACTGACGGAGTACATGTGTTCTTTGCAACTGATGAACGAAGAGTGAACGAGTTGCGACAAGTTTCTTCTTTCTTATTTATTTACATTTTACATTCGTAGCTTTGCTCCGACTCCGACTCCGATTCACCTCCGACTCCGCGGAGGTCACTACGAGAACCTCCGACTCCGATTCCGCCTCCGATAAATCCACCTCCGTAACATCCCTACTCTCAACCACTGCGTCAACCGTGCCGCGTTAAAATACATACATAGTGCTACTGCACAATTAATATTTCTTTGTGTTTCCTACTTTATCATAACATATAATGTTTACTTTTCTAATCTGGTTAATGTGTAAATATAGTGTACATAATAAGTGGTTAAAGTTGAATAATGATAATGAAAGTAATATACTCGAACTCTTATTGCTAATCTATTTATAAAACTATATTTTTTCAGACACTGCATGTTATAATAATATTTATTCAAGATATTCTCGAATATTTTAAGTGTTGTCCCATTTTCAACGCTTGACGTATCACCCATCTATCAAGCGCAATGAGTAGCATTTACTCCAATATAAATAATATGGCCACACTTGACTGGGCCGCGGCGATAAATCATATTTTTATTGGATTCATGTTTCAATATTACAATTTTATGTCACCAGCGATACGTGGTACAAAGTCATCAATATATAGCGAGTGACGCCGGGCTATTCAAACTGTCATGTCGTGTCTTGACGAAGAGCGATCGTGCTCATTGACCAGACAACTTAGACCTCTGCCCGTGAACCGTGCAACAAATCTGAATACTCAGCGTAATAAACCCAAATAAAACATAGGTCCTGTTACGCTGGTTAATGACAATCTGACTTTTTGGATAGCCAGCTCTTACATATTGATCGCAATAACATTTATGTAGTGTTATCGTCTGATGTATTTTTGTATGCAGCGTATTTCACCCTTTATGTGTAGTAACAATAAAGATAGACGATAAGCTCCATGAAATATGACCATTAAGGCTGACCAACGTCTTTTACCTAATGTTTACTCTGTAACAGAGATAAGAGATATCTGGAGCTTAGTTATTAAAAATAATATGAAATTAGATTAAGTTTTTAAAGATAAAATATATCACGGTTCTTGTACAGTTGTTTTGCCAATCATGTTAATTGGTTACAACCTCCGAACGTACAAAGAAATTACATAATTTTTCTCTGTTTAATAATAATCAAGTATTTTTCTTTTTTTTTGGTATCCTTCCATGCCAAAAGGTTTGAGGTCAAACCCGGCCCGCAACTCTGCCTTTTCGGTATTATGTTGCAGATCAGAAATTGATTACCTATCACTTGAGTTAACACGGCATGTGTAGTCCATCTAGATGCACCAGGACAGCAAAGTGGACTAAAGCCTAACCCTCATCATCTTAAAAAGAGGCTCTCGCCCAGCAGTGAGACGGTAATGAGGGTTGAATTTATTTTTATCTAAGTACACATTTTTCGAGCATCGCAAATACTGTGTGACAAATACTGGATGTTTACTGATTAAAATAAAAGTCTTTGTCGCGTAAATTGAACACGAAATCAAAATTAAACGTAAACTTAATAAAGAAATAAAAACTCCGTCCGCATTTCGGTCTTTTTCTTGCGCTGTAGGAATTTTAATATTTCAGTGAACGCCGTCCGGCCGTCGCGCGCAAATATTTTCTTTTATCGTTGACTGTAATGAGAGCAGATAAGCTGTGAGCGGCGATAACCGCTGTTTGTGAGCGGCAGAGCTGCGTGCGAGCGCTGCGGTAACACTAAAATATCAGACGATATAGGCGTCTGTGTCAAACTTGTATATACCTACAACCTAAAGATATGAAGAGCGTTAGAACCAAGCATGAATCAAACATTTCGATCTTTCCCCTCTCACATTATAACTGCAAAATATACAAAGTATTACGTTCTCTGTGCGTAATAAAATTTTTAATGATAAACTTGTCACGAGCCTATAAATATCACGAACTTAAAGGTTGTTCAAGAACTTTTTTAATAGATTTTTCTTCTACATAATAATACTCAAAATACAATGTCTGTGCGTAATAATTACTTTTAAATAAATATGATTCTTAGTTCAACTTTAACAGCTAAAATTTAAGAAACAATAACTGTTAGCGCCGTTTATTATATTAAGCGCCCCGACTACTGTTACTTATATTTGGCGTCATGATATCTGTCTTATTATGTCCGGCGTCGTTACGTTTTATATGATAATATAATTTTCGGCGTCACAACGCCTCGCTATTATTGTCAGCGTCATGACGTCTATATATAATTATAGGTGGCACGAAGCCTTTCTAAACTAGTGAGCGTTGAGACGTCTGTTCATTATTTTAAGCATCGTGATAACTGTGTCTTATATTTGGCGTCGCGATATCTCTTTCATAATGACCGGCGTCGTTACGTTTTATAGTATCTTCGATTTCGCGACGCTTTTTATAGTTTATTATATGAGGCGTCGTGACCTCAGTCTTATTATGATCGACGTCGCGACGTCTATCTATTATTTTATTTGTCACCATTCTTTATTATTATGCTCGGCATCGCAACCTGTGTTAATATTATTATCGACGTTTGTACGAAATCTTGTTATACGACAAAACAAACCCACCAATTCTTTGGATGTTGTTGCCGCCCTAGGTTGATATACCTGGTGAGGCAGTGCATGCATGACAGTAAAAAAATGTCACATCAAAACTCGTTTCATGTAGTGTACCTACTCTATTTGTTTCCATTCTTATATCAAGGTCGGATGTTATATGTGTCTAATGCTCTGACACACTTAAATATGTAATATCATTGGAACGAGAGAATACTTATATTCGTATGGTAACATTATGTTATTCTGAAGGAGCTTTTATTTTCATTATATACATTTGGCGATATACGTTAGAAGAATAATTTCAAAAATTGGCGTATGGATTTGCTAAACGTATGTCTAGAAAGGTCTCGAGGTCGAAGTATGCTGAGCACGGTGCGACGGCGACGTACCACTTTCGCTGATAATAATATTAAACTTATGCTCGTCCGTTAGCGCAATTTATTACGCCTACTTACCTGTTCGTACTGTTACAACCAATGATAACGTTAGGTACGTATCCTACATACCTTTGATTTATAAGGGTAATTATAATATAATATAAATCTGTACATACTCACCTTGTACATATATACCTCATAATGTAAATTTACAGACCATAAAAGCTCGATAAAGACGAAACCTTTAAAAACCTCCTAACCGAACAACGTTGTTCCTATCATCAAACGTATTCACATAAAATAAGTCAGTATTTACGCAACGCCAAGTAATACCAGTCCATCTGCCAAACGCCTTTAAGCTGTTATGACAACGATCCTCACCGGCTCTTGCTAATAAAATTAGCCATTACAATATTAACCTTATGTCTATAAAAATAAGGTTGACCCGACTGGTGTGCCAGTGTGTATTTGGCGCGGCCTGGGGATGGGATTAGGCAGGATTATCGTGAGCCGACGACAGCGCACTGTCCGGTGCACTGAGTATTGAATAAGTGGAACGGACCCAGTTCAATATGCCATATGAAACAAACAGGTGATTAATAAGTTTATTGTATTTTGTTACGATCAGAAAATGTGTAAAAGTTGAAACTTTTTCAAATGAGAATAAATAAGATATATTTTATCATTTCGGTAGTCAAAGTAGTATGTGATCAGCGTTACGAAAGTCAAACAAAAAAGTAAATATTTTCCTCACTGTCAGCCAAAACAACTACAGCAATACTTACATATGTATTGATGACTAATACGCTGTTAGCTTAATTCTTAATTGATTTGTGCTTGCTGTGGTTTACTGTAATCGAAGGAGTACGTTTTATTTGATACCTTATGTTTCATTTGTGAATTTGTGTGTATATTTTTTGTTAGAGGTCTTTAAATAAATAAATAAAATGAATACGTTTTGTTTATGACAATCCCATGCATACTTTGTAAACAATTAGATGATTGCTCACTTTTATATAAAGCTATCCCTGAAACTCAGGCAATGTTACGTGCAAAAACGAGTAATCATTGTCGTTAGATTATAACTGAAGGTTTCAGCCTGTCCTGTACTCACCAGCTCGACATCAATCTGGACTTCTAACGTATAATCCAATTACTATTTCCCGAAGGTTCGAATCCAAGACCTCACGCTCTACTCAAGAGTAAAGAAACAGCTATAACCTAAATAAATTCGTATACCATGACTGTCGCGTCACCGGAGACAGAAATAGGCTTCACAACGGCCCACAAAAGGTTCGGCGACGCAGCGGTTCCTCGCCATTATCGCGTTTCAATAGGCCTTCAGTCATTGTCACCGACCCAAATCTGCCGACAGCCGGGATTAGACGGCATAATGCCGGGCGCGTGCGTGGCGACAACCATCGCTGGGTGCGTACGGACGCACAATGAATAGCGCCGGTAAATTACCTTGTTTTATAGACTCAGTGGGCAATGGATGCCGACGCAGCGATGTGGTCGAGATACCTGATAGGTGAGTCAGCTTTTTGTGTTACTGTGGATAGTGTAGGAATTAATTACATGGGTATACCTACTTACAGGTTGGGCTTTTATGAACTATTGAACGCTTGTAACGCCAAAGCAATAAACTGTGTAAAGATGTTCTTTAAGAAGTAACGCGTCACTCTTGTTGTATAATAGATTTATGCATGTAATAAAAAGATAAGTACTTTTAATTATTGTGATATGTACGCCAGTTTTAACTTACAAGTAAGATAATCTGTGTAGGACATAATTGAAGATGCCTGGTTTAAGTCTAAGGCTAATCTCGGACGCATATAAGCATGTACAATTCGGATCCTTTGAAACAATAGCCATGCAAGCCCTGGTTTGACTAGCAAACTAATCCAGTATTCTCTGGTACATTACCGTGAAATAACGGAAGCTTTCTTACGTATATAATTACCGCTCAGCCTTGAATACTAAGCGCGGTGGGAGGCGAATGTAAAGTAGGTGACAAATTTTTATTGGTAATTAGTGGCCAGGATACCTGCCAGTGCCTAATTACATTCTACACTTAAATTTCAGATTTGCTAAAACATAATTATTCATAAGTCCGTGTAGCTAATTTCGGGGGTGGGACCATTTAGATTACTATCGACTTGGTAATAAGGAAAAAGAAGAACTTTTATATTTTCGTGCTTCATCTAAAAGCACGAAAGTATAAAAAAGTAACTTGTAGTGAATGCATACACTTAAAAATTCACTGTAACGCAACCAGTTCTTGTTAACATTTTACAATATTGAAACATATTATTGAATTTGATTTGCTATCAAGTCGCTAAAGTAAGAACTTATGTATATTGACTTAACTTAGGACAAACTTACGAAAAAAGTAAAGTAAGAAAATAAATTATTTTCATACGCGAAGTGTTGCTCTTTAATTACATAAATGTTGTTTCTAATTACGTGTTAGGTAGAAACAAACAATTCATATGAAACGGAACCATTACAAGCCGCTGAGTTAACAGAGAACGTCGCACGCAACAAATGTTAAAGTAAACGCTACCATAATGTGTTGCGGTCTGGTGATGTAACATGACACTTTATGAAACGTTTAGTTTAGTCATACTGTTGTAGTAGTAGGCTTAATAAATATGCACCTTGTATTTGGGCAAGATTGGCAGCAGTATATCATAAAAACCACATACTGCAATCACCAATTTTTTATAGCATTATTCTCTCAAGTATTTAAAATCATTAGATACGCATCACACAATATAGCCGTGTGGCAATTTCAAGAAGGCAAAGGTGTTGAAGAATTAATTTAAATTCAAATGTAAAAAAAATACATACTACGCTAATATTTGTTATATCTTCTTAACTTGTCATTTGTTTGCATGAAGTAATTGCTTTAGCACAGGACATGACCATTAGACATTTCACGTAACGATATTTCAGTCAATATGACTTCAACATACAAAGCTGTTACTTTACAGAGAGAAGCGAGGCTCGTGTGTATGTGTGTGTGTAGCGTGTGTACTATGTATTGTGTACTGAGTACACCCGCTAATTGCTAGCGTCACAGTGACGCTCATTAGTCGTTTGGCTGACGCTGCGGGCGCTTGACCAGGGGACAGTAATGACGGAGATGGTGTCTGGGGTTAAGCTGGTTTTATTGTCTTTAAAGGAAGCACAAGGCACTCTACGGCGTATTAAAGTCTGTATACCTAGTTTTATAGGTTGTTAACTAATAATATTCATACTCCCATTTAAAATATAAAATGACGGATAATATTAAATTTAAAGGGCTACAGAAAAACATTTTCGATGCTCAGCAAAGGTCTTACAAGAATGTGTAAAAGCGTGAGCGATGATACAACCACATTGTTATAAAAATGGCTACAATACGGCCGTCAACAGAAATCATTGAAATACTATTATATATGAATATTTGAATTAAAAACGATACTGAATAATATTATTATTGAAGAAATATTAGAACCTTAGTTTCTTCAAGAAGTTCTTTTGAAAATTATCTTGAGACGAAAAATAAAGGTCAGATAAATCTTAGCAACAAAAAATAATTCAAAAGCTAAGAAATATTTTACCCTGGGAACAGAATTAAAAATATTTCTTAGATTTAAATGTTCTAGATACCGTAATTATCTCGCTTTGACGTAAAAACCGTGTCGTAGCACTGAGTAAAAATAAAATATTCGGTCATATTTTTTATTCTGTTTCCTTGTAATTTTGTGCGATGATCTCCGTAAGGAAACAGCCACCTGCCGCTAGTTGGAAACATTTTATCTGCTCTAGTACGGATTATATTATTCTTGTCTCATGATTTCGAATTAACTATATTATTATATAGGTACTTAGCAGGTATCACGCTTGTATGTCCCGTAGGGTTAGGAACAGGAGTATTATTATACAACGACGCCGTTATTAAGTGCGACTTATGTATGAAGGGGAAATATAATTTCCGCCTACCAGGCTCAATCCCAAATTCCAGAGTGCTACTGAGAGTTTCCTAACAGAAAAAAATAACACGTCGTCGTCTCAAATATCGAACCCAGAACAGCAAACAACAGAAGACTAATTATTTTTGTAGGTATCAACCATATCACTATAACTATGTGTGCATATGTGACAATGTTACGAAGAAACAAACCCCGGACTGCAGTATCTTGGAAAATTTCATAAATAATCTTATCAGGGGGATTAATGTTAACAGCCAGGAATTATAATTTCAAGCAAGACCAAACACTCTAGTTATCTTAATTCTAGTTTAATGGACACATTATCATAGAGAATACTTTATAATTACATAAATAAGTATCTACACATGTACAAGTAGGTTCCTAGAACGAGCACTCCATTATCGCACTCAGATTAAAATGTCAAGTACAAGTACGGCTATTCAAAACGTGCTCTATACGAATACACAATAAAAGTCGCGTCTGTTTCACAAGGTGCATTAGGACGGCTACACGCGAAGATTGGGTGCTTTATGACAGGAGCGAAGCAGGGCATTCCTTTTATTTCTCGTGTGCGGTGCATGTCAGAATTTACACTTTAAAAGCCCTCCCGGTAAAAATGCTACACGTGACGTTAAGGTATACGTACACTAACACGTAACTGTACTCAATAATATATAACAATACACTAATGAAGCCCATTTTACCAAGATAGTGTATAGATATGAACAATGTGTGACTTATGATATGATTATAATGATAATAATGATGAATCTGAAGTGAAAATACTTTTTACGATTTTGTATGTATATATCTACGATTATTGTTTTTGTTATTTTTATATTTTTCGTTACTGAAAATGTTAATACACTAGAATATATTTATTAATAATACAATTAGTTACACATACTATAATTATCTCTTATTTCAAAAATATAAATATATTCTTTTATATCAGAGATTTGATATCATTTTGGAAAGTGTGTTCTACAATGAACATTTCTTTGTTACTTAAATATTTCAGTACCATTTTACAGATTTCAATAAGTTATAATGTACTTAAAACTCAACTCAACACCGATTAATAATTTAATTTTTTATTTGTTGCTTTTATTTTGAGCGCCATAGTTCAAAGTTATAATAAAAAAAGATATTGGTAAACTGAAAACATATCTACACCTCACAGCTATCGCTGCAGTGTGAAGCAACCTTTCCTCTTCCATAACATGTACGAGGCACATAGGTGGCAGCGTTATATTCGAGTGTGCATTATTATTGTCGGTACGGAGATGCCGCGTTGCGTCGCTGTTGCTTTTTACCGCAGCGGTCCAAACTGGCAGCCCTGGGGGACACCTCACTCGTACCAAGTGCGATTGTACTTTTTAAGATTTTAATTAAAGCCTAGGCCGTTGTTTCGGGTCTTCTTTTAGAATTTGTTTTTGGGTCGTGTGGTTTCATCAGCAAAGTGCTTCAGATATTACAGCAAATATAAAGTTTGTTTATTATGTAAGTGTGTGTATTATGTTTTATAATGATGCAAACGAAAAGATGGTTGTGATTTGTTTCCGTTCGCTTTGAAACACCATTTAGTATCTAACTTTATATAATATCCCTGTCAGATATAAATATTCGCATCTGACTGTCAGAAGCATTTAATACAAAAACGTTTTGAGGAAACATTAAAATATGGAATTGAATCAAATAAAATCTTTAAACATTTATCTTGTATGAATTAAATAAGCACAATTACAACAACTACAATTGCAACACTTGTCGACAAAATATTCCTCCTTAAAACTAAACTACGGTACTTAAGGTTTCATAACTTACAGAACACGAAAGTAATTCGCTCATTAAAATCAGCGAAGCAATTCATACATTTTCCAGGGCGCTATTACGAAGCAATTTGAAAGCGCATCCGTATTTTAAATTCACACTAAATGTACGTGTAACATCAAAAGTGTACAAAATAGAAGAGCTAGTACACTCAGCGCCTTTTGAAGTGCTAATTTGAGTTGGGTGGATAGCGCGGATTCTCTTTGGCAGTAAATCGAGCTGAAAAACATGGTGGCCACTGCAACTAGACGGCGCGACGCGGCGCAGGCGCCACCCGGGGGGAGGGCTGATGTAAAGTTAATGAGTGATTCGGACGCTGTGAGCGATGATGATGGTGAGACACAACATTATAAATACAACTCAATACTTAGGTGAGATTTTCGAATTCAATTTATTTTATAAATATACTGTAGTCTGAAATTGCTGACTACAGTGAATTAAGGGGTGCCCGGAGAGACATACAAGTGCAGACAGCACTATCAGAAGGAATTATTGAGTGGACTGAATTTACGAACGTCGTTATCTATATTTAACAAATATTGATTCAATTCAATAGTTGATGATATTCTAAAGTACTTAATTTGATACCATCGACCAAAGTGTTATTTTATAATAAAAGTACCTGTAATTTTATATTTACCTCTTTCGGTATCTTATTTCTGATGCCAGAACAAATTATTTATTCATTATCCTGTCTATCTACAACTTCATCTAATTCCATCGAAGTTTTCCTGTCAGACGCAAATATTACTGTTTAAAATAAGCAAAAGTACAAATGTAATATTTTTCACAAACATGGGGGAGTTATATTAAAACTTGTATCGGCGCTGGCGGCGGCGTCGGATCAAAGAGGTTCTATGACTAAGTTTGATTAGTCCCGAGCTGGGCGGGCGTTGGGCGGCGGCGCCCAATATCAAGCTCTATGCTAACTGTAGGGACGACACTATGCAAATCAAGGTGGTTGGAATTGACTAATATTTACCTCAGAAAGACTTTTTAAAGAAGGTATTTTTTTTTCATGAATTGTTAACTTAAAACACTTCGGTTTCATTATGATGAGTGGTGAACAACCCAGTGAAGAATGTCGTACGCGTTCTACTTATAATATTTTATTATGATTCATTCTGGAAATAAGCAACAAGAACTTTACAATGTGGCCTAGGTTCCTGCTAACTTAATGGCTAATGATTTACTCATAAGCGGGACATTAAATGCCACATGTATTAAACAAAACCATTCACACAGAGACAAAGAACCTTCCAGATATATATATATACAGCAATTATACTAATACCATCTCCAAGGCAACTTAATTAAACTAGTTTGTTTAACATAACGTTGACTTAGACGTAACTTGACGGAAGTAAGTCGTAACTTTGGCTCTTATTGCTGTTAAATAAACTACTTATATTAAGGGAGGCGACGCGACGTATCTGACTGGTGCAGATGCTGCGATGTCTTGTGAATGGAAAGTATTGTGTGTCGTGTTACACGTCAATATACCAGGCTTGTGACTAACTTGATGTCGATGATTTTCCTTTTATGACAGTTAGTGTAACATAAAATATTTTGTACTTAACATTACGCCTATTTTGTACGGCACGGTTGACGCAGTGGTTAAGCGCGCGACTGCTGCGCTACGTGTTGCGAGTTCGATTTCCGCATGCAACAAATGTTTGGGTGTCTGAGTTCATATGAATATTTGTTCTTGTAAACGCACCCACGATACAGAAATATTCCTAGTGTGGTAGGCAGAAAGTACAGGACGCCACATGCTAAGATCATTGACACCTTTTTGTTGTATCGTTATGTTAGCAATACTCATTCAAAATTAAACAAAAACTAAAATTTTTACACTGACTAGAATGTTCAACAAAATGGATTGTTATGTTTAACATCTTAAGCGTTAAATATAAAAATCCATATAGTAATAAAATGCTCCGTATATAAAGTGTAACACATTGAACACGTAACTGCCAAATGGATCGTTAAGCCCATCGTTACACCTTGCCTACCGACGCTTGAAACTCAAATTATCCCGCGAGGCGAGCCGGCAACTAGTCGCTGTGCTTACATTAATATCTGTTATATAGGTAGGTCTATAGAAAAATGTATTGTTTTATGTAATGTACAACATCACGCCCGTATCCCCGGTAAGGTTAAACAGAATTAGTTGCATATGTATGTGTGTGTACATTAACACGTTTATTGTGTATTCGTATTCCATGTTCGTAAAATAAATAATTTTATGATTTGGAATAACACAATTTGAGCTACGCTTGAAATAAAATTTGTTAAAGGGGGTGAATGAAAAGGAACTAGGATAGGAGAGAGACAGAGATTCACACATTTTAGAGAATAAAAACAGCTACCAAATATTTCAAACGCCAACGCTGCTGCTATTTTCTGTCAAAATAACACTTTACCGGACTATTGCCGAACTTAAGTCCACTTAATTACTCATTGGTCTAAATATTATATGTATAGTTAAATTAAAATCGACCTTTAAATTGACCGGCTTCAGGGCTGACACGACCACCATAAAACATTGGTGTCCCTATAGACTTGCCTGAAGCTTATTTA
Organism: Shargacucullia verbasci; assembly: GCA_947562105.1. NCBI lineage: Eukaryota > Metazoa > Arthropoda > Insecta > Lepidoptera > Noctuidae > Shargacucullia > Shargacucullia verbasci. The sequence continues at coordinate 12,326,175 of OX387301.1, forward strand.
GAGATAACGTCATTATATTAGACGGATCATGGCATTAGTACATAACATGGCAATGGGGCCCTCCCCCATCCATCACGACGTAATCCTTTACGCGCCCCTTACAACATCCACCAAAGTAATGAGGGTACTCTACCGCCAGCCCTAGTAAGGCACACAATATGCCAAAAATATTATTAAATTATTTACTTCTGTAAACCTAATAAAAATTCCCAAGGCTTCACTAATAAATTATTTGAATTGACGACTGGTAAGGTAATATAATATCAATACGCCTAAAGGTTATTAGGCTTTATAAAACCACATAAAATATCGATATTATACTCAAAAAATTATTACATTTCACGAAAATAATATCTCTCAATGCGAAGTACTACGGCATAATCCGCTACGTAAGTGCTACGCAGGTGCTACGCCGCGCACTAATCCGTGTGTTCGTAGAAGTGCTACGTTATTCGCTGAGCTGAGCGCGACTCATAATTAATAACTAGAACACGGTGGTTTAGTTGTTATAACTTTTTGGTTTAGGTTAAATTAAAAATTCAGCTTGTGTAACTACTCGTATTATCGCTGTATCCTTGGGGTATAAGCATGAGGCGAACATGAGGGTCACTGTTCATGTTTATATTTCATAATTTGCCACTTCTGCACACTATCCGTGATTTCGTTTTGATCAGCCTGTGTGTAGTTCATTAAGAGATTTTTCTAATGCGTTTTCCTAAACGCATCAGCGTGATATTATATTTTTGGTCCAAAAATTCTCAGTATTCTCCTGGAGTTTGTACCCGGGTGCTAATATTGAGTACCCTTTTGACGAACTTTCTGGAGAATATCTCTGTGATTCTATTGATGTTATGTAAAAAACCACCGAGGACATCAAAACAATAAAGATTCCAAACCGCACTAATTGTTATTAGAGCAATGAACTAATTTTTATTTTCGCTATTGCCATAAATTACAAGCTCTGCGTGTAATAAACACTGTGCGGTGATTTTAATTCAAAAATGAATTGTAACCTTGTCACGGTAAAATATGTGTGAAGTCTGTATACAGTGAAAATTATTATTCCCCAACGAGCTATAATTTATTCAAGCTTTGTCCTTTTAACAGCGATCAACCACAACACCAGAGTTCAAACTCAAAAACGAAGGTACGTAACTCTACAATATATTACCTACCATCACGCTCGTAGTCCTCGAAGGGTTCAGCAGAAGTGTTCTGTTGTACTCCCACATTTCACGGCAAGCCTTTTGGCATCTCAATTCCAATGTCTATTTGGCATTTATTTTCTGAAAACCCCTATAAGACCTTGTTCAACCCAGAGATCAAATTCAAGACCTCGGACCAATGAGGTGGTCTGTATTGATTTAGTCTGCGAGTTTAAAAAATCTGTTGAGAATATTTTAAAGGTGTAACATGTGTAAGTAAAATAAAACAAGCAAGTCACTTAACATCATCATTTGGAAAACTAGTGAGAAACACTTGTGAAATTGACTTGATCTATAAAACAAAATGCCAGAAATGAACTAGGAACGTCTTTCTGCAATAACAACAGATAAGATAGCTGTCACTGTCCCGCCTCAACCTCCCATCCTGCATATGGAAGCACTAGAGCATTGTACAGAGGGCGAGCATATTCTATATTGAAAAAATTAAAATAATCATATGGATTAAAACATGATGTATAATAATATTTATTTATTGCAAACAACAAAGAGGTCCAGCATTGAATCATTCCACACATACATATATAATATTCTCATCAACAACAGGAAAGACATAAATATTGAAATGCACTCTCATTTAGCGCCAAATAAATTGTCACAAGCATAACTATTTAATTGAATAACCGGCAATAAAGGTGCTCGACGCGTTTCGGCAGGGCACGGCACTGAACGGCAGCAAACGGCAACCTGCGACATGGAACGGCAACCGCTATTAACTGTAATGACTGGGGATGCCAAAAGTTTGTCAAAAGATATTCCTTTTTTTTGTTGGGTTTTTAATTTTAGGTGTGTAAATTATAATTAGTTTCACAACAGTACCTATAGGAGCTCTTTTCAAAAACTCAATTTTAATCTTGCAAATATTTTTGTTAAAATTTAATATGTATGAATAAATTTGGTAGAACGCAATGTAAAGTTTGAACAATTTCATGTCTTAATAATATGTTCGTATTATACTATAACGATTATATATAATGTGATAACAACTGAAAACGAATACTTTAGATAGTTACAACACCGGTGGTTATAAATAACTTTAAAAATCGACAAATAAGTGTATTTTCCGGCAACCCTAATGATGACACTCATAAAGTCGCGCGGCTTCAATGAAACGAAAATTGTTTACGCTCGCAGCCGCGCCGATTGAAATGTGATTTTTATATATTATGACTGTTTTGTAAGTCAGATTGCGTCATAAAATACGGATCATTTTACGGCCGATACAAATGCTGCGTATTGTATATTTTAATATTTATTACAGTCTGGTGAGGTGCAAATGAGAGGGCTTATTATTGAAATATTCGCACAACTTTTGTGCATGGCAACCATTCATACGATTAGCGCAAGACTTGCACAAGTTGACTATGGTGGTCGCGGGTACGCATGTGCAATACCCAAGCTTAACTGTATTTGGAAAGTAAAATTACTGCACTTTTGTATGACCGCCATTTAATATTTTGGTTTAATTAGGACTGAGAAGTAATTAAATCGTGTGTTTCACTTTTTTATTAATCATTAAGTAAGTGAGAATCTGGAATGAGCACTTATCCTCAAGTTGACCCACTCTGACTAAAGGAATCGGGTTTAATAGCAGCTTCATTAACCCAGAGGCAATAAACACTACTGTAGACTGTTAACGCTTTCAAGATGCTGTGTTTAAATAGCTAGCTAGTTAAAAGAAATGCTTAATAGAATCATGCATTTTGTTTAGAAATAAAAAATTACACTTAAAACTTGGTCTAAGATTTTCGGCAATAGGTTTATTCTGAATTCTACCCTATCTGTATAAAAATTAAGCCTTCATCTCAATTTTAATTACCTAACACTGTAATTGTTGGATAGCAAATTTAAAAACCCAGTCAATGCAAATTGTTTGTTTAGATGATCTAAGCTAATTTTGTGAACGAGTATATAGGCTTTCTTGCCTGTTTTGACTCCATAGCACCGACTCCTTTTTGGAACCAGGCACCTGGATGCTCGACTTTTTAAAAATGCCTGCAAATACCTAGTTGAAATTAAAAACTTTGACTTTGATGTTACCAGAATCATTGAAAACTCTATTCCCTAAAACCCGTAGCCCTTGCACAATAACGTGTGAAATCGTGTTGTGTGGCGAGCGGTTGTCGACATATCCGTGCACAATGCACATACCTACGAGTTAACGTACATAATAGCGCAGTGAACACGCCGCCTTATTAAGTGTCACTGTTCATAGCATGGGGCACTTGAACCACTACCTACTGAATTAGCCACAATTACAAACTTTGCTCTCTCTCTCTCATTTTGTATGTTACATAGTGTGTATCCTTGGAAACAGAATAGTAACAAAGGCGTGTTTGGGCAATCTAACAGGTGCTTACGTGGGTGAGGTTGTATTTCGAGTCACGAAGGTTGGAGAATTTCAGTCTGTCTACAGTGTTATGCATACCTTAATTATTTACTTTTGGCGGAATCAGGTCTTTTTGTATATTTTTTAAACGTCCGGACGCACGACCCTGTATCTTATAGACAGCCATCGCGACACTAAAAATAATCCATATTATTACGACTATATAACTAAAATCGATCTTTTATTACCGATATCCATCTTAAATGTATGGCATCTCGATGTGTAGTAGTGATACACTCACCAGCTCAGGTTGTATGCAGCGACACACTACACAATGACGCTGTGTAAACACACACCGTTAACCCTGACACCAAACGTGCAACCAAATCTTTGCACCCCGTAGTAAACTAAGTAATAGTGTGACAAAGCAAGCAGCATGTGCGGCCACACAGCAACGCCCGCGTCGTTCTAATGCCGCCGCACACTGGGGTGGTGGAGCGTGTAAACACGGTCTATTTAGAAGCGCCTAACGTACACCGTTCACGCCCACGTGCAATTCAACTGTAGAGAAATTTGGGAAACGGTAAAGTTTGCGGCGAATGCATTGTAGAGGATGCATATATGTATGCATAATAATATTAAAAGCATTTTGGTTGTTTGAACGACCGAACAAAATAGAAAACATTTGACTGACGTAGCATTTTGTTTAAACAGATAGCTGAATAAAAAGAATAATGCTTGTGACAGGAGTGGATCCACGTTACTGGTGTTCAAACTCACTTGTCCATCGATGCCCGGGCTGTTGGGTTACTGCAACTTAAAATATTGTTTGCTCTACTGAGGATATGGCACCAAAACTTTAATATGCTTCACACAGGATATTGAAACACAAAACAAGATTTCACTGAATTCCAAACTCACGCAGTCGTGAATAACTAAACTAAGAGAACACGCCTTCACGGAACTTAACATACCGAATGCTTTGTGTTGCTTATCTACTCATTTATGAAATACCACGATACTACTAAATATATAGATGTAAAACATAAAATACTGGATTTAGAGAATCCTTTTGCTAAAATAAACATTTCTATATAAAATATTATATAGAAAAGTTTATTTTAGCAAAAGTACTTGCAAAATTTTACTTAATTCAACTTAAAACTAAAGTTTTTTAATATTATGTATACGGAAATATTTCGGGTTAATTCCTATTAAAAATCCATCAACCTTCTTGTCATAAATCAAAAGAGGTACATATATGTTAACGTGACGCTTTTCATCTGCAACAATATTACCATCGGTGTCACCCCCTCCCTCCCCCCTCTCTTACGTATGAATCGAAATAAATTGTCTCCGTTAAGTATAGGTACATACGAATATAATATAAATATTTCCATACTGTATGTGTTGGAGTGAAATTAGCTCGGCGTCGTGCCAACAGCGTAACTCTACTTGTGTAACCGTTCGACAGATATGACGTCACATTTTACTACTTTTGACGTAAAAATGTAACTTCGAATAATGCAAAAAACAGCAAGCAAGCGTAGATTCATTAGATCATCAAAGGAAAGCTCATTCTCAGCTCTCGTTGGCTATTCGATCTGTTATATTATGTCCACGATTCAGCGCGTGAAGTGGCTATTATTGTAAGAGTTGTATAAGTTATATGATCTTGCAAATTCATTCGCTATAGTATAATATATTCTACTAACTACTTATTAACTATTATAGAATATCGTAACTTTATCAACTAGTTTAATGGTTATCCAAGAACAACATTTACGTTCTTGAATAAATTAGTTTTAAAATAACACATACATAAATGTAACCTTCATTAAGTGTACCGTCAGTAGAGAGGCTCTACGAGCACCCAGCTAGAGATAAGGAGTAGTGACATCGGTACGAAAGGCTCGATGGCCGTTAATTAACCCACTTGCTCGGCAATTACTTCTTAATTAGGAACATTTTGTACGTAGCGTCTAATGATAGTACATTATATAGTGCACTACACGCGAGCCAATCAACCACTTGAGAGAAAAACAAAGATTTTGTCCTCGTCTAAAGTTTACATTGACCAAGTTTTAATTATGTTCACAAAGCGGCGCTTGCTTTACGATCAGCGTATAATTAGCTCACACTTTGTGCAGCCGATCGCAGGCACCGCACCGCATCGTCTAGGTACCTGCCTCATCTAACAACATATTATATATATGTACCTTAATACGTATAACACGCGTGGGGTCTGATTGAGCAATATGAAAGGTAATCAATAGTTTACACCATTACAAACTAATTGCAAACAGTAATATAGACTCACTACAATCGTTAATCTATCTGTTGTACATTAATTATAATTATCGATATTGACTATAGTTTAATAAAATAAACTGTGGCGCTGTAGCCGCCACAAGCACTTGTATTAGTAATTTTATTTTCTAACTGGGTCACGTCTGCCGATATCCTAAAAGCAGTCATATTTTATAACTCCAAGAAGTATCACGTTCCACGATCAACATTAAATATGAAAGGTATCCTATTTAGGAGATATTACAAATAGAATCGGGTACATATCCCTTATCACCGGTATATCCGTATACCGTGTCACTACGGGCGCAGTGTGGGTGGTGTACAGGTACATCTACCTCCTCACTTCCCACACGCAATCATAATAATAATCCACCTTATTTTTACCCACGCTACAAACAATTACCTGAATAAGATGTGAACATTATGTAGTATTATATTCTCTTTGGTGAACATCTTGGTAAATTCACCCAAGTGCTCTGAATATTACTCGCTAAAAGTTTCCTTTCAAAATGTTAAAGGCTTAATTTGATGAAGTTTTCTTTTTCTTTTTTTTTATGTAAAAGTACATTTTTGTTTGGTTTTGTGTTCAGTTAGTGTTAAATAGATTTAATTTCTTGTGCGCGTAAAAACTTAATGTTTAATGCAAATGACAGGGATCAGCTGAAAATCAGTGCTGTGCACTATGCACAGCGAATACTGAGCGGCATCCTTTGCTACACATATTTGATGTCTCTCTTTTCTATGCTTATACTGTGTATTATATGTAATGTTTGTAGCAAAAATAAATGGTTTAAATGGTTTAAGTGAGATTTAACTATTCTTTTTTGAGGAAATTAGTCTTCTTGCTGAAATGTTCGCTTATACTAAACAGCAACTGCTGACTGCCCAGGGTGCGCTTGACGATCTCAGGTATCGTTACTCGTGACAGCTCTGTCCGTACACCTCACCTCTAATACAATACAATAAGGGGACGGCAACACATGCGTGACCTGTACACAATAAATGCTGAACAAAAACTTTAAGTGGATGTTATTGTTCGTGAGACGCACTTTATCATTAGTGTGGTTGACTCCGGCTGAATAATTTGAACCGTCAAAGTCACGCCTTCACAGTAGAGGGAGCTACAAAAGTTCCACTTCAAACAATGCACTACAAAAATGTACGTATACAAAGTGTAAGAAATAAATATAACTATGATATTAATGACAATGCGAGTGTGTTTTGTTTTCACTTTACCTATTTACTCTATTTGTTGCTTTTCAGTCTTTTTGGTCAGCGATATCCCAAGGTGTACATTTGGAAACGTTTGATATTATAGTTACTACGTCGGACTCCTTATGCGTGAGCCTCTATCGGTTCTTCTGTGCTTCGTTACTTAGTATGGTCGTCCTTCGTCCCCCGCCGCCCGCCCCTCGCACCCTTGTGCTTATGCCAAGTATTTGCATAAAGATATTAACCCGTGTAATGGTGAGCATGCGACTGACAGTTGGCGGGAAAACATCACGCCTCAGAACGATGAAAAAAGTTTTATACTAAGTACGTACTCACTTACGATATTAGTGGACTACTTTGAGGTATGCCTATATCTGACATACAAGAGACGTCGAAGTGTAAAAGTGTAAAGTTAATAGCAGTATACAGTACACTGTCATAACTTTAATGAATATTATCATTTGTAGAGTTACCCTTGTACTGAGCAATGACAGTAAGACAGCTTACCAACACACTTTGAGACAATTCAAGACTTTAAAACTTTGGCTATGATGATATTTTAAACAGGACAATGATTGAATTAATATCCTAGCGAAGTATCGTTAATAAACTACATAATTATATCGGTTTATTAATTTTATAATAGATCCGAAATCCCCGATTATCTTCCGTTGGCAAATTTTTATTGATTTTTTTATTTTTTTGAGAGATTTGATTATGTTTATTTTTACGTGGTCCAGAGCGCGGTGTTAAGGCTCATTGACTCATACACGGGTCCAGTGGTAGTGACGGCATTTCTATGGCTTGTACTTGTATTTGTAGTTTTGCAAGAAAGTGATATGAACCGTGTAAACGACCACTCAACTTATAATTTTTTCTTTTGTCTTCCATCACCTGTCATATGAGTGCTGATGCAAATTAGAAAGATTAACTTATAGCCGTCAAGATGGGTAACGGGGTCGACTGTCTATAAGCGCCAAACGTACTAAAGCATCGTCGCTCGGAAACCTTTTCCCCACTAGAATTACAAAACGTAAGCAACTACATCTCTTAGGTACCTACTATTAAAAAATCTACTGGTAAAAAGTTAAAAAACTGAAGTTGAGTAAATGCGGCTCCAGACTTTTTGGTGAACGGATTGCTAGGATCAAATTTTCGTTCACCGTTCCGCTGCCAAAGTGGCTCCGAGCTTTTATTTCTACCTTACGATATTTACGTATGGAATACGACACGGTTGCGTACATTGAATTCAGTAGAAAAGGTCCTGAAATACTTATAACACCCGACGCCATCCCACATGTGCAGATTGGCTTTTTGACATAATTCAGTTTGACACGATTAACTTAAATTCTCTGCGTGTTACATGTTTGTCTCCGGCTTTAATAATTTACACTCATCATATTGCATTAAGCACAAATTGAACGTAATTGGAAAAACCATATACGTGGTAAAATAATATCTTCTGTAATGTAATAATTTGAAACAAGAGTAACTCAATAAGAGCATCCCCTCCGATACGAATAACTAAATAACGCGGTTCAACCACGTTCTGACTGAGTATCATACAGACATTCGTTGATAGCTGGTTTACAGATATCGTGTGCTTTCAACAATTTTGATGACAAATATCAATTTTGGTTGAACATCGATGACGACATAAGTAGTTTACGTTTTAACTACTCATTTATATAGACAGATCTAATAAGGAGTCGTATTACTGAATCTATGGTTCAGCACAGAATCATGACGAATATACGACACCCTTAGAATATACGACGAGAGTGAACATGCAGCTTTTTAGCGAGTATGCCGCACCCTCGCTGGTGTTGTTGTGAACGAAGCGTGTGGCTGAAGTAATACAAGCCTGTCCAAACTCTCGGGTCCTATAGGTACAGTACATACAGTAAAATAGTGTTCACACAATCATCGCTAAACCACATTACATTATTTGCAGCGTCCACACAACAACCACTCAGTCCGTCTACACAAGCTCCTACAGTATTGAGTCAACATCAACATCACCCTTTCCTCGCTAACGTAGAGTTTAGTAATGCGTTATATTTGGACGACGGAAGGGAAGGGTCACAAGGGAGGGGGTGGGAACAAGATAAGCGAATAAAAGGAAAATAAGTTATTGCAAATGGTTGTTCTGATAGCGATTACGGCTTCACTAGCGTTCTAGATCAAAATATGGTTTCTAGTAGTATTATTTAATTTAAATAGTAATAATCCGAATTTTTCTAAATAATATGTCACCCTTGACCAGTGAGTGTCTTAGCATGCGCCTAAGGTATCAAGAATACGGTTAATAGCGTTTTCCGTAACACACTGTGATAGCGAGTCCACTTGTCAAGTGTATATATCATATTATGACCATATCCTCATGACTTTAAAGGCAAGTAATATTTGGCTTCACTCTATAATTTCTCCGGTGAATTGGCTTACAAAATACGTCTCCACAAACCTAGAATAATAACAAATTACCTAGTAGTACTGAACATAAGGCCCACTGTGACATACCACACATAGATGATACAACATTTAATTAGAATTATAATAATATATATATATAATAATATATTAGTTGGGTACCTGACTGATAGGTAATGTAATGACTCATCAGTTATATAATCTGTAATAATAAGTTTGATATTAATCGTAATACATGAATGGCAGACGATATTGTTGACAACTCTTACACTACAAAAAAGTTATTAATGTCACGTTGTTATTCAAATCAAGTTTAATAGAAAACAGAAAAATATTAATTATATGCCCAAATGCACACCATTTGGGCATATTCTTCTTCTAGTTCTGTAAGCTAAATTCAAAGCTTTTATGTGTCTTGAGTGAAATAAGTCCTACGTAGAGCTCTGTGCCGACACGACATGACAGTACTTTTTAGATGTGTTACGTCTTACACCTTCAAATGTTTACCAATGCTGGTGTTAAGTACCATATAACTTAACAGTATTCTTGACCTCAGGCAATATTTGAGATATTTTTACAGCTGCTTACAATTTGCCCAACCCGGGAATTAAATCTAAGTCCAACCTCACAGCCACACCTGCGATTTTTTTACCAACGACGCGTTTCCAAGGCCACTTGACGAATAAATCGATGATCTAATTAAAGTTCTCGATTGAAAACCTCAATAAAAACATAAAAACAATTAGTCAGAGGTCACTAAGGTCAATAATCGATTTTATCCTCCCACAATCCCATCACTTGAGCGAATTGCCGCGCATTCCGATATCTATAACACCAGTTTACTTGACACACCCTTCCTCCCTTATACGGGTAATTTACGTAACATTGCGGGAGTTATCACTGGTTGTCGGGAGTTCAATGTTCAATGGTCGTATTATTTGAATAGAATAAGAAAGTCGATGTGATGTTTTTAGATTTTTTCCATCCTATTGGACTAGCTGTTGTCAATTGCTCGCACTTGGTTCAATTCTCGGGTTGACAAAATATTATTTTATTTTTCTAGGGAAATTACTGTGCATGGTATTATATTTGTTTTGTAAAAAAAACGAACCCGCAACACGTAGCAGAGAAAGCTGAGTGAGTAAAGTTGATTGAGCCCTGTAAACGGCAATAGCTTCACCCCTATTACATGCATAGAAATATAATTTTGTGTACGTATAGCAGCACTAAACTCCTCTACCTTCCTCTTTGAGAACAACTGGCGTGAAGTGTATTGTGTGTGGGAGGTTCCCGAACATGTTGCTGTATCGTTCCTTGTTATTGTTACACATAACGTTTGCTTATCTACTTGTGTGTATAGCGAGTTCTTATATCTGCTCTTCGCTAAATAACTTTGTTATTTGACGAACTCTTTACATTCCGTCGTCGGAGCTCGTTCAATGTGTCCTACATCGCCAGTTGTTTTACCGTGTATGTTTGTGTCGTGTTTTCGAGGAATATGTACATATGTACATATGTTTATGTAGTCGCGTATTCAATTAAAATTTGCTAGCTACAAAATCAATTCCTCTACATTCCATTCTGCGTTGTGTTTACTGTTAGAGCTTATTTTTACATCAAAAACTAAATATGTTAGCCTTAACGCTCGTTCGAGAATTGCAATTCCGTACTACGAGAAAAATCTAGTTAGTTTTTGTATGATATTCAAATTTTCTTTCTTGCTTACAATTGCTGCTTTACCTGCAGTGCTTCGGTCTCTTGGTCTTATTGTGAGATATGGAGTCCATGATTAGTAATAATTTTCCCTCCCTTCACTTGACTGTACTGTCCCTTCACATGTAGATGACTAACGCAGTACATAAAGATCTGTTTATTTAATATCACTGTACCGTGTTCATATAAATTGCAATATTAATATTCATGATAATATATACACCACAGCTTGTATCGGTTGAACCGTTAAACTGTCGCCAATAACTCGGCGAGCTAATCAAAGTTACACGCCGAGCTACGCTGAGTAAACACGACAATACGTTGCTATATCTACGCTACGGAGATATGCGACTATCACACAATATGAACAGAAGGCCAACTCTTAGGAAAATTGTCGTTAATGCACAATGGTGAGCTAGTGAAAAACGCGGCAATATGAGAACGCAGCGCACAATCAGAACTGGATCAGTAGATGCAACCTTGTCGGCCCACAATCTCCGTGGTGTTTCTTTGTTTATTACCATAACCCTTCTGCGCCTATTTGTATTCTTCACGACCGTGGTTGTCGATACCTCGCTAGCTGCCCTCCCCCGGCGCCGGTCGTCGGTACCGAGCTACAGTTATTACGTACAGTGTGTCGGGTGACGACCTCAGCCCTCGGCACGTACGAGCCTTAATTAAAACCCGCCTCAAATGTTCGATTGGGTTTACATTGGCCTGAACCTGATCCGATGCCGACGTCAAATCGAAGAATAATAAAAACCTACAATTGCATTCTCATATTAGAATTTAAAATTGCAATAATTTTTAGCTTCTTGTTTTGTTTATAAACTTGCGGTTTTTAAACTGAAATGTTTCAGCACAACTGTACCGTGATTTTAATTAAACTAAAAATTTAATTGCACCACAAACTACGTTGTACAGAAATATTGTTTGCGCAGTCAGTTCATTTATAACAGAGTGAATACAGTATACTCGTATACAGTTGACATTATCCCTCAAAATTAAAATATTGTATAAGACTCGCATATAATTATGCGTGTAGTCCTTCAATCTGCACCGGGCCTGCGTGGTGCACTGAGGCCTAATCCTTCCCATTCTGAGAACAGACCCTTGCCCAGCAGTGGGACAGTGATGGGTTGAATTTATTATTATTTTATATACATAAATTATTATATATTGAAACGTAATTACAATAAACCAACCACTGATTTGACGTTACAAAATAAAAAATAAAAGGCGCTCATAACAAGTGTGGTTTACGCGAACGAAATTGAAACCGAATTAGTTTTATAGTTTAAAAAAAAATACGATTATTAATTTTTTGGTTTAGCTTGTGAATGACAGTATAATATATTTATTGTTTTACGTTGGCATCAGATGACAATATTTTAATCTATTATATTATATGAACGAAATTTTATCTTAACAAATAACATATTTCTCAATTAATGTTTAACTAAAAGACTATGTACCTTAATAACTAACACAGTAATTGAGAAGAAAGTGATTTTTGAAGGTCATTTACCATCGGATGGGACGCTTAATTGTTCGTCATTTAATTATATCAGCAATCGCATCCACTAAAAGAATGAAATATATTCAAAAAACATCGTACCTACCATATCGTATCAATAATAACGTCGTGTTCACACACACACACATTGAGAACTGCTAAGCTCAGTGGTCGTTACACCGGAGACTTCCCCAGCATTCATCAACCTTTGTTTCAGTCTAGGTATAAAATGACCAGTCGTTACCAGATGATAGCCAACCGAGGCGATATTCCACCACTGTGCTGTAATGCAGTTATAATGTGTAGGTACCTAACCTAACCTATCCTTATTCTTATGAACTATACGATTATGAAAGCCATCAGAAAATATTGAAACTTAGCAAACTGAAAAGATTAAACCCGAGGATCGACAAAAGCCGGGATTAATCACAACAGAGGGGAGAACGAAATAGAAATATATTTCTTTGATAATTTTATTCATATCTATCGGGGTTTATATTTCAACATCTACAAAACGAAGATGAGAAAGAAGGTGAGAGAAAGAAATTTGTTTAACAAAATTTATTTACAATAGCGTTAAAATTTTAGTGCCAACGTCATTACTTCTAGACGCCGCATTTTCAAGGATATATAAACGCGTACCACAGCGTCAACTTTGTCTTATAAACAGGTGTTTTATACCTTTAAAAGGCAATGGATTTTCAAAGTAGATGTACGAGTGCTCCAGCTGTCAGCAGCGAGTGTGATAATGGGTAACAAGTCAGAGAGCGAGTGCGGAACTTTTAATTGGGTTGGTCATACTACAATAGTTTGCCCAAAATTACAATGTCCAACATCCGATATGTTAGTCGTCGCTGAGTTCTCACGTTCACGGAAAACATTCCCAGAAGTTGTTCACATATTGTACAGTGAGGACGAATTGTTGTCCTAGTTTGAACGAAAACACCCCTAATTATAAAATTAATTAATAAAATTATCTATTAAATTGCATTTTAAAAATTCATTATTCTATTTCCGACGTGTTAGTCTTCGTTCAATTTCGCTAACGAGAAAATAAGATAGCTGATTATTCAAAGTGTTCAAAGACCCCGAATTGACTCAACTTAGAATTTGTCTGGCTTTATTTCCCTAAACATAATTTTATTTCGCGTTTATGTTATTGGCCTTTACTATCTTTTCGAAATATCTATAAACATTTTGATTAATTCAAGATCTCTTTGTGACATGACCCTGGGCGGGCGACAGGGCTTCCCATCGTTGGGCGGGCATTAGAACCAAGTTGAGGGCTAAACTCTATTGTACCAAAGTCTGTAAATACGATTACCGCAGTCAATTAACGCTATACAAAGGGTCAAACGCTATGTACGTTAGACATCTCCAATTACTGCAGCTGCCATTTTCAAGCTCTAACCATGTTATGTTCGCTGTAATTACAATCGATTTTACCGTCTGAAAGGATATTCTGTATGATGTTACCGTAAAACCCCAAAATCCAGAAGACCCCGAAATAACTCAAAAACACTTTGTATCCACGAGCATTAGATTCTTTGGCTTCTGAGTAGTCACACCTAGAAGTACTTAATTGTTACGAAATAACCGAATTTACAGAAATCATCGATTTTTACAAGCATTAAAAGAAAAAAAAAAGAAAAAAAAGCTTTTATTTAACTTGCAATGTTTGTATGTAAGTGTGTATGTTCGGATTTAATCTTGCAACTGAATTTTAAAGCAGTTATCCTCAACCGATGAGATGAAATTTTATTTACACGTTTAGTTTGGATGACAATGCATGGTTAGCTAAGTGACGTCATTCTAAATCTACTATTGGCGGACGGCCCAAGATGGCGGAATAGTTATTTTTTGTGCACTCCCATGATATGGGTATCAAATGAAAGGGTTTGCCGAGAAGAATACGAATATACAATAACATAGCGATAACTAAAGAATAAAATATAAATTACTAATAAAAAAACATTTTTAAAAACAAGCTTATATTGAACTGCTCTAAAAAGAAGAAAATTAAAAAAGGTTAAAGGTTAACGAACACGTTCAAGACTTTCGCATGGATCTTTTCTAGACCAAGACACAACATTTCCGCCGTCTCATTAATAATTTCTTCTTTACTTTGGAATCCGTGTAAAAATAAAAATAAAACTATTCATCATTCACAGTGATTAATAGATCTAATTTCTAGATGGTTGTTACTGTTAAGTTTTCAGTTTCATAATTTTGTATTTATTTGTGGAAGCTATAGGCTTATGATATATTCACTGTATTACTTAATACTACTATAACTAATTAGTGATAAGTTAAAGCTGTTTGTTTCCCAAATTTAAATAAATAAACAATAATACAACTCGCGCCAAGCTTTTATATCATATAAATTGTGTAATGTAATAAATTGATGGGTTTGATTCAATTTAAAGTTTATTTTCTTCATTTTAAAGCATTTAAATAAAAGGTTGTTTTTAAAAATGTTTTAACTGAGCAAATCAGTCAAAATGTGTTCTAGATAACTACCGTGAGAGCACTAAGTATCCGAGAACATCTATGGGAATGTGATGCTTCCCGTTCGCGTTGTTACTAATTACTGCTGTTTTACTGTTTCATAATATACTAGTAATGTTATGTAATATACTAAGCCACTAGAGCGCATAGACCGCAAGTCTATAACAACAACAAGTCTTGTAACGGTAAACACTTGGTCTCGATTGTATCCAGTTATTTCATAAGGCTCAAGGTTTTTAATTGTTGCTTACAAAAACATATAAGACGTGTTAGTATCAAGTATTTATCACATTCATAGCAGAGATAGGCTATGCTGGCGGGGGACAGATACGATAAATAATATTTTTATAGTAGCATGGTTTATTGATGAGGGTTTTCTCAAAAGAACATATGTAACTTGGTCCATAGTGACAGTGTAGGTACGGAGTATTACAACGCCATAGACTTCAAACGCCGAATGCCGAAACGATGCTAATCATGTAAGTGACTAAATATATAATGACGCGTGGATACATTTTTTTTTTTGTTTATCTGTCTATATCTATCTATATTATACTTATAAAATCGTTAGTCCTGACTGACATATCAACGCACAGTCACACACAGCCTGTATTCCCCGAAGCATTAAGCAGAGGTGTACTATTGTGCACCCACATTTCGCCGATGCCGTTATGAAGTCCCATCTAACAGGGGGCGAGCCTATTGCCATCTACCGGACACAGTTCCAAACTCCGTGCTGCTACTGAGAATCTCCATACAGAAAAACCCAATAACACTTTGCCCGACCTGGGAATCAAACCCAGGACTTCACGCTCAGCAGTCACGCTTGCGACCACTAGACCAGTGACGCAATGAGCCAAAACTATTTAGTCTAGAAAGCTGAAACTTGGAACATAGGTTTATTTTACAACATAAGCATCCGCTAAGAAAGGATTTTTGAAAATGTCACCTCTGAGTCACCCATGACGTCATCTCTTTAAAATAAGAAGCACGAAATTATATCATATACCTGCTTCTAGATCGGCGTTTTTCATAATTTTACACTTAAGAGGGTGAATTAGAGGTTGTAAGTTTATATGGGAAGTTCGTCACTTTTGAAACGCAGAGCTTAAACCGTTGAGGATACAAACTTGAAATAAAATGAAAATAATTAACTTTTATTTATTACTATATATGCATGTTACCCTTGCCAATATTTTAACTTCATTGTAGAGTAAAGGCAAACATATATTTTTTATTCAATACGTGACGGGTGATAGATGTCTTAGGTAGTTATTAATAAACTTATTACTTTTTGGTTATTTGTACTTTCAATTAATTTAGACAAAGCGCTCCACGCTTGTATAAACAAATAGAGTTCGTTCAAGTGCAAACAATTATCCGTTGAAAAAACTCGAATTCATTGCATAGATTCTTGTTTATAACAAATTCAATTGTTATAAACAATTAACTTACCTAACCATGCATTGTCATCCAAACTAAACGTGTATGCAAAATTTCAGCTTAATCGGAAACCGGGAAGTGGGTCAAATTTAACTTTCAAGATTATTTTTACCTAGTTAGTTAATTACAGGTGAAGCTAATAATAAAATTAATAATGACATTGTGTACCTACTGTTTCTTAATCGCGCTATGGTTTCGTTATGCGGCTTGATGATCGGATGATTATTATGACGAGTTCATTTTTGTTATATAATTATAATTGTATGTTGGCGCCATCTTTCGAGCTTTGGTTGAGTTACTAAACATTAATCACATAATTACATCACCCAAATTATTTTCATTTATTCGTTGGTTATTTAGATAATTGTGGTTATTTTCACACAATTTCGTTTCAAGATTACTGGTAAATAATCGTAGTATTATTGCTACTGAGGTAGAAAAAATGTATAAGTACTAAAAATATAGCTATTGTGGTAATGATATCAAGACAGATCTTATAAAAGGTCTGTGAGGAAACCCATGCTTCGTCATAGTGGACAATTACGGTCCTAACGGGTCCTAAGATTGTAGGTATAAAGGTATACACATATTTGTGCCTTATAGGAAGTACACGGTATAGGATAGACCTAACACCATGTTGTGGATGTTCAGGGCTGGCGGGGATTGCTTAGCATCAGACGCCCCGTTAGCTCGTTTGCCTTTAATATTCACATATGGGAGAGATTCTTTCGGTCACTGACCATACGAAATGGACTATTATGATGTTACTGTTACAGGCTATTTAAGAACTGTATTAAACTATTTACTACAGTTAGGCTTTACCATAAACAAGTTCCAAATGAACTTGAAAGTAAACTGTGTACTCTAGTCAACATGTTACAATTAACAACACCTATAAACTGTTACTATATAATTGTAGTTCGTATACAAAGAAAGCTTACTGCAAGTGTGGGCAATTAGCCGCGCCCGGCCGATCGTCCCTGAGCGGCGACGGCGCCGGCGGGTGCCGGGTAAAATCGGTTTACATCGGGCAACGTCGGGCCTCATTGGCATGCAGCTGGCGAACGCACGCGGCCGTTCTGTACATACATTAGGCCACGGATTGGAGGTAGCGTCGGCGGTGCGCGCTGTCATGAGCGGAGCGGATACAACGTGGACATAACAACTCCTCCACTGCTTTCTCTGTTCTTTGTTTTCATAATGTATGTAATATTTAACAAGTTGAAAGTTATGGCTACGTCAAGTATAATTTCTGCGTTTTTCTGATTGTACTTGTGCAATTAAGAACAAGATTTGATATATATCATATACTATATATGAATCACACTAAACTTACCTGTGGTCTCGAATGAACGTCTCACGTTATAACAACACCTTCTTAAATAGGTTGCGGTAAAGTGCTCAACTAATACATACGTTGAATAAGATTTTGGAGAAGAATTATTTTTCACCGCCTGATTGGCACACAGCTCAGTGACGCCCACCTCCGCCACCACTAGAGCCTCGCCCGACAACCTAAGCGGTGTATCGCAACAGATCATTGACGGATCGTGAACATTATTCCCTCTCAGCGGTCAGCTGGTCGCGCCATACTCGGCCATACTTGCGAGCGCGACAAGCTACTATTATCATAGTACAGAAGGCTTACTCCTAACAACAAATTTGCAGCTTATTCTCTTGACATTATCGGATATGCATCCATTTCCGACACCGACAGAAACAAGTGACCAATTTTTACACCAGATTGTCCAGTAATAACACTGCTGAGTGTTTTACTGTGCAGGTCAAAGCTTTTGCCTACTTATCCATGTTGTGAGTTTTGGGACCATACACTGATTGGTTATCAATGATTTTTTTGTGTACATTTAAGCAATTAGTACTGAAGAAAGCCTTTTAACATTCTACTAATGATGTAGGTCCCGTTTATAGCTTCGTCAAAAGGTTTTGAAAGGTGTATTTGTTCGTCTTTATCAGTCGAGACGAGACCTCAATTATAATGTTATTAAGTAAACCGGAAAATTGAATTAGGTTCTTGAAGCAAGTGCCCGTAAAAGGCGCGCGGAATATTATATGAAGTTAATTACGTCCTCGTATCTTTGAGCATGACCCTCCTTCTGGGAATCTTTTATAAATAGCTGTGTCCGTGACTCTATCCGTATAAAAAGATCATTTTCAAACCCGGGTTAAATCTTTGGGAATCAAGAGGATCAAAGCTAATAATCAGGGAACGCCAAAGTGCAAAAGAAAACATAATATTTATTTCCCATAAAACGTTTTTCTAATATGTATGCATATTGCATCCATTGACATCATGTATATAGTGCATCCAATATATAGTGCACGTGCATATGAGCACGTTGTACGAAGGATTTGCTGCACGTTTGATATATAAAATAAATATAATACACTCGATATATTATTCTTATTCTACCTACAATAAATGTTTACCATGGGTCCTACCTGTATATTTTACTTATTTATTAGTATGAACCATATTCTCAGGGTGTACACCAACTCTTTGCTTTTCTAAGCAATTCCACCAAAGCAGAGTGCTGGTACATCAGAACTAACGCTAGTTCATCAGTTGAAAATACCTATCATAGGCCGGTCAAAGAATTTACATGATTGACAACTAGGCTCTAAGTTTCAGGCTAAGTGGACACTGCCCCATAAACATCACTGCATACCAAGCAAGACAAACACCGCGGGGCTTTCGGACTAGAAACATATTTATACAGAACCTATAGTGTTTAAATTGAGTCTATGATAACACTTTAGCCTCGAACTTAGGGCCTAACCCTAGCGGGCAGCGGGCAAGGCCTGGCAGAGGCGAAGTTAGTTGAGTCCGAAACTAATCTATACAAGAGAAACACTGTGGGAGATAGCACCGAGGCGTTTGTCCAGTTGGGAAGTAGTGTGATACGCGGTTCCATCAATCGATAATTCAACGAACGACTTTCGATATAGTAAGGATACTACATCTATTTTGAGAGTCATACGATTTCGACGTATAGTATTTTTACTCCTCTCTAAAATATGGCCAAGTAAGATGTAGGTATTTTAGACAATCGTCACGATTTCTTTAAACAAAAAAAAATTACAACAGTGACATTTTATTCATTACCTAAGTTCTTTCTGGCAAATATATCTGTTTTGTATACAGTAGGTGTAGGTGTCGTGTTATTTTAAAGACAATATATAAAGTGTTGGAAGTCGGTCGCTTCGTGACGTGAACACTAACACCTAACTTATGTATGGCATGGCACAGTGTCGATGCCAACTTAAACATATCGCTCGTATTGGGACGACCTATAACATACAAATAGCGACTTACATAACAAACCATTATATATTTGTTACCATGATACCGACAGGCTTCACCTCGATTTGAAATATCATAGTTTTAAAGCAGAGAACGAAAACACAGATACACATTATCATAACATCACAAAGCGCTATCGCCTATATTCAACAAAGGGTCAGGCAAAAGTTTACATTGTACATCTACACACATTGCGCTAAGACTGTTATTAAGTGTACCAATAATAATAATACCAATAAAATGTTATTTTAATTCCTTTATTTATATTATGAAAATACCTTTCTCAGCACTCATAAGTAAATATTGTAAGTATTAGTCCAGCTGTGTATTGCACATACTGGTGTGAGTTAGTGGACTATATACATTACTTGGAACATCGACCGCTACAACACATGCCTCCTAAATTCCGCCCCGGAACAGGCAAACGAGTTTGTGTTGACGTTTTATGATTCAGTACTCATACTTTATCACAGCCATTACGTTTTACTACATGTAAACACGACATTCTTTCTCATATATGTCCTTCTTCAAGGTCGCTCCGACGTCTCCCGGCCGTATCCTCGCAAACGACGCCGTTGACCGTCAAGTAACTCGTTACTCACAAGCTGAGGACATGTCGCCACTACTATAACATTTCTATTAAGGATTTACTTCGTTTTATCACTACTGTTAGTTTTAGTGCCAATAATAAACCAGATAATATTATATGCGATATGAAGTTATATTTTTGGCATCGTTGCTTTGTCTCGTGGATCGGTCATTTGTAGCCATCTAGCTATTTTAATGTCTTTTGTTCAAAGTTTCTAGAAGCGAAATAAAAAGCTAATTCATTGCACAAGTACTATCTAAAGTTTGTAAGTACCTACGTCTAGTTGGAAGCTTTACCTTAGCCGCTTACGACTCGTGACTTTGTAAGAAAGACCAACTTAAACTGACACAACTTTCTAACAGTTCTGTCAGACCGTCTTCTGTGTAGAATAAGGAAACTGATAGTGCTTGACAAATGGTTTAACTGCATTCCTTGAACAAATGCAGCTTTGACAAAGATTTAACGGCTCCAGTCCGGACTGATCCATCATACTTAAGTAGACGAAAACTTACAAAGTTACCTCACTTGTCTGATAAAGGTTCTGTGTAAATATATGTGTGTATTGATATAGTATATACGTTGGTTCATCGGTAGACGAGCGAAGAGAACAAAACAATCTAATATCAGGCATGTACCAATTGTATACTTGTCATAACCGTGAGATAACAGCGGTATAATTATATCTTAAAGATATAATTATATCGATTCTCGTTGTAGAAACAGTTCTTAAAGTTTTTAAATCTTTAATAATATTTGTTAGTGGTACATGGTTGAAACGAGGCCATCGATCTTAATGTTTTTCACAATCGGAATATTAGGTCAAGGAGTAGGAGGAATAGGATATTACATACTTATTCAACTTGTAATGTTATATATGTATGTACATATATTGCTCGTTGAGTGGAAAGTTTTAAGTGCTAGTAGGCAGCGGAATGTCTTTTAGCGCACTTTATTTATTTGTGTTGAAATATTTTCTGTATTATGCCCGACTGTCACGTTCGCGCTGTACAAGTTCCTAGCTAGCTGCTCAGTGTATCGCACGGCTGTCGTGCGACGTTTTTTGCAACTGTCCCACACAAAGCTCCATCTGTAGGCCGCTGTAGCGCAGCCACAAAGCGGCTAGTATACGTATACTACAGCGACGTAGCATAATATAGATACAAACAGAAGGTGCACTCCGAGACAACAGCTACTATTTATCATCACGTATTTTCCAAAGCATTAAGATATGTAGTTGTGTACCTAAATTTCGTCGAATTCGTTATTAAATCCCATGCAATGGGGGAAGGGCGTATACCACCTAGCCATCTAGCGAGATTTTCTCATTGTTAAGGATCGAACCCAGGATCTCACGCTTAGCGGCGGCGCTTGCAACTACTAGATATACCAATGTGACGGATACAATGGTTGACATAGCTACGATTTGTATTATTTATGAAGTATGGGTCAAAGTGGTAGATTGTACCATAATAGCGAAAGTAGCTCCTCGCATAAAAAAGAGGCTCATTCTAGGTCCGCTTGCGCAGCGAAGATATTTCAGCTATAACCAGCCTTCTGCCTTTATTTACTGTAGGAAGATACTCTCTGAAAATGTTTTGTTAGAGCGACCAAAGGGTTCGGCAAAAAACTGGATTCGTGTCGTAATCTTCCTCGTCTGTTCGTTTTTCGTCCGCCGCCGGCTCAGACCGTCAGGCCTGCCGCTCGTCAACTGTTTCCTGTATTGTTTTTGCTAACATTATTACGGGTTGCTGTCCTAACGACCTCCGCCGATGGAAATGGGATGAACATATTATTAGGAATGTCAAAGGTCATCCTTCTATTGTACTTTAAGATACTTTGTGGTCTCAATGCATGAAAACAACACACACACACAGACCGACAAATTATAATTACGAATAATGTATATTTAAAATAAACTAGTAGCTGATCTTAGTTGTTTTTGACGTCATGTTAAGTCAGCTCCCTATACAATACACACAAGCGGGGCAAACGAGCTCCCCAGCAGCACAGGTCTGTCACGTATTAAATATTCTCATTTGTAAATTCTTTTTACCTTATTATCGAGACATCCACCAACAGAAATACGTGTCGTATCCAAATTGGGTTCGTGTTATGTAGTATACAATAATAAATATAATTTAACCTATGTTATAGCTAATTACGAGCAGAATATTGTTCATAATATGAGCAAACATAAACAACAACATGTTGACGACATAAGTCACGTAAAATAATACGAGATAATCTCATTTTACCAACTCATACACGACAAATAGTTTATATAGCAACCCAACTGCAAACTGCATAGAACCAGAAAATATTATTAATTATATTAGTCTCAATATGCCGTAGACATCTTCTAAATTGAACATTACTGTTCCAATTAATTTCCCTTCTGTATTAACTTATTAACCCCCAGTGCTTTTCAGGCATTCATCATTTTCACCCGGTGCATAGACATAGGAATATGAATTTATGGATGTGTCTAAAATCTACTTATTAACATATTTTTCCTGCGAACATCGTCACTTCTAGAAATTATAATTCATCAAATAGTTGATTGTTGGCTTACAGACAGCAACATAGTTTACATTAAATTTTGCTGTCCATATAAATTGGTTTAAGATTTCGTGAGGCGTATTTATATTTGTGCTATTCGGTGTGTGAGTGCATAGCATTGGGTGTATTGACATCTACCCACAATGTTGTGATTATGTTGCCGGGGCGCCGCCGCCGCGCCGCGGCGCCGCCGCACGCGCCGCATCGTTTCGCTTGTGTAATATATTATTAGGCAGTCGCCCATCGGTCGGGATTATTATTTATTACTATTGCACAATACAAACATTAGTAGTAAAATAGTTTCCCACAAAACCGGTTTACCGGTGTGATTGTGGATGTGTCGCGATACGCGTGTGTCTTTTGATATTCGCTTTGATTATTGCGCACACGTTCGTTGTAAACTTCATTTCACGTGAAATTTTCGGACGCGTATAATCCTAAGTATTATTAACGTAAAATATTCATCCGGCATGGGATTTATTTACACATTGTTCAAAACAGTGTGTTGGTCATGTGTGATGCTCTAAAAACGTTTATAACTGTGTGATGAAATTTAGTAATTAGAAAAATACTAGAAATCTAAGTGGTGATAATGTGATGATGAATATACAAGTAGTCGTCACGTAGTGTGAACGTAAGCGGTGGACCGAGTAGACACCAACATCCTTGTAAGTATACTATATTATATATACTAGGGGTAGGCCCCTAGTATTTAGAAGTTTCTTGCCGGTTCTTCTCCAAAGGACCTACTATTTGAGACCGTACACCTAGAGTTTCGATATTTCATAAGGGCCTGAAATTGGTTTACATGATATAAAGATATAATATATTCTACTCTATAGGTACCTATATGTACAGATTTTATGTTAATGATATCATTACTTATTATTGTTTTATTACTACTTATTCACTTACACCGTGTTCAAATCAATTAGGCCGGTCACACCAAATGTATAATAAAAAATAAAAATCAATCAACTAATTGTTCGAAACTAGTAAATAATAGGTGATACTAGCACATACATAACTCTTATACTAATAGTAGCTTACACTAAACTACTATTAATTTATTTGTGTGTGTCACAGCACTACAATAAACTAAACATTTGTAATATCTTCTACGTTCCCTCGATTCAGAACAAGTATTGAATGTTTATTTTCCAGCTAAGGCACTGTGCAATAATCAATGCAGTACAAACTAGTTAACATTCAATGTTCCGGACAGTCGCGAGTCGCCGAGCTAAAGTTCAATGTAACAAGTACCTAGAACTGTGGAATGCAGTCAAACCTTCGCGGATATCAGTGAATCAATACGGCGCGTGGCGGCGGGACACAAATTAAAATATTTTTTTGAATAACAAACTTACCTGTTGTGTACAACTGTGTACATTAAAAATAAAAAATTTGTAAAAAAAATATTTTCACTCAGCATTTGGACGTGAATACTGCGGGTGTAAGATGTATGTAAGCTGAGTAGCTCAAGTTATCCCACCGTTAGGCAGAGGTTCAACCCCCGATGGCAACAATCTCGTCCATCCATCTCGCCGCTGGACGACCAACATTCCTTCTCCCATTTCCTGGCCGTCATTTGGCCACAGCTTTATTCTGTACTTTAAGATAGCTATACTTTTATAATTACTGTAAAATAAATTAATATTTCAAAGAGTAACCCCGCCATCTTGATTTATACGGCCACCGAGTCTGGCGGTGACAATGCAATTGAACAATAATAGATTCAAACAGACTCGTCGCTTATGCGCTTGTTGAGGTCCGGCCACTATGCTCCGTAATCATTACCTACACAGATTCATTTGATACCTGATTGTGCGTGGAATTACCGTTCACATGTGTGTCGGTTTCACGTGAAACTAGACACGACTTGACGTATCGATGACAATAATTCAGGATTCATAACGTATGAGTAAGGTAAATTGAATTCTATCCTTTCGCGTTATACGGTGACTTTTTGTGTGACGAACTGCGTTCAACTGAGTTGAAGTATTGAAGAGATCAAAAGTAAACTCTTGACAAATGTTCACTAATCAACTAAATGACCGGCTTTGATTACAACTTGTAATTTACTTAATACAGAAACGAATCTTCCTTTTATAAATCTCGAATAAACATTAAGGTCTATTAATTAATAACTTTGTATAATGAGTCACAGCGTATTATTAACACGAATGTCATAATTACTGATTAAGTTGCTCATTTCCCTCATTAATGAGGCCGTGTTATAACTTGTAACTAACTTATTATAACTTAAACAAGCAATTTATATACAATTATGATTCGTGTAGCTCACAACTTTCATTAACAACTTAATGTTATAAGTTACTACGAATTTCTCAAATAATGTGAAAGTTTGAACATTTTTCACAAAGTTTTGTTCGGTAAACTAATTTTTGTTACCGTAACATTGAAGGGTGAAAACATTCTGTCACAAGAAAATGTACTGTATTAGAGACACAAAATATCAGCACTTAAATCACATTAACTACACATTATCAAATATATACAGAAGCTCCACTCCACGGAACATCCCTAAGCATATAGGTATATACTATAGTTTAGGTACAGAACACTGTGTCACAGTACTCATTCGGACATTTCATCTTCTTGATTTTTCATTAATCTTTTTAATCCACTGTACTGACAGTGCTTTCATTAGCTTTCACTGGAAATTTTCACTACGCTAAGCCTACGGTTATCACTGTCACGTAACACATATTCAAGCGGCTTTGTGAATCAGGTTATAAAGCTATTGTAGCTTCACTGCGATAGATGGCGCTTCACTTTTTGCCACGCACGCCACGCTTCACTTTTCTTGTTGAACTGGATCTTCTGAGCCTATTTGTTGGCCCGCGGCTGCAAGGCGCGGGCTTTGAGCGCGCGATGTTCGTACCGCGCCGGAATCATAGCGGCGGAGTTATGTCACTATACATACATACACATTGCTGACACGTCTTTTGTACTCATACAAGGGATGAAACGGTACGAAACAACGGGTTTTTATCCGACACTTGTTATGGGTATGGTTAAACAACTGTTTTCTACGAAAAAACTATGGAATATAGTTTACACTTTTGACCCGGGTACGTCTTTAAACTGCGACCAGACACCAGAGGACGGGCAGCATCGTCCTCTCACTAATCGGTGAGCCACTGCGATCCCCAAGCCGCCTGCCAAGTGTGGGGATTATGGCAACCGCCCCCCCTCCCCCAAGGGGGAGGCCTTCGTTCAGCAGTGGACGTCTTTTGGCTGATGATGATGATGAGTTTACACTTAATAAATAAAATAGATAATATACGAGTATCGGATTCTAGGTGAAATCACATTCATACAAAATATAAATTCTCAATATATAAACTGCGAATTGATGCTGACCGATGTGATTATACCCGTGTACCCGTGTACACAAACGAATATTATCTAGCTACAGACACTCGTGTTTGCATGGAGCTAACTTATCAAAATTATCATCCTGTAAAAACAAATGCTATGCCAGCTGAACGTGGAATAACACTTATTATTATAACTGTAGGCCATCGACCGTCAGGTATTCCACTAAATGACATGTTTCGACATGTTGTCGCGACTGATACTATTGTGAAACGTAATATTCAAAACAAATACTATTTCAGTTATCACAGCACACGCCACAAGTTGCAGACTTTTTTCATTGCAAAGCATATTGGTAGTGCAAAGCGCGGCATCGCGGCGCGTTCACAACTCCACACACAATGCCTCTGTGTCGCCCCGCAACAAACCTATCACACGCGTTTTATCGTTTAATACAACTTGTATGAAAATAAATACTAATGTTAATATAAAATAAATATTAATATTATATGCTCAAAGAAAAATTCGTCTAAAGTAATTAAAAATTTAAAGAATCTTGCGGCATCGGAGCAGACGACGCACCGACCCGCCCGGTGAAACACTGTGCTAGGATTTAATAAGCTTAGTCAAAAAGCTTCATACAAATATTCTTGGGCTTGATGAATCAGAAAATAAAGAAAGACAAATTTTTTTCAAATCTTTTTTTCCATTCCACAGATGTGAAATAACGAGCCGTAATCAATCACAAACAATAACAAACAAAAAAAACATAATTTATGTTCGTTACAAGTCCATTACGATTCGCATACATTATATTTTATATTATAAATTATAGTAACAGACAGCGGGAGATGAACTAGCTTTAAGAGCTCTTCTAGCTCATCTTAGCATTTTGGAGGTAAAGTAAATTATCTGAATATTCATGTGGGATCGCAGTAACGGCTCGCTTTAAAAACTGCTCTGTGGTAATAATTTAAAGCGTCGCTGGCGGCGGGTTAGGTAGCGGATATGGTGACGCGACTCGCGACACGTGCTCACAAAATGCACTCTCATAGTAGGTTCCATATCCCTTGGTGATTTCATTTGTTACTGAAATTATTGAAACCTCTACGACGCCCAGCTCGTGTGTAAACGAAATTAACGTTTCTCAACTTATACATTATTTTTGTTTTCTTCACTCTTATCACATAACAAAGTCTAGGAAAAACACTACTGTGTGAAACATTATGTTCTCCTTAACTTCATATAACATTATTATAATGTTTAATCATCTATTAGTGAAGCTCTTCAGAACCTGCATCAGAACCTAACGTGACTATGACAAGTGATGGAGTTTTAATTAAGCAAATAACATGTACCAGTTATATGTAGCCGCCGTGATGTGGCGCAGTGCCCCCGTGCGCTACTGTTAGTGATCAATATCATTCGGTGTCAATGTCAAACGCTTCAGATATTCGTGCGACCCTTTCTAGCGAATTCCTAACTTGAATTTATTCAATCAGTTTTTACTGCTTTTTTGTGACTAAGTAAATAGTTTGAAAGCTTTTTATTACGATTTAATCAAATACTTTTACATATTTTATAAATAAAAACTGATATACAACGGCACATTTCCCCATTTTATAATTAAAAATATACGTATGGTGTTAAAGTAGGTACCTGATGTACTTTATTCTAACAGCTGTATGTATTAATCAACAGAATATTTTTAACCAAATCACGTGTGTTATGATCAGGACCTGTCAACATTACTTAGCACGACGCTGTATTCCCCGAAGGATTAAGCTGAAAAGTTGTATTATACATATACACTTATAATTATACTCGTAATAATAACTTTAGAAAATTAAGTTTGCAACTGTATGATAAGTAATAGGTACTTGTTCCCTTTACTACTATGTTCCTCATAGTTTCATCTCCCCGCTCATTTCATCAGCATACTCTTTATCCTTCAAGCCACAGAAGACGCCATTAAGTCGCTCATTATTCGCGGGAGTATTCCCCAGTGTGGGCGGCCCCTGACTAGCCCCTCGCGGGCCCGGCTGTCCCGTGGCCTCTAATCGCCACAATTACTTCTCTTAATGCTACCTTAGTTTTGACTGCAGTAATTTAAATCTGTGAACGAATTCATTAAGGAAGAATAAATACAATGCGCCATAACGAAGAATTCTACTGACTCCCGGCCCGCGTACCGCCCGCGCAGCGCCTGTGACACGTGAAATCAAAGTAGACGTGTCCCCGGTTATCAATCTCATTGAAACGCACAAATTCTCGATTACCATGGTATAAAATCGACATTCAATTCACTTATTGATGTGTTTAATTGCAGGGAGACTAGATCATGTAAATTGATAGCTTGCATGTAGTACGATTCGGAAGCTGAACAATTTACAGGAGGACCCCCATACCTCCATACTCTTCAATGGTGGATCTAATGACCAAACTCTGCGTCTGGTACGATTGTGTGCCACGTTAATTATTGTTAATAATGTCCGTTCTTAGTTACAGAACGTGCTAGCATGTGGCGCGAGTTAACTGAGACACATGTCGTGTGTTATCATATTATTACATATAGTCCGGTATTACTGCGTGCATTAATTGATTCAATTTGTACGTAATTAATACACCAACAACTACTGACTAATATACACCAAGACATTATATGTACACACTGCATTAACGAACAGAGTGCAGGTGCTGATTATGTTGGTTACTAATTAAAATAATTTAGTCTTTTATCTAACAAAAAAACCACGAGAAAGGGACGGAAGACTCAGTCCTGTCAAAACATTCTACTTGCTTATCAATTATAATTTCCCGTAAATGACAAGGGCATAGACTAATATGACACTTGTAAATAAATCCTGTCCCATTTCTTTATCTTATGTAAAAAGGTGATATGAAGTACTAGCTTCCGCTCGCGGCTTCTCCCACGTGGTTTACGAACCCATCATTTTCCGGGATAAAAAGTAGCTATATGCTATTCCAGACTATAATCTATCTCTGTGCCAAATTTTATCCAGATCCGTTCAGCCGTTCTGGCGTGAAAGAGTAACAAAGATCTATACATCCATCCATCCTCACAAACTTTCACATTTATAATATTAGTAGTATATAGTGGTTGCCATTTGTTCAGTACTTTAGCACGATGTACATATATCAAACAATCCTCACCATTAAACATAAACTACCAACAGTACCTACTCAGGTTGTCTTAATGATACCCACGGGAAGAGAGAAGCCGGTACACGTATTATTTACCTAAAACTATAATTATCGGATACAAACATAAATCAGGTTTTTATTAACAACATAAACTAATAATCTTGTAATATACTGTATCGTGAGTGCATAATACAAGTCGAGCACACGTCTAGGTGTAGTGAAGTGACAACGGAAGTGCAAGTGCAGGGTTCACAGCTTCGTCTAATTGCTGTTCACGCGAGCTTTTTGTGCCGCCAGGGGGCGCTTAATTATCTCCATATCCTTTCAAAGCGACGCGGGAATTAAAAAAGTTTCCAACTCACAAACATCTTTAAACGAGGAACATAAATGAAAGCAATGCGATATATTATTATTATATAGAGAGCTGGAGTTATAATAGTTCCAAACTACGTAATCATATAAGAGTCAATATCTCAAAGTAACTCCTCTAACATTGTTGGCAGAAGTAACTGCAAAACGGACACACGAAAGCCTTTTATTGTTCCGCGTATAAGTCTGAGAAAATCGCATCAAATGTTTCGTAGAACAGATTTCATATCTCGACGTAATTCTGTTCAGTGCAGTGCGAGTTGAAGCGTAACCGTCGACTGAACTCGTATGTAACCGTCGAAAGAATCGCTTGTGTCGTTTGATGCGCAAACTAAATGAGATTAAACTGCTAAATTCAAAGCAGTGCTTTTAACCAGACGGCACAAAAGAGCCACGGCACTGACCGACCAACTGAATATTACATTTTCAATTCTGAGCCCCTACCACGAGCTACGAATACATTCGCGACTAGTATAGGGCTGGTGTAAAGCTCGAGGTACGCTGCGACTGAAACAGTACAAATGTATTTTTTGTTTCTTTCGATTTAGGAAGAATTTGGCGAATTTCGCTTCAGAAATATTCTGAGCAAAAGTAGTTCAATAAAATTTTGAAAGGAAAGTAGAACGGACAGCCGTTGCCGCCGCTCCCGTCTGCCCGAATGTCCGTGTGATGTGCGCTTAAGCAATGCGGTTCTCGAACGGTATGGAAATTCAAAGACAGACGAAAATTTAAGAGAACGTCGAAATTCATTGTAAGAATACAATCAATAGTTACATAGTAAAACAAAAGTTCCGGTTCTTAGTACTAGTTGGGAATCATTAATACCACTTAAAACTTGGCCAAAGAGGGTTCACAACAATAACGGCGCAGGTAATAAACGATATTCACAATGCTCCTTCGCGAGTTGTTAAACAAATTAATTTAGCGCCGCTCTGTGTACCACCGCGCACTCCTGGAAGCTTATTGGAACTAGTGCGTCAGCTTCCATTGCAAACCAATATTGCTTCAAATAAATTTCTCCTCTACTTCTATACTCTGATGTATGTGTATGTAATTAATTTTCCCGTTTTATCTAAAGAAGATTAGATTGATTGCGAATAATTTATAAATAAACCCCGGAGCAATACGCAGTCTATCCCAAACTATTGATTTTCATAAAAGAATCATTTGGTTTAACAATGTGTGGCTAGCCCTTTGCTTTCTAACTTACCTATGTATTTAGAATTATCATAAGTATGTTACCTAGTTACGTAAGTCATGATGTTTCACAATTTGGTAAGGGTCCACAATCTACCAGTCGGTATTTTAACAGATTCATGTACTTCGGTCCCTCTCCCCCGCCCTCATTACTTCGCCCCGCGCCCCGCGCCCCTCCCACGTAAACTCCTAACGAAGCTTGTTTCACAAAAATAGTAATTCGCATTTGTGTCGCGAACAATTTAAGAGAATTTTCATTTTAAGAATATATACCTTAATGTCACCGAAGTAGTTCAATTAGGAATGTGGCGGCATCGTCTGTACGAATGTACGATATACTGTAGTCACCGAATAAATGTAGTCATACGAGTTTGTGTTAAAATGTTCCATTATTTAGTTTATCACATTGAAAGAATACCTACAATATACTATAAAATATATTTACTTTAACACAACACATAAGAATAGAACACAGTAATAGTGCGCTAGTACAACATACTAGTATATTTTAAATATGTGTTTAAATGTTTAATTAACCAACGATTAATATAAATAGTGTTAAACTCATCATAAAGCTCACAACAACTGTAACGAGCAGTTCGTAGGATTAAGTTAGCATCGGTTGGCTCGGACCTAGACATCTCTAGAACAACAACAAATATTGTTTTCTTGCAAAGTTGCAAGTGGTCTCAAACGAACAAGCTTCAATAGTAAACAATTCTATTGCAACTGCTGTAAGTTTAACTCTACAACCGGGTACTTGCTTACAAGGCGAATTGGGACATACGAGTACCAAGTTGCTATGTGAACGTCATTGATTTAAAATTGTCTCTTATATTAGATTTGATATTTTATAGGTTATATCACACTGAAACATGGAACTCTGAGTTCAAACCCTGGAGTTTGAACTATGGGTGTGCAAAGTGTTAACAAAAATGTTAGCTGAAGCCAGTGGTTGGTACGCTCAAAGATAACGTGCTCACTTTTTTTTATTACTATGTGGGCCTGCTCTTGACGTCGACCTTTCTTTCAAATATAACTCTTCAGTTACAAACCCGAGAATGACACCACTCGCCTAAGCCTTAGGCGTTCACAGACTTAACGCTAAGACAAAAGTACTGCCGTAGGTATAGGCATGTATCCGGGAACAATGTTTGCATCATAACAAGGGCGGTATCGGCAAAAGATACTTATCCTTATGGCTAATGCTACACGCGTATCTTACAATCATGTTCCCTTGATTAACATTCGGGCATGGTGCCGAGTCAAGCTCGTGACGCCGCGCCGCGCTCTGAGCTCGACGCTTTCTCGGTGCGGTAAGTTTTCATATTACTTGCTTTTATATCGAAATTTGTTTGTCCTCCACCGAGTTTGTCTCACTGCTAGACGCTGAGGAGCTCAGCATATTCATTTGGTGAAATTATTTGCTGAGTTTCGAATGTCGTCCTCCCTGGAAAGCAAAACAAATTGTGAGAAAAAATTGAAATTTCGGTTAAAACTGGATAAGTTATCCTAGTTTTATACGATCTTTCTAATTTTCATCAGTTACATTTTGGACTAGGATTTTGATATTAATTTAAATGTTGCATTAATAATTTTCATCCTTAATCATCCTTAACCTAGCAATCCATGACATGTGGGAGGTACTTGTGCTCAAACACCATCAGTTCTTCAACATGTCAATGTATTTGTACCGATTTTTTGCTGAATATCTATATTGATATTGAATACTTCGACCTTCAATTTTCAACCCCCTTTCTACTCCTGTGGCTCTGAGATAGAACTTTGTACGTAAGTGTTCACCATAATGACTATACAATACTCAACTAAGTGTGCCGAGCGCGTGATATAATTTATACCTCCTCCTGGAACTAGCAGGTAGCAGCGGGTAGTACATTATGTACCTTTTTGTTCGGCCACAAACCCACAGACCGCAGGTTGGTAGTCCGGCCAGACCATTCGATAAATATCTACCGTCTGACCACTGCGACCAACTTGAACGATGCGCGTGTTTAAACCGAATCGAGCAAACCGTGCCCCAATAATAGCGGTTAATTATCGTTACTACGCTAGACTATGTGTTAATGTTGTGAACATTACTCGTGCTGTAAACTTGTCATAATATAACATTGTATGATGTTGTTGCATATTCATTATTATTTAATAATTGTCGTGGTGAAATTGTTTCTTTCTGTCTTCTACTTACTCCAGTCTATCTATTGATTATTTTAAAACCATCATGCCAAAGATACATTTTGCTAGGATTGAAATATTTACACGCGAGCAGCGCCACGGGCTCAACTAGTCCGTCGATGAAAATCGCTTTCTGAGAAGAGCATGATTGTGGTATAAGCAGGCTCAATACAATAGTACAACGGCCGGTGAAATGCTCCCTGTGTTAGTAGGTACTCTCCTTCTATACGCTATGTATCGGAAATTCTAGATTCCATGCATTTTGAATGGATTCATTCTTATTCATGTATTACATTTACTAATAAAAATAAACAAGCTTTTTGCTACTATAATATTATTATTTTCTGTAAAACTGCTATAACTAGGTCATTTAAATGCCTTTGTATAACTTAATAATACAACCTAAATGGAGCCACACGGCGCGGCGTCCAACTTCTTTATGGGCAACTATTTGTATAAGTTATCTGTGACGCGAGACGCGCGTCATTATGTACATTACTCACAAAACAGATTTATGGGGATTTGGGAAGGTGACGCCAACGTGCAAGCATTTTACTCACTTTGTGTACGTTCAGGAATACACTGACAGTTATAAAGCATCTTTTAGCTTTTTCCCCAAGTGTGGTTGTGACGTCGTCGCCGCGTCGTTCAATCTAACCACATGCGTAACGAGTGGTTTTATATAATATCTATGTAGGCCTAAAATCACGCCCCTATTCAATGCAAAGATAGGTACAGATATGCTGATTTTGATACCGAGGAAACTTAGAAATCTCATGTCAAATGCGGTTGAACTAAGTTCATTTACTGGACTCAGACTCCAAGACTTAGGCTGCACACGAGATTTAATTAAATACTTCTTAAGGTTTGAAGATTCAAATGTGGATCCCACGGTGTGCAGCCGGTCTCGGGATCACTAGACCATTGAGGCTGTCTACGTATCAACACAGAATCACGACCATCTGTAATACCCGAAGCGATACGCACATGCGACATTTCGCTGAAGACATTATGAAGTATCATGTAACAGTGATTGAAAAATCCTAATTGCAAAATAAATAATTTCATTTCATTTCATTTCATTTCATTTCATTTCATTTCATTTCATTTCATTTCAAACCTTTGTGTAAGTATAGTCTGATTCAGATACTGATTCATTATTATATACAAACGTCAATATGACCGCGGCCAATGAACACCGCCGTGTTTAGTTCTAGCGTCGCTGGTTATTATATAAATGTAAATGAGTGTGTCACCAATTTGCGAGTGTTCTGCCCGTCGCGGTCGCTCGCAATTACCCGGTCAGCGGGTATTGTAATTAATATTCAGGTAATTACACCGCGCTGGTCGCGCACCAGAACACGGCGTATTGACACTTGGTGCTCATTTCTAACACCCTGGTTTAGCAAATAATACTGCATTGGTGTAGTGGTTGTAAGCGCGGTTGCTGAACGCGAGGCCGTCAGGGTTTGATTACTAAGTCAATTAAGGTAAAGTTAGTAGCAGCCTGGAGTTTGGAATCGTACCGGAAGATGACAATAGACCCGCCCCCTGTTTTTTGGGTCTTAATAATGATAGCAGAAGTTTGGGTGTACAACAGTACACCTGTACCTTACGTTTTGGCGCACTATGAGTCTATTAATGATATACGTACTAAGACTGTTGAGTGTTTTTATAATTCACTCTTAATTATTTCGATTGGCGAGTGATATTGATTTGACGAACATTTTGTTTGTTTATTAGTCTTCAATTTGTCACATCGCGATCACACACAGTAGTAACTACCACGTAGACATAAACACACACACACAGAAACGTGTGTATGGTTGCAGTGTTAAGTGTTCTGTTCTGTATAATCTTCACTCCATCTAATTGCGGGGCCACATCGTTGTCAGTCAATATAATTATTATCATTCGGGTTGAGTGCCAAATTTGAGCAGTGTCTCCGAGTTACCAACAGACAGTTCTTAACATATTGGGAGATCCCACGAGCTACGTGTTAATCTTGAGTTATTTTGTGCAGAAAATTATACTAAGATATTTGTACCTACATGAAAAGTCTCTGTTTGCATCACACATTACCTTTACGGATAATACATATTGCTGTAGGGAACATTTTATTTGTATCGAAATAACCAAGAGTGACGGAGTGATAAACATTCTCGTTATAAAATTATTATGTTTGTGACATATATGTAGTACCTAGTACAGTAGTATTTTTTATTTTATTTTTTATTATATTTTTTTTTACACTTTATTGTCAATGTTATTGTCAATATTATTATATTTTTAATCAATTTTGTTGTGTGAATTTGTGCCTGTTATTGTTAAGTGCGGCTACTTTTGATTGTAAATTTGTGTTGACAACAACGTGACTCTCATTGGTACCTACATTTTGTTTTGTATTATTAAAAATTACCATTGTTATATGTGAGCACTACGTAGCCGTAAATTTTAAATTTTAAACTTTATATCTAATAGACGTGATAGCTGTCTGGCAGTTTGAGTTTGTCATGCTCACTTAATTGTCCTGATGATGGTGGCGTTGTGCATCGGGTCGTTGGGTTCCCTGCAATATGGTTGAGCAAAGCGACGCTGATGCACGCGTTATACTCGTGAACGGGTGCCGTCTATTGGGACTGGTCGGCTCATAGCTGCCATGGCAATTTTATCAAAAGTAAATATATTTTTCACAACTATCAGGCTTGAGTTTCAGACTTACATAAGTTAGACTCTTTTAAGCTACATTGTACTCACATAATTGTTGTTCGAGATCAATGTATAAATTAATATTGTATATTTAATTCCGAGTTTAAAAGAGTAACCATGGAGTTTCTTGCTCGTTCTTCTCCATTGGAAATCAACACTTTGGAACATGGCAACTAGAGCCTGACTATTCATAAGTGCCTGTAAATGGTTTACATGAATTAAAATATATTTGAATTTGAATTTGAATTTGAAAACCAGCAAGTTGTTATTATATTATAACACACTCGACACGTTAACTTACCAACTTAGCTCGCCAGTGCAGACAAACGCATACAATTCACTTCTTATTTCCGAGCATCGGTAGTTGAATATCACTGCGGCTAGCGGCAAGGGCGCGGCGGATGGAAACATCGACAAACATTTAGCGAGCCTAACTCCATACCGCACTGTGCATGTTGACCGACACACGATGACGCTGCAAAGCCAGATTACGTCAGCGATTAGTCGCGTGTTGATGGTACGCGAGCGATGAGCGACGAGCGACGAGCGACGATAGATGCACGGTGCAGAAGCGGAGATGATACGTTATCTATAAATTTGATTATCACGATAATCTAAATAATATTAACCAAAAATCGAACATCAAAGTTGATTTAACCTGTATGATCTTGGTTTACAGAAATAATTGTGTTCTTTTTACTGACTTGTGAGCGCAACATACGTATGTAACGATCCTGTTGTATGTACATATGTTGTTATTGCACTGCATGTACATATGTATATCGTAGTGATTGGCTCATCGCCGAAACTTGGTGGGACATTTTAATAGGTAGTGTTGTGAGCGTAAAGTGTCATAATAAGGCAAAAAATAATAATGCTGAAACATAATGAACGATGTGATTTTAAGTTGCAGTGAGCAATCACGTACTATGAAATAGGTAGAGTAACGTTGTCCTCTAACTGTTGTCTAACTCTTCATTTCAACACTGCAGGGCAAAAGGCTCATAATTTCTACACCATCAAGTCTAGACCCTTCTATGAGCGTCGCGCTATCTTCTTGTCTAACTTCTGCGTGGTCTGGCGCGGTGCCTTTTCGCCCTATTCGTCGCCCATGTTATAGGTGTTTATATATAGATGTTTTTTATTTTTAACAGTTGGTCCTTAATATTTACCGATTATGTTGTGACATAACGGTACGATATATTGAGAAATAAACAAAAACTCAAATACGAAAATATTTGCGCAGAAAAAGTTATAATCATTTTTCTTCACAATAACATTTGGAGCGAAGAATCTTATAACAGGCAAATGTATAAAGTTTTCAAATTAAGTCGGCGCGTACCTACAGGTATAGATACACTTGTACAGGGTGTTGGTATAAATCACGTCACCTGCGCCAGTGGACCGACGCGACGCGACGTGACTATCACGAGCGTCCAGCATTCACTGGTCGCCCCTCTCCCCACCGCCCGCGCGGCCGTCCCGTGCGTACAGTCCGGTGCGAGAAGAACCAGCGGCGAACTAATTAGCCGAACCTGGCGCGCGGCACCCGGATTACACGCCACACTAAATTAATAAGTGTAGAAGGACCACCAACTCAACCATTTACTGTTGGTCATACTTGTAAACGTTACACGATATGAAATGCCATCAGTCGTTTAAGGTAAACAACCTGTTGTAAAACAGACAACAAATTTACGTTAACGGAAGTTGTATGACATTTGATTAAACCCATTACTATGTCTTCTATTACCGTACCGTAGCTATAGTGATGGGTATATCCATATGTACCGATGCTTGTAGATTTAACTGATTTCATCTATATTTTGGCTTCATTTGATAGAACGTAAATAATTTTGTTGCCTGGTATGGATTAGTCCTTCTGCTTCCATCTGTTTGATGCACGCCGTCACTCGCGTACAAGAACCACGTGAATCTTTTAAGCCGGAACCATCCCTCTCGGACACCCTGCTCATTATTTTTTAATTTTTACTAAACGTTTTACATGTGGGTTTTGTAAAATTAATTTGACCAACTTTATATTACCCGCACAATAATATTTATAGCTTCAGTACCTGAAGTTTCAAATCATGGTCCGTGGGCCTATGTATAAATTAGTAAAGTGATTCCCCACCGTTCGCCGCACCGAAAAGTTTCCCCTCATAAATTACACAGCCATAAACGGTTCCTAATTAAAAGTACTTCACGTTTTGCTTTTTAAAACTTTCAGTTCTCGGTACAAGTTTGTTTTGTTGTGAAATTTCCGTGATATTGTGAGCGTATGACAAGCGTGCACAACGCGACGACGACGTGGACGACGCGGCGGTGTCGGGGGTGAAAACTGCGCCCACTCCCGCGACACTCAAAGAAATTTGCGCTTGTTTCGTTTCGATGTGTGCACACTGAACACTGCACTGCCGCGGACCGCTCCTGACACGTTTGCTGACAGTTATTGCGACAATTTACAATCGTTTAATTGCTGGTCCTTTGCTACCGAGCTTCAAATCAGAAAATTGTTCCAAATGAAATTAAATAAACCACAATAATACAATTCTAGTTTATTTTCTGTGACAAAGCAAATAAGCAGAAAGTGTAAGCCTTCATCTAGAACATTGTAAACTACACAGTAAACAAACAAAGACAAGGCACAAATGAATTTCCAGCAGGCCTCCAGCTTCAACAGATCAATATTTACCTTTGTACTGCTTACTTATCCAATCGGCAATCGGCGATAGTTGGCGTTGCGCCAGGCTGAACACTTTCCTACAAAAGAAGCTTACGTATAAAGGCGCCTTAGGAAAAAGTTGCAAACCAAAAAATATACAACGAACGGAAGAGAGCGATCGTGATTGTGGCTCGCTGCGGGCGTCAGGGGGGAGGCGGGGAGGGAGCGAGAGTGTACGTAGAGTTGCACCAAGTTGCACCAGTCGGTAGCCACGAACTGCATCGGCAGAAAGAGGAAATAGTTACAGAATACCCAGTACTAACAATGCACGATATTTAAGAATAAATTTATTGATACACTTGACTTGTATATGAAAAGGAAAAATATATGCACGCTCCGTCGTCCTGCTACCATCCGTGGACGTCACTAAGCATTGTTATTACGGCAATTTATGACTAGTAACATCAATTACAGTAGCTATAGCAATGAACGCATAAAGGTGTTTTTTTTTAAAGTCTCCTCATAATAAGTTTCCGCCAAAGTTACCGACGTTACGCTTTCTGTCACCAAATATTTGAATATATCTCGTGACCCAAAGATTATAGCGGAAAGTGGCGTATATATTCTTACTAGAAAAAGACGAATAAGGTTTTCCTGTTAACGTGCTTACGTCATAGAGTATAACAGGGGTTGGATAAGGTCCTCAAAATTCACTCCACACAACCGAAGAATCTGTTGTAAGTCCATGACGGAAAGAGTTACACGAGGTATTCATACGCAGTCTTGTAAACCTAGAGTGCTCTAAAAATGATTTGAATAGAAAAATGTTAAAGTTAACGAGTGAAATCTTGTGCCGGGTAAAAGTTTACAAAGCGGTATAAAAATATTTATTTTATATATTGCCGTACAAATACCGGTGGGTGTGTTTCATACCGAATCAAATAAGCCAAAAAATTCAGCATAACGTATGAAGCGCCTCCTGGAGCGCCGTGAGCGCAAGCGGTGGGCGCTTTTGTTAGGCAGTACACAGCATAGGGCGGCTATAATCAACTCGGTACATATAAAAACTTCCCTAATATTTTTTTGTTTAGTTTGGCGTGTAAATGCGACAGAAACTTGTTGACGTTGTATCGAATGATCCTTCTGAGTACATACATTGCGTGGTGTAACATGTTACGTAGCAGAGCGTAGAACCGAACTTAGTCCGTGCGGTGTATCAAACTGATGCTATGAACAAGAAAGTTTGTTTGTATCGACATACAGAAACCTGCTTCAGAAATATTTAGTTTTTATATCTTTAAAACATAATTCACTACGGATGCAGTGTCTTACAGATTTTATATATAATATCTCCTCACATGTTTTCCGCTAAGCAGTAAGTAGATTTGTACCTTTGTACACCTATGTATATTCTCCCTACAGCTCCTGATTTATTCCGGGCTATCTAATAAGACTACTCTTACTATCTTTCGAACGTGGGGCAGTTCCTCAATAGCAATAATTGTGCTGATAATTAAACCAATGAAGCGGCATTACTTATATGTTTGCTTTGCTATGCCGGCAGAATGGCAATCCTAATATGTACAAAACCGTACCTATACTAATAAGCAGCATCATGCGTTAAATCGTATCCAAATAGCGATGCGAACGATCCCATCACGTGACAAACACAAGTCATCAAAACATTCATACCGACGCAAATTCGTATGTATAACAAACCGGTGTCACTGTCAAGTTACACAACATACAATCCGCGTCGTTCCCGGCATACACTACTATGTGACATATGTTTATTAATAAAATATTGCGTTGAAGAAATAACAAGCTACATCACAGCGGTGACGTCTGACTTGTCTGCAGGAGTTATCAGTCCTTGTAGTTCAGGGACATATTATATTACTTGTCATTATGAGAGGTGACACCAGGCTTATGAAATTGGTAACTAGATAATAATATTAGGTGCAAAAAGTCTTCATGCGAATATTTGTCTGTCAAGATAATGCCCGCGTAAGTTTTTCACAACATATTATATTATAGCTACTATTAAGATACATCACGGTAATTAAAGTTAGTAACTCTTAAAAGTAATGTAACTTAGTTGCCTGCAGCTCGTATTACTATGAGAAAAGGTCTGCAAAGGTAAAAGATGCATAAAATCCACTTTACAATACATTATAATAGTAAGCAGTTCTGTGTCCGCTCAGTGGTGACTGGTTGTAACATTGTAAGTGGGAGCGGAGTTTGATCCTCCATCGTAACTAAATAGCTTCAGAAGGTTTAAATGATACAGCACGACAACACTTATGTAATACGGCAACGGTCAGTGCAGTCCATTTTGCTTTCACAGTACTACTGATATGTACCTACGTGAACCTTTACCGAACATTATGAACAATGTGCTTAAACCACAGATAAGATAATAGTTAGTACGCAACTTGCGACTTCTGTATTTTAATAAATAACAATAACAGTGCCGATAGTTGTGTCCAAAACTAATAAAATCTTTCAAAAAGTACAATAAAAATTAGAACCGATATAAATCAGTTTCTACGTGTGAGCCTTCTGCATGCTGATGTTATTTGTCCACATTGCAATTGCCTGCATCCTAACAGGTCAGCGCAAAAATTCGATACGGTCAGCTCAAGTCGAAGCGGCGGCTCCTGCAGTACCAATAGTACATGGATAGGTACTTGATATTTGTACTGCGAACGCGAGTGAAGCGTATGTGTTGAATAAAGTCCCATATACATATGTGAGATGTCTGAAATTGATACACTAAGAAAGTTAATCAAAATCGTGTCATTTGATGTAATGTTAAAATTGATTGCGATTCATCGAATGATTGAATGACTTGAAACTCAATTCTGTGATAAATACATGTATAATTGAGCAATTTATTAATCATTACAAACAAATGTCTGCATCTGCATATAAAACTTAACCAGACAAGAAACTATACGTTATGTGTGTATATTTGACAATAATAAATTGTTTATAATTTGTCCAATTTTTTGTACGACCCTACAAATTAAATCATCTCTTTTTTTTTTTTTTTTTTTAATTAAAAACATTGCCCCACACTAGGATTTCTCCTGTATCGTGGGTACAGTTTACAAACATACGTGTCACATGCACAAACAACCAGACCCGAAACAACTATCTGTAGATCATACAAATATTTGTTCCGTGCGGGGATCGAACCCGCGACACGTAGCGCAGAAAGCTAATCGCTTAGCCACTGCGTCAAACGTGTCGTCAAATCTCTATCAATCAATGTTTACGATGCAGTCGTGTGATGCTACACTAGTCGCCGGCGCCGGCTGCCGCGCGGGCGCCGGTTCGCGCCGCACTTCGGCACGTTATATTGTTTATTCATTATATACACTACATTAACATATGAACTTCGGCCTCGGAGACCTGCTCAAAATAAGGGCAGAAGGCCCAGTCCAAGTTTTCTTTTATATGGGATAATAATGTTAACTCCCTGTAGCAAATAAGTTAACTGAAGCGTGAGTAATGTAAAGGCAGCTGCAGCAGTTTCAGACTCACTTTCAGTCACTCACGGTCAGTCCATACCTTAGCTGTGATCGTTATATCGCGTGTTTTGAAATGATCCTTCTGACCGCATTCATTCGATGGTACTAGACACTAGGCACGTATTGCTAAGTAACGTTGTCGGTTCGTAATAAAATAAAAAGTGTGTGAAGTAGTACAGGCGCGGTTGTGTTCTCCTCACTCGGATGTACTGCGGCACCGGTACTTATGTACCGCGATTTTACTCTTTTCACAAATTGTTTTTTTTTTTTTAAAAAACGTTTCCCCACACTAGGCATAATTCCTGTATCGTGGGTGCGTTTACAAACACATATATTCACATACACAAACGCCCAGACCCGAAACAATTATCTGTAGATCATACAAATATTTGTTCCGTGCGGGGATCGAACCCGCGACACTTAGCGCAGAAAGCTAATCGCTTAGCCACTACGCCAACCGTGTCGTCAAACATGATAATAACGTTTAAACATGATAATAGAGTAATCATCAGTGTAGTGGCCACATGCCCCCAGGTGCTGAGCGTTAGGTTTTAAGATCGATATTCCTATTGGACTTAGCGTTAGTTGGTTTTTCTTGTGGCATTGGTTTATAAATAGTTCATCTCTTCCTAAGCTTTCGGTAAATACAGATGGTGATATTATATAGGTGATGTTATATTATTCTTTAATATAAAAAATCTTTATTAGTGAATAGGTTACTTCTAGCCAAGCGTGCTACATCTTGGACCACATCATCGCTTACCATCAGGTGAGATAGTGGACAAGCGCGTGCCTATCAAGAATTTAAAAAAAAAAAAAAACTTTGTAAGAACAGTAATTTTCAGGTAGACCGTTTACTTGGGGGTTCACAAATCGGTTTAATAAAGCCTAACCACTCTGTACTTAGCGTGTTATTTAAGGATGGTAACAATGAATACTGAACATTGTACATTGTAAAGCGCCACGCCCGCTGTGCGGCGCTGGCGGCGCTGGCAGCGCGGCGTTATGTGGCATTATGAAATTTAGGGATTTATGAAGTTATGAAGGTAAATAGGTAAGATGGCGCCCATTACATAAATTACATACGAGTCATGATTCATTGCGCGCGGCGTGCCAGGAACAGACTATTAATTACCTAGGTACGTTGCCAGCAAGAACGGACTAAATCATTTTATATCATTATATCGTTAAAGGCTCCTGCGACTGTAGAATGGCTCGTTTTTTTTA
Source organism: Shargacucullia verbasci (assembly GCA_947562105.1). NCBI lineage: Eukaryota > Metazoa > Arthropoda > Insecta > Lepidoptera > Noctuidae > Shargacucullia > Shargacucullia verbasci. The sequence goes on from OX387301.1 coordinate 12,369,732, forward strand.
ATATTTTATCTATAAGTACCTACTTACAACTTCAAATAGTATTTCGTGGACAACATTACCTTTTATACTTTAAATTTACCACATACAGAGAAATAGCTCAATGCATATATATATATGTAGATATTGTAGGTATGCTTACAATCATAACCTTTACTATGAGCATTGTACGCTTAAAAAAAATATAGGATTCCTCTCATGTACCGACTGTGAAGACAAAAAGGTTTTCCCGTAGCCCCGTATCGACAGAACTCGGTTACATTTTGATGAAGTTTGTATGATTGATTCGTGACTGAGAAACAAAGGAAGATGCTGTGTCATCCATCTCCGAGCAATCTGTCCAATCGAAATAAAACGCGTCCCCTATTCGTCACGGCGCGGCGCACCCCGCCTGCAAAAAGAAACAACGTTGGTATAATCTAAAAAAAAATAAGATAATAAAAAGTTCTGTATTTTTCCTTGTCCATATTGAACTAGACTCAGTATAACCTACATGACTGACAATCATTCTAAGTATAAAGTGACCGACACATGGGCATACTTTCGTGGTATGGAGGTGAACATCAATATCTGTATTTGCCTGTAATCGTCGATTTTTACCAGTATTCATCGTACTGTCAGTTTACATCGCGAATCTAAAGAGTTCGCACAAACAATTTGTGACTTTTCACACGTTCGCCGTCCGTCCAGTCTGGGTGTAACCGCAGCATTTATCAAATATCATTATATAATTAAAGTAAAAAGAGATAAATAATAATGAAACTTTAATGCATGAAATAAAAGGTATTATATGATACTTATTTACATGCAATACGCTGCAGTCGCAATTATCTCGACGTCCGTCGCAAACAATCGAAAATGCTTGAATGAACACGCAGGTGCACGAGTGGTCGGCTGCACGATGTTGCACATACCTACGAATGCACTTTCGGCGAATAAACGCGAAAAACGTGTTAGCGAATACAGGTCGCATAACATTCGATTTTTTTCCGATGAAGATGACATCTATACATCTATACATATAAATAAAATTGGAGTGTCTGTTTGTAATATTGAAATAACCGTTTTTTACTACATGCATATGAATATATATACGGTACATACACCAAAATAACATTTTTTACAATTTTTGTCTGTCTGTCTGTCTGTCTGTCTGTCTGTTTGTATAGGCTAATCTCTTTTATTGGCAGGTAGCTGATGTAATAAGGAGTAACTTAGGCTACTTTTATTTTAGAAAAATTATTTTATTTAAAAAAAAAAATAGGGTTAAGTGCATTTGGTCTCACAAAAAAATACATTGTTAAGTTCCGACATCCACGCGAACGAAGTCGCGGGCACAGCTAGTTTTGAATAAATATTAACCACAAGTAGATGGTACCATTCTTATGGCCGATAGATTACAGTCAAAGTACGGCGACAGTATGTCATATATCAAACTCGTTGAAAGTGTACCTGCGGAGACGATCGCAGATAAACTGGACACTTACTGTATGGGGAGAGGTCGGACACCGTTTGTACTGTGGCCACTATATACCGATATTAATTATGTTGATGAACGGTACACTAACAGAATTCTTTGTGGAAACAAGCGGACTTATTTAAACGTTGTCTGCTGGTATACCGAGTTGTATATATGTGCATACGTTGGTACATACAGGAATCTGTATTGTATACAATCTGCCTGTCCTTAGGGAGCATTCCTTGTTTCCGAGTGCCATAGCACCCCGCGTCACGCCGCACCGCGCCGCTGCCTGCGCTCGCGCTCGCGTTTATTGACCGTCTTTGTAACAATCTCAACTTATTTTTTGTAATAGATAGATAGTATGTTTACTATAGAGTTTATATCTATAGTTTAGTTATATCTATATGTGTGTAACATAGCCAGATGAATAAAAAAGTTAGCAGGCGTTTTCCCTGTAATGAGACAGAATAGGCTTATAATAAAAAAAAATACATCGGAATGTTTAAAAGATAGACCACTTGCTGATACTTTATATCTGGAACAATACTATCGAGCTAGCAAATGGTGAAACAGGTCCAATAAAGCGGTCCAGTGTTCCTCTACACCAGCTACAGATACGTATTATCGTTCACATCTATTATATTATTAGTAAAACATCAAGTAAACGACCTTAACAAGTCTCTTCGGAGCCTCTCATTGAATTTTCAGAGCTTGAGTACGCGTAATGAATTTTATTTAGGTGTAAGCTTCACTCTTCAGGTGGGCGGAGTGGGGACAATCGACGATGTTGCGTAATTGCCGCGGTGTCAATGCACGGTACCACTCCGCCACAATCAATGTCACACAGACAGAAGGTATGCTCCGTATAACAAGAAACTCAATAACGAACAGTCTTGTAACCGGAGCGGGGAGGTACTAGCTGTAGTATCAACAAAACAGTATTGGACCAGTGAGTTTGTTATATTTTATCATCAACGAGCCTTAATAAAATTGGATTGGCCGCTTCCAGGTGCCGCAGACTTTATACAATTTTATACTAACCATGTCACCTCATCGGTGAGTGGCGAGCGCATCGCGTGAATTTGAACTGTAAAAAATTTATGACTATTTAGGGAGTCTTTAAATTCACCTCCATCGCAATGAATGTAATGGACCTTCTGCGCGTATGTAAATGGTGGCACCGCGCTCGTTTCTCCGCCGCCTCTAATTATAATCACAGTTACCATTATCGTGGAGCAGATTCCTGCGCCTTCATTAAGACGCGCCTCCAGCGATAAAGTAACAACCTTTCCGTTCATTCCGCTCCGTCTTCTGCCAGTCTAATGTGTCATACATTATTCATACCCACACATTTGGCAACAAATCCTAAAAAACAAATAGTGTCGTATTTCTGTCGGTGGAGGCAAACGAAGGCTTAACGCTATTGAGCGCCAGTCCTTTGAGACGCGAGTCTGGCTCCGAGAAGTACTCGGCTATTTGAAACTAGACTGAATACCTTCGAGTTGACTGTCGATACCTAGCGACAGTTCCGCCGAGGACGTACTTTATCCGAAGACAACTGTCGTTCCAAATCGGTAGGTTTGCTCGTATAGTAAGCATATAGTTAGTACTAATTCAGTGACATCACTGGACTTATATTTTATCATGTAACCAAGTTTTTATTTTATTACACGAGTACATACATATATATCTGAATTATTTACCCATTAATTGTTATAAACTAAGGTTTGTGCTAGCCTTTGACTGGATATAATCTTGCTGTTAAGAAAACTGGAATCTTTTTGTACTGAAGACGACTCGCTGTGACACTTAGTATCAATTTAGCAAGTAACCCACCAGTCACCGTCGCCTAAAAGTATAACAAGATTACATTAAAAAGACAAAAGGTTAAGTAAAGTTCCATTGTGACCCTTTGCAGAGATTAAAAACATAAATGCGTTATTATGGACACGCTAAAAGCCTCGGCGAGACGCCGGAATTAGATTGTGTTGAGTCGAGGACCCCCCACACCCCCGCACCCCCTGATGCCTCCTGGTACACGCCCGTTGACTTGTTCTCATATACTGGTGTGATGATGTGTATTTTCTTTGGTGCACTTTATAAATATTTCATAATTTCTTTTTCGTTATCCAAAAGTCGGAGTACGATGGCGTTTTTTATTATAAAGAATATTATAATATTCACCTTCGTAACTTTTGTAAAATGTACGACGTGTGTGTGACGTGAGCTTTACTTATCATATACATGTGACATATTACACTGTGATCCTGTGTTTGTTCGACAGCAGAAGCTCCATGATCCGCCACTAATGTAATTTAGCAACTGCATAATCAAGTCTGCACTACCAGCCTGCTAGACATGCAAACTAATCGACAGATTTGCTGCAATACATTAAAGATAAGCCACACACAGTACAATTAACTTGCATCTTATCTTTATCTGCATAATAGATCAGTCATCAGTAGATATCGCAATGTTACAATTAGTTTAATTAATGACTGAGTACTGTACAGCGGCCAGCGTGGACACGTCAGCCGTACAGGTGCAGACGTAATGATACGAGCCTGAAATAATATCACGGCGAACAAACATCAATGGACAATGGCAGCTTGTGTAGATATATACAACAAACGGTCTGAAACCCATTGTCATAGTCATCAAGCTTGATATAAGCATTCTTGAAAGCAATTTGAGTACAGTTGTAGGAGTAACCATAGCGCCACCAGAACAATAAGACATCAATAGTGGGAGCAATTGGACGCATAGTGAACATGTTGTAAGTACCTATTATATGACATGATATAGGATCACGTAATCCGCAGTTTTGCGATAATTACTAACCATTCTTATTCTAAAATTCGTTTTGGAATTTTTTTGTTGGTGGCTGAGGTTTGACCACATTTGACTAATGCCGTATAAGTAAGGTCTCATGTAAGGGAGTATAAATATTGAGTTAATATAAATGTTCATTTCGCCTCTTGTGATATTCATCGTTTACAAAATTATTAAAGGATCAACCAAGATGAGATGTACTTTCAAGCTTCAAATGTATGAAGCTATATATAGCAGTTGAATTTCAACTGCTATAGAATTACCCTGCAAGATGTCCACAAAAGCGGAACCTTAATAATAACCCTGTTGGATGTTACCGCGGGATTGTGATTGATTATAATGAAGTTGTCGCCCCAACGCCGGCCGCCGCCGCCGTCCGCGGGCCCCATTTTGTTATCACGTGACGATTCAAACTTTCTGATTAGTGATTAATCGTAGAGGACCAGAGGTTTAATTTTTTAACACCTCGGTATAAGTTTATATGTTTTACCTATTGCTTCATCGGTTTGAGAACCATGTTAACATAAGACTTTTTTTAATAATCACCGTAAATTGAAACTACATAAGTACAAGCTTATGGCCGATAGGGCCCCAATGCTTCATGTTTAATAGTTAAGTACTAACATAGACTAGGTTTTACTTTAAAAAAATATGGATTGTCTATATTATCTGAACTAAATAAACATTACTCTCCTGATGTCTGTTACAACTTTAGTAGGCATAACGACCGACATAATTGTTTTAGATAACAAGGAGCACATTTAAGGTTTTGCTGCTATGTCAGGGCCCAGCCATTAATGTCATGTTCACACGTTCTTTACGATGAGCTTAGGAAACAATTACTCAAAATCATAATTTAACATTAGCTAGTGCGGTGACATGACAAGATGATAAGTAGTCTCTTTTGATGGTAGTTAGAGCGCTGGTCTCATTCCTGTGTTCTCGCGAGGCTATCGCTCGCGGAACACATCTAGGTCATTCCGCGACAGTTGAATGGAGCCTAAAGTGGAATGTGAAGAACTTGGCCGTTCGCTCTAGTAGTCGGGTAATGTTTGTGAATGGCTACTGTTATCGTTCACTCGTTGTGAGCTCGACGACTCTGGGAAAACTTTTTAAAACGTATTGTGACACAGTTCTTAAGTTGATATCGTTTGTAACTTCTTTCAATTTGTAATTGGTTTTCAAGATTTGCAAAAGATCTGCGTGTACTTAAAAAACCTCGCTATTGATATTTTACACAACATAACATATTGCTGTCTTTATCTCATAAATATTTGTCCACTTATCTCACGCACCACTAATGACATGTACGATTTACATTATATGAAAACATATAGAGTCTGGATAATACTTGCATTATATAATATATTGTATACTAACAAAGAATGGCCCTATTATAGAACCTTGCTGAACTCTTTAATCTGAATGCCAACATTAAGGAAGTTTTATTTCTTACAGGCAGTAAGTAATTAAAGTTAAGTAACGTTGTTAAGACAATAGCTAACTGAGTAATCAACTAAAAACCCCCGAACGAATATATAATACGCGAGGTAAAAGTAAAAGAAAATTAACAGTATCAAATGGCCGGAGAAAGTGACGTAACAATAGTAAAGCTCGTAATAGTACGTATTACCTTGGTCGGACAGGATAACTATAGCATAGACAGGCCAGTACTGCGAAGCTACAAATCTACAAGTCGAACTCGACTTGAACAGTGATAGCGTTTCGTGTTCATATAATTTTATCTGATAACGTTTAACATTGTTACGTAGTAACTATTCAGTAATCATTACGTGTGTAAAGTGTTTGTGTGTATTCTGAGACCTTCATACGGCTATATGTTGTCATCGCCAATTGCTTATGTTATGTTTACTAAACTACAGTTCAGAGCCTTGTGAGTAATTCACAATCTCTCAAGTGTCAAAAGAACTAGATCATAATAACATCTCGACTGAATGAAAATTTCAGCTAATACCTAATCAAAATCAATCCATGCGATCCGGTGTGGCGGGCCTCGTTATAGCGTTGAAAATGCGACAAATCTTAAAAGTAAAAGCAACATACCGCAGATACTGTTGAATGTTCTTCACCCTACATATGAAATTCATTTTTAAAATTAAAACTGAATAATTCTCGGCACGCATTGTATATCCTTTCAGCCGCTATCTCATTATCCACAGGAACTGGCTCAGAGAGGTGGGTGCGTGTCGCTAAGCATAATTTCAGTGTAATCTTTCAGCAAACTTAAAGCCAGCACAAAAGAGTATTGTTTAATAACGTGCTTCGTCACTAGTGGGGGGCTAAGAGCCGGGGGTCGCGGGGGCCGGGGGCAGAGGAGTGTACTGTTTTGCTACTCCCATGACTCGTCACTATCGCATATTAAAACGTTTTCATTTAAAGAAAATTAATGGAATTTTTAATAACGCGACAACGGATATTTTTCATTCTGTCAACAGTTCAGCGGCTGGCGTTTGACGGCCGCCGAAATAAAAACAATTCGTATTCAAAGAGTAATTCGGCGAATCCTTTCTTGTGTTACTTTTTTGTAAAGTTTTTTTTGAATTCACACTTACTATTAGCGCTAAAATGTCAGTGGACATAAATCAAACGATAGTTAAGACAATAATTATAATAATATAATGAAGGGTCGTAGGGTCAAATCTCCATCATGACAGGTCTATAATTTTCCCCGTAATCATTACAATGCAACAACTTTACAGCTTCACATTACAATACAGACCACAATGAAATGCTTTTAAACTATCTTACCCTACTGGAAGTTAAAATAATATTATCTCCCAGTAGGAACTGAATGTTCGACTATTAAAATGCAGCATACGCACAGTCGCGCTCGCGGCCAACCGCACTAAACGTTTGTTTAGCTGTACATCAAACGCAGCGTTAAATAATAAAGGTGTATAGTGTAGCGTTGTGTGCGCGAGTGTACAGACTGTTTGACGTGCGATAGTAACACAATACGAGCATGTCGCGTCGTGTCACGTGCCTGAGCGAGCGGGTTTATTTGTGATTGATGCCTTCATTTGTTTATTTTTAAATCACGACGGTTTCATGAAATAACTGTATTCGAAATAAAAAAAAGGTTCAGTCACAAATTCCAATCCTGTAAGCAAAATGCTCCAAACAATTTCGATTTTAGATTGGCAAAATTCTTAAATGAATATTAGCGCTGGCTGAACTAGATAGTACAAAATATTTCGGCAAAACAAGAAGAAGAGAATACAGGGAGCTGTCTGTTGGAATTGAAAGTTTGAGTTGAGTGTAATTTTGTCACGTATTAATTAATTATTATTTTTTGGCAACATTTCCTGTTTAATAACCGTCCAACGAATTCAAATACTAATTAAATGTTAATATATAAACAGTCAGTCAAATCAGTACACAATTTGGTCCGACCAGATGTAGTGTGTCTAATGAAACCTGCCGAATTTCTTGTTAGTCATTCTCCGTATGAACACGGTTTGTGTCGACTATTCGTCAGTGAAAACTTTTCATAGTGAATGATTACAAAATGTTTATCTAATTGTGCATTCCAGGTACTTACTATAGCTCTCTGTAATAAAGATAGTAGCTGAAATAAAACAAAATGTACATACATATGTACTCGTGGTACGAGATAGGTAATGTTATTTAAAACCACGTCAGTGAGTGACCCGAAGTACCCCGCAGTACCCCGTAGTGCCCCGGGCTACTACAGTTTACCCACTACAAATTACTACAGATTATCCGGATGGCGGGAGACTTGCACCGAAGTCTGACGGGATTAAGTAACTATCTATTGTGCGACGACAAACACAAATGTGAGGATTTGAAAATCTCGGTTACTTTTTACACTGAATATCAAGTATTGTATGAAAGACATTCAGATAGCGGAGACCTTCTGATGTATACTGTGATTATACAACAAGAGAAGAAGGAGGAGGCACTAGTGCGTCACACTACTACGTAATATTAATTTAATACGTCGCCTCGTACAGTTCGGACTGTTAAAATACGAGTCATTATTTGTAAATGTTTACTACAAATTCTTTGTATAAAGTCCATAATTTTTCTTATTATTTTTGAAGCGCTCAGTTCTTATTGGTGGAGCAGTTGCCACAGCACTTTATCTAATTCTAATAAAGTAAAACTTAATCAAAAGACATAACTAAAACCAAATACACATCATTACTTTGAGACCTTTTCCTTCTATCCCTTCTGAATTAAAATTATGTTCAAAGTTTACATCCACCGTGTGAACCTTTACCGGAGTTTTTTCGCATCAACCCTATATCAAGCCCCTCCCTGAAGACACATTGTCGAAAGTATCTAATGTCTGAGAACTACCCCCTGAGGGACCCAGTGCCGTTCAGATAGCCAACACGTACCAATATTTTTGGATAACATGATTACTATTGATATAAAATATTAAACCAAATGGCCTATTTGTTACGGAAAATTCAGAATTTAATACTTCTCAGACTTTCTGCTGCTGCTTTCTTCACCAAGTTAAGGAAAGATTTTTTTTAAGATTGCCCCACACTAGGATTTCTCCTGTATCGTGGATACAGATTACAAACATACATGTCACATGCACACACAACCAGACCCGAAACAACTATCTGTAGATCATACAAATATTTGATCCGTGCGGGGATCGAACCCGCGACACGTAGCGCAGAAAGCTAATTGCTTAGCCTCTGCGCCAACCGTGTCGTCAAATCGAATCGTAAATGATCTATAATGCTGCTGGTTAATAGACTCGAAAGACCAGAAAATATCCCGAAGGAAAAAACCGTACAAGTACCAATATCGTAGAGCCGTAGCACTCTTGTAGCATCGTAGCACTCGCATAGTGCTTTTTCGTAGCAATTAACTGGCTACCAGAACTACACTACGCAACTGACAGTTCTCATCAATGCATATTAATTTCGAAGCTCACCTCTAGATTAAGTGCCAAAGCGGATATGTTGACGTCACCGTACGCACAAACCCGTGGTGACTCCACGGATTTGTGCGTGTGGTAACAAGTTTAACAGAGCCACGTTACGTGACGCGGCGCGCCGGGTGTCGGTGTGTATTCGCGCTTAATTAGAGCCACGCGCGTTGATGAAGCAGCCTGCGGTTTGCAGGGCGAAACCACAGAGCACACCCTATATTTTGACCCCTTTTTTTTTTCAACCCCCAGCACTTATTTGTTTGGGCGCTGAATACAGAGTGTACTTAAAACTTTGTCCCGTCTCTCACTCATTTTGTTCGCGCTCTATTTTCTCTTTAGAAGCCGCAAAAGGCTGTATATTTTAAAGTGCTATATCCATAATTTTGCGAGCCCAGTTTAATGTCGTCTAAATGTGCCGTCCCGAAATTAAAACCAATGCGGCGTGTGGGCGTTCTATTTCTTTTTTTTCGTAAATAAATATAAATAAAACTGAGATTGAAATGCTTAGAGAATTATTTCTGTACTATTAGATGAAACCCATTTTATAAATGTTAGGCATAAGTTCGGTACCAAATCAATACTTGAGCTTCATTTGAAGACTAACACTACCTTTTTATACAAATATAATGAGACCCGCAATAGATTGCTGCCAGCCCTTAACTGCAGCACATAATCAAACTGATGCAGACTTTCGGCTTAGTCAGGTAAGAAGTTAGTGTGGCCAGCAAGTTAGTAGTTAACGAGGAGTATCGCAACACGTACGGCTCGATTACCGCAGCTTGTTAGTTCAAGGTGTTGCTACTGCTGTACCGCTGTTGCACACTGTTGCAGTGTTGCACGGTACTCACCTGAGCGCAATTAGCACTCCTTGCTAACACCTCCACCACCTTATACGTGCACAGTGTGACGTCATAGCACGCGTCTCGGACGGGGCTCGTCTCACCTGATTCCTTACTTGATCAGCTTAAAGTCGCGTTTGGATATTTCTCTACAAATAACGTCAGGCTTTCGAGACTCGGTTATATTATAACTGACTACTTATTTAGTTAAGTTCACTAGACGCTTCTTATGTACTTCACGACCTCTACACAGAACTTTGATACACAAACTGTCCGTTATCACAGCTACGCCGTGCGCCCGGTCGCTCGTAACCCCACCGTGCGCCGGCTCAGTTCCACTGAACGTCAGGTACCAATCAACACTTTATTTATAGACGGTCCATCCCGAGCAACGTACCATAAGAAACTCACACAGTAACAGTCTCTTCTCTTAAATCAAATGGATTGATGTTCTGTCCCTCTCTACTTAGTGGGTAATATGATTTGTTAGAGTCACGATGTGCAGACACAATTAACGCCAGCTTAACGTAATAACTCGGTAATGCAATGGTCCACACTGGGTCTAGACCGAAAGGTCTGCAAATCATAAGAGGAGGCCTTTGCCCAGCTGTGGGATGATGCAGGCTTAACAATAACAGTATATAGAGATCCATAACCCTAAAGTCCACAAGACAGGCCTTGGTAAGGGTGAATATTATATGTAAAATGTTTTCCTCAATCTTGACCATACTCAACGAATACGAAACTGCAACAACTTGTAAATATTATGAAAGCAATAAATATGTGAGTTTAAGTTGACATCAATACATGAGACACGTTCCAATACCTCGCTGCTTAGCGAGTATACTCCACAAGGACACTAACATATCCACATCTCCAGTTTTCAACCTATTAATGTTTTCAATATATTCTGAAAGTTATCTCATATTTTTTCCTCCTCCGGGCATTTCAGATGGAGATTCTTGTAATCTGTGTTTGAAGTTTTGCAATTAGGGCGAGCAAGAATAAGCGGCGTAATGTTGGCAATTCACTCGCGCCACTGTTATTGCGGAGGTACACATTTCCATTAGTTACTGTCTGACACTAATAAAATACTTGTTTATCAAGTGAACATGTTAGATATGTGAAATGAAAAGAAATTATTCAGCTAAATGTGCTACCTACCAACAGAGAAAACGAAAGTGACGTAATAAACAAAATACTTTTTTTGCAACTTCCAGTGATTATCGAATAAGAAACAGTTACGTGGTAACGGTCTGTAGTCTTTGGAAAGATAATCACAGGGACAACGACTAAAATAACAAATTTATTTTCGTAGAAAACAAATCTTGTATAGAATGTATCGTGAGATACTCAATATGTTCAACGGTTCCACGAGTAGACGTCCCATGTCAAAACCTATCGAGTTTTAGCGAAACAACCGCGCAGTGATCCGTGTTTCAATTTCATGGCTGGACTGGTCACCCCCCTCACCATCACCTCACCTCACCCGTCGCCCGCATCCTCCGCATCGGGGACAACAAACACCGCATGTTAGGATTAGTTCTAAAAAAATTGTTTCAAAACTATCGGTGCTCGATACTGTTTGTGTAAGCGTTATGGCTTTATATTTGTCGCTCAGTCGTTGCACGGACTGATGTAACAGACAGGCGTGCTGTACAATGTGTACATGTAACGACGAAGCACCCTGCGATACCTACTATGTACATCCTAACTAATATTATAAATGCGAAAGTGAGTTTGTTTATTTGTTTGTTTATTTGTTAAGCTTTTACGCCTAATCTACTAAACCGATTTTAAAAATTCTGTCACCAATGGAAAGCTACGTTATCAGCGAGTAAAATAGACTATATTTTATCCCCGTATTCCTACGGGAACGGGAATCCTAACTAATATTATAAATACGAATGTGAGTTTGTTTACGTTCATACTGCCAATGTCAAATGTCGAATCAATGTCGCTCGCAACCATAGATTTAGAATAAGCGAAATCCTAAGTCTATGCTCGCAACTGACGTAATAGAACAAAGTTTAAAATAAAAAATTTGTGATGACTACAGAGGTATATACTCTTTGACAAACTCTTTGAAAAAACCTGAATAATATTCAAACTTAAAAATTGATATGCTTGAATTTCGGCCACAAGGCGACTGGCTGGATTCGGTTATGCTTATAGAAAGCAATTTTATAAGACAGGTTTTACCAATAGATTTTAGATCTAAGAAGATTGTTTGTTCTCAGAACTATATCAATGTCCTACCATCCTATCCTATCCTACTATAAATATAAATGCGAAAGTTTGTGAGGATGGATGGGTGAATGTATGTTTTTTACTCTTTCACGCAAAAATGGCTGAACGATGAAATTTGGCACAAAGATAGATCATAGTCTGGAATAGCACATAGGCTACATTTTATCCCGGGAAAACGCGGGCGGAGCCGCGGGCAGAAGCTAGTATGTATATGTATATGCATTTGTTAATGTACAATTAGCCTGCTGCAGGCTAATTCACGTAACTAAAGATGCTCGGTTGATGTTTTAAAAACGTTGCCCCACACTAGGAATAATTCCTGTATCGTGGGTGCGTTTACAAACACATATATTTTACATACACAAACGCCCAGACCCGAAACAATTATCTGTAGATCATACAAATATTTGTTCCGTGCGGGGATCGAACCCGCGACACTTAGCGCAGAAAGCTAATCGCTTAGCCACTACGCCAACCGTGTCGTCAAATTCAAATTATTGGTATTCTACTATTTCGCGTCATCAGAGCATCTCCTCGAACGCAGTTTGATCCTGTTTGATCGGTTTTCTCCGTTTTTTCCTAATCATGTGACATTTCAAATGTCATTTTTTTCCGATCTTGTCGCCCGCTTGTCAAAAGTTCAATATTGTTGTATTTTTGTAGGCATCGTGTGGTGTTTCCTGTGATTTTTTGTGTATTTATGTGATTAAAATTAAATATTGTTAGTAAAGTTTATTTCTTTGATCGTTCTCTTCAGCTCCCAGTTGTTTTCATATGTTTATTCATTTTTCTAGTGAACATGAGTTTTCGCCTTGGTTGGAGGATTTTATCCCTATCAGATGAAATAGATAAATGAGACCGCAGTCATCAAGTTCCTAGAAGAAAACTAACAGTGCATCCTTTCTGTATGTCGGATAGAGAATTCCTAAAAACATGCCGACTGACTAAACCTTGACGCAAAAATTGATATCTAAATTGTCTTTATATTTTCCGAGGGAGTGGAGGTCGGATGGATTAAGCTTGCAGTCAAAGGTTAGATAAAAGTTGCATATATAATGTAAAACATTTTTTCTATATCATTGGTTACTGTGTCACCGATAGAAGCTGCGACTTTTATATATTTGTTTACTTCTTAACCAGAACGTTACATTATTAGATGGTGGATGGACGGTCACAGGCTAGCGCTGCACACCAACGTGCGGACGTGAGGCGGCGTCAGGTGTCTATGGACGTCATGGTATCTCTGTACACGGTGCTTACGTATTGTTCCACGATTTCATATCTCAGTTGTATGTTGCGTGTACTTCCAGAATCCCAAGAATGTGTGTATACATGTGACATGCGCGCTCCTTTCCGCCATGTTATATTATGTTACGTCGGTAACGCAATATTTTGTTAGCCGCCAGCCCCGCAGCCCCGCAGCCCCGCAGTTTCGCAGTATCGCCGGCTAATGAACAATGAAATGTGACATATAAAGAAGAAATATTACAACAGATACGCAATAATGTTCGTTGTATGTTTTTTTGCCATTTTCATTTCGTTCGCTCCGGAAATTAGTGATGTGCTCCCAAGCATCAGCTAACTTGCCGTCCTCGCCGATTACTTGCCGAGTTTTACTTAGAAAAGATTTACGGAAAAAATGCCATTCTTGAACGGCTTCGATATTCGAAGAAACCTTAAAAAAACACGATGATATTTTTGTGTTCGCGAAAGATGGTCGGTATGTATTACGTATAAGCAATTTGATGGTCTCATTTGTTATGTTTACTTGAGATAAGACACAAATTGCTTTAGCTCCGGGCGAGTCACTGTATACTGATGATATTAGTATGGAGATGTTCGGAAGTAAGAAGTTTGGAGTGCATATGGCTGAGCTTGTTACATCGTACATCCTTACATCCAGTCCGAACATCTACCATATGAGCACGCAACGCAGTTTGCTTCTAGTCCTCGAGTACCTTTCGAACATTTAAAGGTACGTGCATACTACATGGTATGGTTACCTGGAAGAGATCGCTGATTGCGAGAGGGCTTACTTTTTGATTGTAGATGCTAATTGTATTTTTTGTCTATATGTTGTTGAATAACTGTGTCGTATGCAATAAAGCGGTCGAATCTATCAACATGCGATACAAAAGATTACTCTTTTGCTACGACGTAGCCGAACCGAAGATTGTGGCTACGCGTGCTACGCTGTCGTAGCAGATAACAAAACCGCTTACGCGCCTATTCGTTATATTGTTGAATAGTTTATCCCAATATTAATGGTCACTGACCGACTTTTGATATAGTTTTCCTTATTGAATGATCCCATCGTATAGTTACTAGTACTACCAGCATACGGTAGGTATCATACGTCTCTCAATGCATGCACGTTTGTTGCGTACCTATTACGTTGGTGTGTCTCGTTTTTATCAAATCATCATCATCATTATCAGCCAGAAAACGTCCACTGCTGAACGAAAGCCTCCCCCAAGGGGGGGGTTTGCCATAATCCCCACGCTTGGCAGGCGGCTTGGGGATCGCAGTGGCTCACCAATTAGTGAGAAGACGCTGCTGCCCGTCCGTCGGTGTCTGGCCGCAGTTTTAAGACATACCCGGGTCTTTCAAATTTATTAATTAATTAATTTTTTATCAAATGAAAACCAAGTATTTCTCTCTGCACTCCGACCACACCACACCACACTTTGTGCCTCATGAACAGTGTACTCTTTTTGAGATGAACTGTTTTTTACAGAATCAACTAATTCGTAGTTTACGAAATCCCTGACATTGCAACTGTATGCATAGTTGAGGCATTGATATATTTATTTTGGGGAGCCGCTTTAAGTTATCGTTTACGAAAAACATAGATAGATAAATAGCTTCAGCTGTTGGCACTAATTTCAGCCTCAAAACATTGTTGGCAATAAAACTCTCTAAATGAAAGCATCAAAAACGAAATGATAATGGAACTACATGCTGGCATTGCGACCCAGTGATCAGCTTTATATGCAACCAAAATGGTTTATTATTTTTCGCTAAAGAATGGTTTAATGAACTTTCACAAGGACTCGCGTGACGTATGGGCTGCGTCGCGTGATGCACGGGCCTAGCGGCGCGCGGCGCGCGGGGGCCGGGTGGCGGGGTGTGTTCGATGTACACAGCGGCAAAGCCATACGTGTCGTTTGATAAGCAACCGATAATCAAAGGAGCAACAGGACGATACTGTTGTTTCTTGTTCCGCTGTAGAACTCGCCTATTAGCATAATATGTACATATGCGCGACCCGATTGTGCTGCCATCTAGTTTTAATTATAGGTTACAAATTGTATCAACACAAGCAATTTTATTGTTAATTAGATTACATAATTACCTGTTAATTATTTATTATTATTATTTTATATGTTATTTATAGTTTATAATTAATTTCAGGTAATATTTTGGAAATATTTACATTAATTTATTACGCATAATTAAATATGCGCATTCGATTGTGCCGCCATCTATTTTTATTATCAGTTACAAATTACATCAACAGTTAAATTGAAATAAAATAAAAAGCAATTGTTTAATTTAAAATCACATATGGATTAATTATTTGTGCCTTAGAGTTTATAATTAATTTCAGGTAATATTTTGGTAATTTTCATATTTACATTATAAAGCGTGATAGATTTAAGTCCCGTAGCCACAATTTTTTTGATTTCAGCTCTAACTTACTTGGATTAGTAACTAATTTAGTTAATTAAAAATTTATCGAAACCTTTTTAGACGATCAATTATTTTATATTATTTTTTAAATTGTAAAGCGTAAATAGATACTATATTTGTAACAAAAAGTAAAATAATCTTGCAGTTGATGAATAACCTAGGATTATTATTATGATAAGCTCGGTGTGGACGCTGTCAACATGAAATTTACCAAATAAATAATTGCGACCGCATTGCATTCTTAAATCATGAATTCTGAAGAGAATTCTGGTGAGTCGCCGACAGACATATGTATATTAATTTAAGGTTAATTAGACTTAAGTAGGTATTCCGGTTCGACGGCGAAGAAGTTCTCCTGGCTACATACAATATATGTACATGTGCTGTAACAAACGTTTTGTAACTCTTTGTTGTGTCAGAGTGAACCGCTTTATACTTTCATTATGTTTGGTATCACTAGATGTGTACCACCAAAGAGTTATTAGGGCAATGCTTCACGCCAGTAACGTGGTCGGTTTGATAATATGCATAACAACACTAGTAATTTATCGATATCAATATTCATGAACGCGAGCAGTTATACAGAGCAATTAATTTAGCGCAGAGCACCCGCGCTGGCGCGGCGCGGCGGCGGATATCTGCAGATAATATCATCAACCGGCTTCCTCAATGTGTACCACAAAAGGCGCCTCACAAGAGCTGTCACTGTACCAAGCGATTCATTTTATTCGCTACCTTCAGAGTTTCGACCTACATCATACAGTAGCTTAAGCACCTCACTATTCTTAATAAGCGGTGCGCGACTGACAATCTTATTCCATCGTCTTAAGGGCAAGGAGCGCGCGCGGAGCCTACCTGACTATTACCAGTTCGTCATCCTGTCATCGCGTCTAATTAAGTTAACCCTGTCCCCCCCCCCCCCCCACCGCCCTTCACCTCGCGTGCCTCCTGTCGGTCCTTCGGTCGGCTACGGGAGTACTCAGCCCGCATTATTCGATGTATTGTCGTGCTCTATCTCGCTCGCAGTGAGCACCGAGCGCGCTCAGCGAATGCTATCGATTGACTTGATCAGTGTAGCATGCAACACCGCGACACGCTCTAGTGGACGATATCCTTTATATTGGAGCGAGGCCGGAAATATTGATATACTCATATTGTCGGAAATATTTTAGGAAACGGATACGAATATAAACGTTACGACTACGTTACGTCGGACTAAGTCTAGTAATCATTGGTGTAAAGCTATTTTCTTGAGAGTGATATTTAGTTACAGTTATGTGTAGGGAGTGGTGATTGTGCCCAGTAACTGTCGGTGGTTAACATAAATCCCCAAAACAAATTGAATCTAATACGTCTCGCGCACGTGTTTTATCTTCAAATACAGTAATAAACTCCTCCTCCGACCTCATTATCCTATGATTACAATAGTCCCAATGATTATAAGCATAATGTTGCTAATCTGCTTAAACTATAACGTTTCACCTTATTGCTAAGTGAACCCGTAGTATAACGATTATCGGCAGCTCCCGGGTTCAATTTGTTTGCCATAACAACGTCAACGTCGGAGCCGCGAGGGACCGTATAACTGATAGCAGCCGCGTGTCCGCCCGCGCGGCTCCTACTGCGGCCGAGTCGACACGACGACGCGGCGACGCGGGCGCCGCTATACCGACACCGACCAACAACAATAAATATTTAAACGTACTCGTACATGGCTGATGTCAATATTAAATACATATAATAAAGAGATCTTGGTGATCACATTATGTTTGGCATTATCCTTCATGCGCCAGATGCCATACATGGAGATAGGTGGTGCTGCACGGTGACATTGTATGTCGAGAATAAAACTTTATGTCATATTATTCTCGGCCCTTTTATAAAAAACATTTTTTACGTCAGTCGGAAAATCTAAAACATACACATGTGTAGGTATAATCATTGCTAACTAACGTTGATGACACGCTTTAAACGGTTGTCAAAACTTGACTTGGTTATAATTACCGATCAGCGACTGCTGAGCGCTCCTTAACTACAGTTCTCTAATTACAGTTTAGTGTGATGCGGTTAAAATCGCATTTAGGTTAGCAAGGTTGCAAACGGCATGTAAACATTATATTTAACTACAAAATTATTAAAAGTATGTTACTTCTCATGTGTTCGTCGTCGTGCGCCCGAAGCTATTATCAAAATAGAAAAGTTTCTAAAAACACCTTTATATTAATATAGTATTATTTAATAATAAGCTCTGATTTGGACAATTGGCTGAAAGCCCGGAGTCTACAGTGTTATTTCACGTTAAAAGTGATTCATTCGTTAACAGCTAATACTCGATGAAACCGATACCAGTTAAACATTCGTTATCGTTATTACCTACGTTGTCTGGTATATAAATAGGTACTGGTACTTCTACTGGTTCTGTAAGTAACGATTATAATTCCTAGTATGGTGGTTAGTAGCACGATTAATTGAGTATAAGGCCTCCTAGCACTTCAGTACTGTACAGGTTTATATCTCATTGATTACCAACTCGAAAAGTCTGGCTCATGATAAATAAAGCAATTATTAAAACTTTTGCCGCTTGCGTTGTCGCAGTCCCCGGTTGCGTACAGAAGCACCAATAAGACGGCCGAGACTGATTATTGGCCATTAATGAAATCATTCATTGATTACGTCCCGGTTCCTATGCGGCGCACGTCCGGCGTCGTATTTATCCGTGTGTCCGGTTCCGAGCGCGTCCGGCTCGTTAGTATGCGTCGCGCCTCGTGGCCGCCGTTTATTGACACTCTTGCTTTTTGCGACCGAAATATGAAAGTATCTTTTGTTTGTATGTAAATAGAATGTAAGCTGCGGCCGCGTTGCCGTGTCGTCGGTTTCATAACATCTCAGTAAATAAGCGCAGCCCTGTCATACAAACATATCTAAATACAGAATGTTTCATTTTATTACCACGTAAGGGTCGGGCAGTTTCAGTTAGCCCGAGTTTCAATGAGTAACCTCTGGCGGTACATGCGTGAAGCTATATTATGTTAAATACTTCTACTCGTAGTAGCTACTTCACACTGAGCTAAGTGTGTGTCTATCTGAGGTTAAAGAGAAAGTAGGAGACTTTCTCCTTCATTATGCTGTAGATACGCAGTTAAAGTGCGTCATTCGTATTTTTTCTTTTTGTTAATTTCCATAAAATTCGTAGAAGTATCACACAAACATTACAAATGTAATACATTTACCTACACGCCCTCTGCTAACTTCACTCGGCGTTGGATTACACGCGAGCTCAGCGCGTTTTAATAAATTGACCCTTAAACTGCGCAGCCTACCGCTAGCAACTGAAAGAGCTCGTAAATAGAGACCTTACAACCGTCTTGTAAGGGAGCTCTTTGATTCGTACCTTTCCGATTTTTTGCTTACTCATTCACGTTTCATTTCTCGGTAGGTAAACAAACAATTTATTAAAATTACATCTTTATGGAAATATTTTGGTCGAACGCTTTTTTCATTTTTGTTTTTTAGGTATGTCCAATAATACGATAAATCATCATCAGCCCGGTGTGTGCAGACATGCGCAAGTCATCACCGCGCTCGAGTGGTTAAGATACACGTTATAATCTATGAAACTTTTTCAATAGCTCTTCAGTAATTTAAGAGGCTTAAGGTCTTTTGTAAGGAAGGTTTTTATACCAATGGCCTAACGTTCATCTGATGGCTTCTACTTCTAGGAGGTACATAAATTAGGGTCATCAACTCTTGCAATAATCTGAGCTTGTTTTTCGTTAACGAGTTAGCATCCTTGACACTGACTAATCATGAAATCTTGGGAAGTATAAAGCGAACAACTTGCTATTTGGCAATAGGTTTCTTACAGCATATAAGAATCATTTAAGAAATATCATTCTAAAGAATAAAGATAAAGATCTAAAGATGTCAGTAGTTGTAGTAGGTAGCTACTACAACTACTGACATCTTCATCACTTAAAGTACAGTGCAATGCGCGCTCGGATACGGACGTGTTTCCATAGATCGAATATTTAGTTCGCGTATCGCGTGCGCGGCAACAGCCGCTGCTATGAGTTCACAGCAACTTATAGCCAACGAGTTGTTGGCTTTTATACAACATGCGATCGACACCATGGACGAAGTCAGCATTTTGCAGATCTGCAAACCAAACTTCAAAAAATAGGAGATAAGTAGCGGTAAAATGTTGGTATTCCAAACATTTGTAGCAGGCGATGCATTGCAACGCCCCGCCGAACGTACTTCGACTCTGGTAGATGATATGATACGCGCAAGTACATCGACCCCTAAATATGCTTACGCTGCTGTTGCTGCAGCCAACAAAACTGCTGCAACGCAAGTTAAGCAGCAAAAAGGGGGAAAGCAGGACCGCCGCGAATTCATTCACCGGGGTCTGCCATCGTAGGGTCTAGAGAAAGGGCACTGTGACAAGGAGGGTTTTATCAAAGTAGAGAGAAAGCCCACCTGTCGGAACCAGTGCGGTACCGCACCGACCGGACCGAATCACCTACTGCGTCCTGCTGTACCAGCGACGCTGCTGTACGTGTCCCGGTTGCATTACTCTACAAAGGCCGAGGAAATTGAAGAGTACATCCGCATCAAAGCCAAATTCTCTAAATCTATCAACTTTCATGAATTAAGATTTTTGACCGAATGGTGTAAAGTTCTGGCGATTCCGTGGCCGGCTACCGGACACCGCGCGACATACGACGCCGATTACTTGTGTAAATTAGTGTTTATCTTATTTCCACCTGCGGCTTCGCCCGCGTGGTTTACGAACCCGTACATTTTCCCCGATAAAAAGTAGCAATTAGTAGTAGCCTATGTGCTATTCCAGACAATAATCTATCTCTGTGCCAAATTTCATCCAGATCCGTACAGCCGTTCTGGCGTGAAAGAGTAACAACGATCCATCCATCCATCCATTCTCACAAACTTTCACATTTATAATATTAGTAGGATAGGATAGGATAGGATTGTTTACTAGCTTCACACAGTACACATAGACTCACATAAGCGATCGTGCGTATGGTCTCTTAATTACATAACATGACATGCACGCTAAGTAACTCATTCATTGGCACCACTACGTGACGTGTACGTCACACCACACGCCACAACATCAGGACATATGCATCAGCTATGCAACACCTGGTGTTTGCTCAACAAATAAATGCGCGAGAGGCGAGGGAGATGCGTGTGTTCAATGACTAATCCATCTAGTTTAAAAGAGACCTGTTAAACTGATTGAAACATCCTAATTGCAAAATAAATAATTTCATTTCATTTCGTTTCATTAGTGTAATCATGACGCTTGACCAACTTATTGGTGACATATGAACATGTTGTTGTGAACTCACAGAAATATGGTGCTAGGTATAATACTCACCAGATTGTAATACCTTTAGTTGGGATTAACAATATTTACGGTAAGAGCCGACGAGACCTTACTTTAATATTAGATTCGCAAACAATAAAAACCGTTGCAGTAAACTATGATATAGTGTGACTCCGATACCCTCGCAATACGTTGAGCCAACCTTTAAACTGTAAAGTGTATTCAGGAGGAGCAACTTAAGTTTATATTTATATTAGAATAGCGGATACCTGGCGCGCGGTTTGGGGCACATCACTGCATCGGTTGGATGATTCCAAAGTCTATAACGGACACAGGTAGAAACAATTTTTGTGTTTTATATACATATGTATACAGATGTTGTGGCCGCAGGGTAGAGCATACCCCTCGTCACCTGTGGGTGTCGACATCTCTGCAAACTTTGAGTTGTCAAATATTATAGAACAACACAGTATGTAAAATCTCGTCTCAAAATACGTACCTAGGGACTGTGCCAGTAGTAAATCGCGACAATCATTCCATCCAGTCCCTGCATTACTTCCTACACTCAATCCCGCGCAGCTCCGGCTCTGAATATCACACAGATCATTACTAGAATCTCCATCGGTTACAATTTTAACGTGTATAAGAGTATACACGTTAAAACTACTTATGCCTTTTTTTTTCTAGAACTACAGATATGTCAAAATTACGTATTGTGTCAAAAAGATATTGTGTATCAACAGTCCCGGGTGACTGGCGGGTACGCACCCGCATTGTTATGGAAATATCTCATTAATGATCCCCTATTTGTAATCACACAATGCTGGAGGTGCTGTGAAATGTGCACGGGACATTTTTTGTACGTGCCCCGAGCTGTCTCATTAATTAAAGTTAAGTGATCATTAATTTAGGCAACCATTTCTTTACTCCGCAAAATTAGTGTTGTGCGAATAAATAGAAGGAAAAATAAAGATAATACTTGCCGACCGAACCTGGCGGATACACTGGGAGTGCGCAATAACACCGCAACCGGGAAGTCGGGCCTTTGAATAACAATACGCTTCCATCTCCGCAAAAAAGAAACCATTAAAAAGAAGCCAATGAAAGACTCAATAACAGTTGCCGAAGACTTATAGTTAAGTAAGTCTTCAACCATTGTTAGTTTTTGTGTTGTGGACGCATTGTCGGATCGTTTCGCTCTGCTCTACTCCCGCACACAGCAGAAAATGCTGCCGACTACTTAACAACTGAGTAAACATTATTCTAAAATCGTCAGTAATGCAATATAGTAAAACAAAAAAAAAACGAAGTTCTGTTACCCCAACCGTAAGAGCGTATTCAGATGAAGCGATTAAAGTGTGATTCGACTTGCGTGTTATTAACGAACTAGGTGACTCGTGTACTCGCACCAAATGCAATTTACTAATTGTACTGGCGCGACGATTTGTAACGCACGCGCCGCCGCCGCCGCCCGCCGCCGCGTCCGCCGCTCTACTGCGCAATTTTATTCAGCTTCATGTAAATAATCACAAAAATCGTGGGATACAGTCGTTAGCCACCTTTTGATTCACTTAAGTCAATGTGCATGTATATTGTGTTACACGAACTAATAAAATCGGTTTCTTTCATCAGCAATATTAAGTGCCACCCTGCTGCAATATCAACTACAGCCTAAATCTAAAAGCGTCACTTTATTGTAAAAGAAAGAGGTATTTTCCATAATGTATTACATTCCGCTGCAAGCAAGATAACATTCTTGTGTACACGTTGCTGAGCGCAACTATGAGAGTATTGGCGTGTGACGCGATAGTCGCAGATGGTAGCAGCGCACGCGACACGCGACTAATCGCACGGAAAATAGTATCGAACATACCCCGCGCGCGCTATGTGACGCGAACTAAATACATACATACAGACAACATGCATGGCTTACACGTTCATACATAGTTCATACATACTAGCCCGCTGATATGAGTGACTGCAGTTTAAGAATCAATGTCAATCAATGAGCTTTTTATATCTCTTTATTGTTTGAGTCGGGTGTCCACGTCTGTCGAAGTACCAATGGCCGCTGGAACAGACGAGTCCTAAAGTGAACACCGTGAATAGCAACTTTTCTTACTTACTTTTACTTCTTTTTAAAGGAAGTTGGGCATTATTAGGAGTCATGTCGCAATGAGGGAGACGCCTATATGTGGCAGTAGACTGCGATTATCAGATTTGATTAATTGAGAGGCGTCGTGACCACGCGACTTGTCCCTCATAACATTAACGGTACATAATTTGCGAACGAGCGAGGCTTATTGTCGCTCGAGGCGACTGCATCAAAGGTCCTTTGTGAGCCCGGGCCCTTTAATGGGAAAAGTAAACGTAGGTATTTAAAGCGAACAGATTAGCGGAGCTCGTTAAACCAACAGAATGGGGCGAGTAATGCGAATCTGAATAGTCCCCGCTTGTGTTTAGACGTTATCCGGCAATCAATTAATGTTTTAATTGAATGAGTTCGTTAAGCGCTAGCTGCGGACCGCCCAGCTGCCACGGTTGACGATATCGCTTCAGCCCAGTTTACACGCGAGCCTGACTGAACAAGAACATGAACCACAACATTCCAAGTATAAGATACAATGAATAAGAACCTATAACATACAATGTATATGTATATTGATAAACAAACGAGAACGGGACTATCATTGTGAACTACAACACAGTATTCAGATAGTGAGAGTGGTCTAGTGTTCTATCGCTGCGTCCAACTGCCGCCGCTGCACTTAGCTGCGACCGAGCTGATTGTCTGTATAAATAAATGTAAGTGAACATATTTAAATGCTTGGTAGACGTAGTTTGTACCCGACCGCGGTCACACACACATACACAAATCTTGCTAACTATTCTGCGGTTTCTTCAATGGTGAGGAAGGACAACACTAAATATATGTATCGGGTATCGCTCTCTGTTATGTATATTTATGTCGGTGTATTAATATAGTTAGGTAATAATATAAAATGTAAGTAAAGTACATAACCTTAGGGTGTGAAAGATAAACCACTTTATGTAAAGTAAACATTGTGTAGAATGTTTGCTGAGGTTCTTTATATGAATATGTAATTAATTTGTGCTTTCATACCCCATATTGCATCTCTCCGCGGATCTGAGCTCACGATGTACCTGATACTAATCGATAGCATATTATGTAAGACGATCCAACGCCGAGTTATGTCCGCCTGTTGCTGGTAACAAGATCGATGACGGAATTCATGTCAATATTGTAGATACTGTCGTAATATGTGCTCAACACTATTATATTTGATCCCATGCCCGTCGCCAAATTGTTATATTTCTACATGGTAATTAATTAATATCACTATAGTTTATTTATTTGATAAAACAACGTGCGCACTATCGTAGACTTAGAATTTATCCCAAGATATAAAATCAACATGGCGGCGACAGTGCTGCCCCCGTTTAATCATTAGTGCTGAGCACATATTATGACAGATACATTTAATCTGCACTGTCATTTCAGGAGAAGCAACACGTTAAAAATATATTCGTGTGACCGCTGTTTAATTTCCTGAAAACAATAATATGCGGCTATCGGAAGAAAGTTTCTGGTGACTGTTGCAATAGACGATGATCTGAATGATGAGTCATCGTGAGCGCCAGCCACAACGTGCGGCAGGCAATGCCGTAGCGACGCGAGCTGTGCGGAGCTCATGTGTCGACACGCGGATGTAGGTATCTGTATAACTTATACGGGTACATTCTCCTATAATGAACTTGACGTATCGAGGTTAACCGAGCCGGTCATCGGCCTGCTCGTGCTGAACGATTGCATTAATATGTAAATAGGAGGATCTCGTCGATAATTACGTATAACGTCACTCGCGTCTCGCCTCACATCCGCGCCTCGTCGTAGTTGGTTCCGTTTAGTAAACAAATAAACTGTAACCATAGTGACGTCGAAATCATTACGCGAGTTCTGTCTCACAGATAAATACTAAGCGTACCTACTGCAGATATACTCAAAGCTAACATGATGAGTAGAGAGTACAGAATGCATAGAATGTATGGGAACATACTAACTCAGCAAGGAATTATCAAAGTAAATTAAGGAAATTAAAGATTGCTGAGAACCACGAAAAAAAAAATGCTTGATCAGTAGATAGGTATAAAATAACTATGTTTTCACTTCAAATGAAATAAAAATGTCAAATTATTTCAGCCTCCTTCGCCTCATTTATTATTAATAATTGCGTCAATACTTCAAAACGTCTGCGGCTCGAAATAATTCCAAAAGTCCACGGTCATAGGTTACAAGTACGCCGCAAGAGCTCGGCCGCGAGCCTGTCCCGCGAGTCATGCAATGTACTTATCGATATTACATAATCGGATCCATCTCGTAAGTTATTGTCTCTCATATATATAGGTGTCAAACAAACTATACCAAAGTCGTTTAGCTACCGACAGGTACGTTCCTCTGATACATCTATATATATACAAAAAACAAAGTCGAGTTTGTTCGAACACTTATAACTCGAGAACGGCTGGACCGATTTTCATGGTTTTTGATTTGTTGTATTTGTATCCGTCCCGAATAGCAGAATAACTATTAAAAACATTGGAAAATTGACGAAAAAATAAAATATATGAAAAAAACTTTTCCCATACAAAATATTCATGGGTTTCGTAACTGTCAAACATTTAATGTTCATCCCGTCGATACAGTAAACTCACCCCTCAAATTAAAGAACATATTTAAATAAAGGTTTCGAATCGACGAGATATATCAATAATATTCTGATAATGGTGTATTTTAGATTTAAAAAATGTTGAATAATGTCAGTAATGAAAAAGGATTGATATATTTATTGGTTGTCAAATATTTATGCGTGCGTTCAGAAATTTATTTTATGTAAACTAAGGAAAATATATCAAGCTACTTTAATATAATACGATTAAAAGTAACTATTTACAAACATAACTAAATATATACACTCTTAAAAAATAAATAAAAGTAACAAACGAAGACGAAGCCACTAATTATCCAACTGAACTTTTAAACTCCTTGGATGTGCCTGGTTTACCACCGCACAATTTACAACTGAAGGAGGTTTCGGTAGTCATCATGCTTCGAAATCTGCTGCACAATATGTACATAGTTTAATTCAATCATGTCTTGTAGACACGCGATTGATATACCTACTTAATTTTTGTACTTTTTATTTCCTTTTGTGTTATTATCTTAATAGAGCCTACTGATTTTAATATTTATTTTGTATTCATTGTATTACTTTCATAAAATCATAAATTAAGTTGAGCTAATCTGTAACACGACATTTATTGACTGTTAGGCGGTACGAAGTTCGCCGGGTCAGTTAGTAATTACATAAACCTAACTACGAAATGTACAAACAACTTTCTTAGTCAAAATGTTTGGCCAGCATTCGGCGACACTCTTTCATATTGCTCCGCCACCAACACCAGTGACGCGTCGCGGCAAAAAGACAAGCTCTGGGAATCCTTTAGCAAAGACACAATGGACCCCGCGTGACCTGGAAACGCCTCAAAAGATGTGCCGCTTTAAAGGAATGAAGACGTCTTGTATAATGGGGCGCGGGGGGTAGGGCGGGGGCGTGAAGCTGCGCGGGGGGACGGGGTGCCACGCAACTGTTCACCGCTTTTGGATATTTTTCACCTTTTCCTTGAGCAGCGCGGATTCAATTATTTTTCCATTAAGCTCCCCCGGTGCGGCCAAGAACACAGAGATTTTCTTTGCTAGCAGGCTGTGCAAAGAGGAAGAAATTCATCTTGGAGAAATTTACGTAAAGCTAACGGAAGTTTCATTAACTGCAAACGTTTTCTTGTGACTTGTATACATATGACGCTTAAAGAAAAGTGCACGTTAAAAATAACACGATGTGTATGATGCCACCGATCAGTCGTAAACTATGTTGACTAGCGTTGCTGCAGCATAATACACCAGTACCTACCTATGGTGGCGCTGCTCCCTCTGTTTCCGTGGCCAATTTGCTTATTATCTGGCAGCGGAAGCTTCCTCCGTGGCCGAGAGCTAATTAGCATTGTAATTGTGAGCATATTGTTCAAGTGACACGTTATCTGTAGCGGCGGCCGACGATCCTGAACCACTCTTTTACATGACGTCCAATTTGTTTTGTATTTAACTTACACTTTGTAACCACGTGCCAAGTATAATTTAGCTTGACACTAAACTCAAATTACTCCCAAATGTCCTTATGATTGTCCTGTCCTTTAGATTTAATAATAGTTAGGAAATAATGCTGAAATCAGCTACACGCCAAACGGACACAGGACGCTGCTGGCATCACCTCTTCACTTTTTACAATCCACCTCCAGTGTTTCTATATCGGGAACTACTACATACCGCATTTAATTTTTGGAAGACGCCATAGGTTAGTGCTCATGAGTTAGTACTTAGGAGTTAGTACATATCGGTAAGTAAGCAGCGCGTAGTGACGAGTGGCAGCCGTTCGCTGCCGGTGTCGGTGTCGTGACGTTGTCCTCGCCCAACGACTATGAACACTTATGTTGAAGGCAGTACATACCGACCACACATAACATGTGTGAGCATGTCTTTAGATTTAACTAAGTTTACAAGTCAACCTTACGAAACCTTTCTGATGACTCTCTTAAGCGCTAGCCTTTAACTCTAGAGAGTCATCGATCAACTTAAGTTCATTAAATTCACTATCACATCAGTAATTACAAGATTAAACCCATTGTCTACATAATATCCTTATACGCAGAGCGTACTACAAAATTAAAGAGTCTGGCGGTATTTCTCTCTGCACATAGTCACTACACATGTGGCTTCCCTGGCAACCACCCGAACCGCTATCACAGTCAATTCATTTATGTGATTACACACACAACACACAATTTAATAATTTTTTAACATGTCTTATCATGTCTGTTATTATTATTAAATTCTCTCTTTTTCATAGGTTGCTATGACATCTTGTTAATGAAATATTAGATTTTTTATCAACAATGATATATATGTATATATAATGTAATCTTACGCTAGTTACAGATGGCTATCCATTGTAAATGTGAGCACAGTGTTACTTTTATTTTTATTAACAGACTTCATGTTAAAGTTGCATTTAGTATTTATTTGACGAAGCCTACATTGTTCTTCCCAAGCGAAATTCTAAGTCTATGGTTCTCCCATACTTCTTCCACATGATGTACATGGCAAGATTGTTAAAAGAGACTTTAAAAGAGTATCCATGGAGTTTCTTGCCAGTTCTTCTCCATAGGACCAACTTTTAGGAACCGTGCATCTAGAGTCCTATAACGTTTCATAAGTGCCTGTATTAGGTTTATTTGAAATAAAAACAATTCTATCTAACTATTTATCTAATACATTATAATGAACGAAATACACAGCGCCCACTTTAATGTTAATACAGTAAAGTGAAATATCGCTCAACACAATTGTAGTATCGCTCGTCCATATCAGCCGATATTTAATAAAAGGCCAATCAGTGGTTAGTTGTCACTTTACATATTGATTCGCCATGAATATTGAATAACTATAGTTTTATACAGATGCGCGGCGAGCGCGGCCCCGGTCTGTACTCGCTCACTTTATAATAATAGCTCGCCATTTGTTATGCCCAGCCATAGTCTTTATCAATTTGTTGAACATAAAAAGCCAATACATTTCCGCACCTAAATATAACAAAGAAGTTTACAACGAATATTATTTTTACAATACCTGTACGTACATGTTAAGAGTTGTAGATTATTGAAATCTGGGTAAACAAAGCAATCAGCTTACCCTCGGAATGTATTGAAATAGATCTAGGTATTCACAGTGAACCTCGGTTACTTGCAGACTCATACGGTACTGTTTGAATATAACTTACACAAAACCTTTCCCTTTCAATCGTAATATCTATCACTTAATAGTCATACATTTTTCTCCTCATACCCTAAAAGGAACATTTGTAATACAAATAGCGGAGAAAGCTTTACAAAACTGCTTCCAACATAAATCAAGGCGACACATATTCACACATTCAGGTATGAGCGCCTCAGAAAGTGATTCACACTCCCTTTCTTATATCGTTTGTATCAAACGGGGGACCGAGCGGGCTTTTATTTTATCTATCAGTATATACCACCTCTATTGAAACTGTGAGTATGTATCTAATATTAGTCTGTGCAAACTATTGATTTGCAATTCAGAATGAATTACCTTATTACGGTTATACATAACATTAGATGTATTTCCTGCATAAACTATTCTAACTCGCAATTAATCGCAACTTTTACAAGTATTAATGGTAGTACTCGTAACAGTCGGATACAAGTCTCGCGAGTGTATCCTCTAGAGTGTAGGGAGGGTCCGAAAAATACTTCACTACTAAACACTCAGTATCGACCTCTACTTGCCGCAGATAGAACAACCAACTGCGTAATTACATTATGTACGTGAATCAAATAACACTTTGTTTTAGTTGTAAGGCTTTCCTGATTAGTAAGTGAGTCTAAATATTTAAGGCGAGACTTGTTGAGCAACCGCCCATTGTCGCACAAGATCGCACTGAGTCGTACGACATCGCACTCTGTCACGTCGGGGTTAATTACTTATCACACTGACGCCATGACACACGTCACCAGACAACGAGAAGTAGATCTTACAACAAGGAGACACGGTTTAATTTTCAGTAATGCATTCCGAGAAAAATGCTGAGACGTGGCCGAGACACTACTTTGTCACGGAAAATAAATTTTCTTGGTGAGGGTAACGCGACGCGAGGAGAGGAGAGGCGAGGCGACAAGCGACACAAGCGATGCAAGTGCACAACACCATTACGTGTTAATCTGCCCACCCTCTCGTGTGGCTCACCACACATAACGGGAACGTGTATGAGCAAACATCGTCTTGACAAGCACAGAACACGCTCCTGAAAACATTGCCTTGTTTGTAAACGTATTAGCTTATCATTTGTTTTCCTCTTAACTTGTGAATATAAATTGAGTCTGCCGAGGCTGAGGATATTGAAATTATTATGAGACAAGTTGATATGCTGTTTCATGCTTCAACAATATCATGGAAAGTATTCGGAGGTTCTATGAAGTGTTTTTAACATTTTATTATAATATTATCATATGATTACCAATCTATAAAAATGTTCTAAAAAATGCAAAATGTTTTTGCATGAAGCATCTACTTATCCAGTTTATCTGTTGAAGTCCCCGGTTTACCGTAAAGACTAGATTGTCTATTTATCAAGCGCTCGTACTCGAGACGCTCGTGTTCTGAACAGACGTAGTACTAATGCAATCGGCTGCGGCGTGGAGTGCGGTGCTCTCTTCATTAACGGCGGCACGGCACGCCCGCTCCACGTCGAGTGCCGGCTGTGTGCGCCTTCGAGTCGACTCGTTTGCACTGGAGGGGCAGTGCACGACGACGTCAGCGAATATTCCACATGGCGTCTGATCCTGGTGGAGTGGCGCCACACGGAGCGGACGACGCACTCGTCACGTTAAGACTGAGGACTTCAGTAAGCCCCCTCCCTGGTGCTGCGGCGACGCTCTCATCGTTCAAACATTCAGGTACATAGGTATAGGCGACCAGTCCTAACAATTTAGTGTACATATGTATACACTGTATTACACAACCTACATATATTGTATTACTTGCTTAATCCTAAATAGGCACATTAGGACATTGATTCATATGAAACGAAATGAAATGAAATTATTTATTTTGCACTTAAGATGTTTCAATCACTTTTACACGTCTTTTTTAAACTAGATGGCGTTGGAATTTCTTATGTTTATCCCTGAGAAGAAACGCCGAAACAAACTCAGGGGTCAAAGTTTATTTTAAAGTCCAGACAGATTGTAATGATGTAAGGATTTATATGAGACAAATATAGGGTGGTATGGCCTTTTGAAGAAAGTGACATAGCTATTTGAGCTGACCTGTCGCAACAGAGGGCAAGCATGGATCAGTTATCGTGTGAATGAATGGAATTAAGAGTGTTCAGCCTAGATCTCACTCACATTTAACGACATTACAATATCAAAATAATGAAGTAATCCTAACCAAACATATTTTTAAGTTATTTTGAACAAATATATATTACGTTGTCCCATTCAAAGTGACACCTAATAATCTTGAGTTTTCCCAAAATTTCTAGCGTTTATTTGATTAACTATCTATGCGATTGAATCAGTCGTTAGAGAGGCATCAGCGGCACCGCGTATTTAAATTGTCTGCTCCGCAATGGACCGTCAAAATTTAATTATTTCTGTGACCGATATCGAACAACGTGTCTTTATAAAGTTCTGTTTTTTGCTTCGACGTTAAGGACCTGACATCCACTGTGACCGGACTTTTTAAGTCCTGTCTTGTCTTCTTAATTATTATTTAATACATATAATTTTATTATTCTTGTGGCTAATTAAAACTATGAATATGCCTAAAACTCGGAAATATTTACGTTGCCCTGTGTTTGCTGAATCACAGAAAATTTACCGTATCTTCATAAGTTCCCTTGCCACACCCAGGCAGTGGAAAGGTGTGTTTAGCTTGTAACAGAGGCTGCTTTATTTGTCTGTGGGTCAAAAGCAAGAGATGGTTACATAAGAACTAAGATTAAAGGTACGCGAGACTTTTTGAGACAAAATCTCAATATTATCGCCAAAATGAAGGTCCAGAGACTCTTGATAGAGAGAAACATAAAACTACACTATGATAGTTTTATTATATTCATGTTTCCTGATTTAATATATTTATTAACACTAAGTTAATAACTTAGCTTAATAAACTACTAAAATATGAAAAAAGAAGACATTTATATATATATTCTTTATATTTTATTTCCACCTATTTGCAACTCATATTATTGTTTAATTTTTAAACTTCTAATGATCTTGATAATACAGGAATAAAAAAAATATGGAAATATTTTTTTTCGCCCCACCCTACTGTTCATACGTGATTGTTATACATATGTTGAGTGCAAACAATTGATCCACTGTTTGACACGTGACTGATTGACGCTCGGAACTTTTTTATTACAATATAAGTATTAAAGGTGTCTGCCCACTACACCGTACCATACCATGACCGTAATACGAGAGTATCAGGGAAAAGAAATACGATCACACATTAATCAGCTCCTGCGTCACACAAGTTTTAAATCATCTGCACGGAGTAGATTTATATTTGTTTTCCATACGAGTTTGCCGGCTCATAGCACGGCTAGGCTCGGTAAGATCTAGTTGCTCCATACAAATCTATTCAGAGAATATTATTTTTGTACCCTTGATTGGATTTAATTCGTGTGTCTCGAATGAATTAAATCCAACAATAACACACACATACACTCCCCCAAACCGCACACATCGTTCTCTGTCACGCATGCGGCCATCCTTAGTGACCTAAGACCCTACATGTTTTCTGGTATTATTGATTGTCCGCTATTACATAATATTATTGTCTTTTAAAAATACTTTACTTATTCTCTAAAAATATGTCAATGTTATCATAAAAGTTGACTGAAAGTGCCTCCTTGCAAGCTAGTTTATGTCTTTATATATATGTACATAGTTTATTTTATAATTTATCAAATAACAGTGTGCTTGTGCGAAATAAGAAAAGGTTGAAAGTAAAATAAGCTCTAAACAGACATTAGCTCTGTAGGAATATTTCTCGTGGTTTGGGAATGTGGTTCACGGTGACTGCGTGTTATTCTCTATTGTTACTTTCTTCACATTCGTGCTGTAAAGCTAAGTGTTAATCTTAGTTAAAAAATATTAATTTGACACTTGAACTATAGGCGACTTGCTGCGCTCAGCCGAAGTATCTGGTGTAAAATTGATCACTTTCTGTTAAGCTTTCTGTCCTTTGTTAACAATCTACTGTCGTAAGCATAAAAGTAAGCCAGCAAATTTTACAGCTAGATTTCATGTATATTCTAAATGAGAATGTTCTTAGCTAAGTACTGCATTGTACCCACACGGTGTTTACACACATGTCATTGTATACCTAACCTGCCTACAACCTCCTTCAGCTTAATCGACCGTCCGATTTTAGAGATGACAGATGAACTAATTATTTTATTATCAAAGTATTGACCTGGCTATGCTAATGAGTAGCCGACAAACTAAATCAATTTACGAGGTTACAAACAGGCGCCGTGAGCTCGCTCGTGCCGCATGTAGAAAGAGCGCTATTTAAAGACCAACAGCGCCCATGATGTCTGGCATCACGATGGTAGTTGTTAACTCGTCTCAGTCAGTCAAGTCACCAAAATACATGACCAGTCTTACCTAAGGATACCGGTATATCTCGCCAGGTGGCTCACTAAGGTCAGATGGGTAAAGTTTCGTTAAAAAATCTTATATTCAGAAGCATTAAGATTAACCATATCTTGATGATTAATTATATCGATCAACTCATAGCGTCGAACAAACTGAACAACCTGAACAAACAGTGCTCTCACGGGGCTTTTATAGTTTTCAGTATAACAATGTACGTCATATAACACTAATCACCCACCCAAACGCGACATTGAGTTACATTCACGTAATCGGCGCGTGCGCTGAGCTGGTGAACAACTAAATGATGTGCTAACTGAGCGACACTAGTAGCAACGGTACAATAACGACGCTCGTTGTAATTGGATAATCATAGTGATCATGTGTGCGTGCTCACAGTGATCACATAATCATAAGACCTAATACCATTTACAGATTATTTCAACGAATATTATTCGCGGCGCGTCGTATTCATAATGTGATGAAATCCTCTCAGATCACCCGTAGAACAAAAAATATCTTGCACATTACATTTCAGCGATGGCTATACAAGTGTAGTTGTATGAAGACAAACGACACGAGAGGTACGCACTTTATTTACAAAGTAATCTTATTTTTATCGTCAATAAAGAGTCGCGTCAGATGAGAGCTTACGGCGAGCAGGGAAGGGGGAAAGGCCAACGGAAACACGTTGCTCGGTAATGGATGCACGGAAATATCATTACACACCGCACATACCCTACAAAACCAGAGACACTTAAACTGCGAACTGCGGCTTTTCTGAAGAAGTTGGAGGCAGATATCCATAACTAAATTTTTAAATGCTACCTTTCATTTATACATCACACTTTAAATATACATAAATAAAGAAAGTTAATTATCTGCGGCCTGTGGAAAAAATAAAGCCGCGGTTACGAGTTGCGTAGCTACTATGCTATTAAGTCCAACACCGCACAACGTGGCTCCGGAGCTATATTGTCAAGACCTATGCGACGGCGGCGGCGCTGTGCTATCACGAGCTACGCGACTACGACACTACGCTGTCAGAAGCTACGTGCGACTACGGTGCTACTCTATCAAGACCTAAGCGTCTACGGCGCAAAGCTGTCAGAAACTAAGTGCTTACGGCGCTACGCCGCGGCCTTCAGGAGCAAAGCGGCTACGGAGCTACCCTGTCAAAAGCTATGGGATTACGGTGCTACGCTGTAAGGAGCTACGCAGCTACGGCGCTACACTATCAGGATCTATGCGACTAAGGCGCAAAGGGATCAGGAGCCATGTGCCTACGGCGCTACGCTGTTAGGAGCTGCACGACTACGGCGCTACCATGTCAAGAGCTACGCGACTATGGCGCTACGCTGCACCATCACCGGGATACGCGCGTTAAAATTCGAAAGTCTTTCAATCAATGAGCATGACGCCGCGATGTTGACTTCCAACCATAATATATTATCGTCACTCGAGGAGGCTGTTTACGTGCACTCCACGAATCTAAAGCTCTCCTAGTCGTACTCAAGTGTTGTACATACCACAAAATATTTTTTTTGAGTATTTTTCTGGAAGCAGTGATAGCCCAGCGGTTGAACGCTTGCCTTCCATGCAGGAGGGTCTGAGTTTAAACCCGATTGCACCTCTGGCTTTGCGGAAGCATGTGTGGATCGAAATTTGATTATCCCTTGCATTTACGGTGAATGAAAACATCGTGAGGAAACCTGCACACCTGTAAGGACTCCATAAAGTTCTCGATTTTGTGTATAGTTCGCTAACCCGCACTGGGCCAGTGTGGTGTACTAAGACCTAACCTATTCCATTCTGAGACCCTTACCCAGCAGTAAGACAGTAATGGGTTAAAGTTACTTAATATTACCTTAACATGCAAATAAAGACTTTGAGTTGGAGTTTGAGTTTTTTTTTTCTTCATTAATTTTATGTCATAGCAAAACCACTCCTTTCCCAAAGACAATCGACGACGCGATAACGTCATACTTTGTTAATTGTTCGTGGGTGAAACAGAAACACTTTGCAAGGTAATCAACACTTTTATTTTAATTAAAAATAACAATAGACACACAGACAGAGTTTCCTCTTATCCTAAGTATAACGAAAGTATAATCCTCAAATGAGCTCTCGTGACTATTTATAATCCTACCCCCACCTCGATTAGATAGTCGGCCGGTTGTGATGTCACATCACAATAATTTATGAAAGCGTTTGACAGGTCGAATAGCGTGCTTCCTGTTGTGGGTCAACTTTGGCTTGACTGGCTTGGTCACGCTTGGCTTGGCGTGGCCCACACGACGACTGGCTGGATGGCATTTGGCGAGGCGTTACATGTGTAAAGTTTTGAGCAACGCAACACATCCTAAGAACATTGCTCGGTAGCAAATTATTAATTGTGACGTCAGAACACCAGCATTCCTGGATGCGGTCATTTTACAGCGAATTACTTTCATAAGCCCCAAATTAATAGCTCAACTTTTCTCACGTAACTGAAAGTTGGTACTACTTGGTTTTACTTTTATTTTTCCTGGTTCATTCGCTCCGGGGATTTGTTGTGTGAACCTGATTCATGCAGATATGAGACCACTAACTACTGACCACTTCGTAAAAAACTTTGTGCGTTTGCCGACGTACGGTAAGCTTACCCGCGGAATCACTGAAAAGGGCAACTAAGTTTAATACAACTATTATATTTTATAACACCATTCATTGTACACTTAGTTGGCAAAATAAACATATTGAATTTTTAATTCTGAATCACTCGAATGGTTTTGTCAATTTCGTTTAACAAAAGATGAGCTCTCGATATTTCTCATGTAGTGCTGCGTAATTGCTAGAAATGTATTGTGAAACAACAATATATCGCAAACCACTGAACGTGAACAAGTCACACACGCTACTATGATATATTTGATGAAGCCCTTTGTCCAGCATTGAAGTCTTATAAAAAGTAATAAACAATATATTGCCCAGAAATATTGTTACTGCATCTCAGCATATTCCTCGCAACAAACTTGTAAACGCTGTCACAACATGGCGCCACAGAAATGAGTATTAGCTGAGTGCTAGAACTTCAGAGTATGACGTCATATCAGTGAACAGTTAGCGAGTCCATTTAAAATGTATGCCGTCAATTTAACTTGCCGACCGCAGTATGTAAATGCATTAGCACCGCGCTCGCGCCGGACTCCGCTGTGTTCACGTGTGCCCGAGCACGCCCGCGCTATGCCCTTATTATTCAAAATAATAAGGATTCTTCAAAATTGAATGACCTCAATCTAGCTCGTTTGTGTTTGTTACTATTTTCCGCATTTATCTTGGAGTAGTTGTTCAACCTTTGAACATGCACGCAGCGTCAGCATTAAGACTTGACCCACTCACTGAGGTCTCTGATTCATCGGCACTTCACACAATCAACACACATACACACACCTATGAATGTGTATAGCTAATAAGATTTGTATATAATGTTGTAATTAAGACAAAATAAACCAGTCATCAAGCAAGAGTCGAGTTTGACTTATCTCCTGTACCTACGTCATTCCCCTCACTGTGGCCAAGACACCCTTAGCCGTCGGTACGATCGATCCTGTGAGTCTGTGGGATCGGCAGTGAGAAATCCATCTCCTGTGTACATTGCACCTCGTACACTTACCTTTGTTTCCTACGCCATCTAGTTTAAAAAATACGTGTAAAAGTGATTGAAAAATCTTAATTGCAAAATAAATAATTTCATTTCATTTCATTACTCCTTCCGGTCTGTTACCTTAGGTAACTGATAACAGGGTTCCTATCCACACAGTAGTACTTGTACGTTGTTTTATGGTTTGTATGATAGGGCTAGGGCATTAGGGTAGATAGAGTTAATTAGACACGTAGGTATTCAATTATAAGAGCTAGGTTATAGGCAGTACAGATAAATCTCTACTGTCTATAACCTAGCTAGCTTAGATAGCTTAGGCTTAGGTAGCTTAGGTGTTAATTCCTTATATCTAGTCACTCTGTGCGCATACGGAGCAGCAGTTGTACTTATTAAACGACTAGCATTTCCCTATGCTAACAGTAGTAACTGCTCTTTTGTTGATGTTGCAGACAGAGTAAATATGAACCCACAACTAACGTGATTCACATTTAAACGTATTTGTATTGTGTCACCAACAAGCTCATTACTATTTAGTTTCACCAGATTAATTAAAAAATCTTCGTCTTAATAAAATAGACGGTAATAACATAACGTAACTTTTGATTTTCCAATATAACGGTCCAACTACTGGTACAGTGAGCCTCCGATGGAATAACAAGGCGGTGGTTAAGCGGCAAATAGGAAACGTAAATAACGGGAACAGTCCCAATCCCGAGGCGCGGGGGGTACATTGTGGTGAAATCGTGACTTGATGATAATACTTTTTATAGGAGTGAGCAGCGCGATGCCTCCGCCATGTTGTGTCTACAGACAAACATTCACCAATAAAGTGAATCACTATTTGCTCAGTAACGCCGTTCTACCCGTTCTACACAACAACATTTTACTGTATCCATAAATTAAATGGCTTAAAATATTCTCTCAACCGCATAAGACACCTAAACATGAACATAATACTGTATTGACCAATGTGATCACGCTAATGCCATCAGTAGCGCCGGTAAACGTCTTCGTGGAAGTATTTGTGTGGGGGGGGGGGATAAAAAGGACGCTTCTCCGCTAAGATTATCACAAAGTATAGTTCAAGGTCAGAAATAAATGCTTGTCTAGATTTATATGTCTATCTGACGAATGAGTGCTTAAAACTCGCTTTTACACTATAATATATATGCCTCTCTCTGATCCCACATCTACATGAAAAAGCTATTATCATTCCTAACGACAGGACCAAGGTTACTTTCACTTTTATGACATCATTAAAAATACACCTCCAAGCGCCTCGTAGCGATGTACACACACACACACACACACAAACAAACGGATGTACGTAGTATAGGTATACGTACCATGGACTACCGACCGTGTCCTATTCAGACACGTCTACAGATCACTGTTATATTGCGTCTGCTCTGTACTTTGTCAAGTTGAGTCAGTTCCACTGTACTCGCTACGGGGCGCATGTCTCGTACATTACTTACCTACCTACTGCCATTTATAATCTTAGCTCACAGTCACTTTTTTTCGTTTTGTCTTTATTTACTCTCCGTCCCATATTTTATAGAATAGGTTCCAAAATGTCATTATTATGGTGGCAAGGTTTTACTTTACTAAATTAACAAGCTGGAGGTCCAATACAATTTCGTGGTGGCAGTAAATATTTGGCAAGTGGAGTGTGGCGGCCGCGTGCTCGCTATATGTGCGGTGTTTGCTATTTGTTACGCAAGAGTCGCCGCGGCCGCGCACACACCACTTGCACCGCGTGGAGTGGCGAGTACACACCACTCTTAAATACTTCCACTCTGCTCAATGACGTCACACAAATGCACTTTCACTGCTTGATATTCTCTATCATTCTCATTGTTGGTCGTATGTTTCGCCCATAAAGGGAGTTTAACTAACTCATCGTGCTCATGGTATAGTCCTTGCACCTGGCCTGGTCGTTGTCCGGCTGTGTATACAGTTGCTGCTATAGTCTGTGTGCGTAACGTACTATACGTAATGTACAAAGTCAGTATGTTGCTGTGCATCGCGTGTTCTGTTTCTAGGGTTCACAAATATGAGAGATTTTATGAGACGGGTCCAATCAATTTCTCCAGCCAATATTATTATGTGTCTAATAATTACAAACACAGATTCAATTCATTAGGTACCCTACGTCATTTTATAAACGAACACTGAGTGAGTAATTTTGTACGCTCCAATTGAATTTGAAGCGAACTCTTATTACAGTCGACTTAGTGGGTTGTGTATGTTAGCCGGATCATTAATAAAAATATCAATTAAATCAGTTTTATTAAATAAACAATATATCTCTAGATAATATTAGTTGGTTACCAACCAATTAATTTCCTAAATAATAGATTTGATATTCATTTCTTCGAATATAATGTCACATGATACACAAGATGTCGTCGGCTCGTGAACGTTTGCGGTACACGCGTTCTGACGGCGATCATTAAATTGGGATTAGCATCGGCGTGGTCGGCGCGTACGTAGCACGCACTGTATGTGTAACATGGAACCAACATTGTGCTCCGTAGTGCCGGGCGAACAAACAAGCGATTCTGAATTCTACGCCACTCACAATACGGTCAACGAACGCGATTCATGCAACTTGGTAACAATGTAATTGAGTAAATGAGTGTCGTTGACAGTTTATCGAGAGGCAACAGAGGCGGCTCTAAAATTTATCTCACTAATCACCGCTAACGATAATCGACGTGATATTAATTTTAACGTCAGGTGTCTCCGGGCGCCTCTGTTAACGTAACTTACACTGGACAATGGATTTGCATGAGTGTACCATACTAGGGCACTATACTACTGTGTGAGCGTACGATTCTATCGCTGCCGCTGTTTTCACTTGCGGCTAAGATCAAAAACAGAGGAGAATATCTGACGTTCAATAACAAAATTATAACATCGAAATTCTAAGTCCAATAGGTATGGGAATGCCGAAATTAAGACTCCTTCTCTTTCTCTCTTGACCATAAGTGCTCTTTCTATTCGGAGCGTTATAAATACAATGCACGAAAAGCTAGACTTATTGAAGAGTAGTGTACAATGTTGTTATCAACATTTTTTATTATTTCAGTCAGTTACAGGAAACTGACATAAGTACTTATTACTTCTCAACTTTGGTGATACTTACCCGATACGCTGTCGTCAATAGGCAGCAATACATCGCCGCCTTGACGTCTCGCTACTGACACCAACATTTTACCTTTGCATTTATAAAATAGGGAAAACTGACTGTCATTATGTTCGGTTTGAAGTAGGGACGTGTGTGTTGTATGTGTGTGTAAGCCCCTGTCGCAACCAGTCTGCGGAGCAAACTGTCACTCACAATCCATCAAATGAACCCTCAATTGTATGACGCTTGATGAATAGCCCGCTCACTTATTTATTTATTTTATTTATTTATTTTTTTACTTGAATTACAACGGCCTGGGACCAATTACAATAATTAAAGCTACATAATAGAAAAAATAAGAGAACAACATCAAAAAAAAAGAAAACATTCATAAGTCCCTCTCACAATACTTCAGACACACTGACAAGATCTTCGACCATTCATCCGCAAAAAGATCGTAACTAGGATTAGAATCCAAGAGACCATTGATTGCGGTGAGAGTGCGAGGTATTGGTGACTTAGCACGCGCGATAGTGCGGCATGAAGGCACTGCGAAAAGTTTATGCTTTCTATTGCGGCAATAATTGTCCGGGGCAAAAAAAAGTTATTATATAAGTAATTAGTAAGTTCCTGATGTTAGCGAACTTTGTTCGTCTATAGAATTAATTAATGGATGTTCGGAGACAACAAAACAACGGAAGTAATGCAAAATTTCATATTTTATTATATAACAAACCATGTCCAAACCAACAAGTCTATATCTACGTCACGTCGTTGTCACATGAAGACGTCGTCGGCGAGCAACTTGCCGGGCGCGGGCCGGTCGTCCTCGAACGTCACCATCTTGTCACGCGCTTTGCCACCGCCCCCCGCTACCCCCACCCCCTGGCCCAGTGGCGCGACCCGCTCCACCGACACGCGGCCACGCGACCCGAATGCTGCTAGTTCGTACAGGTCTCCGGCAGCGCCGCTCAAGTTGAACTCGCTGAGACTGCGCGGCACAAAGTACTCCACACATTTGTCAGCATGCCCGGCCGAGCGACGCGCCGGAGTATTCCTTTGAAAGCTCTCCTCTCCGTAGTTTGAGGACTTGCGCCTCGGTAAACTGTTGAACTTCGTCGGGTTCAAACTGTCGATCTTAAACGTCACCTGCTGGCGCTTCTCGCAGCCGGCGAACGCTACAGACGGCCCCGAGTCGGCCGTCTCGCGGTGTCAGGATACTACCGACATGGAGATCTTGTCGTCGCACATCGCCTCCGCGCTGTGCACCGCGCGCGACTTGGACCCGCCCGTGCACAGCGACGTGAAGCTTCGCACCAACGAGCTCATGTCCTCTTGTATCAAGTTGAAACACATCGCGATCACCACGATGCCCACTAGAATATAAATACAACACACACCCACAGCGATATCCTCTGCTTTAGCAGATACTGTGCTGGCGTACAGTCCAGGCTTCAAGTCCCCGAAGCCGATCGTTGCGAGGCTCGAGAACGAGAAATAACACCCGTCTATTAAGTTCCACCGCTCGGTAGTATGAAACACTAACGTCCCTAACGCTATGTACAGTACGATCAGGAGTAAACTAAGTATAATTGGCACTCGCGTGTGGTCCCGACACGTCCAATGGTAGCCGCCACTAAAACTGTCTAGGTTCAAGGCGGCTTGAAATGGAGTCCGTTTCTGTCTTTCAAACTTGTCTCTCTTATCGTATTCGTATTGTTTGCACTCGCCGGGCAGCGAGTAGCGGCTGAGGCAGTCCGCCTTGGCGTGGAAGTTGTCGCGGGCGAGGCGCGCAGGGCACAGCTTGGAGTACAGTACGCGGAAGTTGCGCGCCAGCGCCTCGCCGATGGTGGACAGGTACAGCATGATGATGGGGATGCCCACGCATGCGTACGCCACCGCCACTAGCTTGCCCACCGATGACTTCGGTGTGACGTTGCCGTGACCTGAACAACAAGTATTAGGTATAGTAACTCATTAAACAACAATACTTTAACCTGACATGAAATTAATCTTTATCAGAGACGTTATACAATAATATTTAAATAGGGTACAATCATGAAAAGTGTACACCCTGAACATGTCCGTGCGCCGCATGGATCCTAAAAGATACAATTAATTGAGGGTCTTGTATGTAATAATTATATGTATTGTGTTTATAATATTCTGTGTATGTCATTAAAAAGTAAAACGAAGTACACATCAAAGCTTTCATCATCACAAACCAGATCCTGCAGAATTCAAAAGCCTTGTGAAGTATAGGTATCCTAAAAGTAAGTAGCCACTCACCGATGGTAGTGATGAGTGTGAGCGCGTACAAGAAGCTCGTAGAGAAAGTCCAGCGGTAGTCGGCCTCGTGCTCGTAGTGAAGCCGCGACTGCGCCGCACCACCGCGCATTGTCTTTACCAGCACCTTCTGAAACTCCAGCAGCTCCTTCGCCGCCAGCTTCGTCCAGTTTTCTTTGTACAGGATGTTCAGGTCTTCTGTGATTGACCACAGGCGCTCCACCGTCTTCGATCTTAAGTCGTTGCTGACGCCTTGTGATTGGCTGAGGTTGGGTTTGGAAGCAGCGACGGCGGTTTCTTCTGTGGCGACGTTGCCTTCGATGGCGAGGAAGAGGAAGCCTCCGAGCAGGTTGTATGTGAGCACCAAGAAGCATATCGCGAGGCAGGTGAGGGGTGAAGCGCGGCGCTTGTGTGCGCAGCGGCAACAAAACAGGCGCGTGTCGTCAGCGCGCCGACTCGTGAAGCAGCAGCGCGGCTCGTCGGGCGGGTAGGGAGAGCGCGGCGCACGCGGAGGG
The DNA here is from genome assembly GCA_947562105.1 of Shargacucullia verbasci. Classification (NCBI taxonomy): domain Eukaryota; kingdom Metazoa; phylum Arthropoda; class Insecta; order Lepidoptera; family Noctuidae; genus Shargacucullia; species Shargacucullia verbasci. The sequence continues at coordinate 12,412,995 of OX387301.1, forward strand.
TCGGAGTAGGCTCGCTTGGCCAGCTCCCGGCTGCCTTCTTCTAGCATGGTGCCCTATCGCATGGCGCTCTTCACCGCACCTTGTACTTCTTGTGGTGTCGTATCTTCTTGGTGAACATCTCAGCTCGTCGCTAGCTGGGCGACGCACCCGTCACGCCTCTGTGTGTGACACCTGCAACAATAGTTGAGATAATGAAACACTCATTTATCACAAGCTTTTTATTAGCTTGCCATGTTTGAAATATTATTAGACTGTTCTTGAAATTGAAATGAAATCTTTAGACTCGAAGGCCTGCAACGGTCATGGCAAACAGCCAATTTCATCATCGATGTACCGTGAGAATATTTCAGCTTTATATCAAACCACCTTAGAGTAGTTTAGTTATAAGCCGATCTATAACATTATACGCATAATAAGAGCCGTAAAAAAATGGGAATTATACAGAATAATAATATTATTGCATAATACGAGACATAGACTGCATGTATAATAAAATTATAGCACATCCATGGAAAGTGCCCAGTTAGTGAACCTACACTATATTAGATTACAGATCTAAAGGAATCTGCGAGTTAAAGCCATGCGCTCGAGTGAACCTGCCAAAGGACCAGGCTCCTTCTTGCTACGATGATTCAATTGAGATACAGATATTGTACAAAACAATTATTTAAATCTATATGACGACATGACGGACGCGGGTACGTCTTTAAACTGCGGCCAGACACCGGAGGACGGGCAGCAGCGTCCTCTCACTAATCGGTGAGCCACTGCGATCCCCAAGCCGCCTGCCAAGCGTGGGGATTATGGCAAACCCTCCCCTTGAGGGAGGCCTTCGTTCAGCAGTGGACGTCTTCTGGCTGATGATGATGATGATGATGATATGACGACACGGTTGATGCAGTGGCCAATCGATTAGCTTCCTAAGCTTCATGTCGTGGGTTCGATATCCACACAGAATAAATATTTGTATGATAATAATTGGTAGATACAGTATACTCGTAGTTGTTTCAGGTCTGGGCGTGTGTGCAGGTGACTGATGTGTATGTATGTTTATAAACTATAACAACGATACAGGAGAGATCCTAGTTGTAGTCCTGGGAAAAAAATAAACTGTTATAACAAAAAAGGACATAAAAAACTTTTTCTGCGCCTTTTTACTAACATGTTTTTTTTATTATTATTAACAAACTTTTTTTAGCTACGCCTATAACTAACTATGGAAACAAAATCTTGGAAGTTAAATTTGACACACTTCCTGGTTTCCGATTAAACTGAAATTATGCATACACGTTTAATTTGGATGATAATGCATGGTTAGCTAAGTTAATTTTTTATAAGAATTGAATTTGTTATAAACAATTAAAAAGAATCTATGTTATGAATTTAAGTTTTCTCAACGGGAAATTATTTCATTGACTTAAATAACATTACCAACGATTTGACATAAACTTAAACTAAAATTAAATTAAAAATTTAATAAATTTAAACGGGAAATATAAAAAAGTCTGATGATGGAGTCAAGAAGCAGAAAGTGCTAGAGTTCATTTAATGCTGTGGATTATAAAGAATAAAATAAAACATTATAGTTTAAAAAAACTAAAAAAACGCTTTGATCACGCATTAAAAATTAAAAAGAATATTAAATTAAATTAATATATATTATCCAATGACTAATTCAAAAAGCGTGGAGCGATTTGTCTAAATTAATTAAAAGTACACATAGCCAAAAAGTGCTCCACGCTCCAATTAAATTAATATATATTAATTTAATTTAATTATTTTTTAATTTTTAATGCGTGATAAAAGCGTGTTTTTAATTTTTTTTAACTATAATATTTTATATACCAAGATCATTTGTTTAGCATGCGGTTGATGCATATCTGGGATTATGTCAACAAAAGTTTCGTACAGTCCAAAATATATTAATAGGTAGCTAGTAGACGAGGTGTAGTCACGATGTATGGACGGTGTATCACGAGCATGTGTCACCTGCTGGTAAATTTACTTGTTTTTCTTTATTTATTTATAGGAACTTTTATATCATAGTACTAGAAGAGTGCCATACGTATTGCACAGTACATATGCTACCGTTTCTACCGGTCCCATATAGAATACAATCCATAACTAAATGATGTACATCTTCGGCATCTCATCTCCACACTCCACACAGTTAGGCGAGTTAGTATTTTCATAATGAAAGCATTTATTCCATAGAATGTGACCGGATCCGAGTCTATGAGCCGTAACAACAAGATTTCATAAACCAGGGCACACGAATCGAGGTTGCCCCTACAAGGTTCTGTACCAGATCCCTTTTTCCAGTTCTCACTTATCAAAATAGTTCTTCCAGTGTTAACATTTATTTTTATATTTAGGTAAAACTTCCGAATAATATTTATATTATATTAGTTTCCTTTCAATTTTTAGCTGCATATTTTGCCAGCATGACATGACCTTTCATTGTCCTGTAATCCAATATGCTATGAAACCCACTGCAACTGCAATTAAGCGCCTTTTTAAAGTAAAGTGTAGTTAAGTTGTAAATACGTACAAACATAACAGCACTCGTAGTCGTAAGTCGTGAGGTCGTACATCACGAGGTGGAGTCACGGACGTTGGCGCAGTCCAATTACCGCGCCGCTTCGATTCCGTCGCCGCACGCCGGCGCGGCGCCGCGCCGTCACGTAGAGCGGGCCGAACGAAACGGAGCTCATATACTAATAGGGGACAGCACAGGACAATACAGGTGGCGCTGAGGTAACGTACGACCTTCAACTGTGTATCGTGTGGCGTCTAAGGTGAATTACAAGTTTAGTGAGCAGAACACTGCACTGCTTGTTTAAACCAACTTACATAATTAACGTAGGAATTAATTGCCTGTTGAGCATGAGATTTTGTGTTTCCAGGTCGGACAATGCTATTGGAGTTTTCGAAAGAACTTGTTAGTATCAGCCAAATGACACCAGAGTTTGAAATAGGAGTCGATGGAAGGTATTGTTTTTTAAATTTATTTAGCTAAACATAATTCCTGTCAATGCTCTAATCGTCACAGAGTAGTCAGAGCAGTCAGTTTATACAGGAGCTAATACGTAGCGACAAAAAGCCTGCTCCCGCACGCAAACTTGTTGACACAACATTTTTAATCAAAGTTCCAGCATCTTGCCTTTGATAAAGTCGCACGTCGCCCGCGCCGCCGCCGCCGCGCACCGCACCGCCCGCCATCATTGCTGCTCTGTGGTCAGCGGCCGCTTTGTGCCTGCAACCTACTGCGCCCCCTCGGAACAGACTTTTTTGAATCGGATCATACATATTGCAACGTGTTACAAGTTGTTCACAACTACTTCAGCTTCATGAGCCTGAGTTTCATCGAAACAAAAACAGTTTCAATGAATTCTCCCAATGGATATAACACCATGTGCAGCACCATCATCTGTGCGCTAATACGAGTACAAACACCGCGATCTTCAAAACGCACTCCGAGCGCGAGCGCGAACCATCATATAAATCATAATATTCCCGTAAGAGATCTTTAAATGTAGCGATGTTGTAAGAGGCCCATGAACAGAACTGATTGTAACGTCAATGGTTCAACTTAGGTTTTGCAATTTTCAATATTTCAGCACTACTTTGGACACACCAAAGCTATAGTTTCTTCTACATACACCTGCAACTGCTAGGCTTTGTTAAACATGAAACTCTACGCCGGTATAAAGTACTACGCAGGTACTGTTTACGCTTCAGGAGAGCTGTGTGTGTGCACTACAGCACGCATAATGTTGCGTCATAGGAGACGCGTCTCACGAACATGTGAGGAATGTGGTATTGAGAGGAGCTCTGTCGCACCTGTCACTCTCTTCGCCGGCATTTTTCGGTACCTAATTGTGTAATAAACCGATGCGTCGCCCGAATTGTTAATGCGCGGGAATCATTCGCGACCTTGTTCTTCTTATTCATAATAAAATAGAAATATTTATTGGCAGGGAACATGGCAACACAATAATCGTCGTGTCTCGCTGCCGAGCGGCATGTATATTGTAATATTTTGTTTCCCTTTTATTGTAATACTAGCTTTTGCCCGCGAAATCGTACGCGTGGAATTTAGAATATGATACTTTCCTGCAGAAGAATGGAGCCTATATTTAAAGTTAGACCTCTAGCAATACATCGATGAAAACTGTATTCAATTCCATGCAGTAGTTTTTGCGCGATGCGTATACAAACATACAAACAAACAAAAATTCTAAAAACTGTTGTTTTGGCGTCTGTTGCTCTAATAAAGACCGGGTCATATTAGTTTTTCTCCGATATTTATAATGTACGGACATCAGCCTGTTATAATTTTATTATATGTATACATGTAGGTATAATAATATGGGCCTTGATGCCTGAATTAAATAAATCAATCAATAAAATAAAATAATGATGTGATACAACAATGACATGCAAACTTTATCACGTTCAATCATCACAGGTGACTGAATGAGCTTAAACTCTTTCACAAAGAATATAGTTTGTATGTTAAGACCTGACTTATAGCTATGCCTAAAGATCAAACACACAGTTGTTGCGTGCGCGCGTGCTCCCCGCACTGCGTCCGTGTCACACACTACCCAGCTAGGACAAAGGGTTAAAATATTCTGATAAAACGAGAATGTTATGTACTTATTCAAATGTAAAGGTAATTTTATTCAGTAGGTACCCCCATCATATACCAGTACGTCATGTACATCCGGATCCGAAGTTCGGTCGGTTCTTGTATAATTCTCACGTTATGCCTAATAAATAAATAAATGCCTATATGTATATTTATTTTGGTCCGTTCAAAAAATCATCGTTTCAGAATACCCGTCCTGGTACCTACTCCTCATTCTTGTGACATGAGTTGTCACGAGAATGAGGAGTTTTATTTGCAATAAATATCGATTATACTCGTCTCCGAAATATGTACTACAAATCACTACACTCGCAGTAACACGCGCTGACGAACTTAAATATTGTAAGTGTAATCTATTTGATTTGCAAAACAAGTGTGACAGATGACAATAATGATACTCCGAGTTACTTCATGTTAGAAAACTTAGAATGTAATAATAATATTCTGAATGTCCTCCGCGTAAATATAATATTCTCATATCCATATTTGGCGACTTATCCCTTTCTTTCTTCTTTCATACGAACTATGAACACATGAAACAGAACGCGCTAGGAATATGACGTACTTATTAACTTATTATCAGCCAAGTAGACGTTGGAAATATTCTATGAGAATCAATTGCTTGATATCCTACTCGTTGAAAGTCGCAACTTGTATGTTTTCTCTTGTTAGGTGTGTTCAATTCTAACGCAGGCTCTGTTCGAAGTTCAGTTTGATGGAAATTCAATACAATGTTAGTGGTATTATGGTAACGTAAGAAACGCTAACATTCACTTGACATTGATTAATTGACAAATTATCTGTACCAGAGGCTCCACCCGCGTCAAAACTTTTTAATTTTCCGCCATGAAAAACACCTTTATGTTTTTTCCGGGTTTCAAACTCCATCTTTGCCAAATTGCTTCAAAATAATTTTCAGTTTTAGACTTGAAAACGTTACTAACATACACGCGAGCTACTGATACAAAACACACGGTACACCTACATAATATGACTAACGGAGTACTAAAATATTATTTATATGTATGTATCGCAAAACCCAAAGGAGGGACAAAATAGGAACGAATTAAACCTGACAACCTTAGATGGAGGCCCCGCTGGTTAAGTTACATATTTCCTGACCAAAAGTTACATACCTATTTACACCCGCCTTTGCGCCGGCGCCGGTAAGTTGGTATTGAATCCAAGCCACGGCGTTGTCTGAATCTTCACAAAAAAAAACGGTGTGTGATCGTTACCGCACAAAGATCACACAGGTTTTGTAAAGTTTCAGACATCTTATGTTTTACTTTCTTACTAATTAGTTAATAATCTTTACTTATAACTTGTTTGTTGTTCGCATTCTAAGTGTGTTGAATTATTGCAATTTATTAATGATATTGACATTGGTTTATTTTAGTGTATAGACGGCAGCAGTCAATGATCTCCTTCATGTATTAACTTTTTCCGTGAGGAAATTAACCAAATAGCGCTGCCGTTTGTACGATTTAAGCACATCTATGGAAAAACCAAGCTCAGCGTATCATCATAATTAGCCTATTTATCACATGTCACGCCTCCTGTCCGACGTCACCATACCTTCACGTAACCGGAGATAGTCAGTGCATCTGCCACACACACACTGTACAAACTCTCAGTGCGAAACTTGCGTCAGCTGGCATTCCCCAGCTACGACCTATTCACTTCGCGTAAGCTCCGATGTGATTCTAATACTTTTGTAATTGTATGTGCAGAAAGCGCTACCGTGCCGCCGGATAAGCTAACGGCTTCCAAACATTTGCAATCTCATTCGAAAGCCGAGTGAAGTGGCGTCGTTCGGCTCCCACCGAGCGCCGGTAAAATTTCCATCGAATAAAACTCCCATTGTCGAGATTGAAAGGAAATTCGGTGAGCGCCATCTTCGATTGTATCTCACGGGAGATGCGATCAAATATTTAGTGAATGTTCAGCGCGCGGTTAAATGACGCCGAGGTGGCTTTTTAAACGCACAAAGGGGAGGACTCGAATAACGATAATGTGTTGGAAAGCGGTGACGCGCTCCACGCGCTCGTTAGTGGTGCTTCGTCAGCGAACGTCGCTGCCCACGCCCCCGAGTACCTGGATAGTGACGTGCTTCACACGAATACGCTGCAAATGTTTCACTAAAACTATGGAGTACGCGAGACCGGACTGACCGAATGATGTACTGGTGCCTCTATCCGATCAGGCCTTCGTGTTTTGACCTCCTCACTAGCTAGTATGAAATACTAGAAATCCTACAGATACGGCAACTTGTAACAGTTATTTTTATTCAGATCCTCGTAGTCTTCGAAAATGACAGCTTCACACAAAATGCATGTGAAATTCTCAACAAGAACAAGGCAAGGTACACACGTGCGCAGTACACAAGTACAAACATACACGCATGCACACGTACACATGTACACATGTACACGGAGTAATCCGCTCCGTGGCGGAAATAACTATTTGTGAAGCCTCCCCGCAATCAGATCTTTCCATATACCGTATCTATCCATATATTGTACCTTTTGTTCTCGAGCTTAATTATAACGAGCAATCGAAATTATAGTTGGGAAATGCTTTCATTGCCATTATTATACTGTTTAAGGTATTGCACTGCGGTACGTTAGAACTGTTAGAAGGCTATAATAATCGATGTAATGCGATATTAGGCGCTATTCAGCTAGGACATCGCCATAGCCGTAAGATTTCTAACATTTTTTATCGTAAGCAGATGACAAGTCCACCTCACTCATCCGCGTCGCGCACTGCTGGACATCACTTACCCTATGAACATTAACGTTTTTAATTGTAAACTAACTTTTTTTTAATTTAAGGGATATCTGTTTACGTCCTTTCCAGTCTCTTCTCCATAGGACCTGCCCCCCTTTTGGAAGCGTGCACCTAGAGTCTCGAGTTTCTAAAAGTGCCCGCAAAGGCGTAGTTGAAATAAAAAAACGTTCACTATGACTTTGTTGCCTAATCCCTCACTGTTGACAATCAACAGTTACAGTGTTATTTGTTCGTGATAACCTTCAACAAAAAACTAGCACGCTCTCTGTAGGAACATGCTTCACAGTTTGATGTTACAAAGCTAACATTTCCCAAAAATATTTTAAGTCTTATAACTTACGCTTACATTTGTGGCAAATCTAGAACTCGTCGTAGTGTTCACAATATTGTTAGACGGCTACAGATAAGTAATACAATGTTGAGTAGCCCTTGAGTTACCTACTAACAGTGACTCACAGTAAGTAGTACGCAGTCGAGTAGAACGCGCGCGGCTTGCGGTCAGTGCGCGAGCGCGAGCCAGCCGGCACTGAGTCCCGGACTCCCACAACCTGCTGCCAACATGATACTAGCTGCGGTTTATAACCGACCGCCACCTCACCTCTACCATACTACGAAGATCAAATGACGACGTTTCATCAAGACTGACTGACTGGCTTTCATTAACAGTTAGGTACATTTAATACGGTACGTCGGAATTATCTGAAATGATGGAATCTTACCAAACGCAATGAACGAACAAGGTTTTAATTATGTAGGTACCTACTCAACAATTTCAGTACCGGACTCAACGACCACAAGTTGAGCTTAACTAATGTTTTGCACAAATGTCTGCCTCAAAAGTAAATAGCGTGCAATGAAATAAGTCGCGCGGCTTGCATCTGCCACGATGTACTTACGTATTTGCTCTCTTTGATGCATTCCCGCAATATTGTGAGGAAACAGCTTTCTGACTAAACAATAAATTAACTGATAAACCAACCTGCCGCCCAGTGCTGAGCCCAGCTATACCAGTACGGACAGGTTCAAGCGAGCAGTGAGCGGCAGCGGCGTGCACAGTGTTCTTTTTTTTAGTCTTTGTAGGCAGTAAAATTTAAAAGCTTACTTACCAATAATACCTACTGCATGTTGGTATTGGTTCGTCATCCTATCGACTTTTTTTTTACTTTGCCCCTCACTAGCATTTCTTCTGTGTCGTGGGTACCTACAGTTTACAAACATACACAGACACAACCAGTCCCGAAACAACTATCTGTAGATCATACAAATATTTTTTCCGTGCGGGAATCGAACCCGCGACACATAGCGCAGAAAGCTGTGTGCCGTCTAATGATGTATGTGATTTGCCACCTCAAATATCTTATAATAAATATTTATCTGAGTTAAGTAGGCACGCCACTGGTAAGTGGGTACTAACGCACTGCGTGAACGTATGTATAAAAGAAAATTCTTGAAAAATCCACTGGTAAGATTGGAAATTAAAATCGTATTATTATATGAAAATCTCATTAAAACATTTTCTTTTTGATAAGCGCTCTTCTCATTTTCTATATTAGTCAATTTCACCCGAGTGAAGCCAGCGCAGGTCGCTAGTAAATAATTAAAGTCCAGTTGTTACAGCCGACCTCATGTCAATGTGTAAAGTAGAATCAGCCGTGATTACAACGCCGCGTGCCAGACTGCCAGCCGATACCCAGGCGAGGAATCGATCGCTCGATGCCGACATTGAGACCCCTTTTTATTCGATTTAATCGTTCTGTCAAAAACATTCCATGATTATTATTTTCTCATAACGCCGTCGGTCGCAAATATCAAGCTGGCTCTCGATCCAACTAATACCGTGGACTAAGCGAGTAAGCGCGCCTCGCGTGTCGTTGACATTACGTTATAATGTCAAGGCACATAATAAATACCCAACACGCTTGTGATGTCCAATTAATAGATGCGCAAAAATATGATATTCTTAAATGTTTAGTTTGTGCTGCATTATCTTCGGTTTTCGGACGCAACCGTGAATATTAGATATTGGACTTCAGAACAACGTAACAAGTATCTGTAACTACTGTCATGCTTGATATTGTTCACGAGGGTACGAGTCAGGTAGCGACTGGTTCAGCATTGTTATCGTTATTTTCTTTTTGTTCCTTCGCGCGTCTGGCGTTATTTATCCCGGCTTTTGACACTGTCCGCATCTGACGTCCCGGATAAAGAATGATCAGTATTTTCGCGGAGCCCCCACAGAGACTTTGCGGAGCCCTAGAGTTCCGCGGAGCACACTTTGAGTAAGGCTGCTCTAACACGATGTCCAAATGCTAGAAAAACCTAGTTCCGTATTGAGCTATAACCGAGTCAATGCAATCAGCATGAACTGGGTCACGTGTCGAACTAAAACGTTTTCGTTTTGACTTAGCTTATTAGTCGATCCTGGGAATAACTGAAAGCCAATCAAAGTTCAGAACTGAAAAACTCTTAAAGCTTTCATATACTGTACATAACTGTACAGTGTGTGTGTGTATTCTACATAGTGGACCTTGTGTACAGGCTCGACTGCGACGCAGGTCACGTAACGATACTTGATGCTCACGTTACTGGTCCTTGCAAATGTATATCATCCATTGCTTTATTGAACAGATCGACGCATAGCGAAACTCAAAGGTACACACCAGTGAGAAACTATGCCCCGCGACCGAACGACTGAACCTTGCATAAAAGTGAAATAATTAGTATTATGACAGTTTTTTTTTTTATAATATGACCACTGGGCCGAGAGGACGTGTTCTAATTATATATGAATATTTTATTTATTCCACTAAAGGTAGAGGTAACCATTCTGTTGTAACCCACATCCCATCCAGGAGCTCACGTTTAGCAGCCGCACTTGCGATCACCACACCACTGAGGCAGTAACAGCGTATAACAATATGATGTAAAATATAACTAGTACGAATGTTAAGTCCCGAACCACCAAATGGATTCTAGATGTCGTGAAATTAGTCTGTTTATGATGACGTCATGTAAGCACAGCTTGCTGATACCAGTGGCGCGCCATCCACCTGACCACTGTCACTCGAGCACAGCCTGCACAGCGCATCATGTGTCCCTACTCACACCAACACCTGCCTCGTGCGACTATGTAACTGGCACACACGTTGTAGTGACGACCACTCGTCACCACACACACAACATGCTCTATTTTATTAGATACCTGAATGTAAAGGATTATTTATATGTCCGTTATTCTATACTAAAATACTTAATTATAACATTCTGTTTACAGGAACCTTGGCCGCGGAGGACCTCATCACGCAAATATGAGGAGTGTTTCGTGACGTATACAAATAGAACACGTCAATAAATAATATTTAAACACCACTGTCAACAGACACACAGTTGAGTGTGATGTTTACGTACGTTACGCCTAATGTATTCCATTAATGTTTTATTTAACAACTAAAATATAAAATGAATTTGTATTGGTCATAGACTGTTTACAGATACTACTGTAGACGAAATCTGTAGATCGTAATGTTATCGTATCGTAACGTTACAACAATACCATTCAAATCACAGACGTAGCGTAGTGCTACGATTGCAATGTGCTACGAGTTACGACATTCCGGTATACGATCTACGTAGCCTATAGCACAGGATAGTAGGCTACGCCGTAGACAATCTACGATTAAGAAATATTTGTTAGCTATCGCTTAGTGTCTGTAACAATGGGTTTGCACTCATGTTCGAGAACGGGTGCAGCTTGTTAATCTACACTGTTATAAATGCCAAAGTATGTCTGTTTACCTCATCACGACAGAGGCCGACGAGAGGAAGATGATAGAGCTAAATTAACGAAAATACTAATCATATCCTCCTACTTATAATATTATAAATGCGAAAGTTTGTGAGGATGGATGGATGAATCTTTGCTACTCTTTCACGCCAGAACGGCTGAACGGATCTGGTTGAAATTTGGCACAGAGATAGACTATAGCCTGGAATAGCACATAAGCACTTTTTATCCTGGAGAAATGTTACGGGTTCGTAAACCACGCGAGTGAAGCCGTGAGCAGAAGCTAGTTAGATAATAAAACAAAATACACGCAGATGAAATCGCGGGCAATAGGTAGCTAATTTATAATTTTTCTATGTTTTTACATTTTACTGCTATTGCAAACCGACTGCACCTGTACGTCCGTGGGTACCTGTATACTTAGGTCAGTGACGTCTATGGTCTATCCTCCGACACGTGTTATATGCTAGCTCGCATGTAGCTATTTTAATGTATAATGACAGACAGGGGCGTGCTGCTGGGAGACTGTTGAGCCGTTTCTTCTCCCCAAACGAACATACACAGGAAGCGGTCAAGCAAGGGCGAATGAGTTCTGTGTTTGAAATAATATTTTTGTCATTATAAACGAACAAGGATTAACGTTTTGCGTCTGGCTGATACTCAATGTAATGTTGTGAAGTACATACACTGTCTGGTAGCAGTAGTGATGGGTGCAGTACGGCGCAGCTGCACCGAGCTGGACTCCAGCGGCTATGGAGTCACCTGCCCCGCTCAGAGAGGGCCATGGTCCCAAACTATATGACTGCTCAGGCGAACGCCGACTATCCATCAAATACTTATGTCTTGCTGATGATGCTTAACAGCATTGAGCATGAGGGGTCATTAGACCCGAGTTTAATTATGCCCGTGCCATGGACCAGGGAACAGGAAACACTTGCTCGGCTTTAATTATTTCCGAATAAATTAAGCATGTGACTCGCATCCGGGCAACAACAACTTGTGAAGAACATGAACGTAAATGAAGTGTTACACTCGATTAAACATTACCTACAGATGCTTAGTTTCACCAAATATTGTCCGCAGGAATATGTAAGTAAATGTAAACAGTTTTAGTTACATTTACGAGTAAGCATCGCAATTACAAAAATGTCGGTCGCTCCTAACGAATGACATCCGTATCTCAAAATACAATACCTGAAGTTCTATCAAACTGAGTTGTTTACTGAGCCAGTGTCACTAGCGCGTCCGGTGCACTAGACGGCGCTCTAGAGACGTGTTCTGCACTTAACCTAACATTACTTGCAGTCACTTTCCGTGAAGCCGATACTGACAACGTTCAGTTCCTCAGTTAGTATTTTACTGAAAGTTACAGTTATTGTACGACATGAGCTACGCACCAAACGAATAAGTTATATCCACAAGGTAACTTACAAATAAGTTACCTTATGGAGTTTGAGGTAATCATATGACCTATGGCCATACAACCGAGAAGACCGAGACTCGGGGCATATATTAAAGTGCAACTTACATGCAAGTGTCGCGGAGTAGCGCCGCCAGCCGGCACCGCCGTCTCCCGCGCCGTCACTCACTACAGCTCGCGCTGGCAGCCCGCAGGCATACCTCACTGATCATCCATCACTGTGCTGACCACAGGTACTCACACCGCACTCACACTCAATACTACCCACTTGCACTCGTTATATAACTAGTACAAACTACAGCACCCCTGTAGAATTTATGATAAAGTTGCCAAGTATAAAGTTGTGTTAATCCCGCGTCGTACGTGGTTCGCGGGTGTCGGTACAAAGTGACGCGAAGAGCACGTGCGGCGCGGCGCGGCGTCGCGTGCTCACTGATGGGCTGCGGCCGACGGCGTGCCGTGCGGCGTCGCGCCGGCACCTGCGCGCGCACCGCTCCACCGTCAACATTATACACCACACAACATCAACAGCTCAGCACTGTACAGGCCAGCATAAGCAGACGCCCCTCGCCAGCCAAACAGATCTTCACTGATAAACTTTATAGTTAACAATTAGTGCTGAAATAGGTGTCCAACTCAACAGGCGTCATCCAATATAGGAAAAAATATGAAAATGGCCGATTGTAGTAAGTGATGTGAGATATTCGAACAGTTCCACTTTTCTGCTTTACGTTTAAACATTCAAAGTTAATTACAGAGAAGTTACGTGTAGATTTTAATGTACCTATAGCGCACCCACAGTAAAGCTACGATATATTCACTGTAAGCTACCGGTCTAACTTGAATTGAACTTGCTTTACGTGCGCTAGTTTGACCGCGGCGCGCCAGCAGCGCTACGCGATGTGTGCTAGGTGAGGACATCAGCGAGACGCCATCGCCAGCGTAGAGCGCTACGCGTTTGTTATTGTGCTGTCCGTCTCTGAACAACACGCGCGCGCCACGCGTTTTTCACCGGGCCTCACCGCGTCTCACCGCTCGCTCGCCTGTTATATGTGTGATCGTCGCCAGCGCTTCAGTCGGCGCTCGCTCTCTTAGATATTAATAATGTTTGCCGTTTTAAGTCCCGAGTTTTGTTTTATCGGAGCTTAAGTGCTATTCACGAAGCATTTACTATTCAGCGGGGTTTTATAACATCTTGACTTTTTCTTTTAACTTTGTCTCGCATTGCAGACGTGTTTGTAAAAAAATTGAGTGAAGAAGCTCAGAATATGTTGACCTGAGCTATAAAAAGTTTATATGTCATTATATCGCAATATTAATTGCACGGTGCTGAGTACCACGACAACACATCACGTGACTATTGTACTTAATGGGCGAGTTTTGGTAACGCAGGCGCACGTACCTCTATAGTGGTTCGTGTCTGGTCGGAGGCGCCTTGTGTCTGTACTCGTATAGTGGAACTCTTGAGTTCATACGAGAGCCGCGGCTACACGTACGGGAACAAATGTGCTACTCGTAAACCGTGTCACGCGAGCTGTGTTCAGTGTGCGCTCAGTGTAAATTAAAAAACAAAATATAGGGATTCTCGACACCATAGAGCAATTGTCTCAAGACTATAATGAAATGAAAAAGCGGTTGGATATATTAGAGAAGGAAAAAACAGATAATCTCCAAAACATTAACAAATTAGAAGCCAGAATTGAAAACCTAGAAAAAACACAAAGATCATCCAGTATTGAAATAAGAAATGTTCCCCCAAAAATAGGTGAAACAAAAGCAGACCTCATAAAATTGATAAATAATGTTGGTCATACTTTGAATTTTCCTATACAAGAAAAGGATGTAAGAGATGTGTTTCGAATAAATTCAAAGGCCGATGATAATAAACCTATCATTGTGGAATTCAACACTGTGCTAATAAAAGAAAAAGTGATAGAACATTCCAAAAATTTCAACAAGCGAAATTCTGAAAATAAGCTAAATACATCACATCTAAACATCGACGGTACTCTACAGCCCATTTACATAGCTGAAAATCTCACGCCCAAAGTCAGAAAACTATTTTTTCTTGCACGTAATTTTGCAAAGACCTATAACTACACATATTGTTGGGCTGCGTACGGCAAGATCTACATCCGAAAAATAGAAGGTGACCCACATTTACGTATAAGTTCAGAGGCTGATATAGATAGGCTAAAATCAGCGATTCCACTAATTTAGTTAAGAAATATATGTATATTTTAAGTTCATTTTTTTTTCTAAATTTTTATTTGTGTTTACTTGCGTTGTTATTTTAATAGGATTATTGCGTTATTTTCATTTTATAGTTTATAATTTCTTTATTTTCATGTATAAATATTTTTAGATTTTCTTCATACGTCACTACCTATACACTATTCTAGTTTTGAACATTAGTTTTTGCATTTACCAGCCTCGTAGAAATTCATATAAGTAGAGAGGAACTAATTTTAGTTTTTTTGAATATGGCTAATTTTCCAATTACACTAAACAATGATTTAGACTCAGTTTCCGTAGCCCAATCCGCAATCTGCGACATTGATGTATGCCATACCTTATTACGGAACTCCAATCTCACTCTAAAGATTTTGACCCAAAACATACGTAGCATAAACTGCAACACACCTAGCTTCCAAACTTTACTTAGTAGGTCGAAAATTGATTGGGATATAATTGCCCTAACGGAATGCTGGCTAATGCGCAATGATAATGTTCCTGAATTAAATGGCTACGAAAAATTCTCTACTAGCAATAATCGAACTCAAAACGAAGGTGTTGCTATTTATTGTAAAAATATTGAACAGTACAGTATTGAAGAACCAGACTTGCAAGACGCTAATTGTCTTATTTTAAAGATTAAGTTTGATACCGTTGTCATTGCCATCTACCGCCCACCAAGTCATAAAAATATTGATAATTTTTTAGTTTCCCTTAACGAATGTTTAAACAAACTTTCATCCTTTAAAAATATCATAATAGTTGGTGATATAAATATTGATATTTCTGATGATACCAAAGACCATAAAGCCTCCACTTATCTCAACCTGATTGCTTCGCATGGCATGTTACCAGCCCACACAATTCCTACTCATAATCACACCTGTCTAGATCATATAATGTTAAAAACAAGGCTGTTAGCACATTGTTATATTGCACAAACATCTGTCACAGATCATGACAGTGTTATACTGTTTATAGACCGCGGCAAATCCAAAAACCATAATTACAAAACTTTTAAACGTATTAATGAAGAAGGAATGGAAAATGATGTTAAAGGTATTGATTTTACTGCTATTTACAGCATGTCCGACGTCAATGAAGCATCAAACTTTTTAATTAGATCACTAACGCAAGCTATTAGTAATAATTCTCAATTAGTAAAGTTTTCTAGACGCAAAATAATTTTAAAGCCTTGGATAACAGCTGGACTGCTGAGATGCATGAGAAATCGTGACAAATTACATTTAAAAGCTAAAAAATATCCAAATAATGATATCATACAATGCACATACAAGAGATACAGGAATTTTTGTAATAATATTCTTAAAAATATTAAAAATAACTACGAAAAGGAAATTATCAAAAATGCTGGAAATAACAATAAAAAATTATGGGAAGCCATTAAAAATATAACTTACACCAACAAAAGAAAAGACAAATCCACCCAACTTATTTCCGTTAACAAACCTATTGAATCTATAAATCAAGTAAACTCATTTTTTGCAAATATAGGAAAATCTCTGTCTGAGAAATTACTATCACATTCAAATAACAATTACATTCCAATATCTCATAGTCCATTAAACAATTCTTTTTACAAATCTTTCGTTCTTCTCCCTACCGATGAAGAAGAAATTAAAACATTAATTCTAAATTTAAAAAATGACTGTGCAGTAGGCTTAGACAATATATCAGCAATTTTCTTAAAACGATTTGTTGATATTCTGGTTCCGCCTATCACATTTCTTTGCAATCTGTCCTTTTCAACTGGAGTTTTTCCAACTGCTTTTAAAAAATCTAGGATTGTACCCATATTTAAGAGCGGTGATAGATATTGTGTAAATAGTTATAGGCCCATATCCATTCTTCCAACTTTATCAAAAATTTTAGAACGGTTAATGAACAATAGAGTTGTCAGTTTTCTAGAACAAAACCGTTTACTATCCGCATCACAGTTTGGTTTTCGTTCTGGTAGATCAACTGCAGATGCTGTCCATGAACTAACAGAGCATATAGTTAACAAGCTCGATGATAAAAAAAAGACTGTAGCAATTTATTTAGATTTAGCAAAAGCCTTTGACACTGTATCCGTGCCAATCTTGATAAACAAATTAGAAAAAAATGGGGTTAGAGGTGTACCACTTAAATTATTTACTGACTATCTCTCTAATAGAACACAAACCGTAAAGATAGATTCTTGGGTGAGTGATGAGCTTCGTACAGATTATGGCGTTCCTCAAGGCAGCATTCTTGGTCCGACTTTATTCCTGGTTTACATTAATGATTTATGTCAAATGAAGTTGCGTAATGGTAAAATTATTAGTTTTGCCGATGACACTGCCTTAATTTTTGATGCTAACACTTGGGAAGAAGTGCAAAAATACGCCCAACAAGGTTTTGGTCATGTGTATAAATGGCTTTACGACAACGCTCTTACCTTAAATATTGATAAAACCAAATACATGACTTACTCTCTCACAAAGCATAATCACCCTGATATAAACATAATTGCACATTCTTGCGATTCTTATAACGGTCCCTGTACTTGTTCAAAATTAATTAAAACTACTTCTCTAAAATATCTAGGCGTTATAATTGATGACCGACTTAACTTCCAACAACACATCGAATCACTAGTGAAAAGAATACGGAAACTGATATACATATTTAAGACTCTCCGTCATATTTCCAATACAGCGGTTATTAAATCTGTATACTTTGCGCTGTGTCAGTCTCTATTACTTTACTGTATTACCTCCTGGGGTGGCGCCTCCAAATCTCACATAATAAATCTAGAGCGAGCACAGAGAACTATCTTGAAAGTTAGCTGTTTTTTTCCCATTTTCTATCCCACATTCGATCTATACCAGCACTGTAAAGTTTTGACGGTACGGCAACTGTTTATTCTTATGACAGTGCTAAAAAAACACTCCCAACTCGGCTTTCAATGTCATTCACTCAATCATTCCACAAATTGTAGAAGATCAACCACTGTCTGTCCTACTTATAGATTTAACACTAGTTTCTCCCATAATTTTTTCTGTTTTCTAGGCACCTTTCTCTACAATACTATAAATAACAAAATAGCAATATTCGAGGATAGTAAAAAAAGTTGTAAGGAAAAATTAACTACATGGCTTCAAACGCTTGATTACTATACTACTGAGAGCTTATTAAAACCGTTGGCATAATAATTATATTATATTTGTGACGCGCGTACAATTTTCATCTGTCTTTAAAAATTGTAACAATTTTTTATATATATTTTTAACTTTAAGTACAGTGTAAACATTGTATTTCAGTTAGATAAAGTAGGTCTATTAAAATTTGTTTTAATATTAGTTTTAAGAATATTATTATTATTAAGTGAAGTGTATGGAGAACATGGTGATCTGTAAATACAGGATTTTCCTACTGCAGACACCATTCTCTTAACTATGGAAATGGTGATGTTAATATTTCATTGTGATAAGGAGAAAAATAAAGATTTTTATTATTATTATTATTATTATTATTAGTGTGTGCTCTGTGTGCGCTAGGTGTGCGCTCAGTGTGTGCTCTGTGTGCGCTAGGTGTGCGCTCAGTGTGTGCTCGGTGTGTGCTCGGCGAATGCTAGCCATAGCATAGCGGCCCACATCGCGCTCAAAAGCTTCTCGTGAATAAGTAAACGCGGCGAATGTTTCGCGATGTGGGTCGCACGAGTCTTACACTTGTACTAGTATGTAGGTACACTCCTTCTGCTTACATATGCATTTGGCTTGTACGGGAAGATGAACATATTTTTCTGAATCCCAAAAAGTTATGGAAGATAATAAAGAGTATTTAATTTCTCGCCACTAAAAACAATAAACAATAAAAATGTATACTCGTACAGTAATAATTTAATGAAACACTTGGGCGCTACGTATTGCATGTGCTTGGTTGATAGGCCGGTGCACGCCGGTAGGTGGCCGGCGCCGGCATGTAGTTGCAGGCACAGGTCACAGGTCACAGGTCACAGGCGCGCGTCGTTGTGAGCTTGTGAGCACTGAGCACGTCCCTACGGCGCGTGTTATCTGCGCGGCACTTAATTCGTGTGCTGACGTTAAATACCAAACATTTTATGTTTTCGCTTTATGAGCGATGTTTATGTCCACAATCGTATCTAACGACCTTCTTTATGGAAAATACTAATGCGCGTAAAATTGTTACGAGCCGGTGTCGCTAACGGCGCGACCAGCCGCCCAGCCGCCCAGCCACCCAGCCGGCCGCCCCGCGCCCTACGTGACTATCATGACATGATTTGTGCCGTTTCAAAAGTCAGGTGATACTTAGAATCTACCTAACTTACCTAGATATATAAAATATAACTTTATTGCGCTACAGGCTGGTTTGGGGTCCACAATGATGCACAAATGGTATAACCTTATGTTATTTATTAAGCTTGCTACAAATATAGAAATGTCTGTCGGCGCGAGCGCAAATCGTGACATTCGCTCGCCCGTCTCATCGCACACTGCCACGCCCGCAATAGAGCGCCTCTAGCGGGCGTGTCGGGAACGTAACTCCCGGGGTTGCTACTCCCGTTTTAGGGATCCCCACACGCTATAACTTGGTATTGTCCTTGTATTATCTTGTGACTGAAAACTACTGTCTTGAATACGCGACGAAGCATGTGTGTGTGTCTGTGTGTTTGTTTGTGTGTGTGCATCGCAACACATTCTACCTTGGTCGTAAGGGTTTTCACAACAAAGTGGCCATAATTCTTCAGACGTAGTATGTATGAGAGTGTCGCGCATCAGCGCCTTCCACGATGGATAATAAACTGAAGAGCGCTCCCCTCGTCCCTCCATCCGCCGGTAACGCGCGCGGCGTACTCGCGCTATTACGAGCTGGGTAGTGTGACTGACACGCGCGGCGCGGTACCATGGAATCGCGACCAAATTATTCATTAGAAGACTTAAGACTTCTGTTATTAAATGTTATCACAAAAAAGATGCATGCTACTGCAATTTCACCCGATTACCTCGTAATCACTTTTCTTGATACTGAACACGAGCAACACAAGGCATGGTGGCAGTGTGAGCGCAGCACAGAACACATATACAGAGCGCAGGCGCCACGACCGCCGCCCGCTCGCGTGCGCACCGCACGCACCGCGCGGCCCGTCGTAAACTCTTCAATCACATTACCGCCGCGAGTTGACCACACTCCACAATATGGACTGTTAAACGCGCTTTATAGCCTTTCATTTAATCTGCAGACAACGCGACGCAGCGGATTTCACTTTCATTTTACGACTCGCGTTTAGAACCACACTCATACGTTTACTGTGTAATTGGATATTTTTATACATGAACAATTTATTTATCCTGCAACAATAAAGGACTTACCAAACATTACAAAGACATTTTTAAATTAGAGTTATTAAAGTTCTATAGTGACCCGCCTATAACGTGCAGATAAAAGACGATACATACAACTTTATGAATAATTATTATTTGCAATCAAATTAAACACATCTGAATAGATTTTGATTCATTGTATTATTAATAATTTTAAGATGTAAATGAGAAAGATTAAGTTATCATAAATATATAGACTATTAATTATATAGGTATGTTATTGTTTTAACTTCATCTCTGTAAATTAATCATCTTATAATTCAATTATTTTATAATTAGATATCATAACGTTTAAATTACTTTCATTAATATAATTTATAATAGGATCTTAACTGACCCCACGATCTTTTACTTGTCTGCCGTATTTCTCTTGTAGCACAAACGTGCTACAAAACCAAGAGATGGCGCTGCACGTTCGAAATCGAGACGACGACTATATCGACGCACCCCGCGCCCCTTTAAAAGCTCTCGTCAAAAATATGGCGGAATAGGCGCGCACGCATTTTCGTGCGTCCGCGATTTGAACTGGAAAAACTGTGTGATCCTGCCTTCTCGATGCTCAAAGTCTTTAGAACTTCGCCCCCAGTGTGTGGACGTCAAGTGTAATCCAAAAATCGCATTACTTACACATCTCTACGAACGAGCCAAACAGCGACCGGTAAGTGGCACTCTCCTTGAGTTTTATGGTGGATTTGGTACATGGTCGTGGGGGTCACCAGAACAAAACACTGCTAGCTGGTCTTTCGCTCTAGGTGTATTTTTATACAATCTCTAATTGCGCGGGAATTACTCCCGACTACTGAGCGTAGCTTTCGAAGTACCATTCTGAAGATGAACGAGTTGAAAAAAACGGTATTTAACCGAAAATTTGAGCTAAAATTTCGAATATACATTTTTTTTAACTAACAGAAGCATAGTTTGATGCAAAGCGATGAGGTCACAGTAAAGTACACCACTAACATGGCTGAAAGTAAACCAAGCTATGACAAAAATTGATTATTTCTTACACGATAACCACAACAAATCTCACCAACGAACACCTAACCATCACAGACCTAATCCTTATCGACCTAACCTACCTAACCTAAAAACTAAAAACCTACGAACGTCAACCTAACCATCACAGATTTAACACTTTCTCCTTGCGGCAGTTTCTGGATCCGCAGCAGTTTCTTGACCTCCTACCGGACGGATTTGCCGGTCAGTCATGGCCGGCAGACACGGTCTGATGTAGACCACCGTTCGGCCTGGTCCGGAATCCTCATTGAGAGAACCCTGGGTGGACCACGAGGAGACAACCTCTATGAAAAACCACCGGGGGGGAGCCCAGTCTGGACTGGGGTGCTGCTCCACGTGTTCTGTTACGTTGGAGGAGCAAAGGCTGGCTCGGTGTTCACTCACTCTGTCACCGAGCAGGCAGCGGGAAAACTGTTTGCGTCCGCTGCCCCCGTCATCAGATCGTAATCTCCTAGGGGACAGAGGATCTCGGCTTTACCGCCCGGACCGCGAGGAAGAAAACCTCTATAAAAAAATTACCCCGAATCTGGAGCTCGGCGCGCGGCCGGGGGATATATGTATGGTTGACGGGTATAATCAGTTCCGAGCGCGCCTCCTCCAGAGCAGCAGCGGAGTATATACGCATACCCGGGTACAGGGGGCACTGCCTGGGTGGACCGTTTATTTTCCCCATACTCGTGGGACTTATGTATAATTATGGATAATAGGGGGTCCCGTTCATAAATGAAAAAAAAAACAAAATTTCAAGGTACGATATCGCAAGAGGTATCAAAATTTGCGGAATTGTACCCAAATTACGAAAAATTTAATAAAACTGCAGTTCTTTCTCATCTTCAGGGCTCTACCACTCTTTCAAGTTTCGTAAATTGAACTTTTTTACACAACTAAACGGTATGTCTAAAATAATACAAAAATCAAATTAGAAGGTATTTTATTATTGAAATTTATGTAACAAGGCACGAGAAAACATATCGATGAAAAAATATATATAATATATGGCAAAAACTTATAATTTCAATTTATTTTTGTGCCCAACATTTGGCATTTCTGTTTGAGTTTGCAATCTGTTCCTTATAAAGCCATCTCTAGAAATAGCATCAGTTACACTTTGGGAGGCCTCTCTTACTACTTTAACACATCTATTCACAGATTGTGTATGACAAGGAAAGTCATCACAAGACGTCTTTTGCTTGATTAGGAACCAAATCGGGGCATATACTTTAACCACGTAGTTAACAAGCAAAAGCAAATTTTCTGATGGTGTGTGAGTACTGACTTAAAGTCTCAGTATACGATTAGCCAAAGTAAGCCATCTCGAGTGCGCCATTTTTCCTGATTGACAGTTTGCCAGCTCTGGAGTACAAGGACCAGTTGATACAGCTTGACATATACCATAAAGATATTTTTGATCCATACTTAGTTCATCGACCACATTTGTCGACAAGTCAGGGCAATTACCGACCACCGTACAAAAGGAAACCGTGTTATTATTTTCGCAACTACATAGCTAATTGTTTTCCAATAGGTCTGGAATATTCTCTAGGGCCTGAAGTGCAACCATCTAGGGTCAAAAATAAATGGCGAAGTGGTAATTCTTTGGCATGAAGCAAACAAACACACCATTGTAACGGCCTCTCTAAATAATCCTCTAAGTACTGAATTACGCCACCCTTCCAACCAGTGTTTGTTACAGTTCTATCACATCCAACACAAACTACGTCATATAAATTAAAACCTGTGATTGAAAAAAGAATGGGTTTCTGGAGAATATTCATGTACTAAATCCTCATCGAAATTTACTGAGATAGAACCGGTTTTTTGAGAAGAATACGTCTTCTTTGCTGCCCTGATTGACTCTTCAGTTTATCTCTGTTGTCGTCTCATTAATCTACCCGTTTCTTTTCTATCCGTTATACCGCTTATAACCATTTTCTTGTCGTTTTTTTGATCCAGCAAAAAAGTTCTTTCATCGATGGGAACTTTTTTAGGTTTTAAACACGAACAAGATTCAAATGAAGTACAATGGGCGACATTGCCGGTGAACCACCTATAAGACTAAAATCGCTTGCACCCAACTTGTGACCACAGCGAAAACCACGCCCTCTTAAAACCAGTTTTGTGCAACATACTTCCCGCCAATCTTTTGTTAGAAAATAATTTGTACTTCTTTAGTTGCTATGAATGAAACAGATAGTCGGTGTGCGAGCGAGAAAGTATTATCCATACGTATTAACTCCACTTCGCCTATTTATACGTAATAAATTGGGAGAAGACAGAGTGATCGGAGTGATTAACTTTGCTAGTTTTATTTATATTAATACCTAATCGCTGTACCTATAGAATAATAAATTACACTTTATGAAAGAACACTTTATGGAAAAACATAACATAACATAGCAAGCATCACGCCTGTATCCCCGAAAGGTTAGACTAAGCCAGAAAGGCGTATCTACTATTGTGCACCCACATTTCGCCGATGCTGTTATTAAGTCACGTAAGCCATGTAACAGGGGGCGAGCCTGTTGCCATCAACCGGGCATAACCTCAAACTCGGTGCTGCTACTGAGGATTTCTATACAGAAAAACCCAATAACAATTTCCCCGACCCGGGAACCGAATCCAGAACCTCACGCTCAGCAGTCGCGCTTGCGACCACTACACTATTGAGTCAGTTGTAAAAAATAAAATTTCAGATTTGTGAATTTGAGATTTGGGAATTTGGGAGTGTGAGAAATTGTGATTTGAGGTTTGAGAGTTTGGATTTGAGATTTCACCCCCCGCCACAACCACCCGACTGCGCTGACACCCCCACCACAAACATCTGACTGCTCTGACACCACCCACCACAAACATCTCACTGCTCTCACACCCACACCACAAACATTAGACTGCTCTGACACCCCCAACACTAACACCCTACTGCTCTGACACCACCAACACAACCACCCGACTGCTCTGACACCACCACCACAACCCCCAGATTGAACCTGACACTCTCACCACAACCACCAGTCTGCTCTGACACCCCCCGCCACAACCACCAGTCTGCTCTGACACCCCCCGCCACAACAACCAGATTGACCCTGACACCCCAAACACAAACAACTGACTGCTCTGACACCACCACCACAAACATCAGACTGCTTTGACACCGCCACCACAACCACCCGACTGCTCTGACACCACCACTACAACCCCCAGATTGAACCTGACACTCCCACCACAAACATCAGACTGCTCTGACACCCACACCACAATCATTAGACTGCTCTGACACCCCCAAAACTACCACCAGTCTGCTCTGACACCCCCACGCAACCACCAGTCTGCTCTGACACCCCCACGCAACCACCAGTCTGCTCTGACACCCCCACTACTAACTTCCGACTGCTCTGACACCCCCATCACAACCTTCCGACTGCTCTGACGCCCACACCACAAACATCAGACTGCTCTGACACCCACACCACAATCATTAGACTGCTCTGACACCCCCAAAACTACCACAAGTCTACTCTGACACCCCCACCCCAAACATCTGACTGCTCTGACACCCCCTCCACAACCACTAGTCTGCTCTGACACCACCACTACAACCACCAGTTTGAACCTGACACTCCCACCACAACCACCAGTCTGCTCTGACACCCCAAACACAAACAACTGACTGCTCTGACACCCCCACCACAACCTTTTGACTGCTCTGACACCCACACCACAAACATCAGACTGCTCTGACACCCACACCACAATCATTAGACTGCTCTGACACCCCCAAAACTACCACCAGTCTGCTCTGACACCCCCCCCTCACAAACATCTGACTGCTCGGACACTCCCACCACAACCACCAGTCTGCTCTGACACCCCCCCCCCTCACAAACATCTGACTGCTCTGACACTCCCACCACAACCAACAGTCTGCTCTGACACCCCCACGCAACCACCAGTCTGCTGTGACGAAAGTCAAGTCGAGTCGAAAGTCAAGTCGAATGTCAAGTCGAAAGTCAAGTCAAGTCGAATGTCAAGTCGAATGTCAAATCGAATGTCAAGTGGAATATCAAGTCGAAAGTCAAGTCGAAAGTCAAGTCAAGTCGAATGTCAAGTCAAAAGTCAAGTCGAGTCGAAAGTCAAGTCGAGTCGAAAGTCAAGTCGAGTCAAATGTCAAGTCGAATGTCAAGTCGAAAGTCAAATCGAAAGTCAAGTCGAAAGTCAAGTCAAGTCGAAAGTCAAGTCGAGTCGAAAGTCAAGTCGTAAGTCAAGTCGAGTCGAAAGTCAAGTCAAGTCGAATGTCAAGTCGAAACTCAAGTCAAGTCGAGTCAAAAGTCAAGTCGAGTCGAAAGTCAAGTCGAGACAAATGTCAAGTCGAATGTCAAGTCGAATGTCAAGTCGAAAGTCAAATCGAAAGTCAAGTCGAAAGTCAAGTCGAAAGTCAAGTAGAGTCGAAAGTCAAGTCAAGTCGAGTCGAAAGTCAAGTCGCAAGTCGAGTCGAAAGTCAAGTCCAGTCGAAAGGCAAGTCGAAAGTCGAGTAGAAAGTCAAGTCGAAAGTCAAGTCAATTCGAATGTCAAGTCGAAAGTCAAGTCGAATAGGAAGTCAAGTCGAATGTCTAGTCAAGTCGAATGTCAAGTCGAGTCGAATGTCAAGTCAAATGTCAAGTCGAATGTCAAATCGAATGTCAAGTGGAAAGTCAATCGAATGTCAAGTCGAGTCGAAAGTCAAGTCGAAAGTCAAGTTGAAAGTCAAGTCGAATGTCAATTCGAATGTCAAGTCGAATGTCAAGTCGAATGTCAAGTCGAATGTCAAGTCGAAAGTTAAGTCGAGTCGCAAGGCACGTCGAGTCGAAAGTCAAGTCGAGTCGAATGTCAAGTCAAATGTCAAGTCGAATGTCAAGTGGAAAGTCAATCGAATGTCAAGTCGAATGTCAAGTAGAGTCGAATGTCAAGTCGAGTCGAAAGTCAAGTCAAGTCGAGTCGAAAGTCAAGTCGAGTCGAATGTCAAGTCGAGTCGAGTCGAATGTCAAATCAAATGCCAAGTCGAATGTCAAGTCGAATGTCAAATCGAATGTCAAGTCGAAAGTCGAGTCGAAAGTTAAGTCGAGTCGAGTCGAATGTCAAGTCAAATGTAAAGTCAAATGTCAAATCGAATGTCAAGTGGAATGTCAAGTGGAATATCAAGTCGAAAGTCAAGTCGAAAGTCAAGTCAAGTCCAAAGTCAAGTCAAGTCGAAAGTCGACTGTCGAATGTCAAATCCAATGTCAAGTCGAAAGTCAAGACGAAAGTCAAGTCGCAAGTCAAGTCGAGTCGAAAGTCAAGTCGAATGTCGAGTCGAAAGTCAAGTCAAGTCTAAAGTCAAGTCGAAAGTCAAGTCAAGTCGAATGTCAAGTCGAAAGTCAAGTCGAGTCGAAAGTCAAGTCGAGTCAAAAGTCGAAAGTAAAATCGAAAGTCAAGTCGAAAGTCAAGTCAAGTCGAAAGTCAAGTCGAGTCGAAAGTCAAGTCGAGTTGAAAGTCAAGTCGAGTCAAATGTCAAGTCGAAAGTCAAATCGAAAGTCAAGTCGAAAGTCAAGTCGAGTCGAAAGTCAAGTCGAAAGTCAAGTCGAAAGTCGAGTAGAAAGTCAAGTCGAGTCGAAAGTCAAGTCGAAAGTCAAGTCAAGTCGAAAGTCAAGTCAAGTCAAATGTCAAGTTGAAAGTCAAGTCGAATGTCAATTCGAATGTCAAGTCGAATGTCAAGTCGAAAGTTAAGTCGAGTCGCAAGTCACTTTTAGTCGAAAGTCAAGTCGAGTCGAATGTCAAGTCAAATGTCAAGTCGAATGTCAAATCGAATGTCAAGTGGAAAGTCAATCGAATGTCAAGTCGAGTCGAAAGTCAAGTCGAAAGTCAAGTTGAAAGTCAAGTCAAGTCGAAAGTCAAGTCGAATGTCAAGTCGAAGTCAAGTCGAATAGAAAGTCAAGTCAAGTCGAAAGTCAAGTCGAATGTCGAGTCGAAAGTCAAGTCGAGTCGAAAGTCAAGTCGAGTCGAATGTCAAGTCGAAAGTCAAATCGAAAGTCAAGTCGAGTCGAAAGTCAAGTCGAGTCGAAAGTCAAGTCAAGTCGAATGTCAAGTCAAGTCGAATGTCAAGTCGAAAGTCAAGTCAAGTCGAGTCAAAAGTCAAGTCGAGTCGAAAGTCAAGTCGAGTCAAATGTCAAGTCGAGTCGAAAGTCAAGTCGAGTCAAATGTCAAGTCAAGTCGAAAGTCAAGTCAAGTCGAATGTCAAGTCGAAAGTCAAGTCGAATAGAAAGTCAAGTCGAAAGTCAAGTCAAGTCGAGTCGAATGTCAAATCGAATGTCAAGTCGAATGTCAAATCGAATGTCAAGTCGAATATCATGTCGAAAGTCAAGTTGAGTCGAAAGTCAAGTCGAAAGTCAAGTCGAATGTCAAGTCGAATGTCAAATCGAATGTCAAGTCGAAAGTTAAGTCGAGTCGCAAGTCACGTCGAGTCGAAAGTCAAGTCGAGTCGAATGTCAAGTCAAATGTCAAGTCGAATGTCAAATCGAATGTCAAGTGGAAAGTCAATCGAATGTCAAGTTGAAAGTCAAGTCGAATGTCAATTCGAATGTCAAGTCGAATGTCAAGTCGAAAGTTAAGTCGAGTCGAAAGTCAAGTCGAGTCGAATGTCAAGTCAAATGTCAAGTCGAATGTCAAGTGGAAAGTCAATCGAATGTCAAGTCGAATGTCAAGTAGAGTCGAATGTCAAGTCGAGTCGAAAGTGAAGTCAAGTCGAATCGAAAGTCAAGTCGAGTCGAATGTCATCAAATGCCAAGTCGAATGTCAAATCGAATGTCAAGTCGAAAGTCGAGTCGAAAGTTAAGTCGAGTCGAGTCGAATGTCAAGTCAAATGTAAAGTCAAATGTCAAATCGAATGTCAAGTGGAATGTCAAGTGGAATATCAAGTCGAAAGTCAAGTCGAAAGTCAAGTCGAAAGTCAAGTCAAGTCCAAAGTCAAGTCAAGTCGAAAGTCAAGTCTAAAGTCGACTGTCGAATGTCAAATCCAATGTCAAGTCGAAAGTCAAGCCGAAAGTCAAGTCGCAAGTCAAGTCGAGTCGAAAGTCAAGTCGAAAGTCGAGTAGAAAGTCAAGTCGAGTCGAAAGTCAAGTCGAGTCAAATGTCAAGTCGAAAGTCAAGTCGAAAGTCAAGTAGAAAGTCAAGTCGAGTCGAAAGTCAAGTCGAAAGTCGAGTAGAAAGTCAAGTCAAGTCGAATGTCAAGTCGAAAGTCAAGTCGAATGTCAAGTCGAAAGTCAAGTCGAATAGAAAGTCAAGTCAAGTTGAAAGTAATGTCAAGTCGAAAGTCAAGTCAAGTCGAATGTCAAGTCGAATGTCTAGTCAAGTCGAATGTCAAGTCAAGTCGAAAGTCAAGTCGAGTCGAATGTCAAATCGAATGTCAAGTCGAATGTCAAGTGGAATATCAAGTCGAAAGTCAAGTCGAAAGTCAAGTCAAGTCGAATGTCAAGTCAAAAGTCAAGTCGAGTCGAAAGTCAAGTCGAGTCGAAAGTCAAGTCGAGTCAAATGTCAAGTCGAATGTCAAGTCGAAAGTCAAATCGAAAGTCAAGTCGAAAGTCAAGTCAAGTCGAAAGTCAAGTCGAGTCGAAAGTCAAGTCGTAAGTCAAGTCGAGTCGAAAGTCAAGTCAAGTCGAATGTCAAGTCGAAACTCAAGTCAAGTCGAGTCAAAAGTCAAGTCGAGTCGAAAGTCAAGTCGAGACAAATGTCAAGTCGAATGTCAAGTCGAATGTCAAGTCGAAAGTCAAATCGAAAGTCAAGTCGAAAGTCAAGTCGAAAGTCAAGTAGAGTCGAAAGTCAAGTCAAGTCGAGTCGAAAGTCAAGTCGCAAGTCGAGTCGAAAGTCAAGTCCAGTCGAAAGGCAAGTCGAAAGTCGAGTAGAAAGTCAAGTCGAAAGTCAAGTCAAGTCGAATGTCAAGTCGAAAGTCAAGTCGAATAGGAAGTCAAGTCGAATGTCTAGTCAAGTCGAATGTCAAGTCGAGTCGAATGTCAAGTCAAATGTCAAGTCGAATGTCAAATCGAATGTCAAGTGGAAAGTCAATCGAATGTCAAGTCGAGTCGAAAGTCAAGTCGAAAGTCAAGTTGAAAGTCAAGTCGAATGTCAATTCGAATGTCAAGTCGAATGTCAAGTCGAATGTCAAGTCGAATGTCAAGTCGAAAGTTAAGTCGAGTCGCAAGGCACGTCGAGTCGAAAGTCAAGTCGAGTCGAATGTCAAGTCAAATGTCAAGTCGAATGTCAAGTGGAAAGTCAATCGAATGTCAAGTCGAATGTCAAGTAGAGTCGAATGTCAAGTCGAGTCGAAAGTCAAGTCAAGTCGAGTCGAAAGTCAAGTCGAGTCGAATGTCAAGTCGAGTCGAGTCGAATGTCAAATCAAATGCCAAGTCGAATGTCAAGTCGAATGTCAAATCGAATGTCAAGTCGAAAGTCGAGTCGAAAGTTAAGTCGAGTCGAGTCGAATGTCAAGTCAAATGTAAAGTCAAATGTCAAATCGAATGTCAAGTGGAATGTCAAGTGGAATATCAAGTCGAAAGTCAAGTCGAAAGTCAAGTCAAGTCCAAAGTCAAGTCAAGTCGAAAGTCGACTGTCGAATGTCAAATCCAATGTCAAGTCGAAAGTCAAGACGAAAGTCAAGTCGCAAGTCAAGTCGAGTCGAAAGTCAAGTCGAATGTCGAGTCGAAAGTCAAGTCAAGTCTAAAGTCAAGTCGAAAGTCAAGTCAAGTCGAATGTCAAGTCGAAAGTCAAGTCGAGTCGAAAGTCAAGTCGAGTCAAAAGTCGAAAGTAAAATCGAAAGTCAAGTCGAAAGTCAAGTCAAGTCGAAAGTCAAGTCGAGTCGAAAGTCAAGTCGAGTTGAAAGTCAAGTCGAGTCAAATGTCAAGTCGAAAGTCAAATCGAAAGTCAAGTCGAAAGTCGAGTAGAAAGTCAAGTCGAGTCGAAAGTCAAGTCGAAAGTCAAGTCGAAAGTCGAGTAGAAAGTCAAGTCGAGTCGAAAGTCAAGTCGAAAGTCAAGTCAAGTCGAAAGTCAAGTCAAATCAAATGTCAAGTTGAAAGTCAAGTCGAATGTCAATTCGAATGTCAAGTCGAATGTCAAGTCGAAAGTTAAGTCGAGTCGCAAGTCACTTTTAGTCGAAAGTCAAGTCGAGTCGAATGTCAAGTCAAATGTCAAGTCGAATGTCAAATCGAATGTCAAGTGGAAAGTCAATCGAATGTCAAGTCGAGTCGAAAGTCAAGTCGAAAGTCAAGTTGAAAGTCAAGTCAAGTCGAAAGTCAAGTCGAATGTCAAGTCGAAGTCAAGTCGAATAGAAAGTCAAGTCAAGTCGAAAGTCAAGTCGAATGTCGAGTCGAAAGTCAAGTCGAGTCGAAAGTCAAGTCGAGTCGAATGTCAAGTCGAAAGTCAAATCGAAAGTCAAGTCGAGTCGAAAGTCAAGTCGAGTCGAAAGTCAAGTCAAGTCGAATGTCAAGTCAAGTCGAATGTCAAGTCGAAAGTCAAGTCAAGTCGAGTCAAAAGTCAAGTCGAGTCGAAAGTCAAGTCGAGTCAAATGTCAAGTCGAGTCGAAAGTCAAGTCGAGTCAAATGTCAAGTCAAGTCGAAAGTCAAGTCAAGTCGAATGTCAAGTCGAAAGTCAAGTCGAATAGAAAGTCAAGTCGAAAGTCAAGTCAAGTCGAAAGTCAAGTCAAGTCGAAAGTCAAGTCAAGTCGAGTCGAATGTCAAATCGAATGTCAAGTCGAATGTCAAATCGAATGTCAAGTCGAATATCATGTCGAAAGTCAAGTTGAGTCGAAAGTCAAGTCGAAAGTCAAGTCGAATGTCAAGTCGAATGTCAAGTCAAGTCGAAAGTCAAGTCAAGTCGAGTCGAATGTCAAATCGAATGTCAAGTCGAATGTCAAATCGAATGTCAAGTCGAATATCATGTCGAAAGTCAAGTTGAGTCGAAAGTCAAGTCGAAAGTCAAGTCGAATGTCAAGTCGAATGTCAAATCGAATGTCAAGTCGAAAGTTAAGTCGAGTCGCAAGTCACGTCGAGTCGAAAGTCAAGTCGAGTCGAATGTCAAGTCAAATGTCAAGTCGAATGTCAAATCGAATGTCAAGTGGAAAGTCAATCGAATGTCAAGTTGAAAGTCAAGTCGAATGTCAATTCGAATGTCAAGTCGAATGTCAAGTCGAAAGTTAAGTCGAGTCGAAAGTCAAGTCGAGTCGAATGTCAAGTCAAATGTCAAGTCGAATGTCAAGTGGAAAGTCAATCGAATGTCAAGTCGAATGTCAAGTAGAGTCGAATGTCAAGTCGAGTCGAAAGTGAAGTCAAGTCAAATCGAAAGTCAAGTCGAGTCGAATGTCATCAAATGCCAAGTCGAATGTCAAATCGAATGTCAAGTCGAAAGTCGAGTCGAAAGTTAAGTCGAGTCGAGTCGAATGTCAAGTCAAATGTAAAGTCAAATGTCAAATCGAATGTCAAGTGGAATGTCAAGTGGAATATCAAGTCGAAAGTCAAGTCGAAAGTCAAGTCGAAAGTCAAGTCAAGTCCAAAGTCAAGTCAAGTCGAAAGTCAAGTCTAAAGTCGACTGTCGAATGTCAAATCCAATGTCAAGTCGAAAGTCAAGCCGAAAGTCAAGTCGCAAGTCAAGTCGAGTCGAAAGTCAAGTCGAAAGTCGAGTAGAAAGTCAAGTCGAGTCGAAAGTCAAGTCGAGTCAAATGTCAAGTCGAAAGTCAAGTCGAAAGTCAAGTAGAAAGTCAAGTCGAGTCGAAAGTCAAGTCGAAAGTCGAGTAGAAAGTCAAGTCAAGTCGAATGTCAAGTCGAAAGTCAAGTCGAATGTCAAGTCGAAAGTCAAGTCGAATAGAAAGTCAAGTCAAGTTGAAAGTAATGTCAAGTCGAAAGTCAAGTCAAGTCGAATGTCAAGTCGAATGTCTAGTCAAGTCGAATGTCAAGTCAAGTCGAAAGTCAAGTCGAGTCGAATGTCAAATCGAATGTCAAGTCGAATGTCAAATCGAATGTCAAGTCGAATATCAAGTCGAAAGTCAAGTCGAGTCGAATGTCAAGTCAAATGTCAAGTCGAGTCGAAAGTCAAGTCGAAAGTCAAGTTGAAAGTCAAGTCGAATGTCAATTCGAATGTAAAGTCGAATGTCAATTCGCATGTCAAGTCGAATGTCAAGTCGAAAGTTAAGTCGAGTCGCAAGTCACGTCGAGTCGCAAGTCACGTCGAGTCGAAAGTCAAGTCGAGTCGAATGTCAAGTCAAATGTCAAGTCGAATGTCAAATCGAATGTCAAGTGGAATGTCAAGTCGAAAGTCAAGTCGAGTCGAAAGTCAAGTCGAAAGTCAAGTTGAAAGTCAAGTCGAATGTCAATTCAAATGTCAAGTCGAATGTCAAATCGAATGTCAAGTGGAATATCAAGTCGAAAGTCAAGTCGAGTCGAAAGTCAAGTCAAGTCGAATGTCAAGTCAAAAGTCAAGTCGAGTCGAAAGTCGAGTCGAAAGTCAAGTCGAGTCAAATGTCAAGTCGAATGTCAAGTCGAAAGTCAAATCGAAAGTCAAGTCGAAAGTCAAGTCAAGTCGAAAGTCAAGTCGAGTCGAGTCGAAAGTCAAGTCTTAAGTCAAGTCGAGTCGAAAGTCAAGTCAAGTCGAATGTCAAGTCGAAACTCAAGTCAAGTCGAGTCAGAAGTCAAGTCGAGTCGAAAGTCAAGTCGAGTCGAAAGTCAAGTCGAGTCAAATGTCAAGTCGAATGTCAAGTCGAAAGTCAAATCGAAAGTCAAGTCGAAAGTCAAGTCAAGTCGAAAGTCAAGTCGAGTCGAAAGTCAAGTCGAAAGTCAAGTCAAGTCGAATGTCAAGTCGAAAGTCAAGTCGAATAGAAAGTCGAGTCGAATGTCAAGTCGAGTCGAGTCGAATGTCAAATCAAATGCCAAGTCGAATGTCAAGTCGAATGTCAAATCGAATGTCAAGTCGAAAGTCGAGTCGAAAGTCAAGTCGAATGTCAAGTCGAAAGTCAAGTCGAATAGAAAGTCGAGTCGAATGTCAAGTCGAGTCGAGTCGAATGTCAAATCAAATGCCAAGTCGAATGTCTAGTCAAGTCGAATGTCAAGTCAAGTCGAAAGTCAAGTCGAGTCGAATGTCAAATCGAATGTCAAGTCGAATGTCAAATCGAATGTCAAGTCGAATATCAAGTCGAAAGTCAAGTCGAGTCGAATGTCAAGTCAAATGTCAAGTCGAGTCGAAAGTCAAGTCGAAAGTCAAGTTGAATGTCAAGTCGAATGTCAATTCGAATGTAAAGTCGAATGTCAAGTCGAATGTCAAGTCGAAAGTCAAATCGAAAGTCAAGTCGAGTCGAAAGTCAAGTCAAGTCGAGTCGAAAGTCAAGTCGCAAGTCGAGTCGAAAGTCAAGTCAAGTCGAAAGTCAAGTCAAGTCGAATGTCAAGTCGAAAGTCAAGTCAAGTCGAATGTCTAGTCAAGTCGAAAGTCAAGTCGAATGTCAAATCGAATGTCAAGTCGAATATCAAGTCGAAAGTCAAGTCGAAAGTCAAGTCGAGTCGAAAGTCAAGTCGAGTCGAAAGTCAAGTCGAAAGTCAAGTCGAAAGTCAAGTCGAAAGTCAAGTTGAAAGTCAGGTCGAATGTCAATTCAAATGTCAAGTCGAATGTCAAATCGAATGTCAAGTGGAATATCAAGTCGAAAGTCAAGTCGAGTCGAAAGTCAAGTCAAGTCGAATGTCAAGTCAAAAGTCAAGTCGAGTCGAAAGTCGAGTCGAAAGTCAAGTCGAGTCAAATGTCAAGTCGAATGTCAAGTCGAAAGTCAAATCGAAAGTCAAGTCGAAAGTCAAGTCAAGTCGAAAGTCAAGTCGAGTCGAAAGTCAAGTCTTAAGTCAAGTCGAGTCGAAAGTCAAGTCAAGTCGAATGTCAAGTCGAAACTCAAGTCAAGTCGAGTCAGAAGTCAAGTCGAGTCGAAAGTCAAGTCGAGTCAAATGTCAAGTCGAATGTCAAGTCAAAAGTCAAGTCGAGTCGAAAGTCAAGTCGAGTCGAAAGTCAAGTCGAGTCAAATGTCAAGTCGAATGTCAAGTCGAAAGTCAAATCGAAAGTCAAGTCGAAAGTCAAGTCAAGTCGAAAGTCAAGTCGAGTCGAAAGTCAAGTCGAAAGTCAAGTCAAGTCGAATGTCAAGTCGAAAGTCAAGTCGAATAGAAAGTCGAGTCGAATGTCAAGTCGAGTCGAGTCGAATGTCAAATCAAATGCCAAGTCGAATGTCAAGTCGAATGTCAAATCGAATGTCAAGTCGAAAGTCGAGTCGAAAGTCAAGTCGAATGTCAAGTCGAAAGTCAAGTCGAATAGAAAGTCGAGTCGAATGTCAAGTCGAGTCGAGTCGAATGTCAAATCAAATGCCAAGTCGAATGTCAAGTCGAATGTCAAATCGAATGTCAAGTCGAAAGTCAAGTCGAAAGTCAAGTCGAATATCAAGTCGAAAGTCAAATCGAAAGTGAAGTCGAGTCGAAAGTCAAGTCAAGTCGAGTCGAAAGTCAAGTCGCAAGTCGAGTCGAAAGTCAAGTCCAGTCGAAAGGCAAGTCGAGTCAAATGTCAAGTCGAATGTCAAGTCGAATGTCAAGTCGAATGTCAAGTCGAAAGTCAAATCGAAAGTCAAGTCGAGTCGAAAGTCAAGTCAAGTCGAGTCGAAAGTCAAGTCGCAAGTCGAGTCGAAAGTCAAGTCCAGTCGAAAGTCAAGTCAAGTCGAATGTCTAGTCAAGTCGAAAGTCAAGTCAAGTCGAGTCGAATGTCAAATCGAATGTCAAGTCGAATGTCAAATCGAATGTCAAGTCGAATATCAAGTCGAAAGTCAAGTCGAAAGTCAAGTCGAGTCGAAAGTCAAGTCGAGTCGAAAGTCAAGTCGAGTCAAATGTCAAGTCGAAAGTCAAGTCGAAAGTCGAGTAGAAAGTCAAGTCGAGTCGAAAGTCAAGTCGAAAGTCGAGTAGAAAGTCAAGTCAAGTCGAATGTCAAGTCGAAAGTCAAGTCAAGTCGAATGTCAAGTCGAAAGTCAAGTCGAATAGAAAGTCAAGTCAAGTTGAAAGTCATGTCAAGTCGAAAGTCAAGTCAAGTCGAATGTCAAGTCGAATGTCTAGTCAAGTCGAATGTCAAGTCAAGTCGAAAGTCAAGTCGAGTCGAATGTCAAATCGAATGTCAAGTCGAATGTCAAATCGAATGTCAAGTCGAATATCAAGTCGAAAGTCAAGTCGAGTCGAATGTCAAGTCAAATGTCAAGTCGAGTCGAAAGTCAAGTCGAAAGTCAAGTTGAAAGTCAAGTCGAATGTCAATTCGAATGTCAAGTCGAATGTCAATTCGCATGTCAAGTCGAATGTCAAGTCGAAAGTTAAGTCGAGTCGCAAGTCACGTCGAGTCGCAAGTCACGTCGAGTCGAAAGTCAAGTCGAGTCGAATGTCAAGTCAAATGTCAAGTCGAATGTCAAATCGAATGTCAAGTGGAATGTCAAGTCGAAAGTCAAATTGAAAGTCAAGTCGAAAGTCAAGTCGAGTCGAATGTCAAGTTGCAAGTCGAGTCGAAAGTCAAGTCCAGTCGAAAGTCAAGTCGAAAGTCGAGTAGAAAGTCGAGTCGAAAGTCAAGTCGAAAGTCAAGTTAAGTCGAAAGTCAAGTCAAGTCGAAAGTCAAGTCAAGTCGAAAGTCAAGTCAAGTCGAATGTCAAGTCGAAAGTCAAGTCAAGTCGAATGTCTAGTCAAGTCGAAAGTCAAGTCAAGTCGAGTCGAATGTCAAATCGAATGTCAAGTCGAATGTCAAATCGAATGTCAAGTCGAATATCAAGTCGAAAGTCAAGTCGAGTTGAAAGTCAAGTCGAGTCGAAAGTCAAGTCGAAAGTCAAGTCGAAAGTCAAGTCGAAAGTCAAGTTGAAAGTCAAGTCGAATGTCAATTCAAATGTCAAGTCGAATGTCAAATCGAATGTCAAGTGGAATATCAAGTCGAAAGTCAAGTCGAGTCGAAAGTCAAGTCAAGTCGAATGTCAAGTCAAAAGTCAAGTCGAGTCGAAAGTCAAGTCGAGTCAAATGTCAAGTCGAATGTCAAGTCGAATGTCAAGTGGAAAGTCAATCGAATGTCAAGTCGAATGTCAAGTAGAGCGAATGTCAAGTCGAGTCGAAAGTGAAGTCAAGTCGAATCGAAAGTCAAGTCGAGTCGAATGTCATCAAATGCCAAGTCGAATGTCAAATCGAATGTCAAGTCGAAAGTCGAGTCGAAAGTTAAGTCGAGTCGAGTCGAATGTCAAGTCAAATGTAAAGTCAAATGTCAAATCGAATGTCAAGTGGAATGTCAAGTGGAATATCAAGTCGAAAGTCAAGTCGAAAGTCAAATCGAAAGTCAAGTCAAGTCCAAAGTCAAGTCAAGTCGAAAGTCAAGTCGAAAGTCGACTGTCGAATGTCAAATCCAATGTCAAGTCGAAAGTCAAGCCGAAAGTCAAGTCGCAAGTCAAGTCGAGTCGAAAGTCAAGTCGAAAGTCGAGTAGAAAGTCAAGTCGAGTCGAAAGTCAAGTCAAGTCGAAAGTCAAGTCAAGTCGAAAGTCAAGTCGAGTCGAAAGTCAAGTCGAGTCGAAAGTCAAGTCGAAAGTCGACTGTCGAATGTCAAATCCATTGTCAAGTCGAAAGTCAAGCCGAAAGTCAAGTCGCAAGTCAAGTCGAGTCGAAAGTCAAGTCGAAAGTCGAGTAGAAAGTCAAGTCGAGTCGAAAGTCAAGTCAAGTCTAAAGTCAAGTCGAAAGTCAAGTCAAGTCGAAAGTCAAGTCAAGTCGAAAGTCAAGTCGAAAGTCAAGTCGAGTCGAAAGTCAAGTCGAGTCGAAAGTCAAGTCGAGTCAAATGTCAAGTCGAAAGTCAAGTCAAAAGTCGAGTAGAAAGTCAAGTCGAGTCGAAAGTCAAGTCGAAAGTCGAAAGTCAAGTCAAGTCTAAAGTCAAGTCGAAAGTGAAGTCAAGTCGAAAGTCAAGTCGAAAGTCAAGTCGAAAGTCAAGTCGAGTCGAAAGTCAAGTCGAGTCGAAAGTCAAGTCGAGTCAAATGTCAAGTCGAAAGTCAAGTCGAAAGTCGAGTAGAAAGTCAAGTCGAGTCGAAAGTCAAGTCGAAAGTCGAGTAGAAAGTCAAGTCAAGTCGAATGTCAAGTCGAAAGTCAAGTCAAGTCGAATGTCAAGTCGAAAGTCAAGTCGAATAGAAAGTCAAGTCAAGTTGAAAGTCATGTCAAGTCGAAAGTCAAGTCAAGTCGAATGTCAAGTCGAATGTCTAGTCAAGTCGAATGTCAAGTCAAGTCGAAAGTCAAGTCGAGTCGAATGTCAAATCGAATGTCAAGTCGAATGTCAAATCGAATGTCAAGTCGAATATCAAGTCGAAAGTCAAGTCGAGTCGAATGTCAAGTCAAATGTCAAGTCGAGTCGAAAGTCAAGTCGAAAGTCAAGTTGAAAGTCAAGTCGAATGTCAATTCGAATGTCAAGTCGAATGTCAATTCGCATGTCAAGTCGAATGTCAAGTCGAAAGTTAAGTCGAGTCGCAAGTCACGTCGAGTCGCAAGTCACGTCGAGTCGAAAGTCAAGTCGAGTCGAATGTCAAGTCAAATGTCAAGTCGAATGTCAAATCGAATGTCAAGTGGAATGTCAAGTCGAAAGTCAAATTGAAAGTCAAGTCGAAAGTCAAGTCGAGTCGAATGTCAAGTTGCAAGTCGAGTCGAAAGTCAAGTCCAGTCGAAAGTCAAGTCGAAAGTCGAGTAGAAAGTCGAGTCGAAAGTCAAGTCGAAAGTCAAGTCAAGTCGAAAGTCAAGTCAAGTCGAAAGTCAAGTCAAGTCGAATGTCAAGTCGAAAGTCAAGTCAAGTCGAATGTCTAGTCAAGTCGAAAGTCAAGTCAAGTCGAGTCGAATGTCAAATCGAATGTCAAGTCGAATGTCAAATCGAATGTCAAGTCGAATATCAAGTCGAAAGTCAAGTCGAAAGTCAAGTCGAGTCGAAAGTCAAGTCGAGTCGAAAGTCAAGTCGAAAGTCAAGTCGAAAGTCAAGTCGAAAGTCAAGTTGAAAGTCAAGTCGAATGTCAATTCAAATGTCAAGTCGAATGTCAAATCGAATGTCAAGTGGAATATCAAGTCGAAAGTCAAGTCGAGTCGAAAGTCAAGTCAAGTCGAATGTCAAGTCAAAAGTCAAGTCGAGTCGAAAGTCAAGTCGAGTCAAATGTCAAGTCGAATGTCAAGTCGAATGTCAAGTGGAAAGTCAATCGAATGTCAAGTCGAATGTCAAGTAGAGTCGAATGTCAAGTCGAGTCGAAAGTGAAGTCAAGTCGAATCGAAAGTCAAGTCGAGTCGAATGTCATCAAATGCCAAGTCGAATGTCAAATCGAATGTCAAGTCGAAAGTCGAGTCGAAAGTTAAGTCGAGTCGAGTCGAATGTCAAGTCAAATGTAAAGTCAAATGTCAAATCGAATGTCAAGTGGAATGTCAAGTGGAATATCAAGTCGAAAGTCAAGTCGAAAGTCAAGTCGAAAGTCAAGTCAAGTCCAAAGTCAAGTCAAGTCGAAAGTCAAGTCGAAAGTCGACTGTCGAATGTCAAATCCAATGTCAAGTCGAAAGTCAAGCCGAAAGTCAAGTCGCAAGTCAAGTCGAGTCGAAAGTCAAGTCGAAAGTCGAGTAGAAAGTCAAGTCGAGTCGAAAGTCAAGTCAAGTCGAAAGTCAAGTCAAGTCGAAAGTCAAGTCGAGTCGAAAGTCAAGTCGAAAGTCGACTGTCGAATGTCAAATCCATTGTCAAGTCGAAAGTCAAGCCGAAAGTCAAGTCGCAAGTCAAGTCGAGTCGAAAGTCAAGTCGAAAGTCGAGTAGAAAGTCAAGTCGAGTCGAAAGTCAAGTCAAGTCTAAAGTCAAGTCGAAAGTCAAGTCAAGTCGAAAGTCAAGTCGAAAGTCAAGTCGAGTCGAAAGTCAAGTCGAGTCGAAAGTCAAGTCGAGTCAAATGTCAAGTCGAAAGTCAAGTCGAAAGTCGAGTAGAAAGTCAAGTCGAGTCGAAAGTCAAGTCGAAAGTCGAGTAGAAAGTCAAGTCAAGTCGAATGTCAAGTCGAAAGTCAAGTCAAGTCGAATGTCAAGTCGAAAGTCAAGTCGAATAGAAAGTCAAGTCAAGTCAAGTTGAAAGTCATGTCAAGTCGAAAGTCAAGTCAAGTCGAATGTCAAGTCGAATGTCTAGTCAAGTCGAATGTAAAGTCAAGTCGAAAGTCAAGTCGAGTCGAATGTCAAATCGAATGTCAATTCGAATGTCAAATCGAATGTCAAGTCGAATGTCAAGTCGAGTCGAAAGTCAAGTCGAAAGTCAAGTCGAGTCAAATGTCAAGTCGAATGTCAAGTCGAAAGTCAAATCGAAAGTCAAGTCGAAAGTCAAGTCGAGTCGAAAGTCAAGTCGTAAGTCAAGTCGAGTCGAAAGTCAAGTCAAGTCGAATGTCAAGTCGAAACTCAATTCAAGTCGAGTCAGAAGTCAAGTCGAGTCGAAAGTCAAGTCGAGTCAAATGTCAAGTCGAATGTCAAGTCGAATGTCAAGTCGAATGTCAAGTCGAAAGTCAAATCGAAAGTCAAGTCGAGTCGAAAGTCAAGTCAAGTCGAGTCGAAAGTCAAGTCGCAAGTCGAGTCGAAAGTCAAGTCCAGTCGAAAGGCAAGTCGAAAGTCGAGTAGAAAGTCAAGTCGAGTCGAATGTCAAGTCGAGTCGAGTCGAATGTCAAATCAAATGCCAAGTCGAATGTCAAGTCGAATGTCAAATCGAATGTCAAGTCGAATGTCAAGTCGAGTCGAAAGTCAAGTCGAAAGTCAAGTTGAAAGTCAAGTCGAATGTCAATTCGAATGTCAAGTTGAATGTCAAGTCGAATGTCAAGTCGAAAGTTAAGTCGAGTCGCAAGGCACGTCGAGTCGAAAATCAAGTCGAGTCGAATGTCAAGTCAAATGTCAAGTGGAAAGTCAATCGAATGTCAAGTCGAATGTCAAGTAGAGTCGAATGTCAAGTCGAGTCGAAAGTCAAGTCGAGTCGAATGTCAAGTCGAGTCGAGTCGAATGTCAAATCAAATGCCAAGTCGAATGTCAAGTCGAATGTCAAATCGAATGTCAAGTCGAAAGTCGAGTCGAAAGTCAAGTCGAAAGTCAAGTCGAAAGTCAAGTCAAGTCCAAAGTCAAGTCAAGTCGAAAGTCGACTGTCGAATGTCAAATCCAATGTCAAGTCAAAAGTCAAGCTGAAAGTCAAGTCGCAAGTCAAGTCGAGTCGAAAGTCAAGTCGAATGTCGAGTCGAAAGTCAAGTCAAGTCTAAAGTCAAGTCGAAAGTCAAGTCAAGTCGAATGTCAAGTCGAAAGTCAAGTCGAGTTGAAAGTCAAGTCGAGTCAAATGTCAAGTCGAATGTCAAATCGAATGTCAAGTGGAATATCAAGTCGAAAGTCAAGTCGAGTCGAAAGTCAAGTCAAGTCGAATGTCAAGTCAAAAGTCAAGTCGAGTCGAAAGTCGAGTAGAAAGTCAAGTCAAGTCGAATGTCAAGTCGAAAGTCAAGTCGAATGTCAAGTCGAAAGTCAAGTCGAATAGAAAGTCAAGTCAAGTTGAAAGTAATGTCAAGTCGAAAGTCAAGTCAAGTCGAATGTCAAGTCGAATGTCTAGTCAAGTCGAATGTCAAGTCAAGTCGAAAGTCAAGTCGAGTCGAATGTCAAATCGAATGTCAAGTCGAATGTCAAATCGAATGTCAAGTCGAAAGTCAAGTCGAGTCGAATGTCAAGTCAAATGTCAAGTCGAGTCGAAAGTCAAGTCGAAAGTCAAGTTGAAAGTCAAGTCGAATGTCAATTCGAATGTAAAGTCGAATGTCAATTCGCATGTCAAGTCGAATGTCAAGTCGAAAGTTAAGTCGAGTCGCAAGTCACGTCGAGTCGCAAGTCACGTCGAGTCGAAAGTCAAGTCGAGTCGAATGTCAAGTCAAATGTCAAGTCGAATGTCAAATCGAATGTCAAGTGGAATGTCAAGTCGAAAGTCAAATTGAAAGTCAAGTCGAAAGTCAAGTCGAGTCGAAAGTCAAGTCGAGTCGAAAGTCAAGTTGCAAGTCGAGTCGAAAGTCAAGTCCAGTCGAAAGTCAAGTCGAAAGTCGAGTAGAAAGTCGAGTCGAAAGTCAAGTCGAAAGTCAAGTTAAGTCGAAAGTCAAGTCAAGTCGAAAGTCAAGTCAAGTCGAATGTCAAGTCGAAAGTCAAGTCAAGTCGAATGTCTAGTCAAGTCGAAAGTCAAGTCAAGTCGAGTCGAATGTCAAATCGAATGTCAAGTCGAATGTCAAATCGAATGTCAAGTCGAATATCAAGTCGAAAGTCAAGTCGAAAGTCAAGTCGAGTCGAAAGTCAAGTCGAGTCGAAAGTCAAGTCGAAAGTCAAGTTGAAAGTCAAGTCGAATGTCAATTCAAATGTCAAGTCGAATGTCAAATCGAATGTCAAGTGGAATATCAAGTCGAAAGTCAAGTCGAGTCGAAAGTCAAGTCAAGTCGAATGTCAAGTCAAAAGTCAAGTCGAGTCGAAAGTCGAGTCGAAAGTCAAGTCGAGTCAAATGTCAAGTCGAATGTCAAGTCGAAAGTCAAATCGAAAGTCAAGTCGAAAGTCAAGTCAAGTCGAAAGTCAAGTCGAGTCGAGTCGAAAGTCAAGTCTTAAGTCAAGTCGAGTCGAAAGTCAAGTCAAGTCGAATGTCAAGTCGAAACTCAAGTCAAGTCGAGTCAGAAGTCAAGTCGAGTCGAAAGTCAAGTCGAGTCAAATGTCAAGTCGAATGTCAAGTCAAAAGTCAAGTCGAGTCGAAAGTCAAGTCGAAACTCAAGTCAAGTCGAGTCAGAAGTCAAGTCCAGTCGAAAGTCAAGTCGAAAGTCGAGTAGAAAGTCGAGTCGAAAGTCAAGTCGAAAGTCAAGTTAAGTCGAAAGTCAAGTCAAGTCGAAAGTCAAGTCAAGTCGAATGTCAAGTCGAAAGTCAAGTCAAGTCGAATGTCTAGTCAAGTCGAAAGTCAAGTCAAGTCGAGTCGAATGTCAAATCGAATGTCAAGTCGAAAGTCAAATCGAATGTCAAGTCGAATATCAAGTCGAAAGTCAAGTCGAAAGTCAAGTCGAGTCGAAAG
The DNA here is from genome assembly GCA_947562105.1 of Shargacucullia verbasci. NCBI lineage: Eukaryota > Metazoa > Arthropoda > Insecta > Lepidoptera > Noctuidae > Shargacucullia > Shargacucullia verbasci. Next base: position 12,455,382 of record OX387301.1, read on the forward strand.
TCAAGTCGAGTCGAAAGTCAAGTCGAAAGTCAAGTCGAAAGTCAAGTCGAAAGTCAAGTCGAAAGTCAAGTTGAAAGTCAAGTCGAATGTCAATTCAAATGTCAAGTCGAATGTCAAATCGAATGTCAAGTGGAATATCAAGTCGAAAGTCAAGTCGAGTCGAAAGTCAAGTCGAATGTCAAGTCAAAAGTCAAGTCGAGTCGAAAGTCGAGTCGAAAGTCAAGTCGAGTCAAATGTCAAGTCGAATGTCAAGTCGAAAGTCAAATCGAAAGTCAAGTCGAAAGTCAAGTCAAGTCGAAAGTCAAGTCGAGTCGTAAGTCAAGTCGAGTCGAAAGTCAAGTCAAGTCGAATGTCAAGTCGAAACTCAAGTCAAGTCGAGTCAGAAGTCAAGTCGAGTCGAAAGTCAAGTCGAGTCAAATGTCAAGTCGAATGTCAAGTCAAAAGTCAAGTCGAGTCGAAAGTCAAGTCGAGTCGAAAGTCAAGTCGAGTCAAATGTCAAGTCGAATGTCAAGTCGAAAGTCAAATCGAAAGTCAAGTCGAAAGTCAAGTCGAGTCGAAAGTCAAGTCGTAAGTCAAGTCGAGTCGAAAGTCAAGTCAAGTCGAATGTCAAGTCGAAACTCAATTCAAGTCGAGTCAGAAGTCAAGTCGAGTCGAAAGTCAAGTCGAGTCAAATGTCAAGTCGAATGTCAAGTCGAATGTCAAGTCGAATGTCAAGTCGAAAGTCAAATCGAAAGTCAAGTCGAGTCGAAAGTCAAGTCAAGTCGAGTCGAAAGTCAAGTCGCAAGTCGAGTCGAAAGTCAAGTCCAGTCGAAAGGCAAGTCGAAAGTCGAGTAGAAAGTCAAGTCGAAAGTCAAGTCAAGTCGAATGTCAAGTCGAAAGTCAAGTCGAATAGGAAGTCAAGTCGAATGTCTAGTCAAGTCGAATGTCAAGTCGAGTCGAATGTCAAGTCAAATGTCAAGTCGAATGTCAAATCGAATGTCAAGTGGAAAGTCAATCGAATGTCACGTCGAATGTCAAGTCGAGTCGAAAGTCAAGTCGAAAGTCAAGTTGAAAGTCAAGTCGAATGTCAATTCGAATGTCAAGTCGAATGTCAAGTCGAATGTCAAGTCGAAAGTTAAGTCGAGTCGCAAGGCACGTCGAGTCGAAAATCAAGTCGAGTCGAATGTCAAGTCAAATGTCAAGTGGAAAGTCAATCGAATGTCAAGTCGAATGTCAAGTAGAGTCGAATGTCAAGTCGAGTCGAAAGTCAAGTCGAGTCGAATGTCAAGTCGCAAGTCGAGTCGAAAGTCAAGTCCAGTCGAAAGGCAAGTCGAAAGTCGAGTAGAAAGTCAAGTCGAAAGTCAAGTCAAGTCGAATGTCAAGTCGAAAGTCAAGTCGAATAGGAAGTCAAGTCGAGTCGAATGTCAAGTCAAATGTCAAGTCGAATGTCAAATCGAATGTCAAGTGGAAAGTCAATCGAATGTCAAGTCGAATGTCAAGTCGAGTCGAAAGTCAAGTCGAAAGTCAAGTTGAAAGTCAAGTCGAATGTCAATTCGAATGTCAAGTTGAATGTCAAGTCGAATGTCAAGTCGAAAGTTAAGTCGAGTCGCAAGGCACGTCGAGTCGAAAATCAAGTCGAGTCGAATGTCAAGTCAAATGTCAAGTGGAAAGTCAATCGAATGTCAAGTCGAATGTCAAGTAGAGTCGAATGTCAAGTCGAGTCGAAAGTCAAGTCGAGTCGAATGTCAAGTCGAGTCGAGTCGAATGTCAAATCAAATGCCAAGTCGAATGTCAAGTCGAATGTCAAATCGAATGTCAAGTCGAATGTCAAGTCGAGTCGAAAGTCAAGTCGAAAGTCAAGTTGAAAGTCAAGTCGAATGTCAATTCGAATGTCAAGTTGAATGTCAAGTCGAATGTCAAGTCGAAAGTTAAGTCGAGTCGCAAGGCACGTCGAGTCGAAAATCAAGTCGAGTCGAATGTCAAGTCAAATGTCAAGTGGAAAGTCAATCGAATGTCAAGTCGAATGTCAAGTAGAGTCGAATGTCAAGTCGAGTCGAAAGTCAAGTCGAGTCGAATGTCAAGTCGAGTCGAGTCGAATGTCAAATCAAATGCCAAGTCGAATGTCAAGTCGAATGTCAAATCGAATGTCAAGTCGAAAGTCGAGTCGAAAGTCAAGTCGAAAGTCAAGTCGAAAGTCAAGTCAAGTCCAAAGTCAAGTCAAGTCGAAAGTCGACTGTCGAATGTCAAATCCAATGTCAAGTCAAAAGTCAAGCTGAAAGTCAAGTCGCAAGTCAAGTCGAGTCGAAAGTCAAGTCGAATGTCGAGTCGAAAGTCAAGTCAAGTCTAAAGTCAAGTCGAAAGTCAAGTCAAGTCGAATGTCAAGTCGAAAGTCAAGTCGAGTTGAAAGTCAAGTCGAGTCAAATGTCAAGTCGAATGTCAAATCGAATGTCAAGTGGAATATCAAGTCGAAAGTCAAGTCGAGTCGAAAGTCAAGTCAAGTCGAATGTCAAGTCAAAAGTCAAGTCGAGTCGAAAGTCGAGTCGAAAGTCAAGTCGAGTCAAATGTCAAGTCGAATGTCAAGTCAAAAGTCAAATCGAAAGTCAAGTCGAAAGTCAAGTCGAGTCGTAAGTCAAGTCGAGTCGAAAGTCAAGTCAAGACGAATGTCAAGTCGAAACTCAAGTCAAGTCGAGTCAGAAGTCAAGTCGAGTCGAAAGTCAAGTCGAGTCAAATGTCAAGTCGAATGTCAAGTCAAAAGTCAAGTCGAGTCGAAAGTCAAGTCGAGTCGAAAGTCAAGTCGAGTCAAATGTCAAGTCGAATGTCAAGTCGAAAGTCAAATCGAAAGTCAAGTCGAAAGTCAAGTCGAGTCGAAAGTCAAGTCGTAAGTCGAGTCGAAAGTCAAGTCAAGTCGAATGTCAAGTCGAAACTCAAGTCAAGTCGAGTCAGAAGTCAAGTCCAGTCGAAAGTCAAGTCGAAAGTCAAGTTAAGTCGAAAGTCAAGTCAAGTCGAAAGTCAAGTCAAGTCGAATGTCAAGTCGAAAGTCAAGTCAAGTCGAATGTCTAGTCAAGTCAAGTCGAGTCGAATGTCAAATCGAATGTCAAGTCGAATGTCAAATCGAATGTCAAGTCGAATATCAAGTCGAAAGTCAAGTCGAGTCGAAAGTCAAGTCAAGTCGAATGTCAAGTCAAAAGTCAAGTCGAGTCGAAAGTCGAGTCGAAAGTCAAATCGAAAGTCAAGTCTAAAGTCAAGTCGAAAGTCAAGTCAAGTCGAAAGTCAAGTCGAGTCGAAAGTCAAGTCGAGTCGAAAGTCAAGTCGAGTCAAATGTCAAGTCGAAAGTCAAGTCGAAAGTCGAGTAGAAAGTCAAGTCGAGTCGAAAGTCAAGTCGAAAGTCGAGTCGAAAGTCAAGTTGCAAGTCGAGTCGAAAGTCAAGTCCAGTCGAAAGTCAAGTCGAAAGTCGAGTAGAAAGTCGAGTCGAAAGTCAAGTCGAAAGTCAAGTTAAGTCGAAAGTCAAGTCAAGTCGAAAGTCAAGTCAAGTCGAATGTCAAGTCGAAAGTCAAGTCAAGTCGAATGTCTAGTCAAGTCGAAAGTCAAGTCAAGTCGAGTCGAATGTCAAATCAAATGTCAAGTCGAATGTCAAATCGAATGTCAAGTCGAATATCAAGTCGAAAGTCAAGTCGAGTCGAAAGTCAAGTCGAAAGTCAAGTCGAAAGTCAAGTCGAAAGTCAAGTTGAAAGTCAAGTTGAAAGTCAAGTCGAATGTCAATTCAAATGTCAAGTCGAATGTCAAATCGAATGTCAAGTGGAATATCAAGTCGAAAGTCAAGTCGAGTCGAAAGTCAAGTCAAGTCGAATGTCAAGTCAAAAGTCAAGTCGAGTCGAAAGTCGAGTCGAAAGTCAAGTCGAGTCAAATGTCAAGTCGAATGTCAAGTCGAAAGTCAAATCGAAAGTCAAGTCGAAAGTCAAGTCGAGTCGTAAGTCAAGTCGAGTCGAAAGTCAAGTCAAGTCGAATGTCAAGTCGAAACTCAAGTCAAGTCGAGTCAGAAGTCAAGTCGAGTCGAAAGTCAAGTCGAGTCAAATGTCAAGTCGAATGTCAAGTCAAAAGTCAAGTCGAGTCGAAAGTCAAGTCGAGTCAAATGTCAAGTCGAATGTCAAGTCAAAAGTCAAGTCGAGTCGAAAGTCAAGTCGAGTCAAATGTCAAGTCGAATGTCAAGTCGAAAGTCAAATCGAAAGTCAAGTCGAAAGTCAAGTCAAGTCGAAAGTCAAGTCGAGTCGAAAGTCAAGTCGTAAGTCAAGTCGAGTCGAAAGTCAAGTCAAGTCGAATGTCAAGTCGAAACTCAAGTCAAGTCGAGTCAGAAGTCAAGTCCAGTCGAAAGTCAAGTCGAAATTCGAGTAGAAAGTCGAGTCGAAAGTCAAGTCGAAAGTCAAGTTAAGTCGAAAGTCAAGTCAAGTCGAAAGTCAAGTCAAGTCGAATGTCTAGTCAAGTCAAGTCGAGTCGAATGTCAAATCGAATGTCAAGTCGAATGTCAAATCGAATGTCAAGTCGAATATCAAGTCGAAAGTCAAGTCGAGTCGAAAGTCAAGTCAAGTCGAATGTCAAGTCAAAAGTCAAGTCGAGTCGAAAGTCGAGTCGAAAGTCAAATCGAAAGTCAAGTCTAAAGTCAAGTCGAAAGTCAAGTCAAGTCGAAAGTCAAGTCGAGTCGAAAGTCAAGTCGAGTCGAAAGTCAAGTCGAGTCAAATGTCAAGTCGAAAGTCAAGTCGAAAGTCGAGTAGAAAGTCAAGTCGAGTCGAAAGTCAAGTCGAAAGTCGAGTCGAAAGTCAAGTTGCAAGTCGAGTCGAAAGTCAAGTCCAGTCGAAAGTCAAGTCGAAAGTCGAGTAGAAAGTCGAGTCGAAAGTCAAGTCGAAAGTCAAGTTAAGTCGAAAGTCAAGTCAAGTCGAAAGTCAAGTCAAGTCGAATGTCAAGTCGAAAGTCAAGTCAAGTCGAATGTCTAGTCAAGTCGAAAGTCAAGTCAAGTCGAGTCGAATGTCAAATCAAATGTCAAGTCGAATGTCAAATCGAATGTCAAGTCGAATATCAAGTCGAAAGTCAAGTCGAGTCGAAAGTCAAGTCGAAAGTCAAGTCGAAAGTCAAGTCGAAAGTCAAGTTGAAAGTCAAGTTGAAAGTCAAGTCGAATGTCAATTCAAATGTCAAGTCGAATGTCAAATCGAATGTCAAGTGGAATATCAAGTCGAAAGTCAAGTCGAGTCGAAAGTCAAGTCAAGTCGAATGTCAAGTCAAAAGTCAAGTCGAGTCGAAAGTCGAGTCGAAAGTCAAGTCGAGTCAAATGTCAAGTCGAATGTCAAGTCGAAAGTCAAATCGAAAGTCAAGTCGAAAGTCAAGTCGAGTCGTAAGTCAAGTCGAGTCGAAAGTCAAGTCAAGTCGAATGTCAAGTCGAAACTCAAGTCAAGTCGAGTCAGAAGTCAAGTCGAGTCGAAAGTCAAGTCGAGTCAAATGTCAAGTCGAATGTCAAGTCAAAAGTCAAGTCGAGTCGAAAGTCAAGTCGAGTCAAATGTCAAGTCGAATGTCAAGTCAAAAGTCAAGTCGAGTCGAAAGTCAAGTCGAGTCAAATGTCAAGTCGAATGTCAAGTCGAAAGTCAAATCGAAAGTCAAGTCGAAAGTCAAGTCAAGTCGAAAGTCAAGTCGAGTCGAAAGTCAAGTCGTAAGTCAAGTCGAGTCGAAAGTCAAGTCAAGTCGAATGTCAAGTCGAAACTCAAGTCAAGTCGAGTCAGAAGTCAAGTCCAGTCGAAAGTCAAGTCGAAATTCGAGTAGAAAGTCGAGTCGAAAGTCAAGTCGAAAGTCAAGTTAAGTCGAAAGTCAAGTCAAGTCGAAAGTCAAGTCAAGTCGAATGTCAAGTCGAAAGTCAAGTCAAGTCGAATGTCTAGTCAAGTCAGGTCGAGTCGAATGTCAAATCGAATGTCAAGTCGAATGTCAAATCGAATGTCAAGTCGAATATCAAGTCGAAAGTCAAGTCGAGTCGAAAGTCAAGTCAAGTCGAATGTCAAGTCAAAAGTCAAGTCGAGTCGAAAGTCGAGTCGAAAGTCAAATCGAAAGTCAAGTCGAAAGTCAAGTCAAGTCGAAAGTCAAGTCGAGTCGAAAGTCAAGTCGAGTCGAAAGTCAAGTCGTAAGTCAAGTCGAGTCGAAAGTCAAGTCAAGTCGAATGTCAAGTCAAATGTAAAGTCAAATGTCAAATCGAATGTCTAGTGGAATGTCAAGTGGAATATCAAGTCGAAAGTCAAGTCGAAAGTCAAGTCGAAAGTCAAGTCAAGTCCAAAGTCAAGTCAAGTCGAAAGTCAAGTCGAAAGTCGACTGTCGAATGTCAAATCCAATGTCAAGTCGAAAGTCAAGCCGAAAGTCAAGTCGCAAGTCAAGTCGAGTCGAAAGTCAAGTCGAAAGTCGAGTAGAAAGTCAAGTCGAGTCGAAAGTCAAGTCAAGTCGAAAGTCAAGTCAAGTCGAAAGTCAAGTCGAGTCGAAAGTCAAGTCGAGTCGAATGTCAAGTCAAATGTCAAGTCGAAAGTCAAATCGAATGTCAAGTGGAATGTCAATCGAATGTCAAGTTGAAAGTCAAGTCGAATGTCAATTCGAATGTCAAGTCGAATGTCAAGTCGAAAGTTAAGTCGAGTCGAAAGTCAAGTCGAGTCGAATGTCAAGTCAAATGTCAAGTCGAATGTCAAGTGGAAAGTCAATCGAATGTCAAGTCGAATGTCAAGTAGAGTCGAATGTCAAGTCGAGTCGAAAGTGAAGTCAAGTCGAATCGAAAGTCAAGTCGAGTCGAATGTCATCAAATGCCAAGTCGAATGTCAAATCGAATGTCAAGTCGAAAGTCGAGTCGAAAGTTAAGTCGAGTCGAGTCGAATGTCAAGTCAAATGTAAAGTCAAATGTCAAATCGAATGTCAAGTGGAATGTCAAGTGGAATATCAAGTCGAAAGTCAAGTCGAAAGTCAAGTCGAAAGTCAAGTCAAGTCCAAAGTCAAGTCGAAAGTCGACTGTCGAATGTCAAATCCAATGTCAAGTCGAAAGTCAAGCCGAAAGTCAAGTCGCAAGTCAAGTCGAGTCGAAAGTCAAGTCGAAAGTCGAGTAGAAAGTCAAGTCGAGTCGAAAGTCAAGTCGAGTCAAATGTCAAGTCGAAAGTCAAGTCGAAAGTCGAGTAGAAAGTCAAGTCGAGTCGAAAGTCAAGTCGAAAGTCGAGTAGAAAGTCAAGTCAAGTCGAATGTCAAGTCGAAAGTCAAGTCGAATGTCAAGTCGAAAGTCAAGTCGAATAGAAAGTCAAGTCAAGTTGAAAGTAATGTCAAGTCGAAAGTCAAGTCAAGTCGAATGTCAAGTCGAATGTCTAGTCAAGTCGAATGTCAAGTCAAGTCGAAAGTCAAGTCGAGTCGAATGTCAAATCGAATGTCAAGTCGAATGTCAAATCGAATGTCAAGTCGAAAGTCAAGTCGAGTCGAATGTCAAGTCAAATGTCAAGTCGAGTCGAAAGTCAAGTCGAAAGTCAAGTTGAAAGTCAAGTCGAATGTCAATTCGAATGTAAAGTCGAATGTCAATTCGCATGTCAAGTCGAATGTCAAGTCGAAAGTTAAGTCGAGTCGCAAGTCACGTCGAGTCGCAAGTCACGTCGAGTCGAAAGTCAAGTCGAGTCGAATGTCAAGTCAAATGTCAAGTCGAATGTCAAATCGAATGTCAAGTGGAATGTCAAGTCGAAAGTCAAATTGAAAGTCAAGTCGAAAGTCAAGTCGAGTCGAAAGTCAAGTCGAGTCGAAAGTCAAGTTGCAAGTCGAGTCGAAAGTCAAGTCGAAAGTCGAGTAGAAAGTCGAGTCGAAAGTCAAGTCGAAAGTCAAGTTAAGTCGAAAGTCAAGTCAAGTCGAAAGTCAAGTCAAGTCGAATGTCAAGTCGAAAGTCAAGTCAAGTCGAATGTCTAGTCAAGTCGAAAGTCAAGTCAAGTCGAGTCGAATGTCAAATCGAATGTCAAGTCGAATGTCAAATCGAATGTCAAGTCGAATATCAAGTCGAAAGTCAAGTCGAAAGTCAAGTCGAGTCGAAAGTCAAGTCGAGTCGAAAGTCAAGTCGAAAGTCAAGTTGAAAGTCAAGTCGAATGTCAATTCAAATGTCAAGTCGAATGTCAAATCGAATGTCAAGTGGAATATCAAGTCGAAAGTCAAGTCGAGTCGAAAGTCAAGTCAAGTCGAATGTCAAGTCAAAAGTCAAGTCGAGTCGAAAGTCGAGTCGAAAGTCAAGTCGAGTCAAATGTCAAGTCGAATGTCAAGTCGAAAGTCAAATCGAAAGTCAAGTCGAAAGTCAAGTCAAGTCGAAAGTCAAGTCGAGTCGAGTCGAAAGTCAAGTCTTAAGTCAAGTCGAGTCGAAAGTCAAGTCAAGTCGAATGTCAAGTCGAAACTCAAGTCAAGTCGAGTCAGAAGTCAAGTCGAGTCGAAAGTCAAGTCGAGTCAAATGTCAAGTCGAATGTCAAGTCAAAAGTCAAGTCGAGTCGAAAGTCAAGTCGAAACTCAAGTCAAGTCGAGTCAGAAGTCAAGTCCAGTCGAAAGTCAAGTCGAAAGTCGAGTAGAAAGTCGAGTCGAAAGTCAAGTCGAAAGTCAAGTTAAGTCGAAAGTCAAGTCAAGTCGAAAGTCAAGTCAAGTCGAATGTCAAGTCGAAAGTCAAGTCAAGTCGAATGTCTAGTCAAGTCGAAAGTCAAGTCAAGTCGAGTCGAATGTCAAATCGAATGTCAAGTCGAAAGTCAAATCGAATGTCAAGTCGAATATCAAGTCGAAAGTCAAGTCGAAAGTCAAGTCGAGTCGAAAGTCAAGTCGAGTCGAGTCGAATGTCAAATCAAATGCCAAGTCGAATGTCAAGTCGAATGTCAAATCGAATGTCAAGTCGAAAGTCGAGTCGAAAGTCAAGTCGAGTCGTAAGTCAAGTCGAGTCGAAAGTCAAGTCAAGTCGAATGTCAAGTCGAAACTCAAGTCAAGTCGAGTCAGAAGTCAAGTCGAGTCGAAAGTCAAGTCGAGTCAAATGTCAAGTCGAATGTCAAGTCAAAAGTCAAGTCGAGTCGAAAGTCAAGTCGAGTCGAAAGTCAAGTCGAGTCAAATGTCAAGTCGAATGTCAAGTCGAAAGTCAAATCGAAAGTCAAGTCGAAAGTCAAGTCGAGTCGAAAGTCAAGTCGTAAGTCAAGTCGAGTCGAAAGTCAAGTCAAGTCGAATGTCAAGTCGAAACTCAATTCAAGTCGAGTCAGAAGTCAAGTCGAGTCGAAAGTCAAGTCGAGTCAAATGTCAAGTCGAATGTCAAGTCGAATGTCAAGTCGAATGTCAAGTCGAAAGTCAAATCGAAAGTCAAGTCGAGTCGAAAGTCAAGTCAAGTCGAGTCGAAAGTCAAGTCGCAAGTCGAGTCGAAAGTCAAGTCCAGTCGAAAGGCAAGTCGAAAGTCGAGTAGAAAGTCAAGTCAAAAGTCAAGTCAAGTCGAATGTCAAGTCGAAAGTCAAGTCGAATAGGAAGTCAAGTCGAATGTCTAGTCAAGTCGAATGTCAAGTCGAGTCGAATGTCAAGTCAAATGTCAAGTCGAATGTCAAATCGAATGTCAAGTGGAAAGTCAATCGAATGTCACGTCGAATGTCAAGTCGAGTCGAAAGTCAAGTCGAAAGTCAAGTTGAAAGTCAAGTCGAATGTCAATTCGAATGTCAAGTCGAATGTCAAGTCGAATGTCAAGTCGAAAGTTAAGTCGAGTCGCAAGGCACGTCGAGTCGAAAATCAAGTCGAGTCGAATGTCAAGTCAAATGTCAAGTGGAAAGTCAATCGAATGTCAAGTCGAATGTCAAGTAGAGTCGAATGTCAAGTCGAGTCGAAAGTCAAGTCGAGTCGAATGTCAAGTCGCAAGTCGAGTCGAAAGTCAAGTCCAGTCGAAAGGCAAGTCGAAAGTCGAGTAGAAAGTCAAGTCGAAAGTCAAGTCAAGTCGAATGTCAAGTCGAAAGTCAAGTCGAATAGGAAGTCAAGTCGAGTCGAATGTCAAGTCAAATGTCAAGTCGAATGTCAAATCGAATGTCAAGTGGAAAGTCAATCGAATGTCAAGTCGAATGTCAAGTCGAGTCGAAAGTCAAGTCGAAAGTCAAGTTGAAAGTCAAGTCGAATGTCAATTCGAATGTCAAGTTGAATGTCAAGTCGAATGTCAAGTCGAAAGTTAAGTCGAGTCGCAAGGCACGTCGAGTCGAAAATCAAGTCGAGTCGAATGTCAAGTCAAATGTCAAGTGGAAAGTCAATCGAATGTCAAGTCGAATGTCAAGTAGAGTCGAATGTCAAGTCGAGTCGAAAGTCAAGTCGAGTCGAATGTCAAGTCGAGTCGAGTCGAATGTCAAATCAAATGCCAAGTCGAATGTCAAGTCGAATGTCAAATCGAATGTCAAGTCGAATGTCAAGTCGAGTCGAAAGTCAAGTCGAAAGTCAAGTTGAAAGTCAAGTCGAATGTCAATTCGAATGTCAAGTTGAATGTCAAGTCGAATGTCAAGTCGAAAGTTAAGTCGAGTCGCAAGGCACGTCGAGTCGAAAATCAAGTCGAGTCGAATGTCAAGTCAAATGTCAAGTGGAAAGTCAATCGAATGTCAAGTCGAATGTCAAGTAGAGTCGAATGTCAAGTCGAGTCGAATGTCAAGTCGAGTCGAGTCGAATGTCAAATCAAATGCCAAGTCGAATGTCAAGTCGAAAGTCAAGTCGAATAGGAAGTCAAGTCGAGTCGAATGTCAAGTCAAATGTCAAGTCGAATGTCAAATCGAATGTCAAGTGGAAAGTCAATCGAATGTCAAGTCGAATGTCAAGTCGAGTCGAAAGTCAAGTCGAAAGTCAAGTTGAAAGTCAAGTCGAATGTCAATTCGAATGTCAAGTTGAATGTCAAGTCGAATGTCAAGTCGAAAGTTAAGTCGAGTCGCAAGGCACGTCGAGTCGAAAATCAAGTCGAGTCGAATGTCAAGTCAAATGTCAAGTGGAAAGTCAATCGAATGTCAAGTCGAATGTCAAGTAGAGTCGAATGTCAAGTCGAGTCGAAAGTCAAGTCGAGTCGAATGTCAAGTCGAGTCGAGTCGAATGTCAAATCAAATGCCAAGTCGAATGTCAAGTCGAATGTCAAATCGAATGTCAAGTCGAATGTCAAGTCGAGTCGAAAGTCAAGTCGAAAGTCAAGTTGAAAGTCAAGTCGAATGTCAATTCGAATGTCAAGTTGAATGTCAAGTCGAATGTCAAGTCGAAAGTTAAGTCGAGTCGCAAGGCACGTCGAGTCGAAAATCAAGTCGAGTCGAATGTCAAGTCAAATGTCAAGTGGAAAGTCAATCGAATGTCAAGTCGAATGTCAAGTAGAGTCGAATGTCAAGTCGAGTCGAATGTCAAGTCGAGTCGAGTCGAATGTCAAATCAAATGCCAAGTCGAATGTCAAGTCGAATGTCAAATCGAATGTCAAGTCGAAAGTCGAGTCGAAAGTCAAGTCGAGTCGTAAGTCAAGTCGAGTCGAAAGTCAAGTCAAGTCGAATGTCAAGTCGAAACTCAAGTCAAGTCGAGTCAGAAGTCAAGTCGAGTCGAAAGTCAAGTCGAGTCAAATGTCAAGTCGAATGTCAAGTCAAAAGTCAAGTCGAGTCGAAAGTCAAGTCGAGTCGAAAGTCAAGTCGAGTCAAATGTCAAGTCGAATGTCAAGTCGAAAGTCAAATCGAAAGTCAAGTCGAAAGTCAAGTCGAGTCGAAAGTCAAGTCGTAAGTCAAGTCGAGTCGAAAGTCAAGTCAAGTCGAATGTCAAGTCGAAACTCAATTCAAGTCGAGTCAGAAGTCAAGTCGAGTCGAAAGTCAAGTCGAGTCAAATGTCAAGTCGAATGTCAAGTCGAATGTCAAGTCGAATGTCAAGTCGAAAGTCAAATCGAAAGTCAAGTCGAGTCGAAAGTCAAGTCAAGTCGAGTCGAAAGTCAAGTCGCAAGTCGAGTCGAAAGTCAAGTCCAGTCGAAAGGCAAGTCGAAAGTCGAGTAGAAAGTCAAGTCAAAAGTCAAGTCAAGTCGAATGTCAAGTCGAAAGTCAAGTCGAATAGGAAGTCAAGTCGAATGTCAAGTCAAATGTAAAGTCAAATGTCAAATCGAATGTCAAGTGGAATGTCAAGTGGAATATCAAGTCGAAAGTCAAGTCGAAAGTCAAGTCGAAAGTCAAGTCAAGTCCAAAGTCAAGTCAAGTCGAAAGTCAAGTCGAAAGTCGACTGTCGAATGTCAAATCCAATGTCAAGTCGAAAGTCAAGCCGAAAGTCAAGTCGCAAGTCAAGTCGAGTCGAAAGTCAAGTCGAAAGTCGAGTAGAAAGTCAAGTCGAGTCGAAAGTCAAGTCAAGTCGAAAGTCAAGTCAAGTCGAAAGTCAAGTCGAGTCGAAAGTCAAGTCGAGTCGAATGTCAAGTCAAATGTCAAGTCGAAAGTCAAATCGAATGTCAAGTGGAATGTCAATCGAATGTCAAGTTGAAAGTCAAGTCGAATGTCAATTCGAATGTCAAGTCGAATGTCAAGTCGAAAGTTAAGTCGAGTCGAAAGTCAAGTCGAGTCGAATGTCAAGTCAAATGTCAAGTCGAATGTCAAGTGGAAAGTCAATCGAATGTCAAGTCGAATGTCAAGTAGAGTCGAATGTCAAGTCGAGTCGAAAGTGAAGTCAAGTCGAATCGAAAGTCAAGTCGAGTCGAATGTCATCAAATGCCAAGTCGAATGTCAAATCGAATGTCAAGTCGAAAGTCGAGTCGAAAGTTAAGTCGAGTCGAGTCGAATGTCAAGTCAAATGTAAAGTCAAATGTCAAATCGAATGTCAAGTGGAATGTCAAGTGGAATATCAAGTCGAAAGTCAAGTCGAAAGTCAAGTCGAAAGTCAAGTCAAGTCCAAAGTCAAGTCGAAAGTCGACTGTCGAATGTCAAATCCAATGTCAAGTCGAAAGTCAAGCCGAAAGTCAAGTCGCAAGTCAAGTCGAGTCGAAAGTCAAGTCGAAAGTCGAGTAGAAAGTCAAGTCGAGTCGAAAGTCAAGTCGAGTCAAATGTCAAGTCGAAAGTCAAGTCGAAAGTCGAGTAGAAAGTCAAGTCGAGTCGAAAGTCAAGTCGAAAGTCGAGTAGAAAGTCAAGTCAAGTCGAATGTCAAGTCGAAAGTCAAGTCGAATGTCAAGTCGAAAGTCAAGTCGAATAGAAAGTCAAGTCAAGTTGAAAGTAATGTCAAGTCGAAAGTCAAGTCAAGTCGAATGTCAAGTCGAATGTCTAGTCAAGTCGAATGTCAAGTCAAGTCGAAAGTCAAGTCGAGTCGAATGTCAAATCGAATGTCAAGTCGAATGTCAAATCGAATGTCAAGTCGAAAGTCAAGTCGAGTCGAATGTCAAGTCAAATGTCAAGTCGAGTCGAAAGTCAAGTCGAAAGTCAAGTTGAAAGTCAAGTCGAATGTCAATTCGAATGTAAAGTCGAATGTCAATTCGCATGTCAAGTCGAATGTCAAGTCGAAAGTTAAGTCGAGTCGCAAGTCACGTCGAGTCGCAAGTCACGTCGAGTCGAAAGTCAAGTCGAGTCGAATGTCAAGTCAAATGTCAAGTCGAATGTCAAATCGAATGTCAAGTGGAATGTCAAGTCGAAAGTCAAATTGAAAGTCAAGTCGAAAGTCAAGTCGAGTCGAAAGTCAAGTCGAGTCGAAAGTCAAGTTGCAAGTCGAGTCGAAAGTCAAGTCGAAAGTCGAGTAGAAAGTCGAGTCGAAAGTCAAGTCGAAAGTCAAGTTAAGTCGAAAGTCAAGTCAAGTCGAAAGTCAAGTCAAGTCGAATGTCAAGTCGAAAGTCAAGTCAAGTCGAATGTCTAGTCAAGTCGAAAGTCAAGTCAAGTCGAGTCGAATGTCAAATCGAATGTCAAGTCGAATGTCAAATCGAATGTCAAGTCGAATATCAAGTCGAAAGTCAAGTCGAAAGTCAAGTCGAGTCGAAAGTCAAGTCGAGTCGAAAGTCAAGTCGAAAGTCAAGTTGAAAGTCAAGTCGAATGTCAATTCAAATGTCAAGTCGAATGTCAAATCGAATGTCAAGTGGAATATCAAGTCGAAAGTCAAGTCGAGTCGAAAGTCAAGTCAAGTCGAATGTCAAGTCAAAAGTCAAGTCGAGTCGAAAGTCGAGTCGAAAGTCAAGTCGAGTCAAATGTCAAGTCGAATGTCAAGTCGAAAGTCAAATCGAAAGTCAAGTCGAAAGTCAAGTCAAGTCGAAAGTCAAGTCGAGTCGAGTCGAAAGTCAAGTCTTAAGTCAAGTCGAGTCGAAAGTCAAGTCAAGTCGAATGTCAAGTCGAAACTCAAGTCAAGTCGAGTCAGAAGTCAAGTCGAGTCGAAAGTCAAGTCGAGTCAAATGTCAAGTCGAATGTCAAGTCAAAAGTCAAGTCGAGTCGAAAGTCAAGTCGAAACTCAAGTCAAGTCGAGTCAGAAGTCAAGTCCAGTCGAAAGTCAAGTCGAAAGTCGAGTAGAAAGTCGAGTCGAAAGTCAAGTCGAAAGTCAAGTTAAGTCGAAAGTCAAGTCAAGTCGAAAGTCAAGTCAAGTCGAATGTCAAGTCGAAAGTCAAGTCAAGTCGAATGTCTAGTCAAGTCGAAAGTCAAGTCAAGTCGAGTCGAATGTCAAATCGAATGTCAAGTCGAAAGTCAAATCGAATGTCAAGTCGAATATCAAGTCGAAAGTCAAGTCGAAAGTCAAGTCGAGTCGAAAGTCAAGTCGAGTCGAGTCGAATGTCAAATCAAATGCCAAGTCGAATGTCAAGTCGAATGTCAAATCGAATGTCAAGTCGAAAGTCGAGTCGAAAGTCAAGTCGAGTCGTAAGTCAAGTCGAGTCGAAAGTCAAGTCAAGTCGAATGTCAAGTCGAAACTCAAGTCAAGTCGAGTCAGAAGTCAAGTCGAGTCGAAAGTCAAGTCGAGTCAAATGTCAAGTCGAATGTCAAGTCAAAAGTCAAGTCGAGTCGAAAGTCAAGTCGAGTCGAAAGTCAAGTCGAGTCAAATGTCAAGTCGAATGTCAAGTCGAAAGTCAAATCGAAAGTCAAGTCGAAAGTCAAGTCGAGTCGAAAGTCAAGTCGTAAGTCAAGTCGAGTCGAAAGTCAAGTCAAGTCGAATGTCAAGTCGAAACTCAATTCAAGTCGAGTCAGAAGTCAAGTCGAGTCGAAAGTCAAGTCGAGTCAAATGTCAAGTCGAATGTCAAGTCGAATGTCAAGTCGAATGTCAAGTCGAAAGTCAAATCGAAAGTCAAGTCGAGTCGAAAGTCAAGTCAAGTCGAGTCGAAAGTCAAGTCGCAAGTCGAGTCGAAAGTCAAGTCCAGTCGAAAGGCAAGTCGAAAGTCGAGTAGAAAGTCAAGTCAAAAGTCAAGTCAAGTCGAATGTCAAGTCGAAAGTCAAGTCGAATAGGAAGTCAAGTCGAATGTCTAGTCAAGTCGAATGTCAAGTCGAGTCGAATGTCAAGTCAAATGTCAAGTCGAATGTCAAATCGAATGTCAAGTGGAAAGTCAATCGAATGTCACGTCGAATGTCAAGTCGAGTCGAAAGTCAAGTCGAAAGTCAAGTTGAAAGTCAAGTCGAATGTCAATTCGAATGTCAAGTCGAATGTCAAGTCGAATGTCAAGTCGAAAGTTAAGTCGAGTCGCAAGGCACGTCGAGTCGAAAATCAAGTCGAGTCGAATGTCAAGTCAAATGTCAAGTGGAAAGTCAATCGAATGTCAAGTCGAATGTCAAGTAGAGTCGAATGTCAAGTCGAGTCGAAAGTCAAGTCGAGTCGAATGTCAAGTCGCAAGTCGAGTCGAAAGTCAAGTCCAGTCGAAAGGCAAGTCGAAAGTCGAGTAGAAAGTCAAGTCGAAAGTCAAGTCAAGTCGAATGTCAAGTCGAAAGTCAAGTCGAATAGGAAGTCAAGTCGAGTCGAATGTCAAGTCAAATGTCAAGTCGAATGTCAAATCGAATGTCAAGTGGAAAGTCAATCGAATGTCAAGTCGAATGTCAAGTCGAGTCGAAAGTCAAGTCGAAAGTCAAGTTGAAAGTCAAGTCGAATGTCAATTCGAATGTCAAGTTGAATGTCAAGTCGAATGTCAAGTCGAAAGTTAAGTCGAGTCGCAAGGCACGTCGAGTCGAAAATCAAGTCGAGTCGAATGTCAAGTCAAATGTCAAGTGGAAAGTCAATCGAATGTCAAGTCGAATGTCAAGTAGAGTCGAATGTCAAGTCGAGTCGAAAGTCAAGTCGAGTCGAATGTCAAGTCGAGTCGAGTCGAATGTCAAATCAAATGCCAAGTCGAATGTCAAGTCGAATGTCAAATCGAATGTCAAGTCGAATGTCAAGTCGAGTCGAAAGTCAAGTCGAAAGTCAAGTTGAAAGTCAAGTCGAATGTCAATTCGAATGTCAAGTTGAATGTCAAGTCGAATGTCAAGTCGAAAGTTAAGTCGAGTCGCAAGGCACGTCGAGTCGAAAATCAAGTCGAGTCGAATGTCAAGTCAAATGTCAAGTGGAAAGTCAATCGAATGTCAAGTCGAATGTCAAGTAGAGTCGAATGTCAAGTCGAGTCGAATGTCAAGTCGAGTCGAGTCGAATGTCAAATCAAATGCCAAGTCGAATGTCAAGTCGAATGTCAAATCGAATGTCAAGTCGAAAGTCGAGTCGAAAGTCAAGTCGAAAGTCAAGTCGAAAGTCAAGTCAAGTCCAAAGTCAAGTCAAGTCGAAAGTCGACTGTCGAATGTCAAATCCAATGTCAAGTCAAAAGTCAAGCTGAAAGTCAAGTCGCAAGTCAAGTCGAGTCGAAAGTCAAGTCGAATGTCGAGTCGAAAGTCAAGTCAAGTCTAAAGTCAAGTCGAAAGTCAAGTCAAGTCGAATGTCAAGTCGAAAGTCAAGTCGAGTTGAAAGTCAAGTCGAGTCAAATGTCAAGTCGAATGTCAAATCGAATGTCAAGTGGAATATCAAGTCGAAAGTCAAGTCGAGTCGAAAGTCAAGTCAAGTCGAATGTCAAGTCAAAAGTCAAGTCGAGTCAAATGTCAAGTCGAATGTCAAGTCAAAAGTCAAATCGAAAGTCAAGTCGAAAGTCAAGTCGAGTCGTAAGTCAAGTCGAGTCGAAAGTCAAGTCAAGACGAATGTCAAGTCGAAACTCAAGTCAAGTCGAGTCAGAAGTCAAGTCGAGTCGAAAGTCAAGTCGAGTCAAATGTCAAGTCGAATGTCAAGTCAAAAGTCAAGTCGAGTCGAAAGTCAAGTCGAGTCGAAAGTCAAGTCGAGTCAAATGTCAAGTCGAATGTCAAGTCGAAAGTCAAATCGAAAGTCAAGTCGAAAGTCAAGTCGAGTCGAAAGTCAAGTCGTAAGTCAAGTCGAGTCGAAAGTCAAGTCAAGTCGAATGTCAAGTCGAAACTCAAGTCAAGTCGAGTCAGAAGTCAAGTCCAGTCGAAAGTCAAGTCGAAAGTCAAGTTAAGTCGAAAGTCAAGTCAAGTCGAAAGTCAAGTCAAGTCGAATGTCAAGTCGAAAGTCAAGTCAAGTCGAATGTCTAGTCAAGTCAAGTCGAGTCGAATGTCAAATCGAATGTCAAGTCGAATGTCAAATCGAATGTCAAGTCGAATATCAAGTCGAAAGTCAAGTCGAGTCGAAAGTCAAGTCAAGTCGAATGTCAAGTCAAAAGTCAAGTCGAGTCGAAAGTCGAGTCGAAAGTCAAATCGAAAGTCAAGTCTAAAGTCAAGTCGAAAGTCAAGTCAAGTCGAAAGTCAAGTCGAGTCGAAAGTCAAGTCGAGTCGAAAGTCAAGTCGAGTCAAATGTCAAGTCGAAAGTCAAGTCGAAAGTCGAGTAGAAAGTCAAGTCGAGTCGAAAGTCAAGTCGAAAGTCGAGTCGAAAGTCAAGTTGCAAGTCGAGTCGAAAGTCAAGTCCAGTCGAAAGTCAAGTCGAAAGTCGAGTAGAAAGTCGAGTCGAAAGTCAAGTCGAAAGTCAAGTTAAGTCGAAAGTCAAGTCAAGTCGAAAGTCAAGTCAAGTCGAATGTCAAGTCGAAAGTCAAGTCAAGTCGAATGTCTAGTCAAGTCGAAAGTCAAGTCAAGTCGAGTCGAATGTCAAATCAAATGTCAAGTCGAATGTCAAATCGAATGTCAAGTCGAATATCAAGTCGAAAGTCAAGTCGAGTCGAAAGTCAAGTCGAAAGTCAAGTCGAAAGTCAAGTCGAAAGTCAAGTTGAAAGTCAAGTTGAAAGTCAAGTCGAATGTCAATTCAAATGTCAAGTCGAATGTCAAATCGAATGTCAAGTGGAATATCAAGTCGAAAGTCAAGTCGAGTCGAAAGTCAAGTCAAGTCGAATGTCAAGTCAAAAGTCAAGTCGAGTCGAAAGTCGAGTCGAAAGTCAAGTCGAGTCAAATGTCAAGTCGAATGTCAAGTCGAAAGTCAAATCGAAAGTCAAGTCGAAAGTCAAGTCGAGTCGTAAGTCAAGTCGAGTCGAAAGTCAAGTCAAGTCGAATGTCAAGTCGAAACTCAAGTCAAGTCGAGTCAGAAGTCAAGTCGAGTCGAAAGTCAAGTCGAGTCAAATGTCAAGTCGAATGTCAAGTCAAAAGTCAAGTCGAGTCGAAAGTCAAGTCGAGTCAAATGTCAAGTCGAATGTCAAGTCAAAAGTCAAGTCGAGTCGAAAGTCAAGTCGAGTCGAAAGTCAAGTCGAGTCAAATGTCAAGTCGAATGTCAAGTCGAAAGTCAAATCGAAAGTCAAGTCGAAAGTCAAGTCAAGTCGAAAGTCAAGTCGAGTCGAAAGTCAAGTCGTAAGTCAAGTCGAGTCGAAAGTCAAGTCAAGTCGAATGTCAAGTCGAAACTCAAGTCAAGTCGAGTCAGAAGTCAAGTCCAGTCGAAAGTCAAGTCGAAATTCGAGTAGAAAGTCGAGTCGAAAGTCAAGTCGAAAGTCAAGTTAAGTCGAAAGTCAAGTCAAGTCGAAAGTCAAGTCAAGTCGAATGTCAAGTCGAAAGTCAAGTCAAGTCGAATGTCTAGTCAAGTCAGGTCGAGTCGAATGTCAAATCGAATGTCAAGTCGAATGTCAAATCGAATGTCAAGTCGAATATCAAGTCGAAAGTCAAGTCGAGTCGAAAGTCAAGTCAAGTCGAATGTCAAGTCAAAAGTCAAGTCGAGTCGAAAGTCGAGTCGAAAGTCAAATCGAAAGTCAAGTCGAAAGTCAAGTCAAGTCGAAAGTCAAGTCGAGTCGAAAGTCAAGTCGAGTCGAAAGTCAAGTCGTAAGTCAAGTCGAGTCGAAAGTCAAGTCAAGTCGAATGTCAAGTCAAATGTAAAGTCAAATGTCAAATCGAATGTCAAGTGGAATGTCAAGTGGAATATCAAGTCGAAAGTCAAGTCGAAAGTCAAGTCGAAAGTCAAGTCAAGTCCAAAGTCAAGTCAAGTCGAAAGTCAAGTCGAAAGTCGACTGTCGAATGTCAAATCCAATGTCAAGTCGAAAGTCAAGCCGAAAGTCAAGTCGCAAGTCAAGTCGAGTCGAAAGTCAAGTCGAAAGTCGAGTAGAAAGTCAAGTCGAGTCGAAAGTCAAGTCAAGTCGAAAGTCAAGTCAAGTCGAAAGTCAAGTCGAGTCGAAAGTCAAGTCGAGTCGAATGTCAAGTCAAATGTCAAGTCGAAAGTCAAATCGAATGTCAAGTGGAATGTCAATCGAATGTCAAGTTGAAAGTCAAGTCGAATGTCAATTCGAATGTCAAGTCGAATGTCAAGTCGAAAGTTAAGTCGAGTCGAAAGTCAAGTCGAGTCGAATGTCAAGTCAAATGTCAAGTCGAATGTCAAGTGGAAAGTCAATCGAATGTCAAGTCGAATGTCAAGTAGAGTCGAATGTCAAGTCGAGTCGAAAGTGAAGTCAAGTCGAATCGAAAGTCAAGTCGAGTCGAATGTCATCAAATGCCAAGTCGAATGTCAAATCGAATGTCAAGTCGAAAGTCGAGTCGAAAGTTAAGTCGAGTCGAGTCGAATGTCAAGTCAAATGTAAAGTCAAATGTCAAATCGAATGTCAAGTGGAATGTCAAGTGGAATATCAAGTCGAAAGTCAAGTCGAAAGTCAAGTCGAAAGTCAAGTCAAGTCCAAAGTCAAGTCAAGTCGAAAGTCAAGTCGAAAGTCGACTGTCGAATGTCAAATCCAATGTCAAGTCGAAAGTCAAGCCGAAAGTCAAGTCGCAAGTCAAGTCGAGTCGAAAGTCAAGTCGAAAGTCGAGTAGAAAGTCAAGTCGAGTCGAAAGTCAAGTCGAGTCAAATGTCAAGTCGAAAGTCAAGTCGAAAGTCGAGTAGAAAGTCAAGTCGAGTCGAAAGTCAAGTCGAAAGTCGAGTAGAAAGTCAAGTCAAGTCGAATGTCAAGTCGAAAGTCAAGTCGAATGTCAATTCGAATGTCAAGTTGAATGTCAAGTCGAATGTCAAGTCGAAAGTTAAGTCGAGTCGCAAGGCACGTCGAGTCGAAAATCAAGTCGAGTCGAATGTCAAGTCAAATGTCAAGTGGAAAGTCAATCGAATGTCAAGTCGAATGTCAAGTAGAGTCGAATGTCAAGTCGAGTCGAAAGTCAAGTCGAGTCGAATGTCAAGTCGAGTCGAGTCGAATGTCAAATCAAATGCCAAGTCGAATGTCAAGTCGAATGTCAAATCGAATGTCAAGTCGAAAGTCGAGTCGAAAGTCAAGTCGAAAGTCAAGTCGAAAGTCAAGTCAAGTCCAAAGTCAAGTCAAGTCGAAAGTCGACTGTCGAATGTAAAATCCAATGTCAAGTCAAAAGTCAAGCTGAAAGTCAAGTCGCAAGTCAAGTCGAGTCGAAAGTCAAGTCGAATGTCGAGTCGAAAGTCAAGTCAAGTCTAAAGTCAAGTCGAAAGTCAAGTCAAGTCGAATGTCAAGTCGAAACTCAAGTCAAGTCGAGTCAGAAGTCAAGTCGAGTCGAAAGTCAAGTCGAGTCAAATGTCAAGTCGAATGTCAAGTCAAAAGTCAAGTCGAGTCGAAAGTCAAGTCGAGTCGAAAGTCAAGTCGAGTCAAATGTCAAGTCGAATGTCAAGTCGAAAGTCAAATCGAAAGTCAAGTCGAAAGTCAAGTCGAGTCGAAAGTCAAGTCGTAAGTCAAGTCGAGTCGAAAGTCAAGTCAAGTCGAATGTCAAGTCGAAACTCAAGTCAAGTCGAGTCAGAAGTCAAGTCCAGTCGAAAGTCAAGTCGAAAGTCAAGTTAAGTCGAAAGTCAAGTCAAGTCGAAAGTCAAGTCAAGTCGAATGTCAAGTCGAAAGTCAAGTCAAGTCGAATGTCTAGTCAAGTCAAGTCGAGTCGAATGTCAAATCGAATGTCAAGTCGAATGTCAAATCGAATGTCAAGTCGAATATCAAGTCGAAAGTCAAGTCGAGTCGAAAGTCAAGTCAAGTCGAATGTCAAGTCAAAAGTCAAGTCGAGTCGAAAGTCGAGTCGAAAGTCAAATCGAAAGTCAAGTCTAAAGTCAAGTCGAAAGTCAAGTCAAGTCGAAAGTCAAGTCGAGTCGAAAGTCAAGTCGAGTCGAAAGTCAAGTCGAGTCAAATGTCAAGTCGAAAGTCAAGTCGAAAGTCGAGTAGAAAGTCAAGTCGAGTCGAAAGTCAAGTCGAAAGTCGAGTCGAAAGTCAAGTTGCAAGTCGAGTCGAAAGTCAAGTCCAGTCGAAAGTCAAGTCGAAAGTCGAGTAGAAAGTCGAGTCGAAAGTCAAGTCGAAAGTCAAGTTAAGTCGAAAGTCAAGTCAAGTCGAAAGTCAAGTCAAGTCGAATGTCAAGTCGAAAGTCAAGTCAAGTCGAATGTCTAGTCAAGTCGAAAGTCAAGTCAAGTCGAGTCGAATGTCAAATCAAATGTCAAGTCGAATGTCAAATCGAATGTCAAGTCGAATATCAAGTCGAAAGTCAAGTCGAGTCGAAAGTCAAGTCGAAAGTCAAGTCGAAAGTCAAGTCGAAAGTCAAGTTGAAAGTCAAGTTGAAAGTCAAGTCGAATGTCAATTCAAATGTCAAGTCGAATGTCAAATCGAATGTCAAGTGGAATATCAAGTCGAAAGTCAAGTCGAGTCGAAAGTCAAGTCAAGTCGAATGTCAAGTCAAAAGTCAAGTCGAGTCGAAAGTCGAGTCGAAAGTCAAGTCGAGTCAAATGTCAAGTCGAATGTCAAGTCGAAAGTCAAATCGAAAGTCAAGTCGAAAGTCAAATCGAAAGTCCAGTCGAAAGTCAAGTCAAGTCGAAAGTCAAGTCGAGTCGAAAGTCAAGTCGTAAGTCAAGTCGAGTCGAAAGTCAAGTCAAGTCGAATGTCAAGTCGAAACTCAAGTCAAGTCGAGTCAGAAGTCAAGTCCAGTCGAAAGTCAAGTCGAAATTCGAGTAGAAAGTCGAGTCGAAAGTCAAGTCGAAAGTCAAGTTAAGTCGAAAGTCAAGTCAAGTCGAAAGTCAAGTCAAGTCGAATGTCAAGTCGAAAGTCAAGTCAAGTCGAATGTCTAGTCAAGTCAGGTCGAGTCGAATGTCAAATCGAATGTCAAGTCGAATGTCAAATCGAATGTCAAGTCGAATATCAAGTCGAAAGTCAAGTCGAGTCGAAAGTCAAGTCAAGTCGAATGTCAAGTCAAAAGTCAAGTCGAGTCGAAAGTCGAGTCGAAAGTCAAATCGAAAGTCAAGTCGAAAGTCAAGTCAAGTCGAAAGTCAAGTCGAGTCGAAAGTCAAGTCGAGTCGAAAGTCAAGTCGTAAGTCAAGTCGAGTCGAAAGTCAAGTCAAGTCGAATGTCAAGTCAAATGTAAAGTCAAATGTCAAATCGAATGTCAAGTGGAATGTCAAGTGGAATATCAAGTCGAAAGTCAAGTCGAAAGTCAAGTCGAAAGTCAAGTCAAGTCCAAAGTCAAGTCAAGTCGAAAGTCAAGTCGAAAGTCGACTGTCGAATGTCAAATCCAATGTCAAGTCGAAAGTCAAGCCGAAAGTCAAGTCGCAAGTCAAGTCGAGTCGAAAGTCAAGTCGAAAGTCGAGTAGAAAGTCAAGTCGAGTCGAAAGACAAGTCAAGTCGAAAGTCAAGTCAAGTCGAAAGTCAAGTCGAGTCGAAAGTCAAGTCGAGTCGAATGTCAAGTCAAATGTCAAGTCGAAAGTCAAATCGAATGTCAAGTGGAATGTCAATCGAATGTCAAGTTGAAAGTCAAGTCGAATGTCAATTCGAATGTCAAGTCGAATGTCAAGTCGAAAGTTAAGTCGAGTCGAAAGTCAAGTCGAGTCGAATGTCAAGTCAAATGTCAAGTCGAATGTCAAGTGGAAAGTCAATCGAATGTCAAGTCGAATGTCAAGTAGAGTCGAATGTCAAGTCGAGTCGAAAGTGAAGTCAAGTCGAATCGAAAGTCAAGTCGAGTCGAATGTCATCAAATGCCAAGTCGAATGTCAAATCGAATGTCAAGTCGAAAGTCGAGTCGAAAGTTAAGTCGAGTCGAGTCGAATGTCAAGTCAAATGTAAAGTCAAATGTCAAATCGAATGTCAAGTGGAATGTCAAGTGGAATATCAAGTCGAAAGTCAAGTCGAAAGTCAAGTCGAAAGTCAAGTCAAGTCCAAAGTCAAGTCAAGTCGAAAGTCAAGTCGAAAGTCGACTGTCGAATGTCAAATCCAATGTCAAGTCGAAAGTCAAGCCGAAAGTCAAGTCGCAAGTCAAGTCGAGTCGAAAGTCAAGTCGAAAGTCGAGTAGAAAGTCAAGTCGAGTCGAAAGTCAAGTCGAGTCAAATGTCAAGTCGAAAGTCAAGTCGAAAGTCGAGTAGAAAGTCAAGTCGAGTCGAAAGTCAAGTCGAAAGTCGAGTAGAAAGTCAAGTCAAGTCGAATGTCAAGTCGAAAGTCAAGTCGAATGTCAAGTCGAAAGTCAAGTCGAATAGAAAGTCAAGTCAAGTTGAAAGTAATGTCAAGTCGAAAGTCAAGTCAAGTCGAATGTCAAGTCGAATGTCTAGTCAAGTCGAATGTCAAGTCAAGTCGAAAGTCAAGTCGAGTCGAATGTCAAATCGAATGTCAAGTCGAATGTCAAATCGAATGTCAAGTCGAAAGTCAAGTCGAGTCGAATGTCAAGTCAAATGTCAAGTCGAGTCGAAAGTCAAGTCGAAAGTCAAGTTGAAAGTCAAGTCGAATGTCAATTCGAATGTAAAGTCGAATGTCAATTCGCATGTCAAGTCGAATGTCAAGTCGAAAGTTAAGTCGAGTCGCAAGTCACGTCGAGTCGCAAGTCACGTCGAGTCGAAAGTCAAGTCGAGTCGAATGTCAAGTCAAATGTCAAGTCGAATGTCAAATCGAATGTCAAGTGGAATGTCAAGTCGAAAGTCAAATTGAAAGTCAAGTCGAAAGTCAAGTCGAGTCGAAAGTCAAGTCGAGTCGAAAGTCAAGTTGCAAGTCGAGTCGAAAGTCAAGTCCAGTCGAAAGTCAAGTCGAAAGTCGAGTAGAAAGTCGAGTCGAAAGTCAAGTCGAAAGTCAAGTTAAGTCGAAAGTCAAGTCAAGTCGAAAGTCAAGTCAAGTCGAATGTCAAGTCGAAAGTCAAGTCAAGTCGAATGTCTAGTCAAGTCGAAAGTCAAGTCAAGTCGAGTCGAATGTCAAATCGAATGTCAAGTCGAATGTCAAATCGAATGTCAAGTCGAATATCAAGTCGAAAGTCAAGTCGAAAGTCAAGTCGAGTCGAAAGTCAAGTCGAAAGTCAAGTTGAAAGTCAAGTCGAATGTCAATTCAAATGTCAAGTCGAATGTCAAATCGAATGTCAAGTGGAATATCAAGTCGAAAGTCAAGTCGAGTCGAAAGTCAAGTCAAGTCGAATGTCAAGTCAAAAGTCAAGTCGAGTCGAAAGTCAAGTCGAGTCAAATGTCAAGTCGAATGTCAAGTCGAAAGTCAAATCGAAAGTCAAGTCGAAAGTCAAGTCAAGTCGAAAGTCAAGTCGAGTCGAGTCGAAAGTCAAGTCTTAAGTCAAGTCGAGTCGAAAGTCAAGTCAAGTCGAATGTCAAGTCGAAACTCAAGTCAAGTCGAGTCAGAAGTCAAGTCGAGTCGAAAGTCAAGTCGAGTCGAAAGTCAAGTCGAGTCAAATGTCAAGTCGAATGTCAAGTCGAAAGTCAAATCGAAAGTCAAGTCGAAAGTCAAGTCAAGTCGAAAGTCAAGTCGAGTCGAAAGTCAAGTCGAAAGTCAAGTCAAGTCGAATGTCAAGTCGAAAGTCAAGTCGAATAGAAAGTCGAGTCGAATGTCAAGTCGAGTCGAGTCGAATGTCAAATCAAATGCCAAGTCGAATGTCAAGTCGAATGTCAAATCGAATGTCAAGTCGAAAGTCGAGTCGAAAGTCAAGTCGAATGTCGAGTCGAAAGTCAAGTCGAATAGAAAGTCGAGTCGAATGTCAAGTCGAGTCGAGTCGAATGTCAAATCAAATGCCAAGTCGAATGTCTAGTCAAGTCGAATGTCAAGTCAAGTCGAAAGTCAAGTCGAGTCGAATGTCAAATCGAATGTCAAGTCGAATGTCAAATCGAATGTCAAGTCGAATATCAAGTCGAAAGTCAAGTCGAGTCGAATGTCAAGTCAAATGTCAAGTCGAGTCGAAAGTCAAGTCGAAAGTCAAGTTGAATGTCAAGTCGAATGTCAATTCGAATGTAAAGTCGAATGTCAAGTCGAATGTCAAGTCGAAAGTCAAATCGAAAGTCAAGTCGAGTCGAAAGTCAAGTCAAGTCGAGTCGAAAGTCAAGTCGCAAGTCGAGTCGAAAGTCAAGTCAAGTCGAAAGTCAAGTCAAGTCGAATGTCAAGTCGAAAGTCAAGTCAAGTCGAATGTCTAGTCAAGTCGAAAGTCAAGTCGAATGTCAAATCGAATGTCAAGTCGAATATCAAGTCGAAAGTCAAGTCGAAAGTCAAGTCGAGTCGAAAGTCAAGTCGAGTCGAAAGTCAAGTCGAAAGTCAAGTCGAAAGTCAAGTCGAAAGTCAAGTTGAAAGTCAGGTCGAATGTCAATTCAAATGTCAAGTCGAATGTCAAATCGAATGTCAAGTGGAATATCAAGTCGAAAGTCAAGTCGAGTCGAAAGTCAAGTCAAGTCGAATGTCAAGTCAAAAGTCAAGTCGAGTCGAAAGTCGAGTCGAAAGTCAAGTCGAGTCAAATGTCAAGTCGAATGTCAAGTCGAAAGTCAAATCGAAAGTCAAGTCGAAAGTCAAGTCAAGTCGAAAGTCAAGTCGAGTCGAAAGTCAAGTCTTAAGTCAAGTCGAGTCGAAAGTCAAGTCAAGTCGAATGTCAAGTCGAAACTCAAGTCAAGTCGAGTCAGAAGTCAAGTCGAGTCGAAAGTCAAGTCGAGTCAAATGTCAAGTCGAATGTCAAGTCAAAAGTCAAGTCGAGTCGAAAGTCAAGTCGAGTCGAAAGTCAAGTCGAGTCAAATGTCAAGTCGAATGTCAAGTCGAAAGTCAAATCGAAAGTCAAGTCGAAAGTCAAGTCAAGTCGAAAGTCAAGTCGAGTCGAAAGTCAAGTCGAAAGTCAAGTCAAGTCGAATGTCAAGTCGAAAGTCAAGTCGAATAGAAAGTCGAGTCGAATGTCAAGTCGAGTCGAGTCGAATGTCAAATCAAATGCCAAGTCGAATGTCAAGTCGAATGTCAAATCGAATGTCAAGTCGAAAGTCGAGTCGAAAGTCAAGTCGAATGTCAAGTCGAAAGTCAAGTCGAATAGAAAGTCGAGTCGAATGTCAAGTCGAGTCGAGTCGAATGTCAAATCAAATGCCAAGTCGAATGTCAAGTCGAATGTCAAATCGAATGTCAAGTCGAAAGTCAAGTCGAAAGTCAAGTCGAATATCAAGTCGAAAGTCAAATCGAAAGTCAAGTCGAGTCGAAAGTCAAGTCAAGTCGAGTCGAAAGTCAAGTCAAGTCGAATGTCAAGTCGAAAGTCAAGTCGAATAGAAAGTCAAGTCAAGTTGAAAGTCATGTCAAGTCGAAAGTCAAGTCAAGTCGAATGTCAAGTCGAATGTCTAGTCAAGTCGAATGTCAAGTCAAGTCGAAAGTCAAGTCGAGTCGAATGTCAAATCGAATGTCAAGTCGAATGTCAAATCGAATGTCAAGTCGAATATCAAGTCGAAAGTCAAGTCGAGTCGAATGTCAAGTCAAATGTCAAGTCGAGTCGAAAGTCAAGTCGAAAGTCAAGTTGAAAGTCAAGTCGAATGTCAATTCGAATGTCAAGTCGAATGTCAATTCGCATGTCAAGTCGAATGTCAAGTCGAAAGTTAAGTCGAGTCGCAAGTCACGTCGAGTCGCAAGTCACGTCGAGTCGAAAGTCAAGTCGAGTCGAATGTCAAGTCAAATGTCAAGTCGAATGTCAAATCGAATGTCAAGTGGAATGTCAAGTCGAAAGTCAAATTGAAAGTCAAGTCGAAAGTCAAGTCGAGTCGAATGTCAAGTTGCAAGTCGAGTCGAAAGTCAAGTCCAGTCGAAAGTCAAGTCAAAAGTCGAGTAGAAAGTCGAGTCGAAAGTCAAGTCGAAAGTCAAGTCAAGTCGAAAGTCAAGTCAAGTCGAATGTCAAGTCGAAAGTCAAGTCAAGTCGAATGTCTAGTCAAGTCGAAAGTCAAGTCAAGTCGAGTCGAATGTCAAATCGAATGTCAAGTCGAATGTCAAATCGAATGTCAAGTCGAATATCAAGTCGAAAGTCAAGTCGAAAGTCAAGTCGAGTCGAAAGTCAAGTCGAGTCGAAAGTCAAGTCGAAAGTCAAGTCGAAAGTCAAGTCGAAAGTCAAGTTGAAAGTCAAGTCGAATGTCAATTCAAATGTCAAGTCGAATGTCAAGTCGAATGTCAAGTGGAAAGTCAATCGAATGTCAAGTCGAATGTCAAGTAGAGTCGAATGTCAAGTCGAGTCGAAAGTGAAGTCAAGTCGAATCGAAAGTCAAGTCGAGTCGAATGTCATCAAATGCCAAGTCGAATGTCAAATCGAATGTCAAGTCGAAAGTCGAGTCGAAAGTTAAGTCGAGTCGAGTCGAATGTCAAGTCAAATGTAAAGTCAAATGTCAAATCGAATGTCAAGTGGAATGTCAAGTGGAATATCAAGTCGAATGTCAAGTCAAATGTCAAGTCGAAAGTCAAATCGAATGTCAAGTGGAATGTCAATCGAATGTCAAGTTGAAAGTCAAGTCGAATGTCAATTCGAATGTCAAGTCGAATGTCAAGTCGAAAGTTAAGTCGAGTCGAAAGTCAAGTCGAGTCGAATGTCAAGTCAAATGTCAAGTCGAATGTCAAGTGGAAAGTCAATCGAATGTCAAGTCGAATGTCAAGTAGAGTCGAATGTCAAGTCGAGTCGAAAGTGAAGTCAAGTCGAATCGAAAGTCAAGTCGAGTCGAATGTCATCAAATGCCAAGTCGAATGTCAAATCGAATGTCAAGTCGAAAGTCGAGTCGAAAGTTAAGTCGAGTCGAGTCGAATGTCAAGTCAAATGTAAAGTCAAATGTCAAATCGAATGTCAAGTGGAATGTCAAGTGGAATATCAAGTCGAAAGTCAAGTCGAAAGTCAAGTCGAAAGTCAAGTCAAGTCCAAAGTCAAGTCAAGTCGAAAGTCAAGTCGAAAGTCGACTGTCGAATGTCAAATCCAATGTCAAGTCGAAAGTCAAGCCGAAAGTCAAGTCGCAAGTCAAGTCGAGTCGAAAGTCAAGTCGAAAGTCGAGTAGAAAGTCAAGTCGAGTCGAAAGTCAAGTCGAGTCAAATGTCAAGTCGAAAGTCAAGTCGAAAGTCGAGTAGAAAGTCAAGTCGAGTCGAAAGTCAAGTCGAAAGTCGAGTCGAAAGTCGAGTAGAAAGTCAAGTCGAGTCGAAAGTCAAGTCGAAAGTCGAGTAGAAAGTCAAGTCAAGTCGAATGTCAAGTCGAAAGTCAAGTCGAATGTCAAGTCGAAAGTCAAGTCGAATAGAAAGTCAAGTCAAGTTGAAAGTAATGTCAAGTCGAAAGTCAAGTCAAGTCGAATGTCAAGTCGAATGTCTAGTCAAGTCGAATGTCAAGTCAAGTCGAAAGTCAAGTCGAGTCGAATGTCAAATCGAATGTCAAGTCGAATGTCAAATCGAATGTCAAGTCGAAAGTCAAGTCGAGTCGAATGTCAAGTCAAATGTCAAGTCGAGTCGAAAGTCAAGTCGAAAGTCAAGTTGAAAGTCAAGTCGAATGTCAATTCGAATGTAAAGTCGAATGTCAATTCGCATGTCAAGTCGAATGTCAAGTCGAAAGTTAAGTCGAGTCGCAAG
Organism: Shargacucullia verbasci; assembly: GCA_947562105.1. Taxonomy (NCBI): domain Eukaryota; kingdom Metazoa; phylum Arthropoda; class Insecta; order Lepidoptera; family Noctuidae; genus Shargacucullia; species Shargacucullia verbasci. Next base: position 12,484,489 of record OX387301.1, read on the forward strand.
TCACGTCGAGTCGCAAGTCACGTCGAGTCGAAAGTCAAGTCGAGTCGAATGTCAAGTCAAATGTCAAGTCGAATGTCAAATCGAATGTCAAGTGGAATGTCAAGTCGAAAGTCAAATTGAAAGTCAAGTCGAAAGTCAAGTCGAGTCGAAAGTCAAGTCGAGTCGAAAGTCAAGTTGCAAGTCGAGTCGAAAGTCAAGTCGAAAGTCGAGTAGAAAGTCGAGTCGAAAGTCAAGTCGAAAGTCAAGTTAAGTCGAAAGTCAAGTCAAGTCGAAAGTCAAGTCAAGTCGAATGTCAAGTCGAAAGTCAAGTCAAGTCGAATGTCTAGTCAAGTCGAAAGTCAAGTCAAGTCGAGTCGAATGTCAAATCGAATGTCAAGTCGAATGTCAAATCGAATGTCAAGTCGAATATCAAGTCGAAAGTCAAGTCGAAAGTCAAGTCGAGTCGAAAGTCAAGTCGAGTCGAAAGTCAAGTCGAAAGTCAAGTTGAAAGTCAAGTCGAATGTCAATTCAAATGTCAAGTCGAATGTCAAATCGAATGTCAAGTGGAATATCAAGTCGAAAGTCAAGTCGAGTCGAAAGTCAAGTCAAGTCGAATGTCAAGTCAAAAGTCAAGTCGAGTCGAAAGTCGAGTCGAAAGTCAAGTCGAGTCAAATGTCAAGTCGAATGTCAAGTCGAAAGTCAAATCGAAAGTCAAGTCGAAAATCAAGTCAAGTCGAAAGTCAAGTCGAGTCGAGTCGAAAGTCAAGTCTTAAGTCAAGTCGAGTCGAAAGTCAAGTCAAGTCGAATGTCAAGTCGAAACTCAAGTCAAGTCGAGTCAGAAGTCAAGTCGAGTCGAAAGTCAAGTCGAGTCAAATGTCAAGTCGAATGTCAAGTCAAAAGTCAAGTCGAGTCGAAAGTCAAGTCGAAACTCAAGTCAAGTCGAGTCAGAAGTCAAGTCCAGTCGAAAGTCAAGTCGAAAGTCGAGTAGAAAGTCGAGTCGAAAGTCAAGTCGAAAGTCAAGTTAAGTCGAAAGTCAAGTCAAGTCGAATGTCAAGTCGAAAGTCAAGTCAAGTCGAATGTCTAGTCAAGTCGAAAGTCAAGTCAAGTCGAGTCGAATGTCAAATCGAATGTCAAGTCGAAAGTCAAATCGAATGTCAAGTCGAATATCAAGTCGAAAGTCAAGTCGAAAGTCAAGTCGAGTCGAAAGTCAAGTCGAGTCGAGTCGAATGTCAAATCAAATGCCAAGTCGAATGTCAAGTCGAATGTCAAATCGAATGTCAAGTCGAAAGTCGAGTCGAAAGTCAAGTCGAGTCGTAAGTCAAGTCGAGTCGAAAGTCAAGTCAAGTCGAATGTCAAGTCGAAACTCAAGTCAAGTCGAGTCAGAAGTCAAGTCGAGTCGAAAGTCAAGTCGAGTCAAATGTCAAGTCGAATGTCAAGTCAAAAGTCAAGTCGAGTCGAAAGTCAAGTCGAGTCGAAAGTCAAGTCGAGTCAAATGTCAAGTCGAATGTCAAGTCGAAAGTCAAATCGAAAGTCAAGTCGAAAGTCAAGTCGAGTCGAAAGTCAAGTCGTAAGTCAAGTCGAGTCGAAAGTCAAGTCAAGTCGAATGTCAAGTCGAAACTCAATTCAAGTCGAGTCAGAAGTCAAGTCGAGTCGAAAGTCAAGTCGAGTCAAATGTCAAGTCGAATGTCAAGTCGAATGTCAAGTCGAATGTCAAGTCGAAAGTCAAATCGAAAGTCAAGTCGAGTCGAAAGTCAAGTCAAGTCGAGTCGAAAGTCAAGTCGCAAGTCGAGTCGAAAGTCAAGTCCAGTCGAAAGGCAAGTCGAAAGTCGAGTAGAAAGTCAAGTCAAAAGTCAAGTCAAGTCGAATGTCAAGTCGAAAGTCAAGTCGAATAGGAAGTCAAGTCGAATGTCTAGTCAAGTCGAATGTCAAGTCGAGTCGAATGTCAAGTCAAATGTCAAGTCGAATGTCAAATCGAATGTCAAGTGGAAAGTCAATCGAATGTCACGTCGAATGTCAAGTCGAGTCGAAAGTCAAGTCGAAAGTCAAGTTGAAAGTCAAGTCGAATGTCAATTCGAATGTCAAGTCGAATGTCAAGTCGAATGTCAAGTCGAAAGTTAAGTCGAGTCGCAAGGCACGTCGAGTCGAAAATCAAGTCGAGTCGAATGTCAAGTCAAATGTCAAGTGGAAAGTCAATCGAATGTCAAGTCGAATGTCAAGTAGAGTCGAATGTCAAGTCGAGTCGAAAGTCAAGTCGAGTCGAATGTCAAGTCGCAAGTCGAGTCGAAAGTCAAGTCCAGTCGAAAGGCAAGTCGAAAGTCGAGTAGAAAGTCAAGTCGAAAGTCAAGTCAAGTCGAATGTCAAGTCGAAAGTCAAGTCGAATAGGAAGTCAAGTCGAGTCGAATGTCAAGTCAAATGTCAAGTCGAATGTCAAATCGAATGTCAAGTGGAAAGTCAATCGAATGTCAAGTCGAATGTCAAGTCGAGTCGAAAGTCAAGTCGAAAGTCAAGTTGAAAGTCAAGTCGAATGTCAATTCGAATGTCAAGTTGAATGTCAAGTCGAATGTCAAGTCGAAAGTTAAGTCGAGTCGCAAGGCACGTCGAGTCGAAAATCAAGTCGAGTCGAATGTCAAGTCAAATGTCAAGTGGAAAGTCAATCGAATGTCAAGTCGAATGTCAAGTAGAGTCGAATGTCAAGTCGAGTCGAAAGTCAAGTCGAGTCGAATGTCAAGTCGAGTCGAGTCGAATGTCAAATCAAATGCCAAGTCGAATGTCAAGTCGAATGTCAAATCGAATGTCAAGTCGAATGTCAAGTCGAGTCGAAAGTCAAGTCGAAAGTCAAGTTGAAAGTCAAGTCGAATGTCAATTCGAATGTCAAGTTGAATGTCAAGTCGAATGTCAAGTCGAAAGTTAAGTCGAGTCGCAAGGCACGTCGAGTCGAAAATCAAGTCGAGTCGAATGTCAAGTCAAATGTCAAGTGGAAAGTCAATCGAATGTCAAGTCGAATGTCAAGTAGAGTCGAATGTCAAGTCGAGTCGAATGTCAAGTCGAGTCGAGTCGAATGTCAAATCAAATGCCAAGTCGAATGTCAAGTCGAATGTCAAATCGAATGTCAAGTCGAAAGTCGAGTCGAAAGTCAAGTCGAGTCGTAAGTCAAGTCGAGTCGAAAGTCAAGTCAAGTCGAATGTCAAGTCGAAACTCAAGTCAAGTCGAGTCAGAAGTCAAGTCGAGTCGAAAGTCAAGTCGAGTCAAATGTCAAGTCGAATGTCAAGTCAAAAGTCAAGTCGAGTCGAAAGTCAAGTCGAGTCGAAAGTCAAGTCGAGTCAAATGTCAAGTCGAATGTCAAGTCGAAAGTCAAATCGAAAGTCAAGTCGAAAGTCAAGTCGAGTCGAAAGTCAAGTCGTAAGTCAAGTCGAGTCGAAAGTCAAGTCAAGTCGAATGTCAAGTCGAAACTCAATTCAAGTCGAGTCAGAAGTCAAGTCGAGTCGAAAGTCAAGTCGAGTCAAATGTCAAGTCGAATGTCAAGTCGAATGTCAAGTCGAATGTCAAGTCGAAAGTCAAATCGAAAGTCAAGTCGAGTCGAAAGTCAAGTCAAGTCGAGTCGAAAGTCAAGTCGCAAGTCGAGTCGAAAGTCAAGTCCAGTCGAAAGGCAAGTCGAAAGTCGAGTAGAAAGTCAAGTCAAAAGTCAAGTCAAGTCGAATGTCAAGTCGAAAGTCAAGTCGAATAGGAAGTCAAGTCGAATGTCTAGTCAAGTCGAATGTCAAGTCGAGTCGAATGTCAAGTCAAATGTCAAGTCGAATGTCAAATCGAATGTCAAGTGGAAAGTCAATCGAATGTCACGTCGAATGTCAAGTCGAGTCGAAAGTCAAGTCGAAAGTCAAGTTGAAAGTCAAGTCGAATGTCAATTCGAATGTCAAGTCGAATGTCAAGTCGAATGTCAAGTCGAAAGTTAAGTCGAGTCGCAAGGCACGTCGAGTCGAAAATCAAGTCGAGTCGAATGTCAAGTCAAATGTCAAGTGGAAAGTCAATCGAATGTCAAGTCGAATGTCAAGTAGAGTCGAATGTCAAGTCGAGTCGAAAGTCAAGTCGAGTCGAATGTCAAGTCGCAAGTCGAGTCGAAAGTCAAGTCCAGTCGAAAGGCAAGTCGAAAGTCGAGTAGAAAGTCAAGTCGAAAGTCAAGTCAAGTCGAATGTCAAGTCGAAAGTCAAGTCGAATAGGAAGTCAAGTCGAGTCGAATGTCAAGTCAAATGTCAAGTCGAATGTCAAATCGAATGTCAAGTGGAAAGTCAATCGAATGTCAAGTCGAATGTCAAGTCGAGTCGAAAGTCAAGTCGAAAGTCAAGTTGAAAGTCAAGTCGAATGTCAATTCGAATGTCAAGTTGAATGTCAAGTCGAATGTCAAGTCGAAAGTTAAGTCGAGTCGCAAGGCACGTCGAGTCGAAAATCAAGTCGAGTCGAATGTCAAGTCAAATGTCAAGTGGAAAGTCAATCGAATGTCAAGTCGAATGTCAAGTAGAGTCGAATGTCAAGTCGAGTCGAAAGTCAAGTCGAGTCGAATGTCAAGTCGAGTCGAGTCGAATGTCAAATCAAATGCCAAGTCGAATGTCAAGTCGAATGTCAAATCGAATGTCAAGTCGAATGTCAAGTCGAGTCGAAAGTCAAGTCGAAAGTCAAGTTGAAAGTCAAGTCGAATGTCAATTCGAATGTCAAGTTGAATGTCAAGTCGAATGTCAAGTCGAAAGTTAAGTCGAGTCGCAAGGCACGTCGAGTCGAAAATCAAGTCGAGTCGAATGTCAAGTCAAATGTCAAGTGGAAAGTCAATCGAATGTCAAGTCGAATGTCAAGTAGAGTCGAATGTCAAGTCGAGTCGAATGTCAAGTCGAGTCGAGTCGAATGTCAAATCAAATGCCAAGTCGAATGTCAAGTCGAATGTCAAATCGAATGTCAAGTCGAAAGTCGAGTCGAAAGTCAAGTCGAAAGTCAAGTCGAAAGTCAAGTCAAGTCCAAAGTCAAGTCAAGTCGAAAGTCGACTGTCGAATGTCAAATCCAATGTCAAGTCAAAAGTCAAGCTGAAAGTCAAGTCGCAAGTCAAGTCGAGTCGAAAGTCAAGTCGAATGTCGAGTCGAAAGTCAAGTCAAGTCTAAAGTCAAGTCGAAAGTCAAGTCAAGTCGAATGTCAAGTCGAAAGTCAAGTCGAGTTGAAAGTCAAGTCGAGTCAAATGTCAAGTCGAATGTCAAATCGAATGTCAAGTGGAATATCAAGTCGAAAGTCAAGTCGAGTCGAAAGTCAAGTCAAGTCGAATGTCAAGTCAAAAGTCAAGTCGAGTCAAATGTCAAGTCGAATGTCAAGTCAAAAGTCAAATCGAAAGTCAAGTCGAAAGTCAAGTCGAGTCGTAAGTCAAGTCGAGTCGAAAGTCAAGTCAAGACGAATGTCAAGTCGAAACTCAAGTCAAGTCGAGTCAGAAGTCAAGTCGAGTCGAAAGTCAAGTCGAGTCAAATGTCAAGTCGAATGTCAAGTCAAAAGTCAAGTCGAGTCGAAAGTCAAGTCGAGTCGAAAGTCAAGTCGAGTCAAATGTCAAGTCGAATGTCAAGTCGAAAGTCAAATCGAAAGTCAAGTCGAAAGTCAAGTCGAGTCGAAAGTCAAGTCGTAAGTCAAGTCGAGTCGAAAGTCAAGTCAAGTCGAATGTCAAGTCGAAACTCAAGTCAAGTCGAGTCAGAAGTCAAGTCCAGTCGAAAGTCAAGTCGAAAGTCAAGTTAAGTCGAAAGTCAAGTCAAGTCGAAAGTCAAGTCAAGTCGAATGTCAAGTCGAAAGTCAAGTCAAGTCGAATGTCTAGTCAAGTCAAGTCGAGTCGAATGTCAAATCGAATGTCAAGTCGAATGTCAAATCGAATGTCAAGTCGAATATCAAGTCGAAAGTCAAGTCGAGTCGAAAGTCAAGTCAAGTCGAATGTCAAGTCAAAAGTCAAGTCGAGTCGAAAGTCGAGTCGAAAGTCAAATCGAAAGTCAAGTCTAAAGTCAAGTCGAAAGTCAAGTCAAGTCGAAAGTCAAGTCGAGTCGAAAGTCAAGTCGAGTCGAAAGTCAAGTCGAGTCAAATGTCAAGTCGAAAGTCAAGTCGAAAGTCGAGTAGAAAGTCAAGTCGAGTCGAAAGTCAAGTCGAAAGTCGAGTCGAAAGTCAAGTTGCAAGTCGAGTCGAAAGTCAAGTCCAGTCGAAAGTCAAGTCGAAAGTCGAGTAGAAAGTCGAGTCGAAAGTCAAGTCGAAAGTCAAGTTAAGTCGAAAGTCAAGTCAAGTCGAAAGTCAAGTCAAGTCGAATGTCAAGTCGAAAGTCAAGTCAAGTCGAATGTCTAGTCAAGTCGAAAGTCAAGTCAAGTCGAGTCGAATGTCAAATCAAATGTCAAGTCGAATGTCAAATCGAATGTCAAGTCGAATATCAAGTCGAAAGTCAAGTCGAGTCGAAAGTCAAGTCGAAAGTCAAGTCGAAAGTCAAGTCGAAAGTCAAGTTGAAAGTCAAGTTGAAAGTCAAGTCGAATGTCAATTCAAATGTCAAGTCGAATGTCAAATCGAATGTCAAGTGGAATATCAAGTCGAAAGTCAAGTCGAGTCGAAAGTCAAGTCAAGTCGAATGTCAAGTCAAAAGTCAAGTCGAGTCGAAAGTCGAGTCGAAAGTCAAGTCGAGTCAAATGTCAAGTCGAATGTCAAGTCGAAAGTCAAATCGAAAGTCAAGTCGAAAGTCAAGTCGAGTCGTAAGTCAAGTCGAGTCGAAAGTCAAGTCAAGTCGAATGTCAAGTCGAAACTCAAGTCAAGTCGAGTCAGAAGTCAAGTCGAGTCGAAAGTCAAGTCGAGTCAAATGTCAAGTCGAATGTCAAGTCAAAAGTCAAGTCGAGTCGAAAGTCAAGTCGAGTCAAATGTCAAGTCGAATGTCAAGTCAAAAGTCAAGTCGAGTCGAAAGTCAAGTCGAGTCGAAAGTCAAGTCGAGTCAAATGTCAAGTCGAATGTCAAGTCGAAAGTCAAATCGAAAGTCAAGTCGAAAGTCAAGTCAAGTCGAAAGTCAAGTCGAGTCGAAAGTCAAGTCGTAAGTCAAGTCGAGTCGAAAGTCAAGTCAAGTCGAATGTCAAGTCGAAACTCAAGTCAAGTCGAGTCAGAAGTCAAGTCCAGTCGAAAGTCAAGTCGAAATTCGAGTAGAAAGTCGAGTCGAAAGTCAAGTCGAAAGTCAAGTTAAGTCGAAAGTCAAGTCAAGTCGAAAGTCAAGTCAAGTCGAATGTCAAGTCGAAAGTCAAGTCAAGTCGAATGTCTAGTCAAGTCAGGTCGAGTCGAATGTCAAATCGAATGTCAAGTCGAATGTCAAATCGAATGTCAAGTCGAATATCAAGTCGAAAGTCAAGTCGAGTCGAAAGTCAAGTCAAGTCGAATGTCAAGTCAAAAGTCAAGTCGAGTCGAAAGTCGAGTCGAAAGTCAAATCGAAAGTCAAGTCGAAAGTCAAGTCAAGTCGAAAGTCAAGTCGAGTCGAAAGTCAAGTCGAGTCGAAAGTCAAGTCGTAAGTCAAGTCGAGTCGAAAGTCAAGTCAAGTCGAATGTCAAGTCAAATGTAAAGTCAAATGTCAAATCGAATGTCAAGTGGAATGTCAAGTGGAATATCAAGTCGAAAGTCAAGTCGAAAGTCAAGTCGAAAGTCAAGTCGAAAGTCAAGTCAAGTCCAAAGTCAAGTCAAGTCGAAAGTCAAGTCGAAAGTCGACTGTCGAATGTCAAATCCAATGTCAAGTCGAAAGTCAAGCCGAAAGTCAAGTCGCAAGTCAAGTCGAGTCGAAAGTCAAGTCGAAAGTCGAGTAGAAAGTCAAGTCGAGTCGAAAGTCAAGTCAAGTCGAAAGTCAAGTCAAGTCGAAAGTCAAGTCGAGTCGAAAGTCAAGTCGAGTCGAATGTCAAGTCAAATGTCAAGTCGAAAGTCAAATCGAATGTCAAGTGGAATGTCAATCGAATGTCAAGTTGAAAGTCAAGTCGAATGTCAATTCGAATGTCAAGTCGAATGTCAAGTCGAAAGTTAAGTCGAGTCGAAAGTCAAGTCGAGTCGAATGTCAAGTCAAATGTCAAGTCGAATGTCAAGTGGAAAGTCAATCGAATGTCAAGTCGAATGTCAAGTAGAGTCGAATGTCAAGTCGAGTCGAAAGTGAAGTCAAGTCGAATCGAAAGTCAAGTCGAGTCGAATGTCATCAAATGCCAAGTCGAATGTCAAATCGAATGTCAAGTCGAAAGTCGAGTCGAAAGTTAAGTCGAGTCGAGTCGAATGTCAAGTCAAATGTAAAGTCAAATGTCAAATCGAATGTCAAGTGGAATGTCAAGTGGAATATCAAGTCGAAAGTCAAGTCGAAAGTCAAGTCGAAAGTCAAGTCAAGTCCAAAGTCAAGTCAAGTCGAAAGTCAAGTCGAAAGTCGACTGTCGAATGTCAAATCCAATGTCAAGTCGAAAGTCAAGCCGAAAGTCAAGTCGCAAGTCAAGTCGAGTCGAAAGTCAAGTCGAAAGTCGAGTAGAAAGTCAAGTCGAGTCGAAAGTCAAGTCGAGTCAAATGTCAAGTCGAAAGTCAAGTCGAAAGTCGAGTAGAAAGTCAAGTCGAGTCGAAAGTCAAGTCGAAAGTCGAGTAGAAAGTCAAGTCAAGTCGAATGTCAAGTCGAAAGTCAAGTCGAATGTCAATTCGAATGTCAAGTTGAATGTCAAGTCGAATGTCAAGTCGAAAGTTAAGTCGAGTCGCAAGGCACGTCGAGTCGAAAATCAAGTCGAGTCGAATGTCAAGTCAAATGTCAAGTGGAAAGTCAATCGAATGTCAAGTCGAATGTCAAGTAGAGTCGAATGTCAAGTCGAGTCGAAAGTCAAGTCGAGTCGAATGTCAAGTCGAGTCGAGTCGAATGTCAAATCAAATGCCAAGTCGAATGTCAAGTCGAATGTCAAATCGAATGTCAAGTCGAAAGTCGAGTCGAAAGTCAAGTCGAAAGTCAAGTCGAAAGTCAAGTCAAGTCCAAAGTCAAGTCAAGTCGAAAGTCGACTGTCGAATGTAAAATCCAATGTCAAGTCAAAAGTCAAGCTGAAAGTCAAGTCGCAAGTCAAGTCGAGTCGAAAGTCAAGTCGAATGTCGAGTCGAAAGTCAAGTCAAGTCTAAAGTCAAGTCGAAAGTCAAGTCAAGTCGAATGTCAAGTCGAAACTCAAGTCAAGTCGAGTCAGAAGTCAAGTCGAGTCGAAAGTCAAGTCGAGTCAAATGTCAAGTCGAATGTCAAGTCAAAAGTCAAGTCGAGTCGAAAGTCAAGTCGAGTCGAAAGTCAAGTCGAGTCAAATGTCAAGTCGAATGTCAAGTCGAAAGTCAAATCGAAAGTCAAGTCGAAAGTCAAGTCGAGTCGAAAGTCAAGTCGTAAGTCAAGTCGAGTCGAAAGTCAAGTCAAGTCGAATGTCAAGTCGAAACTCAAGTCAAGTCGAGTCAGAAGTCAAGTCCAGTCGAAAGTCAAGTCGAAAGTCAAGTTAAGTCGAAAGTCAAGTCAAGTCGAAAGTCAAGTCAAGTCGAATGTCAAGTCGAAAGTCAAGTCAAGTCGAATGTCTAGTCAAGTCAAGTCGAGTCGAATGTCAAATCGAATGTCAAGTCGAATGTCAAATCGAATGTCAAGTCGAATATCAAGTCGAAAGTCAAGTCGAGTCGAAAGTCAAGTCAAGTCGAATGTCAAGTCAAAAGTCAAGTCGAGTCGAAAGTCGAGTCGAAAGTCAAATCGAAAGTCAAGTCTAAAGTCAAGTCGAAAGTCAAGTCAAGTCGAAAGTCAAGTCGAGTCGAAAGTCAAGTCGAGTCGAAAGTCAAGTCGAGTCAAATGTCAAGTCGAAAGTCAAGTCGAAAGTCGAGTAGAAAGTCAAGTCGAGTCGAAAGTCAAGTCGAAAGTCGAGTCGAAAGTCAAGTTGCAAGTCGAGTCGAAAGTCAAGTCCAGTCGAAAGTCAAGTCGAAAGTCGAGTAGAAAGTCGAGTCGAAAGTCAAGTCGAAAGTCAAGTTAAGTCGAAAGTCAAGTCAAGTCGAAAGTCAAGTCAAGTCGAATGTCAAGTCGAAAGTCAAGTCAAGTCGAATGTCTAGTCAAGTCGAAAGTCAAGTCAAGTCGAGTCGAATGTCAAATCAAATGTCAAGTCGAATGTCAAATCGAATGTCAAGTCGAATATCAAGTCGAAAGTCAAGTCGAGTCGAAAGTCAAGTCGAAAGTCAAGTCGAAAGTCAAGTCGAAAGTCAAGTTGAAAGTCAAGTTGAAAGTCAAGTCGAATGTCAATTCAAATGTCAAGTCGAATGTCAAATCGAATGTCAAGTGGAATATCAAGTCGAAAGTCAAGTCGAGTCGAAAGTCAAGTCAAGTCGAATGTCAAGTCAAAAGTCAAGTCGAGTCGAAAGTCGAGTCGAAAGTCAAGTCGAGTCAAATGTCAAGTCGAATGTCAAGTCGAAAGTCAAATCGAAAGTCAAGTCGAAAGTCAAATCGAAAGTCCAGTCGAAAGTCAAGTCAAGTCGAAAGTCAAGTCGAGTCGAAAGTCAAGTCGTAAGTCAAGTCGAGTCGAAAGTCAAGTCAAGTCGAATGTCAAGTCGAAACTCAAGTCAAGTCGAGTCAGAAGTCAAGTCCAGTCGAAAGTCAAGTCGAAATTCGAGTAGAAAGTCGAGTCGAAAGTCAAGTCGAAAGTCAAGTTAAGTCGAAAGTCAAGTCAAGTCGAAAGTCAAGTCAAGTCGAATGTCAAGTCGAAAGTCAAGTCAAGTCGAATGTCTAGTCAAGTCAGGTCGAGTCGAATGTCAAATCGAATGTCAAGTCGAATGTCAAATCGAATGTCAAGTCGAATATCAAGTCGAAAGTCAAGTCGAGTCGAAAGTCAAGTCAAGTCGAATGTCAAGTCAAAAGTCAAGTCGAGTCGAAAGTCGAGTCGAAAGTCAAATCGAAAGTCAAGTCGAAAGTCAAGTCAAGTCGAAAGTCAAGTCGAGTCGAAAGTCAAGTCGAGTCGAAAGTCAAGTCGTAAGTCAAGTCGAGTCGAAAGTCAAGTCAAGTCGAATGTCAAGTCAAATGTAAAGTCAAATGTCAAATCGAATGTCAAGTGGAATGTCAAGTGGAATATCAAGTCGAAAGTCAAGTCGAAAGTCAAGTCGAAAGTCAAGTCAAGTCCAAAGTCAAGTCAAGTCGAAAGTCAAGTCGAAAGTCGACTGTCGAATGTCAAATCCAATGTCAAGTCGAAAGTCAAGCCGAAAGTCAAGTCGCAAGTCAAGTCGAGTCGAAAGTCAAGTCGAAAGTCGAGTAGAAAGTCAAGTCGAGTCGAAAGACAAGTCAAGTCGAAAGTCAAGTCAAGTCGAAAGTCAAGTCGAGTCGAAAGTCAAGTCGAGTCGAATGTCAAGTCAAATGTCAAGTCGAAAGTCAAATCGAATGTCAAGTGGAATGTCAATCGAATGTCAAGTTGAAAGTCAAGTCGAATGTCAATTCGAATGTCAAGTCGAATGTCAAGTCGAAAGTTAAGTCGAGTCGAAAGTCAAGTCGAGTCGAATGTCAAGTCAAATGTCAAGTCGAATGTCAAGTGGAAAGTCAATCGAATGTCAAGTCGAATGTCAAGTAGAGTCGAATGTCAAGTCGAGTCGAAAGTGAAGTCAAGTCGAATCGAAAGTCAAGTCGAGTCGAATGTCATCAAATGCCAAGTCGAATGTCAAATCGAATGTCAAGTCGAAAGTCGAGTCGAAAGTTAAGTCGAGTCGAGTCGAATGTCAAGTCAAATGTAAAGTCAAATGTCAAATCGAATGTCAAGTGGAATGTCAAGTGGAATATCAAGTCGAAAGTCAAGTCGAAAGTCAAGTCGAAAGTCAAGTCAAGTCCAAAGTCAAGTCAAGTCGAAAGTCAAGTCGAAAGTCGACTGTCGAATGTCAAATCCAATGTCAAGTCGAAAGTCAAGCCGAAAGTCAAGTCGCAAGTCAAGTCGAGTCGAAAGTCAAGTCGAAAGTCGAGTAGAAAGTCAAGTCGAGTCGAAAGTCAAGTCGAGTCAAATGTCAAGTCGAAAGTCAAGTCGAAAGTCGAGTAGAAAGTCAAGTCGAGTCGAAAGTCAAGTCGAAAGTCGAGTAGAAAGTCAAGTCAAGTCGAATGTCAAGTCGAAAGTCAAGTCGAATGTCAAGTCGAAAGTCAAGTCGAATAGAAAGTCAAGTCAAGTTGAAAGTAATGTCAAGTCGAAAGTCAAGTCAAGTCGAATGTCAAGTCGAATGTCTAGTCAAGTCGAATGTCAAGTCAAGTCGAAAGTCAAGTCGAGTCGAATGTCAAATCGAATGTCAAGTCGAATGTCAAATCGAATGTCAAGTCGAAAGTCAAGTCGAGTCGAATGTCAAGTCAAATGTCAAGTCGAGTCGAAAGTCAAGTCGAAAGTCAAGTTGAAAGTCAAGTCGAATGTCAATTCGAATGTAAAGTCGAATGTCAATTCGCATGTCAAGTCGAATGTCAAGTCGAAAGTTAAGTCGAGTCGCAAGTCACGTCGAGTCGCAAGTCACGTCGAGTCGAAAGTCAAGTCGAGTCGAATGTCAAGTCAAATGTCAAGTCGAATGTCAAATCGAATGTCAAGTGGAATGTCAAGTCGAAAGTCAAATTGAAAGTCAAGTCGAAAGTCAAGTCGAGTCGAAAGTCAAGTCGAGTCGAAAGTCAAGTTGCAAGTCGAGTCGAAAGTCAAGTCCAGTCGAAAGTCAAGTCGAAAGTCGAGTAGAAAGTCGAGTCGAAAGTCAAGTCGAAAGTCAAGTTAAGTCGAAAGTCAAGTCAAGTCGAAAGTCAAGTCAAGTCGAATGTCAAGTCGAAAGTCAAGTCAAGTCGAATGTCTAGTCAAGTCGAAAGTCAAGTCAAGTCGAGTCGAATGTCAAATCGAATGTCAAGTCGAATGTCAAATCGAATGTCAAGTCGAATATCAAGTCGAAAGTCAAGTCGAAAGTCAAGTCGAGTCGAAAGTCAAGTCGAAAGTCAAGTTGAAAGTCAAGTCGAATGTCAATTCAAATGTCAAGTCGAATGTCAAATCGAATGTCAAGTGGAATATCAAGTCGAAAGTCAAGTCGAGTCGAAAGTCAAGTCAAGTCGAATGTCAAGTCAAAAGTCAAGTCGAGTCGAAAGTCAAGTCGAGTCAAATGTCAAGTCGAATGTCAAGTCGAAAGTCAAATCGAAAGTCAAGTCGAAAGTCAAGTCAAGTCGAAAGTCAAGTCGAGTCGAGTCGAAAGTCAAGTCTTAAGTCAAGTCGAGTCGAAAGTCAAGTCAAGTCGAATGTCAAGTCGAAACTCAAGTCAAGTCGAGTCAGAAGTCAAGTCGAGTCGAAAGTCAAGTCGAGTCGAAAGTCAAGTCGAGTCAAATGTCAAGTCGAATGTCAAGTCGAAAGTCAAATCGAAAGTCAAGTCGAAAGTCAAGTCAAGTCGAAAGTCAAGTCGAGTCGAAAGTCAAGTCGAAAGTCAAGTCAAGTCGAATGTCAAGTCGAAAGTCAAGTCGAATAGAAAGTCGAGTCGAATGTCAAGTCGAGTCGAGTCGAATGTCAAATCAAATGCCAAGTCGAATGTCAAGTCGAATGTCAAATCGAATGTCAAGTCGAAAGTCGAGTCGAAAGTCAAGTCGAATGTCGAGTCGAAAGTCAAGTCGAATAGAAAGTCGAGTCGAATGTCAAGTCGAGTCGAGTCGAATGTCAAATCAAATGCCAAGTCGAATGTCTAGTCAAGTCGAATGTCAAGTCAAGTCGAAAGTCAAGTCGAGTCGAATGTCAAATCGAATGTCAAGTCGAATGTCAAATCGAATGTCAAGTCGAATATCAAGTCGAAAGTCAAGTCGAGTCGAATGTCAAGTCAAATGTCAAGTCGAGTCGAAAGTCAAGTCGAAAGTCAAGTTGAATGTCAAGTCGAATGTCAATTCGAATGTAAAGTCGAATGTCAAGTCGAATGTCAAGTCGAAAGTCAAATCGAAAGTCAAGTCGAGTCGAAAGTCAAGTCAAGTCGAGTCGAAAGTCAAGTCGCAAGTCGAGTCGAAAGTCAAGTCAAGTCGAAAGTCAAGTCAAGTCGAATGTCAAGTCGAAAGTCAAGTCAAGTCGAATGTCTAGTCAAGTCGAAAGTCAAGTCGAATGTCAAATCGAATGTCAAGTCGAATATCAAGTCGAAAGTCAAGTCGAAAGTCAAGTCGAGTCGAAAGTCAAGTCGAGTCGAAAGTCAAGTCGAAAGTCAAGTCGAAAGTCAAGTCGAAAGTCAAGTTGAAAGTCAGGTCGAATGTCAATTCAAATGTCAAGTCGAATGTCAAATCGAATGTCAAGTGGAATATCAAGTCGAAAGTCAAGTCGAGTCGAAAGTCAAGTCAAGTCGAATGTCAAGTCAAAAGTCAAGTCGAGTCGAAAGTCGAGTCGAAAGTCAAGTCGAGTCAAATGTCAAGTCGAATGTCAAGTCGAAAGTCAAATCGAAAGTCAAGTCGAAAGTCAAGTCAAGTCGAAAGTCAAGTCGAGTCGAAAGTCAAGTCTTAAGTCAAGTCGAGTCGAAAGTCAAGTCAAGTCGAATGTCAAGTCGAAACTCAAGTCAAGTCGAGTCAGAAGTCAAGTCGAGTCGAAAGTCAAGTCGAGTCAAATGTCAAGTCGAATGTCAAGTCAAAAGTCAAGTCGAGTCGAAAGTCAAGTCGAGTCGAAAGTCAAGTCGAGTCAAATGTCAAGTCGAATGTCAAGTCGAAAGTCAAATCGAAAGTCAAGTCGAAAGTCAAGTCAAGTCGAAAGTCAAGTCGAGTCGAAAGTCAAGTCGAAAGTCAAGTCAAGTCGAATGTCAAGTCGAAAGTCAAGTCGAATAGAAAGTCGAGTCGAATGTCAAGTCGAGTCGAGTCGAATGTCAAATCAAATGCCAAGTCGAATGTCAAGTCGAATGTCAAATCGAATGTCAAGTCGAAAGTCGAGTCGAAAGTCAAGTCGAATGTCAAGTCGAAAGTCAAGTCGAATAGAAAGTCGAGTCGAATGTCAAGTCGAGTCGAGTCGAATGTCAAATCAAATGCCAAGTCGAATGTCAAGTCGAATGTCAAATCGAATGTCAAGTCGAAAGTCAAGTCGAAAGTCAAGTCGAATATCAAGTCGAAAGTCAAATCGAAAGTCAAGTCGAGTCGAAAGTCAAGTCAAGTCGAGTCGAAAGTCAAGTCAAGTCGAATGTCAAGTCGAAAGTCAAGTCGAATAGAAAGTCAAGTCAAGTTGAAAGTCATGTCAAGTCGAAAGTCAAGTCAAGTCGAATGTCAAGTCGAATGTCTAGTCAAGTCGAATGTCAAGTCAAGTCGAAAGTCAAGTCGAGTCGAATGTCAAATCGAATGTCAAGTCGAATGTCAAATCGAATGTCAAGTCGAATATCAAGTCGAAAGTCAAGTCGAGTCGAATGTCAAGTCAAATGTCAAGTCGAGTCGAAAGTCAAGTCGAAAGTCAAGTTGAAAGTCAAGTCGAATGTCAATTCGAATGTCAAGTCGAATGTCAATTCGCATGTCAAGTCGAATGTCAAGTCGAAAGTTAAGTCGAGTCGCAAGTCACGTCGAGTCGCAAGTCACGTCGAGTCGAAAGTCAAGTCGAGTCGAATGTCAAGTCAAATGTCAAGTCGAATGTCAAATCGAATGTCAAGTGGAATGTCAAGTCGAAAGTCAAATTGAAAGTCAAGTCGAAAGTCAAGTCGAGTCGAATGTCAAGTTGCAAGTCGAGTCGAAAGTCAAGTCCAGTCGAAAGTCAAGTCAAAAGTCGAGTAGAAAGTCGAGTCGAAAGTCAAGTCGAAAGTCAAGTCAAGTCGAAAGTCAAGTCAAGTCGAATGTCAAGTCGAAAGTCAAGTCAAGTCGAATGTCTAGTCAAGTCGAAAGTCAAGTCAAGTCGAGTCGAATGTCAAATCGAATGTCAAGTCGAATGTCAAATCGAATGTCAAGTCGAATATCAAGTCGAAAGTCAAGTCGAAAGTCAAGTCGAGTCGAAAGTCAAGTCGAGTCGAAAGTCAAGTCGAAAGTCAAGTCGAAAGTCAAGTCGAAAGTCAAGTTGAAAGTCAAGTCGAATGTCAATTCAAATGTCAAGTCGAATGTCAAGTCGAATGTCAAGTGGAAAGTCAATCGAATGTCAAGTCGAATGTCAAGTAGAGTCGAATGTCAAGTCGAGTCGAAAGTGAAGTCAAGTCGAATCGAAAGTCAAGTCGAGTCGAATGTCATCAAATGCCAAGTCGAATGTCAAATCGAATGTCAAGTCGAAAGTCGAGTCGAAAGTTAAGTCGAGTCGAGTCGAATGTCAAGTCAAATGTAAAGTCAAATGTCAAATCGAATGTCAAGTGGAATGTCAAGTGGAATATCAAGTCGAAAGTCAAGTCGAAAGTCAAGTCGAAAGTCAAGTCAAGTCCAAAGTCAAGTCAAGTCGAAAGTCAAGTCGAAAGTCGACTGTCGAATGTCAAATCCAATGTCAAGTCGAAAGTCAAGCCGAAAGTCAAGTCGCAAGTCAAGTCGAGTCGAAAGTCAAGTCGAAAGTCGAGTAGAAAGTCAAGTCGAGTCGAAAGTCAAGTCAAGTCGAAAGTCAAGTCAAGTCGAAAGTCAAGTCGAGTCGAAAGTCAAGTCGAAAGTCGACTGTCGAATGTCAAATCCATTGTCAAGTCGAAAGTCAAGCCGAAAGTCAAGTCGCAAGTCAAGTCGAGTCGAAAGTCAAGTCGAAAGTCGAGTAGAAAGTCAAGTCGAGTCGAAAGTCAAGTCAAGTCTAAAGTCAAGTCGAAAGTCAAGTCAAGTCGAAAGTCAAGTCGAAAGTCAAGTCGAGTCGAAAGTCAAGTCGAGTCGAAAGTCAAGTCGAGTCAAATGTCAAGTCGAAAGTCAAGTCGAAAGTCGAGTAGAAAGTCAAGTCGAGTCGAAAGTCAAGTCGAAAGTCGAGTAGAAAGTCAAGTCAAGTCGAATGTCAAGTCGAAAGTCAAGTCAAGTCGAATGTCAAGTCGAAAGTCAAGTCGAATAGAAAGTCAAGTCAAGTCAAGTTGAAAGTCATGTCAAGTCGAAAGTCAAGTCAAGTCGAATGTCAAGTCGAATGTCTAGTCAAGTCGAATGTAAAGTCAAGTCGAAAGTCAAGTCGAGTCGAATGTCAAATCGAATGTCAATTCGAATGTCAAATCGAATGTCAAGTCGAATATCAAGTCGAAAGTCAAGTCGAGTCGAATGTCAAGTCAAATGTCAAGTCGAGTCGAAAGTCAAGTCGAAAGTCAAGTTGAAAGTCAAGTCGAATGTCAATTCGAATGTCAAGTCGAATGTCAATTCGCATGTCAAGTCGAATGTCAAGTCGAAAGTTAAGTCGAGTCGCAAGTCACGTCGAGTCGCAAGTCACGTCGAGTCGAAAGTCAAGTCGAGTCGAATGTCAAGTCAAATGTCAAGTCGAATGTCAAATCGAATGTCAAGTGGAATGTCAAGTCGAAAGTCAAATTGAAAGTCAAGTCGAAAGTCAAGTCGAGTCGAAAGTCAAGTCGAGTCGAAAGTCAAGTTGCAAGTCGAGTCGAAAGTCAAGTCCAGTCGAAAGTCAAGTCGAAAGTCGAGTAGAAAGTCGAGTCGAAAGTCAAGTCGAAAGTCAAGTTAAGTCGAAAGTCAAGTCAAGTCGAAAGTCAAGTCAAGTCGAATGTCAAGTCGAAAGTCAAGTCAAGTCGAATGTCTAGTCAAGTAGAAAGTCAAGTCAAGTCGAGTCGAATGTCAAATCGAATGTCAAGTCGAATGTCAAATCGAATGTCAAGTCGAATATCAAGTCGAAAGTCAAGTCGAGTCGAAAGTCAAGTCGAGTCGAAAGTCAAGTCGAAAGTCAAGTCGAAAGTCAAGTCGAAAGTCAAGTCGAAAGACAAGTCGAAAGTCAAGTCGAATGTCAATTCAAATGTCAAGTCGAATGTCAAATCGAATGTCAAGTGGAATATCAAGTCGAAAGTCAAGTCGAGTCGAAAGTCAAGTCAAGTCGAATGTCAAGTCAAAAGTCAAGTCGAGTCGAAAGTCGAGTCAAATGTCAAGTCGAATGTCAAGTCGAAAGTCAAATCGAAAGTCAAGTCGAAAGTCAAGTCAAGTCGAAAGTCAAGTCGAGTCGTAAGTCAAGTCGAGTCGAAAGTCAAGTCAAGTCGAATGTCAAGTCGAGTCAGAAGTCAAGTCGAGTCGAAAGTCAAGTCGAGTCAAATGTCAAGTCGAATGTCAAGTCGAATGTCAAGTCGAATGTCAAGTCGAAAGTCAAATCGAAAGTCAAGTCGAGTCGAAAGTCAAGTCAAGTCGAGTCGAAAGTCAAGTCGCAAGTCGAGTCGAAAGTCAAGTCCAGTCGAAAGGCAAGTCGAAAGTCGAGTAGAAAGTCAAGTCGAAAGTCAAGTCAAGTCGAATGTCAAGTCGAAAGTCAAGTCGAATAGGAAGTCAAGTCGAATGTCTAGTCAAGTCGAATGTCAAGTCGAGTCGAATGTCAAGTCAAATGTCAAGTCGAATGTCAAATCGAATGTCAAGTGGAAAGTCAATCGAATGTCACGTCGAATGTCAAGTCGAGTCGAAAGTCAAGTCGAAAGTCAAGTTGAAAGTCAAGTCGAATGTCAATTCGAATGTCAAGTCGAATGTCAAGTCGAATGTCAAGTCGAAAGTTAAGTCGAGTCGCAAGGCACGTCGAGTCGAAAATCAAGTCGAGTCGAATGTCAAGTCAAATGTCAAGTGGAAAGTCAATCGAATGTCAAGTCGAATGTCAAGTAGAGTCGAATGTCAAGTCGAGTCGAAAGTCAAGTCGAGTCGAATGTCAAGTCGCAAGTCGAGTCGAAAGTCAAGTCCAGTCGAAAGGCAAGTCGAAAGTCGAGTAGAAAGTCAAGTCGAAAGTCAAGTCAAGTCGAATGTCAAGTCGAAAGTCAAGTCGAATAGGAAGTCAAGTCGAGTCGAATGTCAAGTCAAATGTCAAGTCGAATGTCAAATCGAATGTCAAGTGGAAAGTCAATCGAATGTCAAGTCGAATGTCAAGTCGAGTCGAAAGTCAAGTCGAAAGTCAAGTTGAAAGTCAAGTCGAATGTCAATTCGAATGTCAAGTTGAATGTCAAGTCGAATGTCAAGTCGAAAGTTAAGTCGAGTCGCAAGGCACGTCGAGTCGAAAATCAAGTCGAGTCGAATGTCAAGTCAAATGTCAAGTGGAAAGTCAATCGAATGTCAAGTCGAATGTCAAGTAGAGTCGAATGTCAAGTCGAGTCGAAAGTCAAGTCGAGTCGAATGTCAAGTCGAGTCGAGTCGAATGTCAAATCAAATGCCAAGTCGAATGTCAAGTCGAATGTCAAATCGAATGTCAAGTCGAATGTCAAGTCGAGTCGAAAGTCAAGTCGAAAGTCAAGTTGAAAGTCAAGTCGAATGTCAATTCGAATGTCAAGTCAAATGTCAAGTGGAAAGTCAATCGAATGTCAAGTCGAATGTCAAGTAGAGTCGAATGTCAAGTCGAGTCGAAAGTCAAGTCGAGTCGAATGTCAAGTCGAGTCGAGTCGAATGTCAAATCAAATGCCAAGTCGAATGTCAAGTCGAATGTCAAATCGAATGTCAAGTCGAAAGTCGAGTCGAAAGTCAAGTCGAAAGTCAAGTCGAAAGTCAAGTCAAGTCCAAAGTCAAGTCAAGTCGAAAGTCGACTGTCGAATGTCAAATCCAATGTCAAGTCAAAAGTCAAGCTGAAAGTCAAGTCGCAAGTCAAGTCGAGTCGAAAGTCAAGTCGAATGTCGAGTCGAAAGTCAAGTCAAGTCTAAAGTCAAGTCGAAAGTCAAGTCAAGTCGAATGTCAAGTCGAAAGTCAAGTCGAGTTGAAAGTCAAGTCGAGTCAAATGTCAAGTCGAATGTCAAGTCGAAAGTCAAATCGAAAGTCAAGTCGAAAATCAAGTCGAGTCGAAAGTCAAGTCAAGTCGAGTCGAAAGTCAAGTCGCAAGTCGAGTCGAAAGTCAAGTCGAAAGTCGAGTCGAAAGTCGAGTCGAAAGTCGAGTAGAAAGTCGAGTAGAAAGTCGAGTCGAAAGTCAAGTCGAAAGTCAAGTCAAGTCGAATGTCAGTCAGTCAGTCAGTCAGTCAGTCAGTCAGTCAGTCAGTCAGTCAGTCAGTCAGTCAGTCAGTCAGTCAGTCAGTCAGTCAGTCAGTCAGTCAGTCAGTCAGTCAGTCAGTCAGTCAGTCAGTCAGTCAGTCAGTCAGTCAGTCAGTCAGTCAGTCAGTCAGTCAGTCAGTCAGTCAGTCAGTCAGTCAGTCAGTCAGTCAGTCAGTCAGTCAGTCAGTCAGTCAGTCAGTCAGTCAGTCAGTCAGTCAGTCAGTCAGTCAGTCAGTCAGTCAGTCAGTCAGTCAGTCAGTCAGTCAGTCAGTCAGTCAGTCAGTCAGTCAGTCAGTCAGTCAGTCAGTCAGTCAGTCAGTCAGTCAGTCAGTCAGTCAGTCAGTCAGTCAGTCAGTCAGTCAGTCAGTCAGTCAGTCAGTCAGTCAGTCAGTCAGTCAGTCAGTCAGTCAGTCAGTCAGTCAGTCAGTCAGTCAGTCAGTCAGTCAGTCAGTCAGTCAGTCAGTCAGTCAGTCAGTCAGTCAGTCAGTCAGTCAGTCAGTCAGTCAGTCAGTCAGTCAGTCAGTCAGTCAGTCAGTCAGTCAGTCAGTCAGTCAGTCAGTCAGTCAGTCAGTCAGTCAGTCAGTCAGTCAGTCAGTCAGTCAGTCAGTCAGTCAGTCAGTCAGTCAGTCAGTCAGTCAGTCAGTCAGTCAGTCAGTCAGTCAGTCAGTCAGTCAGTCAGTCAGTCAGTCAGTCAGTCAGTCAGTCAGTCAGTCAGTCAGTCAGTCAGTCAGTCAGTCAGTCAGTCAGTCAGTCAGTCAGTCAGTCAGTCAGTCAGTCAGTTTGCTCAGGTTTGCTCAGGTTTGCTCAGGTTTGCTCAGGTTTGCTCAGGTTTGCTCAGGTTTGCTCAGGTTTGCTCAGGTTTGCTCAGGTTTGCTCAGGTTTGCTCAGGTTTGCTCAGGTTTGCTCAGGTTTGCTCAGGCTTGCTCAGGTTTGCTCAGGTTTGCTCAGGTTTGCTCAGGTTTGCTCAGGTTTGCTCAGGTTTGCTCAGGTTTGCTCAGGTTTGCTCAGGTTAGGTTTGCTCAGGTTAGGTTTGCTCAGGTTAGGTTTGCTCAGGTTAGGTTTGCTCAGGTTAGGTTTGCTCAGGTTAGGTTTGCTCAGGTTAGGTTTGCTCAGGTTAGGTTTGCTCAGGTTAGGTTTGCTCAGGTTTTTTTTTTTTTTTTTTTTTTTTTTTTTTTTTAATGGTTTGTCCTGTCTTTCCTCTAACATTATTAGAGCCCTTGTTATACTTCATAGTTTTTATATATTTTCTAGTTTTTTTTTTTTTTTTATAGTTCTACTCTTGAGTAGAATGGGTTAGTAGATATTAGTTTTTATTATGCCAAATTATTGTTCATTCTTATTTATCTTTTTTATACTAATGCTTTGTATTTTAACTATTTTTCGTTTTTAACTATGTTGTTTATTTTTATATGCAGTTTTCTGCGCCATCACTTGCCACTTTTCCAGTTATTTCTCTTGCCGTTAGTCCTTCTACTTCGTATGATGTCCATTATATTATATTATACAATACATTGGTATCATACGCGTATCTGATTCTATACCAGTGGTTGTAGTTGCCCGATTACCTTCTTTAACCTTTGGCGTCACCGCGGTTTTCAGCTTCCGTCGCGCAAACGGTGGATTGTAATATCTATTATACAACCACTCGTTTGCACGACTGGTTGCTTGTTCGTCCGGCGGTGACCCTTGTCCTTTCCTTTTCAGGTTTTCGGGGTAAAGTGCAGCGCATCGAGTGAAGCATACTTCTGTCTTTTCTCCGGACCGCAGCGGTAAGTTTAAATTTTTTGTACTTTTTGTTCTTAATAATTTAGAGTTAATTTTTATCAAGTTTTTAATATTTAATGTGTCGAAATTTTTAATTTGATTCCTAATTTTATTTTTGTATGTTAATTTAATATTTCTAAGTATATCAATTTTATTAATTTTATTTTTGTTTGTTTTCATTGCATAAATTTTTAATTGGGCTAATTTTCCATAAAATTCACGCCAATTATTCATGCTTGTCGTTAGCCGAAATTGATTTTCCAAGCCTTTTCCGCTGAATCCGTTCAGATTTGTTGGGCTTTTAGTTCCAAGGTTCCCCGCATCCACCTTAGCAGTAGGCCACTGACGATCGCGCCAGGGCCTCCCACTTTTCCCGAGTAGGGCAGCTGCTGTCTAGGGCATTATGGCCTGTGTTCTCTATTTTTGCCAGTTTGCAGTTGCGGCAAGCTGGCTTTTCCGCTGCTAGGCGTGAGGGACAATCCACGCACATGTGGGCATCCCCGCAGTGCGTGCAGAGATCTGCGGTCTCTGTGCATGTTTTGCGGCTGTGGCCGTAGCGCAAGCAGCGGAGGCACTGAACCAGTGGCGACTGATCCAGTACCCGCACCCGCTGCAAGTCTACATGCACATGACCCGCTGTAGTCAGTCTCTGCCAACCCTGCGGAGACACCGAGAGCACTATGTGGCTTTCGTGCGGGTTCCGCGCCCTCCGCCTGTACCGCACTTGGGCTCGCAGATCCTCAAGCGAAAGGTCACCGAGAAGATGGCCATTCTGCTTAGCTAAGGCTTTCACTACGTCCTCGTCTGTGTTGTACGCTAAGACGTACTTCAACACTATGAGAGGGTCCTTATTGGCCCTCTCTTCGACGAGGAACTTAGCTTGCGGAGCCCTCAGCCTCTCGGTGACCCTTGCCAACTCCGCTTTGGAGCTGCACCCAATGACCACTTTCTGGTCTCTGGCTTTCCTCAGGCGATCCACTCTAATCCCCGATGTTTTGGCATCGACGACCGTCCGGATGCGCTGGACAATGTCCTCGCAGCTATCCTGAACGTCCGCCGACGCGACAATAGCGGAGTGGATCGCCGTCGGTGCCCGTTTTTGTTGTGACGCTGCCTCTGCGTAGGTCAGGTGTAAAGGGCCTGACTGTACAGGGGCAGCGGTTAGACAGGCTGCCCTCTCCATGATATTTTTCTGTATGGCATCCTTGAGTTCCCTCATCTCCGTGCCATGTTCCTTTATGAGGGCGCTGTGCTCCTCCAGTTTAGCCATTAGGGCGTGGCCACCAGCAGCGCAGCTGACGTTCTTGTGGTCTGCCTCCACTATCGCCGGTTCGGGTTGAGGCATGGCGGGGCAGTCCGGTCCCACTGGTCTGCCTTTTTCGGACTCCTTGACGAGGTCGTAGAGCCTGTTTATGGCCGCAAGTACCTCCGTCTTGATCTCAGTTTTGAGATTGCGAGAGTTGCCTAGATAAAGCTTAGCCTTATTTAGGCAAGCTCTCGCCTCAGCAGTGCGATTGGGGTACTTGGGGGCCTCAGGCTTCGCCAAGGTTCCTGGTGCCTCTACCGGTTCACGAAGTGTGGCCAGGCTGTGTTCGTCGGAGTGCTGGGGTTTGGAAGGCGGTGCGGCGTCACTGCTCTTTGGGACGGTCGGAGACTGTGATTGCTGCTTCGCCTTTCCAGACTCCCACTCCCCGATGCTGCGCCTGACGTTGGAGGTTGCTGGTCGAACCTTTTCGGGCCTCTGTGGCGACTTTTTTGGACTCTGCGGGCCAGCGGCCCTCTTGACGGGTGTGCGGTGCCCAAACATTTTTGAGAGAGGACTCACAAACAAACCTAACCTTCAAGTCAGTTATCCCTGTATAGGGGGGATCAGCAAAATAATCAATACTTTCCCAATAGGGGATGTCAATAGACTGATTAAATAATTTTTAAAACTATATAAACTCAAAAGAGTTGTCAGAAGTCGGTTGATAAAAGAAAAGATTCCTCAAAAGAGGTGTAGTTAAAATAAGAGTAAAATTTTGGCTAAAATAACACTTATAGCCTCCGCGGAGTCTAGAATGGCAGCAATGGTCAAATAACAATGTAAAAATTTTTAAAAATCGCTGCAATAATCAAGTAAAATATTTTGTCAATTCGACAGAATCTACCTGGCTAATGACGTAAGGGTGGGTGGGAGGGCAATTTTTTGACGTTTTATGCGAGCCAGCCGCACGTATGAGGTGTCCAGGGACGCGTCTCGGCGCGGGCAAGCTCACTAGACCGTTTTAAGAATTACTCGGGGAACAAATTTATGCACAGTGGTCAAAAAACCACTTTTTTCAGGCAAAAATCGAGTTTTCAGCGACCGTAAGTATTTTCAGTTTGCGCGAAGCGCCTAAAAATAGGGGTTAGATAGGCGAGAACCCGATTCCGCAAAAAGAACGGAAATCTAATACAAGGTTAGGTGTTAATAAATTTTTGAAGATATGAAATTTTGAAAAAATGACGTAAGTGCCAAAATCAAAAATCCCTTTCAGGTAGGTCAATAATAGGGTGTCAGGGTGCTAGCGGAGGCCTAATCCACAATATAAATGCAGAAATCCGCGTCAAAATAGCTTTAGTAGTTAGTGAAATATTTCAATGTTTGTATTAAAGGCACTTACCAAGTAAACTATGCGTGGGAAAATGCTGAGTCAACAAAAATTAGAAAAATTAATTTTTTGACGTTCTATGCGAGCCAGCCGCACGTATGAGGTGTCCAGGGACGCGTCTCGGCGCGGGCAAGCTCACTAGACCGTTTTCAGAATTACTCGGGGAACAAATTTATGCACAGTGGTCAAAAAACCACTTTTTTCAGGCAAAAATCGAGTTTTCAGCGACCGTAAGTATTTTCAGTTTGCGCGAAGCGCCTAAAAATAGGGGTTAGATAGGCGAGAACCCGATTCCGCAAAAAGAACGGAAATCTAATACAAGGTTAGGTGTTAATAAATTTTTGAAGATATGAAATTTTGAAAAAATGACGTAAGTGCCAAAATCAAAAATCCCTTTCAGGTAGGTCAATAATAGGGTGTCAGGGTGCTAGCGGAGGCCTAATCCACAATATAAATGCAGAAATCCGCGTCAAAATAGCTTTAGTAGTTAGTGAAATATTTCAATGTTTGTATTAAAGGCACTTACCAAGTAAACTATGCGTGGGAAAATGCTGAGTCAACAAAAATTAGAAAAATTAATTTTTTGACGTTCTATGCGAGCCAGCCGCACGTATGAGGTGTCCAGGGACGCGTCTCGGCGCGGGCAAGCTCACTAGACCGTTTTCAGAATTACTCGGGGAACAAATTTATGCACAGTGGTCAAAAAACCACTTTTTTCAGGCAAAAATCGAGTTTTCAGCGACCGTAAGTATTTTCAGTTTGCGCGAAGCGCCTAAAAATAGGGGTTAGATAGGCGAGAACCCGATTCCGCAAAAAGAACGGAAATCTAATACAAGGTTAGGTGTTAATAAATTTTTGAAGATATGAAATTTTGAAAAAATGACGTAAGTGCCAAAATCAAAAATCCCTTTCAGGTAGGTCAATAATAGGGTGTCAGGGTGCTAGCGGAGGCCTAATCCACAATATAAATGCAGAAATCCGCGTCAAAATAGCTTTAGTAGTTAGTGAAATATTTCAATGTTTGTATTAAAGGCACTTACCAAGTAAACTATGCGTGGGAAAATGCTGAGTCAACAAAAATTAGAAAAATTAATTTTTTGACGTTCTATGCGAGCCAGCCGCACGTATGAGGTGTCCAGGGACGCGTCTCGGCGCGGGCAAGCTCACTAGACCGTTTTCAGAATTACTCGGGGAACAAATTTATGCACAGTGGTCAAAAAACCACTTTTTTCAGGCAAAAATCGAGTTTTCAGCGACCGTAAGTATTTTCAGTTTGCGCGAAGCGCCTAAAAATAGGGGTTAGATAGGCGAGAACCCGATTCCGCAAAAAGAACGGAAATCTAATACAAGGTTAGGTGTTAATAAATTTTTGAAGATATGAAATTTTGAAAAAATGACGTAAGTGCCAAAATCAAAAATCCCTTTCAGGTAGGTCAATAATAGGGTGTCAGGGTGCTAGCGGAGGCCTAATCCACAATATAAATGCAGAAATCCGCGTCAAAATAGCTTTAGTAGTTAGTGAAATATTTCAATGTTTGTATTAAAGGCACTTACCAAGTAAACTATGCGTGGGAAAATGCTGAGTCAACAAAAATTAGAAAAATTAATTTTTTGACGTTCTATGCGAGCCAGCCGCACGTATGAGGTGTCCAGGGACGCGTCTCGGCGCGGGCAAGCTCACTAGACCGTTTTCAGAATTACTCGGGGAACAAATTTATGCACAGTGGTCAAAAAACCACTTTTTTCAGGCAAAAATCGAGTTTTCAGCGACCGTAAGTATTTTCAGTTTGCGCGAAGCGCCTAAAAATAGGGGTTAGATAGGCGAGAACCCGATTCCGCAAAAAGAACGGAAATCTAATACAAGGTTAGGTGTTAATAAATTTTTGAAGATATGAAATTTTGAAAAAATGACGTAAGTGCCAAAATCAAAAATCCCTTTCAGGTAGGTCAATAATAGGGTGTCAGGGTGCTAGCGGAGGCCTAATCCACAATATAAATGCAGAAATCCGCGTCAAAATAGCTTTAGTAGTTAGTGAAATATTTCAATGTTTGTATTAAAGGCACTTACCAAGTAAACTATGCGTGGGAAAATGCTGAGTCAACAAAAATTAGAAAAATTAATTTTTTGACGTTCTATGCGAGCCAGCCGCACGTATGAGGTGTCCAGGGACGCGTCTCGGCGCGGGCAAGCTCACTAGACCGTTTTCAGAATTACTCGGGGAACAAATTTATGCACAGTGGTCAAAAAACCACTTTTTTCAGGCAAAAATCGAGTTTTCAGCGACCGTAAGTATTTTCAGTTTGCGCGAAGCGCCTAAAAATAGGGGTTAGATAGGCGAGAACCCGATTCCGCAAAAAGAACGGAAATCTAATACAAGGTTAGGTGTTAATAAATTTTTGAAGATATGAAATTTTGAAAAAATGACGTAAGTGCCAAAATCAAAAATCCCTTTCAGGTAGGTCAATAATAGGGTGTCAGGGTGCTAGCGGAGGCCTAATCCACAATATAAATGCAGAAATCCGCGTCAAAATAGCTTTAGTAGTTAGTGAAATATTTCAATGTTTGTATTAAAGGCACTTACCAAGTAAACTATGCGTGGGAAAATGCTGAGTCAACAAAAATTAGAAAAATTAATTTTTTGACGTTCTATGCGAGCCAGCCGCACGTATGAGGTGTCCAGGGACGCGTCTCGGCGCGGGCAAGCTCACTAGACCGTTTTCAGAATTACTCGGGGAACAAATTTATGCACAGTGGTCAAAAAACCACTTTTTTCAGGCAAAAATCGAGTTTTCAGCGACCGTAAGTATTTTCAGTTTGCGCGAAGCGCCTAAAAATAGGGGTTAGATAGGCGAGAACCCGATTCCGCAAAAAGAACGGAAATCTAATACAAGGTTAGGTGTTAATAAATTTTTGAAGATATGAAATTTTGAAAAAATGACGTAAGTGCCAAAATCAAAAATCCCTTTCAGGTAGGTCAATAATAGGGTGTCAGGGTGCTAGCGGAGGCCTAATCCACAATATAAATGCAGAAATCCGCGTCAAAATAGCTTTAGTAGTTAGTGAAATATTTCAATGTTTGTATTAAAGGCACTTACCAAGTAAACTATGCGTGGGAAAATGCTGAGTCAACAAAAATTAGAAAAATTAATTTTTTGACGTTCTATGCGAGCCAGCCGCACGTATGAGGTGTCCAGGGACGCGTCTCGGCGCGGGCAAGCTCACTAGACCGTTTTCAGAATTACTCGGGGAACAAATTTATGCACAGTGGTCAAAAAACCACTTTTTTCAGGCAAAAATCGAGTTTTCAGCGACCGTAAGTATTTTCAGTTTGCGCGAAGCGCCTAAAAATAGGGGTTAGATAGGCGAGAACCCGATTCCGCAAAAAGAACGGAAATCTAATACAAGGTTAGGTGTTAATAAATTTTTGAAGATATGAAATTTTGAAAAAATGACGTAAGTGCCAAAATCAAAAATCCCTTTCAGGTAGGTCAATAATAGGGTGTCAGGGTGCTAGCGGAGGCCTAATCCACAATATAAATGCAGAAATCCGCGTCAAAATAGCTTTAGTAGTTAGTGAAATATTTCAATGTTTGTATTAAAGGCACTTACCAAGTAAACTATGCGTGGGAAAATGCTGAGTCAACAAAAATTAGAAAAATTAATTTTTTGACGTTCTATGCGAGCCAGCCGCACGTATGAGGTGTCCAGGGACGCGTCTCGGCGCGGGCAAGCTCACTAGACCGTTTTCAGAATTACTCGGGGAACAAATTTATGCACAGTGGTCAAAAAACCACTTTTTTCAGGCAAAAATCGAGTTTTCAGCGACCGTAAGTATTTTCAGTTTGCGCGAAGCGCCTAAAAATAGGGGTTAGATAGGCGAGAACCCGATTCCGCAAAAAGAACGGAAATCTAATACAAGGTTAGGTGTTAATAAATTTTTGAAGATATGAAATTTTGAAAAAATGACGTAAGTGCCAAAATCAAAAATCCCTTTCAGGTAGGTCAATAATAGGGTGTCAGGGTGCTAGCGGAGGCCTAATCCACAATATAAATGCAGAAATCCGCGTCAAAATAGCTTTAGTAGTTAGTGAAATATTTCAATGTTTGTATTAAAGGCACTTACCAAGTAAACTATGCGTGGGAAAATGCTGAGTCAACAAAAATTAGAAAAATTAATTTTTTGACGTTCTATGCGAGCCAGCCGCACGTATGAGGTGTCCAGGGACGCGTCTCGGCGCGGGCAAGCTCACTAGACCGTTTTCAGAATTACTCGGGGAACAAATTTATGCACAGTGGTCAAAAAACCACTTTTTTCAGGCAAAAATCGAGTTTTCAGCGACCGTAAGTATTTTCAGTTTGCGCGAAGCGCCTAAAAATAGGGGTTAGATAGGCGAGAACCCGATTCCGCAAAAAGAACGGAAATCTAATACAAGGTTAGGTGTTAATAAATTTTTGAAGATATGAAATTTTGAAAAAATGACGTAAGTGCCAAAATCAAAAATCCCTTTCAGGTAGGTCAATAATAGGGTGTCAGGGTGCTAGCGGAGGCCTAATCCACAATATAAATGCAGAAATCCGCGTCAAAATAGCTTTAGTAGTTAGTGAAATATTTCAATGTTTGTATTAAAGGCACTTACCAAGTAAACTATGCGTGGGAAAATGCTGAGTCAACAAAAATTAGAAAAATTAATTTTTTGACGTTCTATGCGAGCCAGCCGCACGTATGAGGTGTCCAGGGACGCGTCTCGGCGCGGGCAAGCTCACTAGACCGTTTTCAGAATTACTCGGGGAACAAATTTATGCACAGTGGTCAAAAAACCACTTTTTTCAGGCAAAAATCGAGTTTTCAGCGACCGTAAGTATTTTCAGTTTGCGCGAAGCGCCTAAAAATAGGGGTTAGATAGGCGAGAACCCGATTCCGCAAAAAGAACGGAAATCTAATACAAGGTTAGGTGTTAATAAATTTTTGAAGATATGAAATTTTGAAAAAATGACGTAAGTGCCAAAATCAAAAATCCCTTTCAGGTAGGTCAATAATAGGGTGTCAGGGTGCTAGCGGAGGCCTAATCCACAATATAAATGCAGAAATCCGCGTCAAAATAGCTTTAGTAGTTAGTGAAATATTTCCGGTTTGCTCAGGTTAGGTTTGCTCAGGTTAGGTTTGCTCAGGTTAGGTTTGCTCAGGTTAGGTTTGCTCAGGTTAGGTTAGGTTAGGTTAGGTTAGGTTAGGTTAGGTTAGGTTAGGTTAGGTTAGGTTAGGTTAGGTTAGGTTAGGTTAGGTTAGGTTAGGTTAGGTTAGGTTAGGTTAGGTTAGGTTAGGTTAGGTTAGGTTAGGTTAGGTTAGGTTAGGTTAGGTTAGGTTAGGTTAGGTTAGGTTAGGTTAGGTTAGGTTAGGTTAGGTTAGGTTAGGTTAGGTTAGGTTAGGTTAGGTTAGGTTAGGTTAGGTTAGGTTAGGTTAGGTTAGGTTAGGTTAGGTTAGGTTAGGTTAGGTTAGGTTAGGTTAGGTTAGGTTAGGTTAGGTTAGGTTAGGTTAGGTTAGGTTAGGTTAGGTTTTTTTTTTTTTTTTTTTTTTTATAAGATATGCACCCGTCATCACAGGGCATTGCATTGTTACCTCTGACATGATCAGAGCCCTTGCTATCACTTTATTTAGGTTTTATACTTATGTAATAGGGAAGATGGAGAGTTTCAATTTCTACAATTTGTTTTGTTTTTTATGCTTTAAATGTCTTAAACTTTGAACTTATTTATTACTTATACGGACTTATTTATTAATTATACTACGTACCAATAAACTACAATCTAACACACTTTTGGTTTCTATACATATAAGTATTATCTTTGTATTTCTATTTTATTGAGCCTTCCTATTTTTATCTATACTAATCTTATCTATACATTTATACACACTTTTTCAATACTATGCCTATCCTAATATATATAACAATATATTATATAGTCATATTTTATAATCTACTTTATTTTTATTCCTATTCTAATAATATTTTCGACTACTTTTATAACATTTACAAAAACAATAAGAACATATAACCGAGCTTTCCTTGTCTCATACATAAACATATCTTTTTGTTTCAGATACCGCTTTACGACTCTGGCACTCAGGACTGGCTTGGCACAACACCTTTTTTTCGTTTTTATAGTGCTCTCTTCTTCCATTCCGCCTGTTTTATCGGACCACCAAGGCAGATTTTTCTGCTTGAATTGGGCCAGTTTCTCATGAAACTGGCTACAATTTGCTGTAAACTCTTTAAGGCCATTGTGGTCTAACCCTGTGAAGTCCTGCGCATCTCTCGAGAATTGTGCCAGTGCCAGCCTGTCTGGCAAGCACGATTTTACATCGACGCAGGTGGTGTGGCGCCGGTTTCGTCGGCCAGTTTTGCGGGCAGTTGCAGAGACATCCTTAGCAGTATGCCGTTGTTGCTCGAGCCAATGCATCCCACTTTCTCCGGACCGGGCATTCACTGCTGAACGCACTGTGCTCGCGATCTCCCATCTTGGCTCTGGTGCAGTTTATGCACACCGCTGCTTCATCCAGCTGTCGATCTGGGCAGTCCACCCTGAGATGCGGGCCGCCGCAGTGGCTACACAGGTCAGTCGGCTCTTTACAGAACCGCTTCCCGTGACCGTATCCTAAGCAGCGGGTGCACTGCACCAGTGGCGTCTGTCGATCCGAAGTTTCCCTACTTCGATCGCCCTCCTCCAAATTGTGGGGGACACGCTCAACACAATGTGGCTCACCAGTGGGTTCCGTGTCTTTCTCCTATACCTGATTTTGGTCCTTCCTGTCTCATCGCCGAGGTCGTGAAAAATCTCCCGATTCTGATTTCTGAGGGACTTGAGGACTTCCTCGTCTGTGTGTACTACCAATACATCCCTCAGAATCAGCAGCGGGTCCCTATTCGTCACTTCCTCTACTACAAGGTTTTCTCCAACCGCTTCCAGTCTCTCCTTAATCTTCTTCCTTTCCTCTTTAGTAGTGCAGCCCATTATGATCTTCCTGTCTTTCGCTTTCCTTACCCTTTCCACCTGCACCCAGCCTTCCTTGGCATCAACCGCCTTTCTGATTCTCTCTAGAACCTCCTCTCCCGTGTCGAAGTCCTCTTTTGAGGAGACAACAACAGAGTGCAGTGTCGCTCGCTCCAGGGCCTGTCCCCCGGTCTGGCTGTTACGCGCTGCTGCGGCATAGGTTATCTCCCCAGCACTTTGTTTAGTCGACAGGGCCTCGCTAAGGTGGTCCATCTTTGCCATGTTCTCCTTTATTAGTGAGCTATGCTTCTCCATGGTCTTTATAAGCTCGAGTTGGACAGCGTTACTCTCGCTGCGTATGGGTTGAAGAAATTCTTCGCTAATGGGCGTAGCTACCGGTGTGATAGCAGGTGCAGGTTCGGCAGAAATTTTGCTCCGCTCTGATTCCTTCACTAGCTCGTAGAGCCGGTTTATCGCATTTAGTACCTCGGTCTTTATCTCGGTTTTCAGGTTGCGAGAGTTGCCCAAGTGAAGCTTCGCTTTACTTAGGCAAGCCCTCGCCTCCGCCGTGAGATTGGGGTACTTCGATTCAGGTCTCGTTGGTGGTCTTGTGGTATCCACAGGAACTCGGCTCGTCTCCTGAGTGTGGGGAGCAGGTGGTGTGGCGTCATGCTTTGGGTTTATCGGGGGCTTGGGCTGGGCCTCAGTTTTCCCGGACTCCCATTCCCCGATGCTTCGCCTCACGCTAGGGAGCGAAGGTCCAGCCTTCTCTAGCGAACGCGGTGACGCCCCGGAGCCTGGCGAGTTCGTGATCTTCTTAGCCGGTGTGCGAAACATAGTGAAGGTAAGGTTCGTAAGAAGAACCGTCAGAAGTCAATGTTTCTACTTCTGTGTCCCTGTAAAGGGGGGCTACACAGAAGCAACAATATAAATAGATAAAAGGTTTATACGTCGTTCGACGAACGACCGTCGAGTGATGAAACTCCTTAAGATATAAAGGGCTTCGTCAAATGCACGCCAAATGATGTCAGAACATGTAGTAAATGAAAATTAATAACAATAGGTAAAATGTCAACAAGTCGCTCTATTTCTCAGCATAAGCTTATTTTTCCGGAGCCAAAGTGGAGATCTTTTCCTCCCGATTTCAGAGACCCCAAACTTGGTCGGTCTTCGATCTCCGGTTCCGAAGTTAAAGCTCGGGGGGATGAGGTAGCCCTGAAGGGGCCGGGGGGAGAGAAAACGGGTCCCGGGGGGTATATAATTATGTTGTTAAGACGCTGTATGGGTATGTATACGGATATGCTGCTACTAGTTAAGTGTTTGAGGTCAAAAAAGAGGGGGGGTCAAAAAGGGGGATTTGGGGGCTTATCTGAATATAGGTTCTAGTTGGGAGGGGGGGTACTAGGGGGGGGTGGAAATTTACTCAGATTTTTGATATTTCCAGCCGTTTCCGAGATACTGGGTTTCAGAAGTGGGGATGTACTCGAGATGTCAGTTTTTGTAATATTGATACTATTATGATTATATATATATCTATATATATATCTATATATATATCTATATATATAATGGTGAATTATAATACGTTTATATGTGTGTATCTAATAAGCCGAGAAGTTAAATGAGGGGAATGGAATGTAGAAGGGGGGGATTACGTTTAGTGGTTAAAATACATACACACAATGGCAGATGATGGTCCTCAGTGGTGTATGGGGGGGGGCGTCAATTAAATTGTAAGGTATTAATAAAAAGAGGGGGGGGGGTCAAAAGAGGGTGGCCTGGGCAGTGTTGCTGTATATACTATGCATATAGTATATGCAGTCCGGTGTCAAAAACGGGCTATCTCGCTCCGTTCCCGAGTTACGAGCGTTTTAATGATTTTTGAAGTCTCGGGTTCGATGCCCGGTTGGTGAAAAATAATTAATTTAATTAAAGTTTGAAATGTTCTATTTATAATTTTATCTTAAATTCGTCAATGGACACAAACATATATTTTCCTGATTCTAATATATTTCCAGTCAATTTTCTACAGAAAGCAGTGGAAAAAAGTAAATGTGAGGTTAATTCGGGGAGAATCTCGTAAGTTTACCCCGAATTTTTTACAGAAACGTCGCAGAGAGATGGGAGCAGTTGGTATAGGTAGCTCTTCTAGAGAAAACTATGTTTTATTTTAGTATTTCCTCTCTGCGACCTCCCGTTTTCGAGCTATAGCCACTGCCATTTAGCTTGTCAACAAGTTGGAATCGGGGAAAATACCGCGACCTGGGAACGGCTATAACTCGAGAACTACTGTAAATGATTTCCTGAAAATTTTTTGTACAATCACTGGTGGCTGAAGGCTGCTATTTCAATCATCAAATAAACTAGAATCTTAAGCTAAGCTGAACCTCCTTCTTTTCTTTCCGACCGGAAAACCAAGTTATTTTGCTGTCAAAAATTTGTTTGATGTGCTCCAAGTTTGGCAGATCTCCTAGGATTTAATTACAAACTTGGTGATTTCTTGCTTCCGAGTTTACTGACGTCCCAGCTTGCCTCTGCAGGAGGTTAAGACCAAGTCGTCACTGAATATTTGATATTTCCTGGTCGGGAAGAGTAAATGTCTTTTCCGCGGCCGCACAGAGTTGTTTAAAGTT